>VBSM01002153.1:17565834-17647554 GCA_008086735.1 Cheirogaleus medius
ACATAACCGTAATATTTGTACCCCCATAATATGCTGAAATAAAAAAAATTTTTTTTTAATTACTCAGGAGTGATGGTGCATGCCCATAGTCCCAGCTACTCGGGAGGCTGAGGCAGGAAGATGACTTGAGCCCAGGAGGTCAAGGCTGCAGTGAGCTATGATCTCACGACTGCACTCCAGCCTGGGTGACAGAGCCAGACCCTGTCTCCAAAATAAATAAATAAATAAATAAATAAAGAGATGCTTCTTTAATTAAAGTAGTCAAGGTATGACATTTATGCCACAATGAATAGTCTGGAAGGAGAATAAATGAAGGGCTTCCTAAAAGTTATCTTATCCATGCTGAATTATTCCTTCTCTGAACAATTTTTATGAATACACTTAATTCATTCAATAATTATTTCTTGAGAAGCCCCTGTGGGACCTTCACAGTCAAGGCAAATGTGAGAATATATCATCACCTCTTTTAGAATATGACACCCAGAAATTGACACAGCTCTCTAAAAGGTCAGGCCAGCACAGAGCATCAGGGGACTGTCACCTCCAATAATGATGATAGCTAACATTTATTGAAGAATTACTCTCTGCCAGGTACTATGCTACACATTTCATGTATTAACTCTTTTAACCTCATAACAGCCCTATGAAAATAAGCCCCTTTATTATCCCCATTTTACAAATGATGAAACATTGGCACAGAGAGTGGAAGTAACTTGCCCAAGATCACACAGCTGTCCAGCGGCAGACTAGGATTTGAGTCCAGGCAGGCTTGTTAAGCTTGTGTGCTCTCTTGCCCCTCCTTCTGTGGTGTCGTGGAAGTTCACATCAGACATTTGACAGTAGTATTCATTCACTCATTCACCTGGCAAATATTTATTGACTATGATATGCCAAAAAATCCATAAGGCATTTAAAATTGATTCATACATTCGTTTCCTCAACAAGTAATTTTTAAATGCCTACTTTTTACCAAGCATTGTATTTCATGCCCGGGAACACTGTGGTGAACAATCCTGACCTAGTCCCTGCCCTCCTGAAGTGCACAGCCTGCGCTTCCTTACTAGTTGTGCTGAGCACACATCAGCTAAAAGCCGGAGGCTGACGTGCACAGGTGTACAGTGTGCACACTGCACAGTGGCACTCAACAGATGGGGTGAGTGAGGGCTGAAATCCACCACCTCACTCCCCCTAGAAGATCCTCCGCTCTGGCACGGAGCTAAATCTGTGGGGAAAGACACTTCCTGCAACAAAGTCGCTTTGCCCTAGCGGTGCCCGCCCAGCCAGCAGGGGGCGCTCGCTCTAATCTACACAAAGGCGCCCTGTGGAAAAACCACGACCCTGTAAAAGCTGCTTGCACTCTTACCACTATCTCACAAGTCAAGGTTCTGGTTTTGTTGGTTGGTTTTGTTTGTTTGTTTCTCTTCTGGAGAGAAGAGCTGCTGCTAAGCGATGCCTCTTGGTCCCACTGTCTGCTCGGTGGAGTATGCACCCAAGAATTCTGCCTGCTGTGTTCCATCCCCGAAGGACCAGTGCTCTCGTGATGTTCATCAAACCCACAGAAGCCTCCCGGGAACCAGGAATGCGAGACTCTTTGAAGGTAAGAAACGTGTCCCCAGTTAATAGAGTCAAGGGTCCATCAAGCAAGGGAACCCCATCTCTGGCTGCCTCCACTCCAATCCCAAGCAGAGTTGGAGCAACAGAGACCCCGTGTTGAGGCCGGGTGTGAGCACTTCCCGGGGACCCGTGGCAGATGCTGTCAGCCCGCCATCTGCACGCCCTCAGCCCCTACCACTTTCACGCACACCAGCCCCGATGTGCTTTCATGCCCGACAGCGGCCCCTGTACCTCCTTGCTGGAGGCCTGACTTCAGGTTGCTGGAACCTTCTGCCTGTGCATGTGAAGAGCCAGAAGCAGCCAGGAAGCCACATGGAAGCCCTTAACCAATGGGTGCAGGGGAACCAATACGCTGGCTGCCTGTCCCCAGGATTGGGACAATGAGGAGGTGTCACCTGCACTGACTCTGGCTCCCCTGTGAGACGTCGCTGGATATCCTTCCCTTCCCCATATCACTTCTTCAGTGACCTATTGATTTACCCGGGGGGAATGCTTCCTAATAAAAATCTTGCACACCAAATTTCATGTAAAGGACTGATTGAGAGGAATCCAATCTAGAATGGGAACCGAAGGAAGCTGGCCAAGCCATGCATGCTGAGTGTCCCCCTCCCAGGCTCCTTTCTAAGCCGGCCCCGTAATTCCAGGAGACAGATGCTAAGTACCTCTTGGGGCCAGGCCTGGGCCATTGAACCCAATCCATTGGCTCCCTCTGGAATCGATCTCTCACAATATTTCCCAGACCTCCATGAAAAATGATTTGCAAAGTCCTCTCTCCCTTTCTCTCTCTCTCTCTTTCTTTGTCTTTCTCCCTCTCTCTCCCCCTCTTTCTCTCCCTCTCTCTGGTTAAACTTGGGCAATAGTGTTCAAGGACTGCACGAGATGTTTCTCTAACTGACAGGTTTATGGGGCAATAGCTGCTGATGTTATATGTGTCCTCAGATAGGCAGGTCTTTTTATACTGTGTGTGTCCCCATAAAAATGATTGGTTTTAAGTTGTTATTCTAATATTGCTGTGATTGTAACATTGGAGCCGACAGTCTCCGAAGGAGATGAGTATCAGAGTCTGATGAATAGACGCAGGAGGTTCCATCGCTCCGCATGGCAGGAGGACAAGGCTAGTGGGCCACCATCCGCCGACAAGCAGGGGCTCAAAGCTCGTTGTTTCTATGTCATTATACAGATCATGATTAATAAGTGATAGCATCATAAATAATCAAAACTGCCTCCCAGTCTGGAGGCTCACCGTGGCCTGAGAAGAGGGGAGAGGGCAGAGCCCACAGAAATAGAGACAGAAGAACGTGGAGACCCACAGGGGAGAGGCAGAGGGGATGGGGGTGGGGGGAGAATAGGTTATAAAAGAGACCGACAGACGTGTGACAGGCAGACAGGCAGCAGCGGGAATCAGGAGACAGCGACAGAGCGCGGCCCGTGGACAAAGCCCGCGGCAGACACACACAGAGACAGAGAGACCCCCACGCTCCCCAGACGCACAGAGCCAGAGACACAGGCAGGCGTGGGAACAAGGAACAGGCTGACACACTGAGAGTGAGACGGACACAAAGGGATGGAGGGAAATGGTGAGAGAAAAAAGTGCCGGGCGAGGCAGACACTCGGACAGACGGACAGAACGACAGACCAGGGGCCGGTGACCACAGGCAAAGAGAGGACACGTGAGAAAGGCACACGGAAAGGCAGAGAGAGGCAGGCATTGCAAAGGAGGAGGAGGTGGCAGGGGAGGAGGGAAGAGCCGCAGTGAGCCGTGGAATCTGGTGGAAGAGTGCGGCTCAGGAACCAGACGGCCTGGTCCCCACCGTGGTTCTGCCACTTGCTGGTAGCTGAGTGACCTCAGGGGTGTCATTTACCCTTTCTGTGTCTCAGTAGAATGGGACAGCAAGAAGACACAGCACCGGCTTCAGCCCCACGCTGGTGGTCCCTAGCATCGCGGCATGGCTCTTGTGATAGGAAGCCCCTGGGACAGCCCCTGGGACAGCCCCGGTAACCCCTGCCACCTGGGGCTCATGCCCTCGTGTGGCACTTTAAATGCAGGCAAGACTTAGCAATCGACTTCTGACCAATGTAGAATGTGGCAAAAGTGCTAGGATGTCACTTCTGAGATTAGGTTACGAGCGCCTGTGACTTCCACCTTTCTGTTACAGCACCGTCTCTGCCTAGATCCGGAGCTCTTGCTCTGGGAGGAGGAAGTTGCCGCGTCATGGGCTGTCCTCAGGGCAGGTCTGCATGGCAGGCAGCTGGTGCCTCCTACCTACCAGCCACCAGCGAGACCCTGAGCCCTGCCAAGAGCCACGTGAGCCAGCCTTGTAGCTGCAGCCCAGGCTGACCCCTTGACTGCAGCCTGGGAAGAGACCCTCCCTCAGCCAGGGGACCCCGTTGAGCCTGAGCACAAACTAAACTAATGTTTGTTGTTTTAAGCTCCTATGTTTGGGGATAATTTTCTGTGCAGCAATTAACACCTAAGACAGATTTGGGTGGCTGGAAGTGGAGTCGGCCATGACAAATATGTACAAGTGCAGGTGTGCCTTGGAGGCGAAGGCAGAGGCGGGAAGGACGTGAGAGGTGTGTTGGAGAAAGGCTAATCTGCCTTGCACAGACTGTGACTGAGATCTGGACTGGGAGGACGCTGAGGCTGAGGGTTCAAAAGGAGCAAGGAGCATGTTACTGAGAAAGGAAGATTCTTGAGAGATAGCGACAGAAACCTCTGCAACGCTCCAGCCTCCAGAAACATGGAGAGTAGCACAGGCACCCAGTGAGCCGGGCCCTTGGGTGGCCTTCTTTCACATGGCCTAGCAAGATGCAAATGAAGTTTCCTGTTGCCCCTTTAACAAAATGACACAAACACAGTGACTTAACACAACACAAATTTATTATCTGACAGTTCTGGAGGCCAGAAGTTCGATGTGGCTCTCACTGAGCTAAAAGCAAGGTGTCAACGGGGCTGGGCTCCCTCTGGGGGCAGGAGGGAGGACCTGCTTCCTCCATGGCCTTGCCTGCCTTCCCTCGGCCAGAGCACACCCTCCGCCAAGCCTGCCATCAAGGGAGGGGCATGAATCTTTTCTTAACAACTGTGTAATCCTCAGCAGCCCCTTGGGTGCTCCTCAACCCTTAGCTAGTCTGTCCCACGCCTCATCCTGTGCCCCAAGGAGTCCCTTCCCAAACGAAGCACTCCCCTCCTGCAGGCTGATACAATCTACCACCAGTTAAGTGCTCACCATGTGCTAAGCGATTTATATACAGTATCTCCTTTAATCCCCACAACCATTCTTGGAAGAAGGCACAATACTTTTTCCATTTTACAGACGAGGAAACTAAAGTTCAGGAAGGTGACATAATTTATGGAAGATAATCCAGGTAGCCTCAGAGCCAGGATTGGAACCCACAAAAGCTGACTTCAGAGTCTGGGATATTAACCAGCCACACCTGCGCTTCCCCAGACCTACTGCACGATTTTAGGATGTAGGATCCTCTCAGGAGCCAGGGTCTATACACTCTGCAGTGGGCAGCTAAGGAGGAGCGTGGGTTGCAGCTGGGGGAGTGTAGGCAAGTTACTTTCCATCTCTGCACCTGGGTTTCCTCATCTGTGAATGGGGATGCTAGTGCCTTCCTTACACAAACGCTGTGAAGATTCAAGGTACCGTATGGCACCCACTGGGCACAAGGCAAGCTCTCGACAGTGAGTAGCTGGAGTTACTAAAAATAGAACTGGGACACAGTGGTCACCGGGTGTATGCGCCAAAGGCGGCAAAGGCCCCTTTCCAGGACCACCGTGTCTGTCAACTGCACACTGTGCTCTTCTCCGAAAACTCACAGCTGAGCCACAGCCAGAGATGACTGTGTCAACAGTCAACAGCGCTCACGTTCTGAGTACCATAATCCGTTATGTTGACAGAGAAACGGCCTGTAGAGTGTTTCAAGCCCATTTGGCAAATGCAATTAATTTCTTCAGCATTAAATTGTCTTTCTTAATTGTCCATACAGATGCCCAGGCAGAAGGAGGAAGGGACAGAATGACAAGGCTATTAATGTCACATTGCTAGTGATGAGCTGCTCTGGTGGTAGACTCAGAGCTGTCCAGTTGCTGCAATGGAGAGGAGAGTTGTATCCACCAAGGCTCCCCTCAGGCTGAGGAAATGCCCCAGGGCCGCTCGCATGCATGGGCGCGACCACCGTGGGCCGTGCCAAGTGTTCTCCAAGGCTCGTGCTGCTCGCACAGGGAGGTGTCGGATTCTAGGGCGGTGGCGTGCTCCTCCAAGCCTCGTGTGTTCAAGCTGCAGGCACATTTCCAGCCGAGGCTCTGAGCCAGGCCTGACATCTCACCAGCAGGAGGAGTCTTGCTGCCCCAGGCCGAGCATCCAATGTGGAGGAGACCTTGACAGCTCACGCCCACACAGCCCCAGCCTCTCCGAACCCCAGCCTGGTGCACCCCCTGTGCTCTGAGTTCCTGCCTGGAGTTCCCTTCTGCCACCTCTGTGACCATGCCATGACCTTCTCAACATACACCCCCAGCCATGTATGGTCACCTGATCCAGCAAGCCTGGCCCAGCCCATCTGGTGGGACTTGGAGTTAAATCTCTCACCCAGGTCTCAGGGCAAAGCCTCCCTTGGCCTTATATCCAGGCTTCCTTCACTATGAATCACACCGTGAATGAGAATGCAGTTAAAACCCTAGGGCACTGCGGGATTCCTCCTTGCCCCTTTGTAGATGGATTATACAAAATTACATGCCATATTCATGGGTTGGAAGATTCAGCATAGTAAAGATGTCAGTTCTCCCCAAATTGATATACAGATTTAACACCATCCTTATCAAAATTTTGGAAGGATACTGGTCACAGGTCATCCTCCTGCTGATGCCTCATGCCACTTTGTGGACAATTCAGGTCATGGCCTGCCTAATTTATGGATTCAACAGTCACCTGAGTTCTGCTCCTGCTATATTCCTCCTGCCAGCTTAGCACTCCTAGAACCAAAGATCACCAGAATACATCAGAGGTGTTTGCTGCACCTTTGTGAGATATCAAGATGTATGTGGTGCAAAAAGCATGGTCCTTGCAGCCAAACAGATCTGGGACCACAGGCAAGTCACTTAACCTCTCTGAGACTTAGTTTCCTCACTTGCAAAATGGAGGGAATGATCCCTATCTTATAGGAAAATGAAAAAAATGAGAGGCGAGTGACTGGCACAGAATAGGCCCTGATTAAATGTGCTCCATTAAAGAAAAGAAGGAAGGGAGGGAGGAAATATTGAGCATCTGTAATATTCTGAGTATAAGCTAGTTCCCTCCCTCCCTCTCTCCCTCCCTCCCACCATATCTCCCATTTTGCACAAAGACAACCCAGCTACTTTTGATGGTTTTCCTGGGTTTTTTCCTCCTGTCCAGTCCTAACTCCACTGCCCCTTGTCATCAGTCCCTGTCATGAATCACTCTGCAGTCACACACTCCAGCCCTCCTACCTGAGACACACCTGCTTTGCTGCCACAGAGAAAGTGAAGCACCCAGCCAGATGGTTCAAAGACACAAGGATCCCCTAGACAACCTCACAGATGTGGAAGGCTTCACCCCCATAGGCCTTCTTGCCCACCCTATAAATCTGGGGCAAATCAACAGCATGTGCTTCCCAACACAACCCTTGAGCACTGCCCACCTGAGATGTCAGACGGTAGGAGTAGCTGCTTCTGTTTACAGAACACCTATTCTGTGCCAGGTTGCAAACTGGTATAAACTCTGTCCAGCCCACAGGTGTGTTTTGCTTGGCCTAAAAATTGTTTAAATATTTTAATAACTCACCAACATTCAAATATCAGAAAACGGCACATCAAAACCTTTTTTTATCAATCTAAAGACCTGGATCCTCAGTCCCACATAGCCAGGCAGCCACAGCCCCCCTGACCAGCACGGGCCCCCACTTCCAAAGTCTCCACCAAACTGGCCCCTGCAGGCATTTGGGAATAGATTTCTGATGCAATAATAATAAATTCCTGACATCTATATTCTCTGTACATATTAGAAAGGAAGAAGTAAAACTGTTCCTATTTGCAGTATATATGTAGAGAATTCCAAAGAACCCACACACACACACACACACCACTGCTAGAACTAATATGTGAGTTGAGCAAGGTTATAGGATACAGGATCAACACACAAAGATCAACTGTATTTTTATATAACAATGAACAAGTATAAATGGAAACTGAAAGCATAATACCATTTACAATTGCCCAGAAAAATGAAATACATAGAAATAAATCTTGCAAAATCTAGCAAAATGGAGGATGAATAGTCCTTTCAGCAAATTATGCTGAAGCATTTGGACATCTGTATGGAAAACAATGATAATAAAATTCTGCAAGAGAAAATATTCTACTCTTCTTTGTTCACAGCTCTACCCTAGGCACCTACAGCAGTAATGGGCACTTAATAAGTGCTTGATAAACATTTGTTGAATGTTGAATAGCTTTAAAAACTACTGTTGTTTTTTTTTTTTAGCACTTTCTGTGTCCTAGGCTTTGTTCTAAGTGCTTGACTTCATTAACTTTAACAACCCAACGGGATGGGTGTTATTATCCCCGTCTGATAGAAGGGAAATTGGAAGCACAGAGGAGCCAGGTAACTTGCCCAGTATCTCACAGCACATAAGAGGTAGAGCCATAGAGGTCGTCCGTGATCTAATTCAATCTAATTCTTGGGTGGGTGCGTGACCCCCTTTCTGCTGATGAAGAAACCCAAGTTCAGAGAGATTGCATGAATTCGCAAGGCCCCACAGCTACCAGGGAACAGCCCCCAAGTTCCATCGAACCTGGCGGAACCCAGGACACCTGCAAGGGCTTCCCAAAGCCTTCAGGGCACTGTTCTCAGGCTACCCGGTGGGGCCACCTCGCCTCTCAGCAAACCCTCCTCTGCCCCTCCTTATGTGCTCAGAGGCTACTTAGCATATGTGGCTTAAATACCAGGGCTCTCAGCAGGGCGCAGCTCACGGAGCCAGCTCATTTATTCATTAATTTGCTTTCCATATTTCCAAACAGAAAGCGGCCGTTCCAGGCAAGGCAAATCAATATTGTGCTCCACTATTCATCTTCATTCGCGCCACATCCCCGTGCCATCCCGAGCGCTTCTCGCCGAGGCTCCCGGTAATGGGTTCCTGGACGCTGACGAATAGGATTTTCTGAGGCAGCCACGCCACGTTAGCAGATTAAATCATTAATATCTGCATCGGTCATTTTTACGAGCCTCCCTTGCCCCCAACTCCTCACCACCCCGGTGTTGAGTACACTGTTAGTGATGTGGGCAGACACGGTCAGGACGAAATTGCCACTTCTGAGATTTTATTGGTTGCAAACTTCAAGATATTGATTTTTTTCCCTGCTTTTCTAAAATCAGGTATATGGCCCAGAGTTGCAGAAATTATTGAGATGGAGGCTGAATATGGACTTGCTGATTCCACTCTCACCATTTGCCAGAGGGGCTTCTTGTTTTCCTGGAAAGAAGAAAAAAGTGGTTTCCTAAAATTTATTTTATAGTTACAGTTTAAAATTGAGCACTTACTATTTGTCAACTAAACATGGTACAAGCAATACTCACTCGGACCTCTCAGCAATCCAAAGAGGTGGGAATTACCATCAGCTCTTTCAATGAGGAAACGTGTTCTGAGATTTCCCCACGATGACAGGGAACTTGAACTCAGACATGCCTGCCTCCAGAGACTGACCTGAGGCACTACCAACACCGTGCTGCCAGCCCCCACTAGCTCTGAGAGAGGGAACAGGTAAAAAGACAACAGATGTCAGGTGTTACTGACAATATTTATGTTCCCTGCAATCCATATTCTAAAGCCCTAATCCCTAGTATCACTGTATTTTATTGGTTGCAGGCTTCAAGATACTGATTTTTTTCCCGCTTTTCTAAAATCAGGTATATAGCCCAGAGTTGCAGAAATTATTGGGATTGAAGATTTGTAGGGCCTTTGAGAGATGATTGGGTTTAGATGAGGTCTCGAGGGCAGGGAGGGATAGAATTCCATGATGGAATTAGTGTCCGTATAAGAAGAGGAAGAAACCAGAGTGTTCCCTCTCTCTGAGCTAATGTGAGGACACAGCAAGAAGGCGGCCATCTGCAAGGCATAAAGAGAGGCCTCACCAGAAAACAGCCATATTGACACTCTGATCTTGGACTTCCTATACTGCAAAACTGTGAGAGACAGATGTCTGTTGATGAAGCCACCTAGTCCATGGCATTTTATTACAGCAGCCAGAGCAGACTAAGACATCAGTCTCACCATTTTCTGGAGCAAGGTCATGGGGTCAGCCCACGGGAGCAGGGATGAATGGGACAAGATACCAGAAACCAGAGCACAGTGTGGACGTATCTATACCTCCTCTGCCCATAGACAATTCCACAGGCCTGAACTTCCCCACCCTCCTAGGCAGGACAGAATTGAATGTGCTTCTTCTTAAGATCCAGAAAGTTTAACTTTGTCTCTAAAGAAGCAAAAATAAACATTTAAGTCTTTACAGGCTATACAGTTTCTATCACAACTACCCAATTCTGCCATTGTAGCAGAAAAGTGACCATACACAAGAGGTAAACAAATGAGCGTGGTTGTGTCCCAATCAAATATTATTGACAGAAACAGGCAGCAGGCCAGATTTGGTCTGCAGGCCATATCCTCCAGTCCTAGAGGATGGAACTTTAGGAGCAAGTTTTAGTGATTTCTGAGCCAGGGATGCTGACTGGTCTTACACTGCTCAGTGGGGCTGAAATGGAGGAAATATCAGCACAGAAAAAGGAGAAATGAAGTCCACATCATCAGGGCCAGAATGAAATGCAAAACCCCTTCCATGGAGTAGAAGCCAAACTGGAGTCACTCATGGTAACACAGCAGAAAGTAAGTCCAGTAACAATAAAAGTAAAAGCAAAAATCCTTACAGTGGTCTACAAGGCACTCACGATATTCCCCCACCCTACACCCTTTCTGAGCTGCTACCACTCTTCCCCATGCATGCTGTTTCAACCACACGAGGCTCCCTCCTCTTCCTCAGGCATCCAAGCTTGCTCTCACCTCATAGTCTGTGTGCCTTCTGCTCCTCCTGCCTGGATCTCATACCAATTGGCTAGTCTGCTGGAGAATGAGAGATCACATGGAAAACAGATGAACCGTCCCAGCTGAGGCCATCCTAGACCAGCTAGGCCCGGGCCAGTCTACCAGCTGACCATGAATGAGTCCAGTCAAGATCAGCCAAACCTGGTCCAGATCAGCAGAACAACCCAACTAAACTGTATCCTCATAATAACAAAACCCTATAGCTTAGTGGTTTTGATTCACTTCATTTTGGAATTCTCTCTTACTACAGCAATAGCCAACTGATACAAGAGGCTATACTACCAACTTGTCGTGTGACTCTAACACAAACATTTACTCTGTCTGCAAACTCCTCATCAGGAAAGTGAGAGTCAGAAAAATTTTAGTCTTCCCCTTGCCTGACATTTCAGCAATATTTAACATGGTTGCACACTCCCCTTTTTTGAAGCTCTTTCTTCCCTTAGCTGTCATTACACCAAGTTGAATGGTTCTCCACTCATTTTTCTGACTTCTTTTCTCTGTTCTTTCTGTAGAATCATTCTCCAGTGACTGATCATGAAATATTAAAGTTATTCAAGACTTGGACCTCAGCCCTCATCTCCCTTCATTGTAAATCTCTCAGAGTGAATGCATTCATACCCATGGCTTCATACCCACTGGCCAGATCAGTCCCTGACCTGGGCCTGGGCAAGAAACCTAGTCTGAGCACATTGGTCTTCCAAAACTGGGGTTTGACATCAAAGGAAAAAGGAGGAATGACTCTTAGGTGGACAACTAAGTGTGACTGATGGCCACACCAGAAATGAGGCTCTCGTGTTTAAACTCTCCCTCTCCCTGTAGCCAATTCCTTACCAATTCCTAGGTAGTTTACTTTCTTAACAACTTCTGCCTGAACTTGAATCCCAGCCTCCTACTGACCAACCACACCTCGTATCATTTCAGCCAAGCCCTCCAATTACATTCCTACTCACACCCCTTCCATGTCTTCTTGAATCACTCTTCATCAGTTATCCTCTCTCTGACTTGTATTGTGAGCCTCTCACTCTCACTCATTCCCACCATTCAATCCTGACAAATTCTTTTCAGTCTGGAGAAAAACTAAATCCCTCCTGTGGCAGATGCTCCCAGTGCCCCACCCGTAGACCCTCAGCTCTTACCATTTTCATCCCTTCAATCCAACTTTCAACTCTATCTCTTTGCCTGCGGACTTTATCTGGCTGCCAGAGTTTGCTCTCCCCATGCACATGACCTGCAAAATGTGCCTGGGAATTAATGCTCCCCCAGTCCCCAGGGAGCAGAACCTCAATCAACGACTGGTGGAAATGGGTGGATAAATATCCCAGCTCCTTTGCTCCTCCTGGGGAATATCTCTTGCTTCCTTGCACACCCTTTATTGATTTCTATACTTTATCGATGTCTCACCTCTTCACTCCTTTACTGGTGTTTCCTAGGATCACCTCCAATATAAACTACTTTCACTCGGTCCTGTTTCAGTGTCTACTTGTGAAAGAATGCAAACACCTCCTTCACTGCAACACCTGAGTACTCTGCGTACTGCCCAATCTCTTGTTTCTCTTCTTTGGGCCAACATGTACACTACACTCACCTCCCTCCCATTCACTCCCAACCTACTGCAGTCTGATTTCTACCCTTAGTGTCTCACCAAAACTGTTTCTATTTTTTCTAAATAGAGGTCACTCTATTTGACCTCTTTCCAGCTTCCAACATGTTGCCACTCTCTTCTCGCTCCCATGGCTTCATGACATCACTCTCTCTGTTGTTCCTCCTACCTCTCTGCCAGCCCTCATCAAGTTCTTTCTCAGATCCCCGAAACTCCAACTATCCTTTAACTGTTGAGAACTCTAAAGGCTCCACCACCCTTGACTGCTTTGTCCATGCAGAGCACAATCCCAAGTGTCAGGTCTCAACTCCAGCTGCCAATCAAATCTCTCCAGCATGTCCTAAACTCGAATCAGCATCTTTCCTTGCCCCTCCCTGGTTAATGTCACAACCACCCGCCCAGTCACCCAAGCCACTTGAAATCATCCTGAGCTCCTTCTCCTACTTTGCCCAGGGTGCATGGTTCACCACCCAACATTGCCAATTCCACCTTCTAAATGTCTCTCCTCCTGGTCCATGTCACCATCGTCTCTTGTCCAGATGGCTGCAATAGCCACTTTACCAGTTTATCTAACTCCAGTGACCCCAATCCAATCCATCCTCTACACAACTGGCAGGGTCATTCCTTCTCAAGCACAAATGTGCCCCGCTCCTTCCCCTGCTTACAACCCTTGGATGATCTCTGTACTCTCAGATAAGGTTCAAACCCCTTAACGGGCTTCCCAGAACCTTCGCAATCTAGTCCCTGACTGCCTCTCCAGCCCCACCTCGCAGCAACTCGCATGCTTTAGCCCTGTGGCTCTGGATCCTGGCTGAACATTAGCATTATCTAGCGGGGGTGGGGACCTTTAAAAAATACCAATGCCTTGGCGCCTGCCTGTAGTCCCAGCTACTCGGGAGGCTGAGGCAGAAGGATCGCTTGGAGCCAGGAGTTTGAGGTTGCTGTGAGCTAGGCTGATGCCACGGCACTCTAGCCCGGGCAACAGAGTGAGACTCTGTCTCAAAAACAAAACAAAACAAAACAAAAAAACAATGCCTTAATCCTGACCCCCCAAATCATGATTTACATGGTCAGGGATGAGGTGAAGGCATGTATACTTTTTCCGAGCACCCAGATGATTCTAAAGTGCAGCCGGAGCCGAGAGCTCTGAATGGCTCAGAGTTCTGCACAGTTCCCATGTCCTCCCAGGCCCCTGTGCCCACCCAGCCCCACTCCCGCAACACCTCCCCTCTCATCCCTTAACTCTGCTCCAGGGAACCTTCCCTGACCCCGGCTTCCCAGGCTGAGCTAGGAGCTTTCCTCTCAGTTTTCAGTCTCCTCTGCCTAACTCCCTCAGAGGATGTATCGCACTGAATATTAACTGTCTGTATCACTGCAAAGAGGTGGTGACCTGAGGGGAGGGTCTTTCATCACCACAACACCACACCTAGCACAGTGGCTCCCCCAGTAGATGACTCATACGTGTGTGTTGAATGAATGAAGCTGTCCCCTCCATTCATGAGGGTAGGAACTTTAGTGTCTTTTCACTGCTCCATCCCTTTCCCCTAGTTTCATGCCAGTGCACATAGTAGTTGCTCAATAAATATTTGTTGACTGCATTAACAAACATAAGACATGAGAGATGAGCATCCGCCCCATGCTCATTTTTACAGAAGAGCTCTAGGGAGCAGAGACAAATCAAATTGAACTTCCTACAGTTTTGCTAAAATGGAATTTGCCAAAGACGTCCTGAAAAATGGATTTAATTAGGCCCGTTAATAGGGGAGTCGTTGGTGGCTAAGATTTAAAGCTGAGGCTAGAAAAGGTATCGATAATTTTACCATTTTAAATTATATAGGAGGTTATTTCTCACTCTCGCCCTAATTATAAGACTGCATCTCGATGAAACCTCAGCTTTGGAGGGAAATGAAGCCAAAGGTAGAGGCGAGATCTGATAATTTCATCGAAATGAAGCATCGGAGGTAGCAAAGCAGGAACCCAGCTGGCTCAGCCCAGGTGTGCCCGCCTTGGGGGAGGGGATCAGTGGCACCGCACAGCCAGATCTCATTACACTAACGACTGTCAGTACAACCCAATGTAGATTTTAATTGCAAGAAACATCCAGGAGAGGGATAGGTGCTGCTGTCTCCGTGACGGAAGGAAATTCTGCGTACTTTTTCAGAGCCCTGTGGATCTCTTGCATTCTGTTCTCCCATTAGGTAGTTTTAGAGATTCAAGTTCTAGTTGGTTCCACAATCAGATCTTGGAAGGGACATACCCTATTCTTTAGCTTGCCACTGTCAGAAATACTCAGCTGCCCCCAAATTAGGGAGCCAAGTAAGTGCTTAGTTTGGGATTCTAGCCTCCTTCAGATACAAGAAGACTTGAATTCCCATTGAGGGACCAGTCTCTTCTCTGGGAAACCCCAAAATGGGTCTTGATACATAACAGGGCATCATTCGTTCTGAAAATCTTTATGGAATGTCACTATGTGTCACTACATGGTCTAGGCAGGGTTGGGACTAGGGTAAGATAAGTGAGGCCCTTGCTTTGTGGGCAAAATTTCAGGGAATGCCAAAAAACTAGTAATCAGGATAATTAACATTTCAATACAATATTATTAAAAATAAAAATTAACATAAAAATATCTATGATGAGGCCGGGCGCGGTGGCTCACGCCTGTAATCCTAGCACTCTGGGAGGCCGAGGCGGGTGGATAGCTCAAGGTCAGGAGTTCGAAACCAGCCTGACCAAGAGCGAGACCCCGTCTCTACTAAAAATAGAAAGAAATTAATTGGCCAACTAAAAAATATATAGAAAAAAATTAGCCGGGCATGGTGGCGCATGCCTGTAGTCCCAGCTACTCGGGAGGCTGAGGCAGAAGGATTGCTTGAGCCCAGGAGCTTGAGGTTGCTATGAGCTAGGCTGATGCCACGGCACTCACCCTAGCCTGGGCAACAAAGTAAGACTCTGTCTCAAAAAAAAAAAAAAAATATCTATGATGAAAGAAATATCAAAATTTTCACTAAAGACAGGATCCAAGCCTGCACTTGAAGCATGCCTCACCCACCTCACGCCAGTCCCAGCTGATGTTTCAGGCGCTGGGGAACTGAGCAAAACCCCTCCCCCACATGACTGCTAGGGCAAGTGGAGACAGCGAACAACAGTACCAATTAAATATATAGGGATGGTGACGAGTGTAGCAGAGAGAAATAAAGCAGAGGAAGGGGTAATTCCAAAATCAACACCTCAAAACTTTCTAACCCAGCCCAGACTTTCTAACACATGGTGTGGTAGAAAGAACACAGACTCCAGGGTCTACGGAGGGACAGATCCTAGCCCCCAACCACTTGCACCGTGCCTTAGGGAAAGTCACTCACTCTCCCGGCTTCAGGCTTCATAACAAAGAAAGTTTATAATAAAGAATAATATAACATAGGATATAGAAATATGAACAGAGAATTCAGTAACGTTTGTGAGCCATTGCCCTGTGGGGAGCTCTGTGCTCGGCTTACTGTGACTGTGCTTATTTAACCCTCATGCAGCCAGTGAGGTAGGTACTTCTACCACGTGCAAAGCTGAGACTGGAGATTAAATAGTTCGCCCACCGTCGCAGGCCAGGAAATAGGGAGAATGAGGTTTTGAGGTTCTTCAGCCCAAGTTCCCAGCCATAATGCTCTACACCTCAAACTGAAGCCCGGTTCTGCCCCCTAAATGACCTTAAGCAAGTCTCTGAAATGTTCTGAGCCTTGTTGTCCTCATCTGCAAAATGGGGACAATAAAGTGCCCCCCCCACCCCCGCCCCGCAGGACCGTAAGGAGCCAGGAGTCCAGCACAAGCAGGTGCCCATGAACCCCAGGTGCCCATGAACGCCAGGTGCCCATAAATGCCAGGTGCCCGTGAATGCCAGGTGCCCGTGAACACCAGGTGCCCGTGAACGCCAGGTGCCCATGAACGCCAGGTGTCCGTGAACGCCAGGTGCCCATGAACGCCAGGTGTCCGTGAACGCCAGGTGCCCGTGAACGCCAGGTGCCCATGAACGCCAGGTGTCCGTGAACGCGGGCACCCGCTTCCCTCCCCGGGTGGCAGCGGCGGTCTCCAGCGCTCCAGCAGCCAGTGAAGTTCAAATGCAGCCCATTTCCTATTTTCCTGACAGCCTATTTCATGGATCACGGAGACCCAAGTACAGCTGCTCATTCAACGGAGGAAAGAATGAATTCATTTGCATTCCTCGGTACCCGACGTGACCCCTCCCCGCCGATCCTGCTCTCCAGGCTGCGGCCCCGCCAGCGGACTTCCAATCGGCCGGAGAGAGAAAACGCGCGGTAATGACAGAGTGTCCTGCCCGGAGAACGCTGGGAGCCGAATCACCGCCGCGCTGGTAATAAGTCCAAATGAAAGATATTATGTCACCTCGTTTGAATTAAACAGATGAACTATAGTCCTAGACCATTAAAAATGAACCATCTGCGGGACGGCGTCCAAGTGCTCCGAGCCCAGCGCCCCAAAAAGGTGCTAGGCTCCAGCGGGCTTTTATGTCCTCATTTTCTGCCAATAATTCCTCCTCTCTGCGAACGTGGAGGGACAATTTGATGACAAGGCTGCGCGCACTCCCGACTGGGGCCAGCGCAGGCCGGGCTCGCCGCGCGGGGTTGAGCAGCGCCGGCCGAGAGCGCAGTCGGGTCGGGCTGGGGGCCGGGTGACCGCCAGCTGCCCCCGGCCACATTTTCTCCTCCAGGAGTTCAGGGGAGCCCCACACCCATACCCCAAAAGCCCAGAGAGGGGGGCGCACTTACTTGACTGTTATCTACGTTTATAAATGAGGAAACCAAGGCTCCATAGTCCGGGACACATGAGGTCACACCCCTGGGTCCCGCGTGCTCAGGTGCGAAGGACTCAGGGCCCTCCCGGTCCTACTTCCACCCCACCCGCTATATCCCGATGCCGTCTCTCTGAGCATCCAGTTCCTGCTCTCTGTCACCCCCCCCCCACTTCCAAGACACAAACGGCCTGTCCCTCATTTGCAAACGTGTAGTTCAGGCGTGCAGCCCCAGAGTTAGACTGGACTGGGCGTCACCAAACCCTGCTTGAATGCCAACGCTGCTGCTTAGAAGCCGTGCAGCTTTAGGAAATCTCTTTGCCCTCACTGAGCCTCAGTTTCCTCATCTGTAACTTGGGGCTTAACAAGCAAGGGCTGTTCTCCAAAGGTCTCTGCCGCTAACACCCTGCCTCCCACCACCAGAGTCCCACCCAACCTGCATGTAACATCCTTCCAACCTTAGGACTCAGCACCAGGGTAAGATACAAGTCTTTCTCCTTCAATCTACCCCCAAAACAAACAAATCTAGTTTGCCTTATATTGATGATAAAAAGACTTAATAGCAAAACAGAATAATAATATTAAGCTTACTGAAATTTCCATGTATAACGTGTCAAATGTAAACTTATGACAAATGGAACTTATCAAATGGAGCTTATCAAATGTAAAAGCACACCACTCTGGGGGCTTCA
Organism: Cheirogaleus medius; assembly: GCA_008086735.1. Lineage (NCBI taxonomy): Eukaryota > Metazoa > Chordata > Mammalia > Primates > Cheirogaleidae > Cheirogaleus > Cheirogaleus medius. The sequence continues at coordinate 17,583,653 of VBSM01002153.1, forward strand.
CATGCATTCCCTCAGCAAAGCTGCATGGAACACTGCAGCCTCTTCTAGACACTGGGGACCCAGGGCGCACTCCCTGAGCCCGGGGACATCAGCAGCTAACATTTGCTAGCCCCAGTTTACTGAGGAGGAAACTGAGGCTGAGAGGGTTTGGATCACCTGCCCAGGTGGCAAAGCTGACAGGAGGCAGAGCCCTCTCTTCCTCTCATCCCCATCAATCCCTCAGCAAATCCCGGCTCCCAGCTCCACCTCGCCCTCCCCGCAGGCTGTTCTTCACGGGGCACCTGTTCAAACGCCAGTCCCCTCGTGTCACGCCCCCACTGAAAATTCCCGTGGCCCCCAACTCAGAGTGAAACCCAGAGCCCTAAGCAGAGCCCACAGGGCCTATCCTCCCTGTGGTTCCTGTGCTTGAAGGACAGCGGCCCACTGTGTACACACACACACACACACACACACACACACTCACCATCATTCTCAGCTCCCTCATTCTGGTTTATTTTCCCCCTAACATTTGTCATCACACAGCAGATGTTTACTTCTTTCAATCTGTCTCCTTGCATGAATAGAAGCTCTCCGAGGGCAGGAGCTCACACACTGCCCGACACAGAGCTAGAACTCAATACATATTGGTGGAAGGAAAAGAATATGAGTTCGGGAAATATTTGTTGGATGAATGAATGAAAACAAGCAACACGCTGGAGTCAGGAGCACTTATGGTGAGTTGCACTCAGAGAGCTGACGCCTAACTTAGCAAGGGTTTCTGCTGGGATTTCAGGATGAATATTAGGGTTGGAGGCCCAGGGCTGACGGCCAATCTTCTGGGCTGGTGAAGTTCTCTCTGGTAATATCCTTTTCCATCCTCATAATAGGAGAAAGCATTGCTTCCCATCAGGGGACATTGATGCTAAGATTCTCAGGGCAGGTGTTTGGGGCAGGAACGCAACTCCAGAACCCACCGCAGAAACCTTCAGGGTAAAGCTAAATCCAGTAAAACCCAGTGACTGTATCTGGGCACGTGGTTCATTAGCCCATGTACAGCAGACGCTGCTGTGGTGACAAATCACCCCCAATCTTGGTGGCTTAACTCACTGACATCACAAATGCATTGGGTGGGGGATGGGGGTTCTGCACACAGTCATTCAGGGACCCAGGCCCCAGCCACTAGGGGGCTCTGCCACCTTCAATGCATGGCTTCCAAGATCCATGCGGAAAGAGAAGAAAGAGAAAGACCACGTATGGTGGTTGTTTTGTGGCCCAGGTCTTGAGTGGTGAACATCCCTTATGCCCACAATCTGTTAGCCCCACCTAGATGCGAGGGGGCTGGAAATGTACTTTTCCTGCAGGCCCAGGAGAGAAATGAGATGGTCTGACGATGAACACATAGCGTTGTCTCTGCCACACCAGAGAAGGGTAGACACTTATCTCCAGGATCCACAGATAATGTGATTATAATGAGGTTTCCTGTCTGAGCCTTGCCTGGGACTCAGCGTCAGGCTGTGACTGCTGGGCTGCTGGTCCTGTGGACAGCAGTCACCTGTGTGAAGAAATTGACATGCGTGAGAGAAAGGGAAGCTGGAGACAGAGGCTGGAATGTGTGTTTGGGTGAGAGGAGGGTTTCTAGGGGGCAAACAGCAATAGACTGGGAACAAGAAAGGCAGTCTGGTACATGGTCCCCAGAATGAGATGCAAGCCTTCCCCAACAGAGGAGGACCGTTCCCCTGCTAAAACATTCAAAAAATAAGCTCTCAAGAAGGTGGGTGCTACGCTGAGCCCTGTGGCCTCACTGTATCCACAGGCTACGCATCTGGCGTTCCGTGTGCTATACGGGAAGGGGGTTTTGATTGCTACATGTTCTCTGCCACTTATCCTGAACAAGCCCAGGTGCTCACCCAGTCCTGAGGCCCGTACCTGGGTCAGGTGGGGAGGGAGGGAAGCCGCATCCCAACAGACAGGCTCACCATAAATCTCCAGCACTGGGGCATCTGCCCTGTTACGTATTCATGCAGGGACAGAGCCAGTCCTGAGTCCCAGCCCACCTGCCTGGTGCCCGACCCCCCGCCTCCCTCCAGCCAGTCCCCTAAAGGGCCAGACCTTGTCCCTGCTCCTCACAACAGTTGGGTCCCACCACACTCCTTACACTGAGCGTCACCACTAAGCCACTGTGTCTCTCTTCCCTGCCACCCCTAGTGGGGGCATAGGGGGCTGTGGGGACAGGGAGTCAGACAGCTATGAGATGCCCCTCCCCACCCTGGAAGGATCAGAATTTCTGGAGCAAAATCTATGCCTCTGTGAACAGCAAAGGGAAGCTGAATGCCCCCCACGATGGGAAAGGAATTCATAATATAGATGACAGCGATAATTAGCAATGACTGTCAAGGGGCTGAGTGGCTTTCTCTCTGAGGTGTGTCTTCCTTCTCCCCTGACCCTGCTTCCCACACAGAGCAAGCCCTCTCCAGACCTATTAGGGCCATGCTAAGCACCAAGGCCTTCCGAACACTAAGGCACGAATTGCGCTGAATGTTTATATTTCTTGATCTTTTGGGGGATCGTGGATACCCTTGAGAATTTGATGGAAGCTATAACTCCTTCTTTAGGGGAAAGAAATCGTGTATGCAGCTCTTCACAAATTTTGCACACAATTTCAATGAATTCTCAAAGTCCTTAATATCCACCCATGAATTCTTAAGGGGTCAATGAAATCTTAATTCGGTCCGTCACTCAAACATCTCTTAAGTGTCTGCTAATAAATAGGTGTGTGTTTCCATCTGCAGTCGACTTCATTGGGGTTGCACATCACAATCGCCTAGGAAAATGCACAGCTGTGTCCTAGCGCAAGTCTCAACACTGGCGTGCATTGGAATCCCCTGGAAAGCGTTTTAAAAATCTGTTGGCAAAGCCTCACCCCAGACCAATTAACTGAGAACCTCTGGGGTGGGACCCAGGCATCCCCAGGTGATTCCAATGGGTGGCTGAGGACAAAAACCACAGTCCTAGAAAATCTAAACATGCTTTTTAAAAGTTCGCTAGGTGGTTGTAATGCATACCGCAGGGTGGCTCGTTCATTCATTCATTCATTATATCAATGTCTAGTGAGTATCTATTAAGTGCCAGGCCTTGGGCGGGACATCGGGGCCAGAGCAGAGGATAAGAAATCACAGTCTATGCTCTCACCAAGCTTATATTCTGGCCAAGGGAATTGGTGGTAAATAACCAATACGTAATTCATTAATGTCACAAGAAACATCAATTAGAAAGTGGCATGAAGAATACTGGAAGGATCTTCTTGGGGAGGTTGGGGAAGGCTCTCTGAGAGAGGGACTCTTAAGATGAAACATGAAGACTGAAGAAGGATGAGGGTCCACAGAAGAGCATCCAGGTGGGAGCAGCCAGTGCAAAGGCCCTGTGGCAGGTAAGAGCTCAGAATGAGAGAGCAGCCAGCCTGGCTGGGCATCCAGGTGAGGAAGGGGTAAGAGTAGGTGTGCAGTGGGGAAGGGAGACCAGACGAGGCAGGGCCTTGCAGACCCAGCAAGGAACTGAGGTTAAACTCCTGACTGTGGTCTTCTCTCTCATCCTCACAGCCACCTCAGCAAAGAGGCAGAGGTGCCCGAGATGAAGAAACGCAGCTTTTAAGGGGCTCAGTAGGGGGTGTACACCCAGGTCTCCTCCAGACCCGGTAGCTGGCAAAGCAGAGGCCACAGGCCCGTCAAAAAGGCTCCCGGGAAGGTGTTCTCACCCCGTCCGGCCACAAGCCCCTTTCCTGCCTGACCCGCCCTCTCCGGGCCAGGCCCCTCTGACCAGGCCCCTCCAGTGTGACTGCTGCTGGGCAGCACTGTTCTCCCCCCGCCGCCTCACAGACCCCATCACCATGGGAACTGAGCCAGCCAATCAGAACACCCAGGTTTCAAAGGGCAGCCTTATAAATTGAGTCACCTCCCCCCAGACAGGCCACAAGCACCATTCAGAGGCCTCCCAGGGCCCCCTCCTCCTGGATAAACCAATTTCATTGCCCCCCATTTTCCTCAAGGGAGAAAAGGGGGAGTCTTCTGCCCAGAATGCTCAGAGACACGTGCCAAGCCTAGAGTCACCCAGCTTAGTGCTCCAAACCCACGCACGGCCGCACCATGCAGGAGCGACTCAGGAGTCCCTGAAAGTTTCCTGTAGTAACCTGGGGAACGCCCGGAGCAGCGAGAGCCATGCGTTGGGCACGCGACACCCCAGCCTGGAGCAATGCAGTCTCGCCAGCCTGCTGAGCAGCGGGTACGCCGGCGACGAGGAGAACAGCGAGGTCAGCTTGGCGGGCAGTCATCGAACCGTCCGGTTGAATAAAAGGCCCAACCCCCAGGTGCCCAGCAGCCAGACCAGCCAGGTGTCCTCCGCATACTCCCCCAGCCACATAAAGAGCCAGCGGTCCAGCCAGGCCCGCAGCGCCAAGCACCCTGGAGGGGAAGAGTGAGCCCGGCCTGCCGAGCGGCAGCAGCAGCAGCAGCCTGCCCAGCCTCAGCTTCGTCAGCCTGGGCAGCAGCGCGCTGAGCTTCCAGGTGAGCAGCGGGCTGTTCTCTACCGCCGGCAGCCTTCCCTCCACCCAGGCCAGCAGCCGCCAGAGCATCGGGCTGGACAGCGGCGAGCAAAGTGGGCCAAGGAGCAGCACCAGTGTCCCGGAGGACAAGAAGGGAATCGACATGAAAAACAGCAACACGGTGGCCAACGGCGAGCAGCCTGCCCAGACGCCCGAGCCTCTCCAGCAACTAGGTCCTCTCGAGAAACTACAGGCGTGAGGGCCCAGCAAACCCGGATTTCACCCAGAGTGTTTATCACCATAACAAGTAGGAAGGGCATTTAAAAAGGGCACACTGATTGTGTCGAAAACCATCGATGGATAGTCCCATCTGTAGCAACAACCGTCAGCAGGCAGGTCACAAGTGGCAAGAACTTTTGAAGCTAAGCACCATCTACACTGAGGCCATCCGTATTGAGAAGCATTGTTGATAAGAGCCATAGTATCAAGGTCACCAACGCTGGGACCAGCCGTGTCAAAATTGCCAGTGGTAATGACATCAGTACGTGAACCTCAGCAATGGGCCATCCGTAACAAGATCCATCCATGACAAAACCATCTGGAGTGAACACTGTCATGGTGGGACCACTTGGATTAATACCAAACTCATCCGTGGTGACAGCTGTTTGTCTGTGGCAGACGCCGGCTATGTTAAGAACTGCTGCAACTTAGAAACCTCCATGATGAAACCATCCAAAATGAGGAGCACCATCCACAGCCAACACCCACCATGACAAGCTCAGGAGAAACAAGTACCAACCTTGGTCGGGACTGTCCGCATCGAGAACCATCAGGAGTGAGCAACAGATGTGGGCAGCCACGTGCGCAGGGAACTCAGTCCCTGCCAAGCTCTGTACCACGCGCTGTCCACGGGAGCGCCTGCGAGAGGGCGCAGGGCGCGGGGAGCACCTCCGTGCCTCCCAGCACCCCCAGGAGCACAGCCCGCAGTGACCATCCCCAGGGAAGGACCACCAGGGGAGGCCGTGCATGCCACCAGCCCACAGGGAGCGGCACCCCGTGAGAACACTGGTGAGGGCTGTGTCAAGGGAGCCCGTCCCAGAAGAGCATCACCCAAGGGAGCTTTGAACGCTTCCTTTTTTACGCACTGTCTCCGGGCAGCTTCCACCCAGAACCTTCCCAGGAGCAAAGGTTCCCTGACGCCCCCGTTCATGTCTCTATGTGGGTCAGAGGCGGCAGAGAGACAAGAAGGGCTGCCAGGAGCGTCCTTTGTTCAGAGGGTTGAGACAGTGCTCCCTATGGCGGGACAATGCCATGGTAGGTGCTTAATAGTGACAGAGCCCACCCCAGCCAGGAACAGCTGCGACGGGGAAGCTCTGGGCCGCTCAGTGAGCATCCCTTGGTGGACGGAAGGGCCGTAGTCTCTGCCCCTCCTTTCTCAGGACAGTAAAGCCCCTCCCTGGGCTGATCTCACAGACTCGGGGCAGTGAGTGGGTCTGCAAAGGGGAAGAGGCCAGACACGGTCGTGAAGACATCCACTGGGTACCAGAAAGAAAGCAGAGGGGGCACCGAAGACAATAAAGGTGTCTGGAGAGGCCATCTGTGTGTGGGTCTGTGTGTGTGCAATCCCCGCCTAGTTCTCGGGGGTGGGGGGCCTGAAAAGGGTTCGGGTACCCACTCTACCACTCCTGAGCTGGCCATCTGGGCAAGGTACTTAACACTTTCAGAACCTCAGTTTCCTCATCTGGAAAATGGAGACAGTAACCCCTATTTCATACACAGGATGGTTGTGTGGATTATATGAATATATATACCAGGTGATAGGTACCAGCAAGTGATAGGTACAAAAGAAATGTTTTCGTTTCCCTTTCCTTGCTTATCTGTAAAATGGGCACAGTGGGTTCTGTCTTCACTCACAGGCTCAGAAAGGATAATAATAACTAATATAGAGAAAAAGTTATTGGCAAAAAAAAAAAGAAAAGACACAGCCATAGCATCTGCTAGGAGGCAAGATGTCTCGGCAGAGGGTTTGGCAGGTTGAGGAAGGGGTGACTGGTTCTGGGTGTGAGGGCGCCACATGTCTGGTCTGGTGAGTCTCTTCTCAACCATGAGCACCTCTTTTGAGCACATTCTCCCCAACGTTCCTCCAGGCCACGTTGCTGAGCAGGGCCTGAGCACCCATGATCCAGGGCAGACACCCCTACACCAAGTATCCTAGTCCTGTTGGGTGGCTGTAGCAAAATGCCATAAACCGGTGCTTACAAACAGCAGAAATGTGTGGTTCACAGTTCGAGAGGCTGGGAAGACCAAGATGGAGGAGCCTGTGGATCAGGTGTCTGGTGAGGTTATGGGTCTAAGCCCCATAACCTCGCGCGGCGGATGGGCCAGAGAGTGCCCTGGTGCCTCGTCTGGGGGCACTGACCCCACTCGTGAGGGCTCCACCCCCAACACCTAGCAACCTCCCGAAGGCTCCACCTCCTCATACCATCACACTGGAGGGATAGGTTTTAACATATGAATTTTAGGGGGACACAAACATTCGGTCCATGGCACCAAGTGAGCCCCTGACGTCCACAGCCATGGCTCTGGGGGGAGTTTGGCCTGATCTGCCCCGTCACTTCCCCCCACCCCCTTCCCCTGCGGCCCTACCTCAGAGGAGAAAGGGGAGCTCACAGAAGCACACTGGGCCCCTCAGCCTGGAAGCCACCAGCTCCTCGGACACAGCATGGCCAAACTGAGTTCCCCACTGTCCCCTGCCCACCTCTTCCTCCCGTGTCTCTTCTCAGCAAATGGCATCATCGCACCGAGGTCGTCCAAGCCGGGACCCTGAACGTCACTTTGAGTCTCACCCTGCCTGAGCCCTGTGTCTCATCAGTCCCCGCACACTTCTCCACCACCACTGCTGCCACCCGGTCCCCGTCCCCGTCCCCTAGAGCAGCCGTCCTCAACTCCGGCTGCACATTAGAATGGCGGGCAGGGGAGGACATCTACAAGATACATATGTGCAGGCTTCTCCCGGCGACTTGGACTGGGCATCAACACTTCACAAAGTGCCCCAGGGGGTGACAGCGCTCAGAGCAGGATTGAGAAATGCCGCCGCCCTTGACCTTGCCCTCTTGGGATCCACTTGCAACCTCTGGGGTCAAAATCAGCAAGGGGATGCAGTATAAAGGATGGGGGTGGGCTGTGCTAACCGGAGAGCTTGCATCTCATCTAAAGAGAGGCCAGACACCCAAAATTCTATGGAAAATCTCCCGATTTTTATATACTGGTCACACATTCAAATTCCATATATATATATATATATATATATATGGCAAATGAAAACATTTCTGAAGGCAGGGTCATGCCCATATGCCCAGTTCTCTAAAGAGAGGAACAGAGCTATCTTTCTGAAACAAAAATCTGCTTATATTCCTCAATTGCTTAAAAACTTCTGACATTTTCCCATCGTCCAAAGCACTGGGCACAGCATTCAAGGTTCTTCACGAACTGGTCCAGTATGTTTTCCCTGCCTCACCTCCTGACACTTCCTCCCACACACCATCTCAAATCTGCTTTATATTCAAACCTGATTTCCAGCCTCTGTGCTTTTGCACGTGCTATTCTCTCTGCCTGGCATAATTTCGACATGGCCAAATTCACCTTCTTAGTGTACAGTTTTATGACTTTTGACAAACATAGACAAAGAGTCATGTATCCACCATCACAATCAGAATACCAAATAGTTCCATCACTCCCAAAATCCCCTCATGCCACTTGCTAGTAATCCCTCCCCCAACCTCAGCAACCATGAATCTGACCCTATAGTTTTCCACTTGCTAGTAATCCCTCCCCCAACCTCAGCAACCATGAATCTGACCCTATAGCTTTCCAGAACGTCATATGCATGGAATCACATGGTATGTAGCCTTCTGACTTCCTCCACTTAGCATAATGCATTTGAGAGTCATCCATTTTTTTATGTTTATTGCTGAGTAGTGTTCCACGGTGTCTGGGTTCTCTGGCTGGAAGGCATTTGGGTTGTTCCCAGTTTGGGCAGATTATGAAGCTGCTATAAACATTCATGTGCAGGTTTTTGTGTGAACATAAGTTTTTCATTTCACTTGGATAAATACCTAGGAGTGGGCTTGTTGAGTGGTGGGATGTGTTTAACTTTATAAGAAACTTGCAAAAAAAAAAAGAAACTTCCAAATCCTTTTCTGATGATACCATAAAGTTGCAAGCACTTTGTATTGGTCAGTTTGGGTTTTTGTTTTAACCATACATGCAGGTGCTTTGCATCAGTCTTCCACTATTAATGCCATTTTACATATGGGGAGACTGAGGCACAGAGAGCCTAACTCTGTGTAAGTAAATGACAGGGCTGGGATTTGAGCCTGGGCAGCCTTGCCCCAGAGTCCATGATCTTAACTCTTAACCTCTTTACCCTCCCTCTCTGCTTGAGCCACTCAGGGCCCCAGCATACCCAGGCAACAGGCCACGCCCACACGCAGAGCCCCTTCTCAGCCGTCCCTCATCTCAGGCCTCTGAGCAGTGCGCCTCTCACTGCCTGGTGCCCGAGCGTGCAAGCGCCCACCTCCCTGGGGGGAGGAGCCGCTCCCCAGCCCTCTCTGCACCCTCCACGCCCACTTCTGTGTCAGCCACATCAGTGATGGCCAAGTGAATGAATGAATGAGTGGGCACGGGAGTGAATGGCTGCATCAGAGGAAGAGAGCTGGGTCCTCCCAGGCCTGCTCTCCAGCGGCTACAGCCCACTGCCCAAAAACAAAGGCGGCTCAGGATCCAAAGGTGAAATAATGTTCCAGGCGCTCGCCCGCACGCCCCAGGGCCGCTCCGTCCTTCCCTCACTGTGCATTCCGCAGATAGGTCTCAGCCCGGCTCTCTCCCACCCCAGCACAGAGCACCCAGCAAGCACCTGAAGTGAGGACCATTTTTCAAGCCGGTGCGGTGATTTTTTCTTTCCCGTCCACTAGCTCAGCGTTCGGGGTGGCAGCGGGGCTGGAATGATGGGTTGGCTGCAGGCACCGGCTCCTGAATTATTAACTGGGCTGGGGAGAGAGTTGCTTACAGATGCTGTCCATCCGGCGGACCCAGCAGCCCGTGGACTTCGCACAGGCCTGGAGCAGGGGGGCAGGAAAGAGGGATGTGGCCAGTGGACCTTGAGGATTCAGCTTAATGAATCGGAGGCCTCTCCTCCCGGGCGCTCCCTTGGCCTCCATGCTCCACCCGGACAGGAGCTCATCCTTCCCGCTCCCTTCACACCAACTCCGACATTGCCTCTTCTTCCCGCATTAGAGCCAGTGGGAGAGATAGATTCTCTGCCGACTCTGGTTCTTTCTGAGTCAGGGCTTGCTGAATTCTCGTTCAGGGGTTCATCATGGGCAGGGAGACAGGAGCAGGGTGTCTAGGTTGGGTCCCTAGAAGCAGCACCTGAGATGGGGATTCCTGGCGGAGTGATTGAGGGAATGTTGCCAGGAGAAGCAGAGCAAGGCAAGCAGCATGGGGAAGGGACGGGGCTAAGCAGCCGTGTGGTCTCAGCGGGACACTGGCCTCAGCCTGATCCCAGCGGGAGCTCTGGGGTGTGACCTGTACCACAGAGGGGATTCCACTCTGGGTCAGCAGGACATAACCTCCCAGGTGAAATGGCTCCCATCCAGCCAAGAGCAGTTCTCCAGAGAAGGGGCAGCTGTGAGCCACCAGCAGCAACCCTGGCCAGGCAGTCCAAGGTGGTATGGTGTCTCCACAAAGTGATCAGGAGCCCAGCTCCCTCCAGCTCTCCACTCCGCCATCCTGGGCTGATCTGGTGATTTGCTTTGACCAACAGAAAGCGGCAGAAGTGATGCTCTGCCGTTCCGAGCCCAGGCTTTAAGAGATCTGCAGCTTCTGCTCCCACATTCTTCAAACTCTGCAACCATCATGAGAATAAGCCTGGGCTAGCCGGTTAATCAGCAGCCCCCAACCTTTTTGGCACCAGGGACTGGTTTCGTGGAAGACAATTCTTCCATGGGTGGGGGGAGGGAGTTCAGGTGGTGATGGTGAGGGCTGGGGAGTGGCTGTAAATACAGATGAAGCTTTGCCCACTTGCCGCTCACCTCTTGCTATGTGGCCTGATTCCTAACAGGCCACGGACTGGTACCAGTCCACGACCTGGGTGTTGGGGACCACAGGGTTAAATGATGAAAAACCACATGGCAAGAGGCCCCAGTGCCCCCAGCCATCCTTTTCAAGGTCATCATAAGCCAGCCAGCCCCAGATGGCCCACCAGCTGACCACAGACAATGGACAAACCCAGCTAGGATCAGCGGAGCCTGACCCAGGCCAGAAGAGCCACCAACTGAGCCCAGCCCAAACTGCTGAAGTTGGCTCCTGAGCTAAATAAGAGGTGGTCATTTTAAGCCACTATGTCTTGGGATACTTGTTACACAGCCAAAGCTAACTGATAATGCTCTGATAACTTTCCCTTGCTCTCAGAGTAAAGAGCAAAATTCTCACCATGACCACAAAGGACCTGGCCTTTGATGACTGCTATGGATTGGATGTGGTTTGTTTGTCCCCACGCGAATCCCCAGTGTGGCAGTGTTGGGAGGTGGGGCCTAGTGGGAGGTGCTGGGTCATGGGGGCACATGGATGGCTTGGTGCCACTCTCTGGGAGTGAGTTCCCACCCCAGCAAGGCTGGATTAGTTCCCTTGGGTTTTTACAAAGCCAGGATGCCCCTTGGGTTTCTGTCTCTTTTTACATGCCCACTTCCCCACCATGTTACATGGCAGCATGAAAGTCCTTGCTAGAATTCAGGGCCGTGCCCTTGAACCTCCAAGCCTGCAAAACCATGACCTAAATAAGCCTCTTTTCTTTATGAATTATTCAGTCTCAGGTATTCTGTTATTACAACACAAAATGGACTAAGACAATGCCCACCCTGGCCTCATCACAAACCACATTCCTCTCACTCCCTGTGATACTCTCATTTCCTCAGACATGCTCACCCCAGAGCATTGCACCAGCAGCTCCCTACCTGGCACATGCTCTGCCCCTTTCACCTGGCTGCTTCCTACTCTTCCTTCAGAGCCCAACTCCACTCCCCTGTCACTTTCCTGGGAAGGCTTCCCTGCCCACCTGGCTAGACCCAATACCCCTGAATACACTCTCAGAGCACCGTGTCCCTTGCTCCCATGGCACTTAATTACAGTTGTAACTTTACATTTATATGTGTGATTCTTTGATTAAAGTCTCCTCTCCTGTGAGCCTTGAACCCACAAGACCAGAGACTGTGTCTACTTTGCCCACCATTGTGTCCCCAGAACCACCCCTTTTCACAGTAGATGCATCGTTGTGCCCCAGCACCTAGAACCATGCCTTGCACACAGTAGGGGCTCAATAGTGAATGAATGAGCTGAATCTGAGCATTGCAGAGGCTATCCAATGGAAACTAGTCAAATTTTGATTGTAAAGTTAGTTCTTAACACACAAAATGCGATTAAATGAGATCCAATGGAGGTTGAACTTATCACACACACACCCCCCAAGTCTGCCACCTTGATGACTTCCAAAGGTCGTGAAAGTGACTGTCAACAGACCTATCTTTTAGGTTCACTAGGAGTCCCTAGAGCCACCTGCTCTCCTCAATGGACTGTCAGTTGTGGTTTGTGAAAATCCGCACAGAATCCCTTTCTCTGATGAAAATCCTTCACATACACATCACATCAACCAATGTGAGCATAGGGTGGCCTCATTCCATTCCAGTGGTCAACAGAACAGCTTTTGGGTTCAGAATCCCCGAGCGCAAGTCTCGGATCTGACACATACCAGCTGTGTGCCCTAGAACATGTGTCTTAACTAACTTTTCGAATCCTCAGTGTCATTGTCCATAAAAACAGGGATCACAAGGTACCTCCTAGGGCTGTGAGGAGCAAACAGGATCATCTGCACAAAGCACTTGGCTCAGGGCACATAGTAGGCCTTCAACCAATGGCAGCCATTGTTACCACGGCTCCCAGACTGACACGAATCTCCTCAAAGGCAGTTATTTACCTGCCAAAGCAGATGGAGATGAATGTTTGTTGAATGAAGAAATGAGAACTTGAAAAGGAATGAAGGAATTCAGTTCATTCATTCATTCAGCGTTCACTGGGTAGGTAGCCCTGTGTGCTGGATGGTGGGAACCAAGTAAGAATCAGATGCCATTTCTGCCCTAGGCCTTGGCCATAAATCCAAGGAGATCTCACTTAAGGATCCATACTGCTAGCTCCTGAGATCTGGGTCCTATTCCCACCTGGCAGTGAGCAGCTGGAGCTGAGTGTCATTTTTGCTTGGCCCAGAGGCCTTGGAGTTGCAACCCTGATCTAGAGCGAGAAGCAGGCAGGGAAACCGTGCAGTAAGTAGGAGGGTGCAGCTCCAAGGAGGCAGAAGCATCACGTGGGGGCACCTCGTCCAGTATGCAGGGTGGGGGAGAAGACAGGCTCTGTTTCCACACCAGACACACAGAGTCACAATGGGGAGGTCAGCCCCCACCTCCAAATACCGTCACATTGGAGGTTAGGGCTTCGACATCTGAATTTGAGCGGGGACATGATTAGGTCCATAGCGATGATTATTTCCCATTTGTTTTTCTAAACAAAACACTGTTCCAACAAAACATGTCTATATGTTTAGACGTATTCCAGGGGCCACCAGTCTGAGACCTCCCCTCTAATAAGTCTGGCCTGTGAAGCTGGTTCCCATGGAGACTCACTGACCTCTTACCCTTGATTGGCAGGATCAGGTTGAGCTGACAACCCAGCAAAAGAGGTGGCAGCGGAGGGCGTCCTGCACGGAAGCCACCCACACACTCACTCCTGCCCCCTCCAGAAAACAGATGTAATGAACAAACAGAGACGTGAAGGCAGCTTGAGACTGGATGGACTTCAGAAACATGATGATGTTATAGAAAAAGGTGACACACAACTACAACGCCCTGAGGGTTACACCAGAAAACAAGAACTACCAAGTCCTCCCTCCACACAGCAGTCCCACGATCTTTCTAAACAAATCCCAGGCTGCTTAAACCTCCTGTGGCTCCCCACTGCCCTCAGGGTAGAGTCCAAATGCAAATGCCCTAACTTGACTTTAAGGCCTTCCGGGACCCAGCACACATGTCGCCTGTTCCCATATATTAATAGCCCCTGTCCTTCTGTCTCCTCTGGGGCTTTATACACACTGTTGTCTCTACCTGAAACACCTCTATCCCCTTCTCTTTTTGCTCATCTTTCTCTGTAAGACTCAATGCAGGTATCCTTTCCACCAGAAAGCCTTCCCTGATTACACCTCCTGCTGAAGTTAGGAGCCCATTCCCTGTACTCTCTCTGGACCACCTGCTCATTCCTGTTTTTGTCCAAGTCACTCCGGATGGTAATTGTCCATTTCCTTCACCGTTCTCTCCTCTGGCAGGACACACCCCAGTGCCTTAGCACACAGCAGGCAAGCAATGAGTGTGTGCTGAAGAAAGGAAGAGGGAGGTCTGAAAATGGAACGGACCGCCAGCCTAAAAATGCTTTGGGACATAGTTCTCCCACGAAGCCGAGGCCTCAGTGGCTGCTCAAGGTCCCTTCCATCACTTGGCTCTCAAAGAGTCACCGTCAGTTCAAAGGTGGCAGACTTATACTCAGAGAGGCATAGAACTTACCAGTGATCACACAGCAACACATGGGCAAAACAGCAACGAAAACTCAAATCAGAATTCTGCCATGGTGCTGGCTCTTACTGCTCACCAGATGTCCCCTTCCCCGTGGAGGAGTCAGGAAAAAAATCAAGGTGACAGGGCTGGTGGCAGTGGTGGGCAGGATGGACACAGAAGGTATTTTCTCTTCTAGGTCTTCATGGGAATCTGCCCCATGAATTATTCATCGGGAAATCGGCTTGAGGTAGTGTCTTAGTCTTAATTTTCAATTCCCCTAATGCTGGCCGATTCTCTGCTGAAAACCTCTCAATTATTAATGTTTCTAAAACAATATTTGTTTTCTCTGCATCTAGCAACAAGAGGAGGTCTCATAGCTAGTGATCCTGCCCTGGAATTCCCGGAGAGAGGCTCGCCTTGCTGAGCAGGCATTTCAAATGGTTCAGGGGTGTGTTAGGCTGTAGCCGCCAGAGCGAGAACATCAAGCCCTGGTGAGATGGGTGTTTAAAGTCTCCCTCCTACCAGGAACTCCCAGGACAAAAGAAACTATAATAATAGCAAAAGCAACTACAATGAATTAGGCTCTTATGTGCTAAGCGTGAGGTTAAAGACTTTACTTTTACTTATTTAATTCTTACAAAAACTCCGTAGGGTAAGATTTATATTCTCATTTTACAGTTAGGAAAAGTGAGACTCAGAGAGGCCCAATCTTTGACCACGGTCCCACAGCCCAGAGGTGACAACCGGGTGTGGACTCAATTCAGTAGGACTCCATGGGCAGTGCATTCTCCTCCTTGACCCAGCGTTGTTGTCTGGGATCTTAACTGCATCATGAGGGATGTGAAGTAGATACAAGAAATAACTTTCTAGAAGCCTATTACTCTTAAAGATCATGTGCAACAAGGCACTGTTGGGCAGGAGAAATGAATGAGACGCAATTCCGGAGGTAGGGGCAGTGGCACTCCAGGAAGCTGGGAGCCCCTGTGCGTGACTGCTTTCCTTTATTACAGTGCAGCCTGTGACCGTTACAGGGAGCAGGGGCAGAAGACAAGCCCCTTTAGCAGTGACGAAAGGCATCTGTGTGCCCCTGTGACCCTCAGGCTCCATCATGGACCAGGGCACGGTGGTGGTGCTAGCGTCTGGCGGAACAAAGGGACCCAGGCTTCAGAGCCAGGCCAGCCTGGGAGGGCGTCCCAGCTGAGCCACCTGGGAGCCAGTCCCTTAACCTCCCTGAGCTTAACCTCACTTTGCATGTCTGTGAAATGGGGTAACGCCAGCCCTCCCTCATCCTCTGAGAGAATGCCCATGAACAGCCCGGTGCACGGTGCGAGACCAACGAATGCCAGCCTCCCTGTCCCTTTTCTCGGCGAGCGAGGGGCTGACATTTTTCAAACAGACTTGCTGAAGAGTAAGGGACGGACAGAAAGGAAACAGAGACTATCGCTCCTTCCCAAGGCTGTTCGTTTGCAAGAGGGAAAATCCCCTCAAAATAACCGACGCAAAAGGAGGAGGAAGCCGAGAAAAAAGAGCAGCTTCGTGTGGGGACACAGCATCTCCCAGGGGACAGGGCCAGGGGCCCAGCGGAGCCTCCTCGCGGGCCGGGGCCGGACCCGCTTCTCGCGGAGCCTCCGCCCCTGGGGACGCCAGTGCTTGCTCCCTGTCCCCGCCTGCGCCTGCTCCCGCACCTCCCCGCAAACTGGCTTTGCCCCTGCTCCTCTGCGGAGCGACACGGACACCGGACTCCGCAGGGCTCCTACTTAAATCCCTATTCAAGCGCAGAGCAGCATCGTTCCAAAGTCTGATTGGCCCAGCTAACTGTCCAGTATACCGCCTGGGCCAATCAGATGGGCCGGGGGCGAGTCCCTGAGTATAATGGTGGCCTAGGGGCTACCTGCAGGGCGAAGGTGGTACCTGGGTGCGGTGGGCAGCCTCCAAGAGGGACTCCATAACCCGCTGCCAGGTGTTGTGCCCTTATATGTTCCTCCGCCCCCTTGAATGTGTGCGAGGCCCAGTCACTCACTCCTAATGAGTAGGACATTGCAAAAGTGATGGGATGTCACTTCCAAGATGAGGCTAGAGACTTCAGCGTCCCTGTTTCTGGCCTTCTCTTGTCTCTCTTGCTTTCTCAGTGCTCAGGTGACAGAAGCCAGCTGCCATGTTGTGAGCTTCCCATGCAGAGGCCCACGTGGCAAGAAATTCCAGCCAACAGCCACCACTGGCTTGGGCACCCAGGTGGGTGATACCGCCATTCCCGGGATGAGAAAGGCCAGAGCAGGGCCAGGGAGGGAATGGACTTGGTCTTGGACAAGTCAAGAAAGAATTGCCCTGGCGACCTCCAAGTGGACATGGCAGAAACCATGCACCCCGCTGTCTTAGATCGGGTGCCCTGGAAACAGATTCTGAGACAGGTTTGGGGGAGGGGAGTTCTCAGGAGCTACTCCATGAGGAAGGCCACATGCGGCCAAGGGAGGAGGTGGCCTGCAGTATGTTTGCAACTGGGCTGCTGCCAGTCCGACCTTGCATGCTGGTTGGCCGTGGCTGCCCCGGGGAGGGCCAACCCTTGGGCAGAGCAGTGCCCGGTGGTCCAGGGCGGATCCTGGGTAGTGTGGCTGTGAGGGGCAGCAGTGACCGCAGCAGCCTGTAGTCCCAGCAGCCGAGGTCGCCAGCCCTGAAGAAGCCATTTGGGTGAAGCCCTGCCCTGTTTCCTGTCCCACTCTGGCCCCGTGGAGGGCTGCGGGCTGTGGGGATCCGGCAGTCGCCAGCTGGTTCCCTCGCCTGCACCAGAGAGGCGCTGAGATGACGGCATGCTCCTTACTCTCTAGCTCTGCCTGCTGTTCCCACAGAGCAGCTCCTTCTAATGTATTTTTTATAAAAAGAGCTGGGTCTCCCTTTGATGCAAACACCTGAAGCAATTAGAGCCACTTGTTACCACAATCCCTGTTTGGTGGCTGATCTCTGAAGCATGGGGACAAGTGTCACCATCAGAGGCACAAAAACCCATTGCAGGGGTTTCCAGGATGCCAAGGGCTGGACAAGTTCACTCCCTCAAGGGCCTTTCATGCCCCATATCTGATTCATTAGCAAATCCTATCGGATCTACCTTCAAAATAAATCCAGAACTCGACTTCTCACCACTTCCTCCACCACCCTGGTCCAAGCCTGCAGCATCTCACCTGACTCGCCACAGCTGCCTCCTTGCTGCCTTCCAGCTTCTACCCACCCCTGCCCCTTTGCAGTGTCTGCTCAGCACAGCAGCCGGACTGAGATGTTAAGCTCCCACCTCACTCAGAAAAAAACCCATACAACGGCCTTTCTGAGCTCATGTCTCCTTCTCCCCACCCCCACTCATTCTGCTCCCGTCACGTTGGCCTCCTTCAGTCTCGCCAGGCACATTCCTGCCCCAGGCCCTTTGCCCTTGCTGTCTGTCCACCCCGTAATACTTTTACACCCTTGCCTCCCTCAGATCTTCACTCAAATGTCACCTGTTTAGCAAGGCTTTCCCTGACCACCCTATTTGAACTTACAGCCCCTCACCAGCTCGCCCTGTCCCTTTCCCAGGATTCATTCCCCGCTTCATGAATTCACATCTGACATGTCATACATTTTCCTAGTTATTTTATTCATTGTTTGTCTTTCTCACTAAACTCCACAGGGGCAGAGATTTCTGCCTATTTTGTTCAGTGACTAGAATGCAACCTCGTGCTCAGTAGGAGAGCTCAATATTTGTTGATTGCATGAATTAAGAAATGAATAAGAGGCCATGCTTGGCTCATAACTCTTCTCTCCCCACATCAGCCCTTAGAAGAGGGTATTATTATCCTCATTTTACAGATGAGAAAAGTGAGCCTCCAAAAGGCCACAGGCCCCAGCCAAGGGCACACAGCTCAGAAGTGGCGAGGCGGAGTTCCAGCCAGGTCTGGTCCCCGTGCAACCTCCACCCTTGCACTCGCACCTGCTGCTCCCTCTGCTGGGAATGTGCTGCTTGTGGCTGGCTCCTGTTCCAGCTCAATGTCACCTCCTTGGAGAGTCCTTCCCTGACTTCCCTGCTTCTCAGTTACTATCACTTTGTCCCCTTCATTTCTTTCACAAGGAAATTGGGCATTCTGAAATTACCTCCTGCCTAAATGTCAGGGTGTGGGCAAAATGATGAAGGCTCAGGAAGGGCATGGTTTGGAGGGCAGGGAAGTCCCCAAAGATGTCCTCAGGCCTCTGGCTACAATGTCCTCTCTAGGGACACTCAAATGCATAGCAAATCAATTTCCAACTGACCAATTTACCAGGTGATCAATTCGCTAAACATTTGTTTCTATTCTACTTATGAAGTTTCAGCAATTTGTGTTGCAAACTTGTTTTGGCAGAGGATTTTTTGAAGTTCGGGTCTCATTGCAGCCAGAAAGAGGGGATATCCCTGTGCCAGCCCCACATGCCTGCCTTTCACCCTTGAAAAAGCTGGGAATGTACCCCGAAGGCCTCCTCTAACAAGGCTGCTATGACCACAGCCCTCGGGCAGAGCATCGGAAGGGGTGGCCTCCTGACCAGCATGTGGGCAGCTGGACTCATCACAAACACACATGTGCCCAGCCAGAGGGCTGCTGTCATGCCAGGCTGGGTAAATTTCAAAGGCCACGTGAACCAGGGCCAGGACGAGGGGAGGGAAATGATGCATTTGCCTCAGGTATAAAATTTAGAGGGCTCCAAAAACCTCAAAAGACCTGATAAACATTTTAATACTAAAGTTTTTTCAGAGACAGGATCTTGCTCTGTTCCCAGGCTGGATTGCAATGGTGTGATCAATGTAACCTTGAACTCCTGGGGTCAGGCAGTTCTCCCACTACAGCCTCCCAAGTAGCTGGTATTATAGGTATATACCACCACACCCAGCGAATTTTTTAATTTTTTGTAGAGGCAGGGTCTCTATCTTGCCTATTTGGTCACAAACTCCTGGTATCAAGTCTACCTCCTGCCTCAGTCTCCCAAAGTGCTGGATTACAGATGTGAACCACCATTCCCAGCCTTAATGCAATACTTTTTAAAATCAAAATTAATGCAAAAAGTCCAGGATGAGCAAAATAAAAATATTTTAAATAGAGTTAGAATCAGTAACGGTGCTGTGGCAAGCCATACTGGGGCATAAGGCAATAATACTGAGCCTGTCTTTATTTAAAATGTTTGTATTTTGTTCATTCTGGAGTTTTTTGAATTAATTTTGATTTTTAAAAATATTGCATTAAAATATAATTTATAGAGTTATACTTTCAGGAAAATGAAGTAGACATGCTTTTCCTTATGCTGCCTACTGAGTACCACTGAAAGACCTGGCCATTGTGTATAAAATAAACATGAAATTATGGGGGGTGGAGAGAAGGAAGAATGGCTAAAGATACTGGGATCCCAAGAAACATCACAGTGGTGAGCTTTCTGGGTTTTCTTCTTGCCCCATATATCCTGGACTTGGAGCTAAAGAAGCCAGCAATCCAGAAACATCCTCAGGCACAATAAAAGAGCCCCAACACAAGCTGGTTCTTTCTATCCAAAGGAGTAGAAGGGGGCAACCTAGCAAGGCAGAACGTGTTTAGACAATAACCACAGCCAAACACCACAGAAAGGCACTGTGTCCTGCCCCACCCATGTCAGCAAAAGGTGAGTGGGGAGCCCATTCTATCACCCCGACCAGGCTGTACCAAGGTACCCAGAGTGCCATCAGGGAAGGTTGAATAGGAAACTTTTTTCCCCGTGGGGTAGTAGAGAGCCCCCATCACCCACAGTATCCATGGGGACTTTGGCAAGCCCCGGCTTCCATCAGACAGTAATGAGGCACCTCTCACTGTCTCTGAGTCAGAAATTTCATCACTTCCCTGTGATAATGAGGCCACCAAGCCCACAGTGTCATTGGAGGCCAAGTGGGGAGCAAAAGTGAGGCACTCCTATCCCTCCCAGACAGGGAGGCATCAATGGAAGCCTAGTGAGCAGCTGGACTCCTGCCCCTGCCCCGCAGTGACAAGGAGCCCTTCCCTTCCTGGGTGTCAACAGAGGTCACATGGAGAACCTAGACTTCTACCCTACCTGGAAATAATAAGGTGGAACCCTGCTGTACCCTACCGGAGTAGTATGAGAGGAAGCCAGCTAAAACAGAAGGTTTAAATAAGATACGGAGTCTCCTAACACATACAAAATTGTCCAGGCTTCAATCAAAAATTACTCACCCTACCAAAAACTAGGAAGAAAATCAATACATGCCAACACTGATATGATGGAGATAGTAGAATTACCTAGCAAAGAACCCCTGACAAAGGGATGAAAAATCACTCAAAAATTTTAAAGCAGCCATCATAAAGATGCTTCCAAGAGCAATTACAAACACACTTGAAACAAATGAATAAATAGAAAGTCTCAGCAAAGAAAGTCTTACCAAAGATAAAGAAGATATAAAGGAGAACCAACTGGAAATTTTAGAACTGAAAAATACAGTAAATGAAATTAAAGAACTCAATGGATGGGTTCAACCACAGAAAAGAGAAGACAGAGGAAAGAATAAGTGAACTTGAAGATTGAATAATATAAATTACCTAATATGAACAACAGAGAGAAAATAGACTTTAAAAAATTGAACAGAACTTCAAGGACCTCTGGAACTGTAACAAATATCTAACATTAGAGACCCAGAAGAAGAGAAGAAAGAGAATTGGGCTGAAAAATATCTCAAAGATGTGAGAGCAGAAAACTGGCAAATTTGGCAAAAGATATAAACCTACAGAGTCAGCAAGCTCAGCAAACCACAAACAAAATAAAGCCCAAAAAATCTACACCAAGACACATTATAGTCAATTTCTGAAAACTAAAAAAAAAGAAAATCTTGCAAGCAGTGAGAGAAACAATACTTTACCTATGTGGAAAAAAACAATTCAAATGACCTTGGATTTCTCATCAGAAGACATGAAGGCCAGAAGGAAGTAGCACCACATTTTTAGTAGTAAGAATAGAACTGTCAACCCAAAATTCTGTATCAAAAATTCAATAGCAAAAATATCCTTCAGGGATGAAGGGAAATCAAGCCATTCTTAGGTGAAGGAAAACTAAGAGAATTTGTCACCAGCAGACTTCCTTTAAAAGAATGGCTAAAGGAAGTTCTCTAAACAGAAAAGAAATGATAAAAGGAAGAAATTTGAAATACTGGGAAGGAAAAAATAAACAAGAGAGAGTAAAGATATTGGTAAATGCAATATGTTTTTCTTCTCTTGAATTTTCTAAATTATGGCTGACAGTTGATTCAAAAATTATAACTCTATTTTATATGTTTCTAAATGTACGCAGAAGAAATATTTATGACAACTATATTGTAAAGGGAGTGGGTGAAAGAACATAAAGGGAAGAAAGGTTTCTGCACTTCACTTGAACTGGTGAAATGTTTAGTAGACTGTTATAAATTATGTATATATAGTAAAATATCCACATCAATCACTTAAAAAGCCATACAAAGAGATATACTCAAAAACACTATAGATAAATTAAATGGAATTCTAAAAATTGTTCAAGTAACCCACAGAGAGGCAGAAAAAAGAAAACAGAAAAATGAAAAACATAGAGAACAAACATGAAAAATAAAATGGCAAACTCAAGCCCTAACATAAATAATTAAATTAAGTGTAAGTAGTCTAAATACATCAATTAAAAGACAGAGATTGGCAGAGTGGCCCAAATATGCTCTCTACAGGAAACTCTCATCAAATATAACGATATAGGTAGCTTGAAAGTAAAAGAATAGATAAATATCCTGCAAACATTAACCCCAAAATGCAATATATCTTATATATTAATATTGGATAAGATAGACTTCAGAGAGAAAATAATTACCAGAGACAGAAAGGAACACCACATAAATATTAAAGGGTCAATTTACCAAGAAGACATAGCAATCCTAAATGTGTATGAAACAAACCACAGAGCTATAAATATGTGCAGCAAAAACTGCTTGAACTGAAAGGAGAACTAGGCAAACACACAATCATAGTTATAGGTATTAACACCTTCTCTCAACAATTGATAAAACAACTAGTCAGAAAATCAACAAAGATGTAGAAAAAAATCAATAATATCATCAACTAATAGGATTTAATTGACATTTATAGACTACTCCACCCAACATCAGGAGAAAACACATTCTGAAAGAGTGCCCACAAAAATATATACCCAAATAGACTACATCCTATGTCATAAAACAAATTTTAATAAATATAAATCATACAGAGTGTGTTCTGTGACTGCAGTGGAATCAAAGTAAAAATCAATGACAGAAAGAAAACAGGAAAATCTCCAAATATTTGGAAACTAAATAACATACTTCTTAAAAATCATGGGTCAAGAGGAAGTCTCAAAGGAAATTCAAAAATACATTGAACCGAATGAAAATGAAAATACAATATAACAAAATTTGTGGACACAGGTAAGCAATGTTGAGAGGGATATTTGTAGCACTAAATGCTTACCTGAGAAAAGAGTAAAACTCTCAAATAATAATCTAACCTACCATCTCAAGAACCTAGGGAAAAGTGAAATAAACCCAAAGAAAGCAGAAGATAAGAACAGAAATCGTTAACATTGGAAACAAAAATAATAGAGAAAATCAATTAAACAAAAAGCTGGTGTTTTGAAAAGACATTAAAATTGATAAACTTCTAAGAAGATTGACAAAAACAAAAAGAGAGAAGACACAAATTGCCAACATCAGAGATGAAACAGAGATACTACTACAGACCTGTTATCAAAAGGATAATAATAAAGGAGTACTATGAACAACTCTACACACAAAAATTTGACAACTTAAATGAACCAATTTTTTGAAAAGTACAAACTACCACAACTCACACAATATAAAATAGGTAATTTGATTAACCCTGTAACCATTAATAAAAAATTGAATTTTTATTTAAAAACTCTCCAAAAAAGAAGTTTCCAGGCCCAGATGGTTTCACTGGAGAATTCTATCAACTGTTTAAAGAAAAATTAATTGTACATAATCTCTTCCAGAAAATAAAAGAAGCTAGCACTTCCCAATTCATTCCATGAAGCCAGTATCTCATTGACACCAATATCAGACAAAGACAGTATGACAAAATGAAAACTACACATCAATATCTGTAATGAATATAGATGCAAAAATCCTTAATAAAATATTAGCAAATAAAATTAGCAATGTATTTTTAAAAATACATCTTGAGCAAGTATAGTTTATTCCAAGGATGCAAAGCTGATTCAACATTTCAAAAGTCAATCAATGGAATTCACCATATTAACAGGCTAACAAAGAAAAATCATACGGTCGTATTAATTGACAAAGAAAAAGCACTTGCAAAATCCAACACTTATTCATGATTTAAAAAAAAAACTCTCATACAACTAGAAATAACAAGGAACTTCCTCAACTTGATAAAGAACAACTACGCAACTGCAATTAGGCAAGAAAGGAAATATAAGACATATAGATCAGAAAGGAAGAACTAACATAGTCCCTATTTACAAAAGACAGGATGGTCTACATATAGAAAATCCCAAGGAATCTACAAAAAAAAAAAATCCTAGGACTAATAACAAAGTTCAAAAGGTTGCACAACACAAGATAAATATACAAAAATCTATTGCATTTCTCTATACTAGCAATGAACACATGGACACCAAAATTAAAAACTTGATACCATTTACAATTGCCCTCCCCTCAAAAAAATAAAACACTTAAGATATAAATCTAACGAAATACTTGTAAGATTTTATGCTGAAAACTTCAAATCCCCCACCTCACCCTAGTCCTGGTCCCTGAATAAACTGGCCTGGACTCTTGTTAAAAGGAAAACTTTAAACAAATTAAATTCAACAGAGTTTAATTGAGCAAAGAACAATTAGTGAATCGGGAAATCCCCGCCCCCAACTAGAATAGGTTCAGAGAGATGCAGGCTCTGGCACTACACTGGGGCTGCCACGTGGTCAGAAAGAATTTATGGACAGGAAAATGGAGGTACAGAAATAGCTGGATTGGTTACACACCAATAGTGCCCTATTCCAATACTGTTTGAACAGCTGGCCGCCTGTGAGTGGCTAAAGTCTGGCTTCTGTGATTGGCTGGGACTCAATTACTTGTTACAAGAGTGAGTTACAGTCTGTTTACACATCCAGTTAGGCTACATGCCAGTATGTACAAAGAAACCTTTAGGCCGAACTTGAAATACAAAAGCAGGCAGCTTTAAGCTAAACTTCATTTAACACTCTGTTTAAGATCTCATGATTTTGGTGAATTGACCATTAGCTGGATGATTGATGTTTGGCAAATTGTTTTTGATGATTTGGCTTTGGATGAATTGACCTACACTTCCCGTTGCTCAGGGGTAGCAGGGAAGAGGCTGGGGGTGTAAGTTGGAAGTGGATATTACCAGGCCTCAGAACTCATTTTAAGGACTCTGAACCACCCCTCAGGGCAGTGCGGAGGGCATTAGTTTGCTAGGGCTGCCCTGACACAGCACAACAGGCTTTGGGTGAACAACAAAAATTTATTTTCTCATGGTTCAGGAGGAATTTACCACCAACTCCCATCCCCCATTGGGTGGGGGGAGCCCCCAAGGGTGTGAGCTCCCCCACACATCTGGGTGGTATGTGCACACGCAGCTGAGTGGCTTTGGAGGCTTAGGAACAGCTCCGTCTAATAGAACTTTCTGCAGTGACAGAAATATTGTGTGCTATCCAAAATGATCCCCGCTAGCTACATGTGGCTACTCAGCACTTGGAATGTGGCCAGTGCAACTGAGGAACTGAATTTTCAATTTTATCCCATTTTAATTAGTTTAAGTTTATATAGTCACATGTGGCGGTGGGTACCATATTGCACAGTGCAGCTTTGGAGGAAGCAAAGCAGAGAGCACACAGTCCGCTTATGGTACGGGGTGCTGGCAGGAGCAGGGAACCGTCCACCACTGTCGTGCCACATCTGGCAGCTGAGGGCAGGGAGCAGGGTGTCAGCCACAGAGAGGGGGACCGACACAACTCCATATTTAATTGGATATGGGGGGCACTGGCTCCAAGTAGGGTGTCTTGGACTTCCAGCCTCCAGAACTGTAAGAAAATTAATCCCTCAGGCTCCCCGTCCTCTGTATGGTTCCTCAGCTGATCCCCAGTTGCGATAGAGCCCAGGTGCCCGCAGGGGTAGCCCACTCCTTGGCACACCTTTCCCTGTCTCACTTTCCCTATGTCTTCACTTGTGCTTCCTGAGACCACCTCCCAAATAAACTATGTGCATCTAGGTGCTTGTCTGTGGTCTGCTTCTAGGGGAACCCTGATTAAGACACCCCTGGATTGTCAATTTCATGTCCATTTCATGCTTCCATAACAAAAATACCATAGCCTGAGTAATTTATAAATAACAGAATGTTATTTTCTCACAGTCTGGAAGCTGGCAAGTCCAAGATCAAGGCACCAGTAGGTTTATAGTGTGAGGAGGGCTGCTTTTGGCTTCCAAGATAGTGCCTTGACGCTGCCCCTCACATGACAGAAGGCAGAAGAGCAAAAGGGACTCTCCCTCCACCAAGCCCTTTTGTAAGGGCAACTGATCCCATTCAAGAGGGTACCACCCTCAGGACTCAATCTCTTCCAGAAGACCCCACGTCTTCCTGCTGTTACACCGAGGATCAACTCTCGACATGAGTTCTGGAGGGAGCATGAACTTGCACACTACAGCGTGGGGTGTGCTAGGGATGGCCAAGGCTATGCAGGTGATGTCTCTAGGGTCTGAGCTAGCCCATGCCACTGGGCACACTTTGGGCCCTTGTGCCAGAGAAGCAACAAATGGACCCCTCACTGATCTTCCAAGCAAGACTAAGCCTTCCCCACAAATGGCAGAATAGCCGATTGTGTAGGAGGAGAGCTTAAGGGCAGAAATATTAGTATATTTTGGGTCTCTCATTGATTTCATGGAGCTCTAAAACTGAACATAATTAAAAGCAGCATTTCTTTTAGAAAAGCAAAACAAGGTCCCCACCTAAAGAAACCGATTCGGGTAGATCCACGTTTCTGATAGACTCGGCAGTACCCTTGCAGTGCCTACATGCCGACACATTATAATTTTTTTCTCCATGGTTAGATGTACTCTGTTGTTATTCAATCTGACTCCTTTGAAACTGCTGCCAATAGCCCAATTAAACAGTTAGCTAAATGTATTAATGGCACATTGCTGTGTGTTTGGCTCAAATGAGGTTTACAGGAAATGCATTTCCAAGACCGCAAGGGCTCCAAAGGTGGAAATTGCCAGTGGCTTGGCTCTCCTTGGCCACAGCCACAGGCCCCAGGCCAGCCATCCCTAAGAAAGAGCCTCCAGATAAACCAAGATGCCAGAGCTAGAGCAAGGAGTCGGAGAACAGCCTCAGTTTCCCCAAGGGGAATAATCAGTTTTCGGGTCTGCTCAGGCAGCCATAACAAAATACTACAGATCAGGTAGCTCAAACAACAGGAATTTGTTTTCTTACAGTTCTGGAGGCTGGAAGTCCAAGATCAAGGTGCCAGTAAATTCCGTTTCCGGTGAGGACTGTCTCTCTGGCTTGCAGGTGGCCATCTTCTTGCCGTGTTCTCACATGGCCTTTCCTCTCTGTGCATAAGGAAAGAGAGAGAGCTCTCTTGTGTCTCTTCCTCTTCTTACAAGGACACCAGTCCTATCAGATTAAAAACCCACCCTATGACCTCATTTAACTTTTATCTCCTTAAAGACCCTATCTCCAAATTCAGTTACATGGGAGGCTGGAAACTCAACATATGAATTTGGGGCGGTAGAGGACACAATTCGGCCCATAACAGATGGTCGAAGACAAATGGTTCAGAGATGACACCAACTGGGACAAGTGAAAGAGCAAAAGTGATTTTGGTCATCTCTGCTTAGAAAGATGCATCCCTGCAGGACTGGTAGGTTTGGTGGTCAGAGGCATCCCATGCTCAGACAGCTAATGCTTATTGAGCACCTACTGTAAGCCAGGCATTGAGCTGGGTACTGCACGCTTCCTGATCTTGGAGTCTAGTACATCCAAAACAAAGTTCAGGGTACCATGAGAACACGTCAGAGAGTCCCCAGTCCTGACTTGGAGAGCCCTAGAAGGCTTCTCCAAGGAAGCAACATTTAAGCAGAGATCCAAAAACTGCTCATGGATTTTCCAAGTGAAGGAAGTGGGAATGGAGGTAGAGGAGGGAGTGCTCCAGGCAGTAAGGACAAGAATTTATGCAAAGACTTGAATTAAGAGAGCATGGCACGGAAAGTTCAACATGTCTGGGACAAGCTCCTTCCTTCCCAGCCCACCACAACACCAAGACATCATGGGCTCCCACTCCCATAGGTTGGCTGCTGGGCATGGCTGAGATTTTCACTGGCCCCAGGGTTAGGTTTTATCTTCCAAAATTCTCACTGGGCCAAGAGGCTAACACAACTTGGTGAGCAGAGTCCTCTGACACCAAGGAGGCAGGTGGAATCTCCCCAGATAGGACCTGGCTAGTCTGAACCAGGGAGGTAGCCTCTTAAACCCCAAAATGACTCCCAAAATACCTGCTTCAAGAGACCAGGTGTGGTCAGGTGATTGGCTTTTATAAAGCCAGTTAAGAGGCAGCACTTTTGACCTGACCACATCTTCAGCTGACACCCCAGAACCCCAGGATGCAGCACCAAGTCAGGAAGTCTCGATACAGTACAGTGAGTGAAAAATGCACACTGAAGCCAGAAAGACTGGGATCTGAGTCCTAGCTCTGCCTCTGCTGGCAGGGGCCCCTCGGGAAAGTTGTTTGCCTCTCTGAGTCTTGCTTTCCCATCTACAAAATGGAAATTCATCTCATAACTAATTTATTGGCTGCCTACTGTGTGTCAGGTGCCATGCCCGGTGCGGGTCATACAGTGGTAAACACAATACTCATGGCCACCGCCCTTGGATCACTTCCAGTCTAGCAGGGGAGACGACCAACAAATATTAAAATAGGTAATGATATTATGAGATGTGACCTGGACAATGAAGGAGACAAGATGGCAAGAACTGGGGGCCCCCTTTTACACAGGGTGTCAGAAAGGCTTCTCTGAGGAGTTGACATTTGAAACAAGATCAGAAGATGAATAATAGTGCTAACTCACAGGGTGTCTGTGAGAACTAAATGAAATAATGTCCATATGGCTCCAAGTGCAGGGCCAAGCACATGGGCAGAGCTCAAAAAATACTCCCTTTATCATCGTCCACTAAAACATAGTTTCTTTAGGGTAAAGACAAGGTCTGTGTTGTTTGCCAGAACTACATCTAACACCTGAAAAGAGTTTGCTAAGTGAATTCATTTATAATAGTGATGCTAATCATAGTAGTAATAAGAGTAACACATGTTAGTATTAATAGTATTAGTGCAGAAGTATTAATAGTAGTATTAGCAGCATTAGTAATAGGGGTTAGAGTATCAGCAATTCCTGTTACTGTTGACCCTCTTGGCAGAAATGTCATGATGCAATGGAAAGACTGTGGGATTTGGAATCAAATAGAGCCGAACCTGAATCCTGGCCCAGCCATACTATTCTGCAAAACGATGGAAACACATTTCCCTAAGCCTCAGTTTCCTCATCTATATGACAGGGATAGTTCCGTGTATCTCACAGGGGCTGCTGTAAGAATTAGGGAGGTGTATGTATGGTGACTCAGACAGAGTGGGCCCAAATAAATGGTGGTTATGGAGATGACAAGCATGCCATCCCAGCTAACTGCACGCCAGCCACCTGACACTCTACCACCTTCCTTGGAGAGAGACTGAGGAAGCCACATGAACATGCGAAGCCAGGGCTTACAGCTTCCCAAAGCTGACACTTGCCAGGCGGCCAGCACCTCACTGGGTTAGTGCAGATCAGTTTGTTCATCACTCTCAGACATCTCCGGTCCAGAAAACTGTCCCTCTGGAAAACAGCTGGATTGAACTAAACTAGGTAAAAGTTCTCTATTGAAATTCCACTGAGCAGAGAAAACATTTTCAACACATGTAACTGTCAAAAAATTCATATCAATCAACAAGAAAAAGCAAAAGGATCCAACAGAAAAATGGACAAAGTGTATAAAAAGACAACACACACGACAAAGACTAAGGGACACCTAGCATATGAAAGATCATGGGAATAGAAATTAGAAGAATGAGAAACCCTTTCAGATCTATCAAGTGGGCAATGTGTAGGTTGAAAGTGTCCGGGGTTGGTGAGAGTGTGAGGAAATGGGTACTTTCATGTACTGTTGATGGAAGCAAAAATGGTAGCTTTGGGAAGGGCAATTTGACGGGGTCTGCTTAAAATCTGAAATAAGGATACCCTTTTAGCCACTGCTAAGTGAGTGTCCTGAGAAATACTGGTATATGGCCCAGGGAGACAAAAGCTTCTCGATCCACATAGAAAAGTCCTCTGGACACCCAAGAGTCAGTATAATGATAGCAGCAGGAACATACTGAGACACGAGACATGAGACAGACCCACAGAGAGCCCCAAGGACAGAGCCAGCACCCTCTAGTGTCTCTCTGCTAAAACCTTGGCCATCGTGGGTTTAGAGTGAAGAAGGAATCCCATCGTCTTCCCCAAGTCATAGAGTTCTAGAAAGGCCTTCAGACATGTCTGATCCAACCTCTTTGCTTCACAGATGAGGAAACCAAGGCCCAGTCAAAGTCAAAGGCAGGAATGAAGCAAGAAGCCACATCTCCCTGACGGACTCTGGTCTTGTTCACAGAACCTGGCACAGTTCTTAACACGCATGGTTGGGGCTCAAGCAATATTTGTGAATTTTTATTGGATCTGACTTATTTCGACCAAACAACAAAACTCCCCGACCCTTTCAACTGAAGGCAGGAAAAAGAAGATGATTAAATCCGCAGGTGGGTGTGGAAGGCATTCCCAAGGTCAGGTAGTGCTGGCATAGTGCACGGAACGGGAAAGCCCGCAGCCCCAGCCCGTTCGGAAGCTGCTCACCTGTAGTCACCTCTTTGTGCCATCTCTATTCTTCCTTACGCAGCGGCCATGACCTCCCCTCTCTGCCACCTGGCTTCCTCCGCTATCAGGTGTCCACAATGGCCGCTCCAACCCTGAATCTGCTTGACCTTCAACTGCCTCTACCAACTGGGAATTTCCCTCTTTCCTAGAAAGAACCTGATTGGCCAAGCCCATTTTGGTGAAACCGGGCCACATAAGTGATAGGTGGTTGGCTAGCCTATAGATCTGCTGCCCTTGGGTCACATGACCACTGCTGGTCCAATCAGCTATGGCAGAGAAGAAAAAGTAGTGGAACCAACTGCCACAGATGATGGCACTTTAAGGGCTTTGAGGAGGGAAGTTTCTCTCAGAGTGGGGATGGATGCAGGTGATAATTAGCATCTCTAGTCCTTTCCAGTCTCTACTGTCCTTAGGCAACCTGCCTCCTGGGATCTGAGTGGGCGGGTCAGAAATGTGCTCATCCACGAGTGTCTTTTAGGATACAAATCTCAGGCTGGAAGAATAACCATGCAATAATTAAGAGTGCAGGCTGTAAAGTTACACAGATTGCAGTGGAGCCCTGGATCTGCCACTTAGCTAGCTGTGTGTTTTGGGGCAAGTTACTAAACCTCTCTGAGCCTTCGTTTCCTCAACTGCATAATGTAAGTAAATAAAAGAACCTACCCCGTAGGGATGTGAGGAGTAAATGTGATGGAACATGATATAAAGTGTTAGCACCATACCTAGAACAAAGTAAATGCTCAGTAAGTGTCAATTCGTTCTTCTGAACAGCGAGCCCTCATCAACAGACACCTAGGCACATCCTTTGAGCACCTGGGTGCAGCCATGACTGAGGTTACTTACCCTGGACTTTGTGGATAAATAAACAAATAAACTCCCTTGTGTTTTCACAAGCCTGTTTCAACTGGTTCTATATCATTGCAGCCCAAAAGCGTCCTGACAAAAACACCTTTAAAAAGTTCCTCTCACTCACTTGCTTTCAGAAGAGTTTCCTTGCACAGGAAAAGAAAGCAGTGGCTGCCCAGCCCGTCACTGGGAATGACACGTAACCCAGAGCCTGTTTTGTCTATGCTTCTGGTCACAGGCTGAATATATCCAAAACAACAGCGGTCTCCAAACTTTTTGGCACCAGGGACTGGTTTCATGGAAGACAATTTTTCCATGGACCCAGGGTGGCAGAGGAGGATGGTTTTGGGATGATTCAAGTGCATAACATTTATTGTGCAGTCAAACCTCTCTGCTGATGATAATCTGTATTTGCAGCCCCTCCCCAGCGCTAGCATCACCACCTCAGCTCCACCTGAGGTCATCAGGCATTAGAGTCTCATAAGGAGCGTGCAGCCTAGATCCCTCCCATGCCGGTTTATGGTAGGGTTCATGCTCCTAAGAGGATCTAATGCCACCTCTGATCTCACAGGAGGCGGAGCTGAGGCAGTGATGCGAGTGATGGGGAGCAGCTGTAAATACAGATGAAGCTTCGCTCACTCACCCACACCTCACCTCCTGCCGTGCAGCCCCGTTCCCAACAGGTCACTGACCAGTTGGGGACCACAGCATAACAAGATATTTATGTGGGTGTTATTTGCCATGTGGGCCATGGAGGGTGGGGGGATAAGAACCATTGGTCTAGACTGACCAGCTGGAAAAGTGTGTTGATCTGGTGACAGCCTTCCTCAGGAATGAGATGACACAGTGGAGGTCTGCCAATCCAAACTTGCCTCCTCTCAACCAGGCCAACATCCAGCCCCTACGAGTGTGTCTAAATTACCAGCTCTCCACCAGCTCTCCAGTTCTCCTGAGACCCTGGGCATTTCTGGCAGTGCCACTCGATGGGCAGAGACTGGGCTTCCAGCTCGGGCCATCTAGATGCCCCAGGGTGACGAGCACTTTGTTCTTCCACAGCCTCATTTTCTCATTCATTTAGTCACCCATTCTCCTTCCAAACGCACAGTTCCTCTGTGCCAGGCTCTGTGCCGGACACAGAATGGACTCCGCCATGCTATGGGGTGGGAGCTCACAGCCCGCAGGGCAAGCAGCTGTGAACAGAAGCGAAACTGTATGATGTGGTGGGTGCCAGGCAAGAACAGATATGGGCCCAAGTTTTCAGAAGCAAACAGCAAGACTGACAACCTCGCAAGTACGGCCTCACTCGTGGGGACATGACCAGGGATGCAGAGACAGAGGGAAGGGGTGGCCAGGGCTGGGGGTGATTACAGACAAGGGCATGGCTAGAAACCAGGATGCGGTGAGGGATGGGAATGCAGGCAATGTGACTGTCACTGGGGTTGTTCAGGAACATTCACTCCTCCTTCTGGTTATGTGTAGGATAGCATTTCCTTTTCCATCAGATGTGGCCACATGACTTGCTTTAACCATAATGTATATGTAGAAATGACACATGTCACTTCTAAGTGGGCAACTTATGATGCCCTCAGATGGTGGAGGCTCTGTCCACCAGGGTCCCTGAGCCAGGAAGAATTGAGCAGAGCCCCCATCAGGCCTATGAGGGACACGAAGGCCACATGAGAAGGGAAGCTTTGCGATTACAAGCCATCGAGGCAGAGATGCGGGCTTGTTTGTTACCGCAGCATCACTGTCTGCCCTGGCTGATACAGTCAGGGACGGGGCTGAGATCGGGGTTGACACTTGCACAGGGCAAGCAAGAGCTGAGACTTAGCAGCCTCTTCCCCTCTCCTTCCCACCCCCTGAGCCTGGCCCCACAGACAGAGTTGCTGTTCAAGCCACAGCCCCCTCCAGGCCCCTGACACTAAGGAAGACAGACAGGAAAAGACATCAGCTGTCTTCATCTTCATTCCAGAAATTTCACTTGATTTCCCTGGAATGGGCCAGGGGAGCTCTCTCTCTTTCTCTTTATTACATTCTGAGGATTCCTTATTCTCTCCATGGAGCTTGCGTTTACTCTGAACTCTATCAGCTCCACTGAGCAGCCATAAACCAGGAGCGGTCGGAAAGAGAGTCTGCAGAAAAGAAAGTCAAAACCAGGTTCTTGGGCACAGAAGGGGCCTCTGAGCATGGACCCCCCCATGACGGTGCCAGCTCCTCCCCACCTGCAGGCGCTCCAGGCGGTCCAGGCCCCTGCGGCAGCTAAATGTAGCCAACTCCATCTCCTGGGATCCACAGGGACCATATTTCAGCAAATCTAAGATGCCATCGATTGTAGGGTGCATCTTTATGTACCACTAAGAAAGAAAAAACACTGCCAATTAAACCAAGACAGATGCTTTATTATCACTTAGAATTTTTATTTTATATGTAATGAAAGGGCTCTCTTAAACTTGTTTAGACATAGATTTTTTTTATCATAGATCACTATTGTGCATACATAAAATGGAAAATATCAGCAAAATAAATTGGCCAAGTTATCCTAAAACAGCTTCACATTCAGAGTTCGACTCTTGTGAATCTTTTCAACTCAGAGTCATTGATGTTTGTGTTTTTCACACGGCAGCATCTTCCAGGACATCAAGAGTGTAAGTGATGCAACATTTCTTAAAAGACTGTTCTACCATTGTCCCTGAGGTTTTATTTCAAGCAGACACTCATTCTTCAAGTTTTGATGTTGGTATTTTTTTTTTTAATCTTGCCAAAAGGTATAAGGCAAAGACAACTATCACACTACTAGCAGGCCAACGATGACTGTGAGGTGCCATTGATTACAACATGAAACCTAATTCCAGAAATGGTAAAATATGTGTGTGTAGGAGGGGAAGATTTGGGTCCTTGAATCAATGGAATCTGCACCCATCTTCCCTGATTCAGCTTCTAATGCTGTACATAAGAGTCCATGGTCAGAAAGGTCTGAGTTCAAATCCCAGCTACTTGCTAGCTGTGTGGTGTATTATTAATCAAGGTAGGCTGGGATCTGCTGCTGTAACAAACAATCCCAAAATCTCAGTGGCTTAACACGATAAGACTTTGTTGCCATTGCTTCTTGGCCTTTTGGCTAAGATCAAGTGTGGGGTTTGTCTTCATTCAGATCTACTGCAGGCGGAGTGATTTGGCAACGCAGCTGTCCTCCATGTGCCGAATTCTTGAACTCGTGGGTCCACCACTTACTTCAACAAGGCCTGGTCCTCCACCACTGGGATGGGAGGACGGAGACTGGAAAATTACAGAGGGGCTCTTCCTGCTTCAGCCGGGAAGTGACACCACCCATGTTCCACTGGTCAGACTAGTCACATGGCCCTGCCTAACTGCAAGGGGCAGGGAGATGTACTGTCCTGCACACTCAGGAAGGGGAAAGGACCAAAACAGTCATGCCAATAGTGAAATCTAGCGTGGTGACCTTGAGTAATTTGCTAAACCTTCCTGAGCCTTCATTTCTTTTAAAAAGAAGGGTTATAAATGTGCCTGTTTCATTGGGCTGCTGCAAAGGATGATGCATGAGACACATTTTGCATTGTGCCTGGCACATGGTAAGCACTCAATGAACACTGGCTGTGATGTACTGTAACCTCCTAAAGTCACGGAGAACATCCTGCTCCTTCCCACCTGGAAATGCTTCCTACCCAAGCAATCTCTTCTCTCATATGAAACAACCCAGCTCCCCCATCCGCTTCTCAGGGTTTTCAGATCCCTCCCCATTTGCTCATTCAGTTCTCTCCCCAGAAGACACCCCCAGGAGAACTGATCACTCCCCTCACTGTGACTCTGTCTCTGACAGCCCTGAGTTCTGATCCCAGCTCCTCCAAACATTTGCTGTGTGGCCCTTGCCACGTTCACAGCCCTCTCTGGGCCTCAGCTTCCCTTAAAATAAAGAGTCTCAGCAGAGCTCTTCACCTTGCATGTGCCTGAGGCCAGGAGGAAACATCATCAAGAGAGTCTATGGCGAACTGGAGAAAGCTCACACCCAGTCTGAAGGGAAGGCCACTCCTGCACACGCTAACCCACTGGAGCCAGACCCACTGAAGCCTCACCCCCTCTTTGCCTGGCACTGCTTGGCATCAGTCCAAAACAACCTTCCTGGCTGCCCGATAGAATCAAAAAAGGGAGGGAAGGAGAGAAGAAGGAGGCAAGGAGGGAAGGAAGGGAGGAAGGGGGTAGTCGGAGGGACAGATGGATGATGGATGGACGGACAGAAGAATGGATGGATGGTGGGTGGCAGGTGAAAGCATGAGAGGGAGGAGCGAATAAAGGAAAGAGGAGAAAGGTATGAAAAGAAGGAGGGGAAGGGAGAAAGGGAGAGAAAGCAGTGTGTGGGTCTTGAAGAAATGAAGGAAGAAAGGAGGGGTGAATTAATGAATTAAGGGAGAGACGAAAGGGAAGGGGAAGACGGAGCACGTGCCGCTGCGCCCGGCGGGCTCCGGTCCTAGGCGGGTCCCGGGGCAGGTCCCGGCGTCGCGCGCAGCGGAGCGGGCCGGGGCGGGAGCGGACAGCAGGCGGCGTCGGCGGGGCCCTGCTGCCCCCTGGCGGCGGCTCGCAGCACTGCGGCGGCACCGGGCGCGGCCGGAACCTCCCGCCCCGCCCCCGCCCCTCCCGGCCCGGCCCCTCCCGGCCCCGCCCGCCCCGCCCCGCCCCTCCCGTCCGGGCCCGGCCCCTCACGACCCCGCCCCTCCCGGCCCCTCCCGGCCCTGCGAGTCCCCGCCCCGCCCGGCCCCTCCCCCTCACGGCCCGGACCGCCCCGCCCCGCCGCCCGCACACTCGCGCGTCCCCGGCCGGCACCCGCAGGGGGGAGAGGCGAGCGAGAGAAGCGCCTCCCGCAGCTCTCGCCTAAAACGGTTTTCTCTCCCCCTCCGTGGAAAAGGGCGACGAGGTGGGGGTGGGGAAGGAAATGGTTTAAGTTCATTTAAACGGCGTCTGCCGCGGGCAGCGACCCGAGAACGGCCTTCGCATCCTTTTCGGAGCCCGGTCGCAGCGCCGGGGAAGCTCTCTGCTGCAGCGCAGCGGCCGCGCAGCGCGGGACCCCCGCCCCGCACCTGTCACGCGCGGCTCTTTTCCTCCGCCGGAGCCACGAGGCCGGTGACACTCGTCCCACTCCGCAGAGAGGAGCCAGCCCGGGGCAGTTACGGGCACACAGCCAGGGCGCGGCCGCGTCTGGGGAAAGCGTTGGCCCACCCGGAGCCCGCGGGCGCAGGGCCCCCGCACTGCTCTGCGTGAGTGCTGCGACCTCCTGTCCTGCGGGAAAGGCCGCTGAGGCCCCTGAGGCTTGCTCGAGGCCACTTGTCTGCTGCCCCAACCCTCCACCCCACCCTCACACCTGGAACTCTCCCCTAAACTCATGGAGCTGACCTCAGACAGCTGCCACAGCTGGCGGGGGTGTGGGGAAGCAGCCTCCAAGTGTCCCCAGGCTGCTGTCCCTGCCAGCACCCCAGGACCGCAGCTGCGGGCAGGGAGGCTCAGAGTGCACACAGTCCCTGCCCCCTGTCTCCTGCCCCCTCCTGCACGTAGGACGCACAGCGCTGACACGCGGGGCTGCAGTTCACCCCAATTCCACCAGTATTTATTCAGTATCTGCTAGATACCAGGCACTGTGTTAGACAGCGAGGAGACAGCGGTGAATATGGTACGTGGTGCTGAACACAGGCACTAAACAACTCAACAGCGAACGCACAAGATGATCTGGATATTAATAAGCACTGAGAAATAAAACAAGGCGATTGCATGCTAGGGAAGGTACCGTTATTACTGCTCTTATTTGAACCTACTTTTACAATTGCACCTGTTGTGTCGCGCTCTGCCTCCCGTCCTGCCACGCCCAGGGCCTGGTGCCCAGCAGCATCTCAGGGAAGGCAGCAGAGTTGATCTCATGCTTGCTGGATAACCGAACCCAGAGATGGCTAAGGAGTATCCCTCCATGCATTTGAATTTGACACTGGTTCCAGGAAGGGATATTACAGTGACAGTCAAAGTACTCTGAGCCCTTGCTCTGCTCCTTGCTCGGCATTTGTGTGCCTCATGTCCATCAATCTCTGCAGCCTTTGAGGTAGATACTGTTACTAACCCATTTTACAGATGTAGAAAGCAAGGTCACAGCTCTAGTAAAGGAGAACCAAGATTTGACCGGATTACCTGGTTTCAGCACCATGCTTCTAAGCGCTGCCCTCCACAGTCCGCCTCCCAGTGGGTGTTACACTCAGTGAGAAATGTTCTAGGGAAGGAAGAAGGCGTGGGTCTGTTACCTTGAGCAAGTCACTTCTCCTCTCTGAGCCTCCACTTCCCCAGGTCTGCAAAACAGGGGTGAAGTGGGATGCCTACCTTGGCTGGGTTGTTCATTTGAGGGATTAAATGAGATAATGCAAGTAACTTGCCCACCCAGCAAGAAGCCTGGAATTCAGGAATAGGTTGTTGAATTAAAGAATGAATAAATGGGTGAATGGGCCTTATAAATGTTAATCCCCTTCCTGGCCCCCAAATTCCTTAATAACGAAAAAAAGAAGAAGAAGGAAAAAAGTTCTGCTGGGCTCCTGCTCTGCCCACATTCCTGCATGCCACAGATGGCCATGAACTTCGAGCCACGTAGTCCCAAACAGCGTGCGCAGGTTGGTGATGGGCTCACATCCTGTCTCTAGAGCAGAGCTCATCTGGCAGGGCAAGCGCCAGCTTGTGGCTGACGTTGAAAGCAAGAAACCCCACCTGAGTCTTTCTGCACAGGACGTTCCTGAGTCAGACAGACCCAGGTCCAAATCCTCATCTGCCACCTACTTGTTGCCTGACTGTGTGACCTTGGGTGGATGGCTTAGCCTCTCTGATGCCTGAATACTTCGCCTGTAAAGAAGACACCTGCCCCCTATGGTTGTCCTAAGGATCTCATCCAAACCCCCTTTCCCTATGAAGCGGTGAGGGTGAACAAAGGGGGCAAGTCCAGAGGGTGAAGTTTTCACACAAACATGGCTGTGAGTTTCCTGAGCCTGTCATTCCTCTTCCTCACTCTCCTCATTCCGTGGATTTATTCCCCCTTAAGCCCAATCCACCAGCAATTCCTGTTAGTTTCACCTCACAATGTCACCCCAAGCCCCTGCCCTCTTCTCCACCCTTGCTGTGTCCTCCCGGCCTGAGCTGCCATGGTCACCACCTGAACAGCTTGGACAGCCTCCACACAGCCACGCCCCTCCCCACCCCACGAACTCTCCAGACAGCAGCCAGAGAGGCAAGCATAATTCCTGATCAGACCCCTCCCCAGCGTAAAGCCTCCGGTGGCTTCTCACAGAACTCAGAATAAAATGAATACTGCTGCCTCCACTTACCCCACTGGGGGCCACCTACAGCTACAACTCTGCCTGGTTCCCCGGCCCCTTTAGGACTAAGGGTGGTGGCAAGGGCCCCACCGATGCTGGTCCCAGGGACATCATCACCCCTTATTCGTTTCCCTCAACCTCATTCACACTTCGGTAAAGAGTCCTTTCATTAAACTTTTATCAGCTCCCCCCACCCCTTGAGAGTTCGACTGTTTCCTGCCTGGGTAGCGAATGACACTAAGACCCTGGTGATCCAGCCCCTGCCTAGCGCCCATCCCTCTCACCAAGCTCTTCCCGCTCCTCCACAATCAAATCAATTAATACATCCGTCACCACGCATGTATGCTGTACCTTAGATCCCCAGAACTTGTCCGCCTTGTAACTGAATGTTTGTGTTCTCGGACAAAACTCACACCTCCCCAT
This sequence comes from Cheirogaleus medius, assembly GCA_008086735.1. Taxonomy (NCBI): domain Eukaryota; kingdom Metazoa; phylum Chordata; class Mammalia; order Primates; family Cheirogaleidae; genus Cheirogaleus; species Cheirogaleus medius. Next base: position 17,622,437 of record VBSM01002153.1, read on the forward strand.
GTCACCCACCCCCAGCCCCTGGTAACTACTGTTCTACTCTCTGCTTCTATGAATTCAACTTTGTAAGATCCCACACATAAATGAGATCATGTATTATTTGTCTTTCTGTGTCTGACATTTCACTTTGCACAGTGTCCTGCAGGTTCAACCATGTTGTCTCAAATAGCAGAATTTCCTCTTTTTATGGCTGAATATTATTCCATTGTGGATATATCCATCCACTGATGGACACTTAGATTGTTTCCGTATTTTGACTACAGTGAATAGTGCTGGAACGAACATGGGTGCAGATATCTCTTTGACGTACTGATTTCACATCCTTTGGATATATACCCAGAAGTGGAACTGCTGGATCATAAGGTAGTTGTATTGTGAAGTTTTTGAGGAACATCCATACTATTTGCCATAATGCCTGTACTATTAATAATTTACATTCCCACCAACTGTGTACAAGGGTTCGCTTCTCTCCACACCCTTGCCCACACTTGCCAACTCTTGCTTTTTGGATAATAGCCACCCTATCACGTTGAGATCTCACTGTAGTTTTGTTTTCATTTCTCTGATGATTAGTGATGTTCAGCACCTTTTCATACACCTGTCGACCATTTGTTTGTCTTCTTTGGAAAACTGTGTGGGTCCTTTGCCCATTTTTTAATAGTGTTATTTAAGTTTGGGATTTTTTTAATTTTATCAATTTAAGGGGTACAAGTGCATTTTTGTTACATGGATATATTGCATAGTGGTGAATTGGGGGCTTTTAGTGTAGTAACCATTACCCACATAGTGTACATTGTACCCACTAAGTAATCTCTCATACTGCAACCCTCTCCCCCTTCTGAGGCTCCACTGAGTATTATTCCACACTCCGTGTCCATGTGTACACATTACTTAGCTCCCACTTATAAGTGAGAGGGTTTGGGAGTTTTTGTTGTTGTTTTGTTTTTTGGTTTTGTTTGTTTTTCCTATTGAGTTATGTGAGTTCCTTATATATTTTGGATATTAACCCCTTATGAGATATATGGTTTACAAATATTTTCTCCCATTGTGTAGGTTGCCTTTTCATTTTGTCAACTGCTTCCTTTGCCGTACACAAGCTTTTTAGTGTGATATAGTCCCACTTGTTTATTTTTGCTTTTGTTGCCTCTGCTTTTGGTGTCATATCCAAAATAATCATTGCCAAAATCAACATTAAGGAGCTTTTCCCCTGTGTTTTCTTCAAGGAGTTTTACAGTTTCAGATCTTACCTTTAAGTCTTCAATCCATTTTGGGTTAATTATTACATATGGTGTTAGCCAAGGATCTAATTAATTACATTCTTTTGCATGTGAATATCCAATTTTCTCATCCGTGTTCATCAGGGACATTGGCATGTAATTTTCTTTTCTTACAGAATCCTTATCCCAGCTGACTTCTTTTCAGAAATTGACAAGCTTATGCTAAAATTCATATGGAAATTCAAAGGACCCAGAAAATACAATCTTAAAATTTTTTAAAAAAGAAAAAGTTGAAGAATTCACATTTCCCAATTTCAAAATTTACTACAAAACTATGGTGATCAAGACAGCCTGGGATTGGTATATATATATCAATGGAATAGAATTAAAGTCCTGAAATAAACTCATATACCTATGTTCAATTGATTTTTTTAACAAGGATCTATGCAATAGGAAAAGAATAGTTGTTCAACAGTTGATACTGAGACAACTGGATATCCACATGTAAAAGAATGAATGAAGTTGAACTCCTACCTCATGCCATATAAAAATTACTCAATACAGGGCAAAGGTCTAAATTTAAGAGCTAAAACTATCAAACTCTTAGAAGAAAACATCAAAGAAAATCTTTGTGACCTCAGATTTGGACCTTAGATCTGACACCAAAATCACAAGCATGAAAAGAAAAACTACATAACTTGGACTTCATCAAAATTAAAAACTTTGTACTTCAAAGGATACCATCAAGAAAGTGAAAGACAGCCCAAAGAATGGGAGAAAATTTTTGCAAATCACACATCCAATAAGGGACTTCTATCTCATATATATAAAGAACTATTACAACTCAATAATAAAAACACAAATAACCCAATTTAAAAATGAGCAAAGAATCTGAATAGACATGTCTCCAAAGAAGACATATAAATTACCGATAAGCACATGAAAATATGTTTAGCATCATTATCTATCAGGGAAATGTGAATCAATACCACAGTGAGATGCTACTTTACACCCACTAAATGGCTACAATCAAAAAGACAGATAACAAGGCGAGGATGTGGAGAAATAGAACCTTCTTACGCTGCTCGTGGGAATGTAAAATGGTGCGACCACTTTGGAAAACACTCTGGCAGTTCCTCAAATGTTAAACATAGATCTGCTTTTAAAACGGCTGTAATAATAAATAAATAAATAAAATTTTTTAAGTGTTAGAGTTATCATGGGATTCACCAATTCCACTCCTAGGTATATACCCAAGAGAATGAAAACATACGTCAACACAATATCTTGCATAGGAATGTTTATAGCAGCAGAATTCATAATAGCAAAAAAAGTGTGTAAACAACCCAAATGTTCCTCATCTGATGAATGGATAAATAAAATGTGATATATTATTCCGCAATAAAAAGAAATGAAGCACTGACACATGCTACAACATGGATGAACCTTGAAAAATTATGCTAACTGAAAGAAGCAATTCGCAAAGGACCACATATTATATGACTCTGTTTACATGAAATGTCCACAATAGGCAAATCTATAGAGACAGAAAGTACATTCGTGGTTGTCTAGGGCTGGGGGTATGGGGTGTGGGAGGGTGAGGGATTGGAGAGGTGACGGCTAAGGGGTGAATATCTTCTTGGAGCGATGAAAACGTTTTTAAATTGATGGTGGTGATGGACACACAACTGTGCACCGTGAGTCATCCGCTGAAGGGCCAGTGGAGCGGGGGGGACCCAGCCAGGCTCCCCTTTCCAAGCCCCGCACCCACAGGGCTGACCCTAAGCCCAAGGAGGCTTTTTCTGACTCACATTAAGACCTGTGGGGGGCTGTGGTCCCCCTGTAAAGCGACTCAGGCCTACTCTGATGAAACTCTGGGACCCCGCCCCTTCCCCTCTCTGTCTGGGACTCTACTGGGGCTGACCCCATAATCTAGGGGTAAACACATGACCTAGCCTGGCCAATCAGAGTGCTCCATCCCCTTGGCCACAGTGATTGGGTCAGAGATAAGCATGTGATCTAAATTGATCCAATAAGATTCTCTCTCTCAAAAATCTGAATCTTGAATGAAGTGACACAAGGCTGAAAAATGATTGCAGCTGTGGAAGCTGCAATTGGAAGCTGTGTGCAGCGCCCCACCAGCCAGCCTAGCGGTTCAGCAGTTCTTCCGACAGGCCGGGCCGCCCCACACCCTTGCAGTGAAGCCTGGGTTTACAGCCTGTGTTGCTTTCTGTCTCTTACAACCACAGACTGGACCCCGGATGTACTGTCTGGTCTGGTGAGGGGTCTCCCCAGCCAAGCACCCCAGGCCCAGCCTCCTGAAGCTTCCTCTCCACATACAGAATCAACAGCAGCTTCTTAGCGGTAACTCTACTCATCAGCCAGGAAACAGTTCCTGGGCTTCCTCCCCAAGGCCCTCAGGTTGGTTGACCTGATTCCCAAAGGAGAGACAGTGGGTACCAGAAAAGAGACCCCACTGGGCACCAGGACACTAGTGGACTGTGGGACTTCAGGCAGGTTCCCCGCCCTCTAGGGTCCTCTGTTTCCAAATCAGAAAAATGAGATGCTTGGACTGAACTCAACAGCTCCCATTGACAGAGGTAGAGAGGAGGGCAGGGTGGCAGAATGGTTAGGAACGTGGAACCTGCCTGCAGAGAATCCCAGCCCTGCTCCTAACTTCCTCTCTCTCTGCCTCAGCTTCCTACTCTATAAATTGGACGAGAAATGGGACCCACCTCATTGGGTTGTTCAGAGGATCAAGGATTTAACATTTGAGAATTACTTAGAAAAGTGACTGGCAGGTAGAAAAACTCAACAAATGTGACCTATTAATATTACTTTACATTGTATTAAGGGCTGCATATATATCACCTCTTTTAAATATCACAAAAGCCTGGGGGGGTCAATTCTATTACTACTGTTTCATAGATGAGAGAACAGCTCAGAGAGGTTAAGTAACTTACTCGAAGTCACACAGGAAGGCAGTAGAGGGTTGCCCAGGGTTGCCTGACTCTGAAAAGCCTGTGATTTTGACTATTGTGCCCTTCTACCTCTGGTGTTCTCAGCCACTGCTTCCCAACGTGTTACCACTAACAGAACACAAGATGATTTTAAGTTATATGTGAACAGTTCGCTTTATAATATTAATTCATTTATTTTCATGTTTACCTTCTGTTCATGGCAAGTGAATACAGGCTTTGCATTTACTCAAATTTATTTAATTTTACACAATATCGAGCACCTGGATCCAACAGTGCCCGAAGCTGGACAGAACTACTGATGGTCTTTCAATGAGTCAGAACCCACCCAATTTCCAGTTAAGTCAGTTTGCATTGGGTTGGGGTTTGGTCACTTGTTATGATATAGTATACTAATTCGTCCCCTGAGAACCAGTATAAGATAGTTCTCACTAGAGAAAGATGTTAAACAAAAAGAAAGACAAACAGGCAGACAGATGATCTCTGATAATTAGGAACTTCCTCCCACCTCTTTACAGGGAAGAGCCACCCCATCTCTCCCTGCTCGATGCTTTGCTTGTGTCTGACGCAGCCAGGGCAGGGCGCCAGTACCAGGCAGGCTGCAAATATTACGAAACGTCTGGGGAAAACAGCATTGTTCCCAATTTATGTTTTTGCTTCCCCTCCTGTCTCCTGCATTTTTGCTTTTATTTAAGGCCGTGTTCAATTTTGTAATTACTTTTTAAATCGGTAACGTCTGTGTCTGGGACGTGTGGCTTCCCGCAGTTGCCGGGCCTGGCGCTGTAAACAAACCCTGGCACTTTGGCTGGGATGCTGCCGCTGATATATTGCCCTAAATAAATAAAAGGCAAATTAGATATCGGAAAATAACTTTAAATTACGCTCGCATTCTTGGGGAATTACATCTTACATCTGCGTTAGGGACAAACAAGCTCGCCATGAATAATACGTCTAGAGTGAGCGCCCAGGAAGGGTAGCAGTGTTGGGCAGGAGAGGGCAGGAGGACAGGAATAGATCCTTCTGAGGAAGGTGATGGGTAACAGGGGGACTTCTTAAGGGATGGTCACAGAAATGAGGTGGGGTGGGGAGAGGTGTAAATCTTAAGAAACCTTGGATATATCTGCCAGAGAGATTGGGACTCCTTGGAAGGAAAGTTACTAGGTCAATTAACCAGGTTGTTTCCTGCAGATGGAAGGAGGCGCTGACATTATCACCTACGTACTACGTACCGGGTGCTTGGCAAACATAGAGGCACCCAGTAGTCACCAGGTTTGTTGACTGAAACTTGGGTACAAATGCTGGTGTTGTCCCTACCACTGCTGACCAGCAGGTGGACAGGTGGTGTCAGGGGACTTCAGTGTCCTGACTTTGTTACTGAAGAACCTCAGAGTAGGGAGGTTTCTGTCTTAACAGCAGAGGCTTTGGCACCAGCCTGATGCAGGCTCAGCAGGGCTGGTGGCATCTCATCCTCACCCCTACCCTCCCGAGACCCCACTGAGCCTGTTCCTCACTCCCCAGAAAATGAGTTCTGGGCACATTCCAAAGTACTCAAAGGGATACCTCCCCACCCACCCCCCGCTTTGCTAGCTGGGTCCATCCAAGAGGAGAGATGCCTGGGATGAAATTGTGATGCCAGGTGACTCTGAGGCAAAGAGAGAGAGAGCAAGAGACTGAGAGAGCTAAGAGACACTGGAAAGAGAGGAGGACCTGTGGGGGAGGGGAGAAAGGGGGAAGATGGAGGGAAAGGGCGAGAGAGGATGGAAGAGGACTCGAAAAGGAAGAAAGGGGATGGGAAAGGAGGCAGCAGAGGATGAGGAGAGAGGCGAGGAGGAATCTGGGGTGCCAACATATATGGCTTTTGTGTAAAAGGAAAAATTGAAGTCCTTTGTTAAATATATTCAGTTCCTAATCTGTAGCCGTCTCTGTACTGACCCTCAAGCATGTAAAGGGACAGTTGTAAAATGGTGTATCACCAGTGCTCTGATACGGAGGAATCTGAGTCTTCGCGGAGCTATAGGTGGGCTACCAAGAGTGAGGAACAATTTTCCATGTGGACAAGGGGAGGAAAGACCTTCTAGACAAGGGGAACAGAATATGCAAAGACTCGGGAATGCAAGAGCATGTGTATAGTCCAAAAGGGGCAAGGAGCTAGTTAAGGAGCTAGAAAGAAATTGGATTTTATCTTGAAGACCAGTGTCTAAAAGTGCCATTAAAGGATCCCTGAAAGTTTGCAGATTTACACTTAGGGATTTACGAGTGCTCAACAAGAGCTTATTAAATTTTGGTGCATTCACCAAATCCTAGCACATTCTGGATCATCTCCCTGACAACCAGCGTGGAATCCATGAGACGTTTTTGTTTGTGGTCACTTTGGGATCTAGCAATAACGTTTTAAATGTCCCAGGACAAGGAGAGAAAAAAGGGGCAGACTTAATATATAAATATGATGTGTTTGTGCCAGATAAAGGCTAAGTGATGTCATGGTTTGCAACGCCCGTTAAAGGTTCTCAGAAAAACGGCGGGAGAATTGAGTCTCCGCGTCGCCTGGAGTAATAAAGGCAGCCGAGCTCAAAACAACCTGAGCTAGAACAGCAATTCATTTTCAGTAAGTGGCAGTTTAGTTTCAGCAAAACAACATCATCTATCCCATTAAATAAATAATACTAATTTGAATTTTATGTGTTTGGTTTCTAATTTGTTTTAGTCTTATAGCTGTTTATGAACTTCTTTTGTCATTGACACTAAAAAATAATTTTTCTCCCATTTTGACTCTGAAATTGGGATGCATATTAAAATCTATTGCCTCTTACAATTCCAATTGACAGCACTTTTTCCCCTTTAATGCTACATAAAATAATAATGCATCGTACAAGTGATGGTGTTTTGGATTCAATGAAGCGTAGTATATGCAAAATGGGTTGACACCTATTATGGTTTTGTTTGTAAATAAGTAACATTAAAATTTTACATGTTTAAGCAAATATAGGAGTCCATAGAATGTTTTCCATAAAAACAGCTTACATACTAACACACTGCTCATGTTGGAATAGCACTGATGACAATGAAGCGTGAGAAGAAGTTTCCATCACAGGAATGAGATGGTCAGATTCCCATATCAGGGGGATACTCTAGCACCACAATGGATAGAAATAGAGAGACCAGTTTTGCAGTAAACAAGTGAGGGACTATGAGGACTTAAACTGAGGAAATAGAAAGAAAGATGGAGGACATAACTTGAAGAGATATGCAGGAGGTAGACTCGACAGGATTTAGTGACTGGTTGGATATGTGAGAGCAAGGACAAATGGGGAAGAAAGAGAGGGAGGAAGATCCCAGGATGATGTTGGGTTTCTGGATGGAAAAGAGTAGCATCCCCGCAGTACAGAAAGGTAATGAAAGTTGAGATGATGTGGTTGTGGTTGTGATGATGCTGATAGTGATACCGGTGTTGAAGGCTGTCGTGACGGTGGTGATGGTGGCAATCAGAATGGTGATGATGATGGTTGGTCACGGCAGTGGCGGTGGTGATGATGATGATGGTGATGGCGGTAGAGGTCATGGTGGTGAGGATAATAGGGTGATGATGGTGATGGTAGTGGTGCTGATGGTGATGATGGAGGTGGTGGAAGTGGTGATGGTGGAGGTGATAGCGCCAACGGTAATGGTGTGGTGGTGATGGAACTGGCTTGAGTAGTGATAAAGGGAGAGGTGAAGGTGGTGGTGATGGTGGGATGGCGGGATGGCAATGACTGGTGGTCATGCTAGTGATGATGATGATTAACATTGTAGAATTATCATCAGGGCATTTTAACCAGGAGGCCTAGAAGTAAAAATGGCCACTCTGGGCATTGGCCCTTTCAGCTGCCCCACCTTGACACCAACCACCACTGGGGATGATCCAACCTTCTCCAGGCCTCACTCAAGAATGGAATATCACACTCTTTTCTTCCTATCATGGTTGTAGGTATCACTCTCACTCCCTAATCACTCAAAGGGAAATAAATTATAAGTGAGGGCTGGAACCAGGAATTCCCCCCACAGCAGGGAATACCCATTATTTACCCATAAAAATATTTCAAGGGTTATTAGCATGTAAACTGTGATTAATTAAATTCACAAAAATTGTTTCTGATGCATGCAAATGAGGTGATTCCTGCTGGGTGAGACTAAGACTTCACTCTCTCTCTTGCTGCCAGAGGAGATAGTTGGAGGGAAGTTATTCAACTGGTCTCCTGGTCCAGAAACTTTGGAAAAGATAAGGCTATAGGGCACAATGTGGGTCTGCCCTGAGCTCTTCCAGACTCATCCTTTTAGGTCAGGTCTACACAATTAAGGAGAACAGTCTGGACGATGGTTTACCTACTTGGGAATTTATTCACACCCATGAGCCCTGATCATGGAGCTTGAAGGAACGAGAAGGGAGAAAATTGCTATCTTTTAGTGTCTCTGATCACTGAGTCCAGGAAGAGCCAAGACTAGCTCAAGGTGACAGGACTTTCTGTATGCCACCCTAAATTCTTACAGGATTTCATGAGGTCAACAAGAACCACAACTACACACCCAAAGGAAGCTCACCCAGAATGTGTGGCCAGAAAAAAGGGCCAAGGAAGGTGGAGGGGCCAGACTAGGCTGTAGTGACCTACAGGATCAAAAGAGTTTGTCTACCGTCTCTGTCTTTTGAGTCTCCAGAGATCCACCTGGCTGAATCCCTAGGCATTTGGCACCACAATGGCTCAGGAGGGTTTCAATTATCCAAGGGCATGTCCAAGTGCCCATTGCCCACACTGGTGTAGACACAGTGCTCAGCAAGTGTTCATCCTGGAACCTCTCTCCAGCCTCAATTAGGGGAGGTTCCTTCGGTCTTTTGCTACAGTGGTACCTCCAGCCCCCTCTCTCACCTGAACTCCACATACAGCTGCACACTGGGCATTTCCACCTGGAGGTCCCTCAGGAACATGGGGTTCGACTCACTTCGTAATCTCCCCACCTTCTCCAGCCTCTCCTCTGTGTTTCCTCCTTTGGTGCCTGTACCCACTCAGTTGCCCAAGGATCAGTCAGGGCTATTCTTGACTCATCCCCTCCTCCCCCTTCACATCTAATCACCAAGTGCTATTGATTCAACCTTTTTAATATCTCTACATTCTGACCACACCTCCCCCTTCCCACTGCTACCATCTGAGTCCAGCCAACATCCTCTCCAGCTTGAATGAGCACAGTAGCTCCCTAACTGGTCTCGCTGCCTCCACATTCGTCTTCCTCTCGTTATCCTTTATAGCAACCTCTAGGGTCATCTCCTGTGATGGTACAGTTTATGTGTCTACTCGACTGGACGAAGAGACACCCACATAGCTGGTAAAACATGATTTCTGGGTGCGTCCGTGAGGGTGTTTCTGGAAGAGATTGACATTTGAATCAGTAGACTACTGAGTAAAGAAGATCCACCCTCCCCAGTGTGGGTGGGCATCCCCCAATCCTTGAGGGCCCAGATAGAACAAAAAGGAGGAGGAAGAGGGGATCCTCTCTCTCCTGGAGCTGGGACATGCATCTTGTTCTGCCTTGGACATTGACGTCCCCAATTCTAGGGCCTTTGGACTGTGGGACTTATACCAGCGCCTCTGCCCCCCACCTTTGGCTTCAGGCCCCTGGCCTTGGGCAGAAGTACACCCCTGGCTTCCCTGCTCTCCAGCTTGCAGACAGCACATCACAGAGGACTTCTCGACCTCCAAAATCACGTGAGCCAGTTCCCAAAATAAATCTCCTCGTATATCTACATATATGCTATAGGTTCTGTTTCTCTGACACATCTCACAAACCAGACTGTGGTCACCGTTTATGATTTCCTCCTGCTTCCAAGCCCCTGTCAAGTAAAGAAAAACCCAACTCCTTAGCCTGGGACTTAAGACTATTGACCAGTGACCGCCCACCCCTCGTCCAGCTCCAGTCCCTCATTCTCTGCACCCCATGCTTTGACACTGTCAGGATATGCCGCCCCCTCCCAAGACTCGCAGTGCATGGTCCCCTCCCTGACCTGTCCAGTGACACATTCCTCCTTGAGAACCCAGCCTTTCTCGGCCGTCCTTGCTTCCTCCTTGGAGCTCCCACAGCACTTGGTTCCTCCCTCTTTTGCAACACTCACCACATCCCCCACACCACCACCGGTCCTCACCGTGAACGTGGCTTTCCTGTCCCCCTGGGCTGGGAGCAGTGTTGTGTGCCTTGCAGAGTGGAGAAGCACAGGCTTGGAGTCACACTGGCTGGGTTTAACAGCCCTTCTCTGTCTCTAACCATCTCAGAGATCTCAGGCATGTTTCTTTATCCCATCAATAGACATTTACTGAGCACCCACTGTGTACCATCTTCAGGTTGGGGGAGGGGAGGATGGGAATACACACACAAGGAAGACCTCTTTGCTAAGCCTTGAACCACGCGTTCTCACCTACGATGGATCAGAAACCCTACTTCCCAGTGTTGAAATGAGGTCCATAAAATTGGGGGCAGGTGGGATGGGACCCGCCCTGCCCGAGGTGCCAGGCCAGCGAGCTCATGCTTCCTTCAGTCTGCACCACGCCCAGGCGTGTGATTTGCCAGCTCCTTTGCCTCCCTCCTGGGTCTGGGGCTGCAAACCCCAGAGGCCATGCATGGGTCGAGTCTTCGTTTCTCCCAACCCAAGCAATGCCCACCTCAGCACAGACACCAGGCTGGGCACTGTCAGGTTGTCTAGAGAAGCAAAGGACTGTGTGTGCCCGGGAGGAAGCCGCAGCGCAGGCTGTACCCCTGCTCGGCCCCACCCCTGCCTGAATGCAGCTTGCACCAGTGAACACCTGCAATAGGCCAGACACTGCCGTGCACCTGCACGTGCCACCTGTAAGCTGACGGCAGTTCTCAGGCTTTACAAGGACAGATCCAGCCATGCCTGGAGGACACCACTGTACCAGGTACCTTCCACAAGACGCACACACTCTCCCAGCAGTGCTGCGTCAGGGGCGCAGGCCATAATGCCCCACCCTGTGGATAGCTAACGACACAAGACAAGACCCAGATAGTTTCACTGCCCCCCAGATGACTTCCGTAATTATCAAGGGCCTCCCGCCTTTGGCCCAGCGTCCTGGTCCTGATTGCCAGTACTAGAATCCTCTGTGCCATTTCCCCCAGAGACTGGTGACACTGCTTCAAGAGAGGCAATCTGGAAGCTCTCAGATGCGACTCCCCTGAAGAAGGGGAGAGGGAAGGAGGAGGAGGAGGAGACAGAAAGTCGAAGGCTTGAAGTCAGGATGAGAGAGTCACAGAGAGCAAGAGCCAGGGCCAGAAAGGGGCTGCAGAGAGAGACCTGTCCCTGAGCCCAAGGGTTCCTCAACGGGGCCACTGGGACCTCAAGCAGCCCCAACTCAGTTCCCGCCCCAGCAGGCCTGAAGATCGGGGCACCCAAATACCAGGACCCTCCAGACACCAAGGAACGCGCTTGGGACAGCGTCCAGATGGCTGCGGGGCCTGGGATGCGGGGTGGGGAGGGCCTTTGACAAGCTAAGACTGCAGGGGCCAATAATAACCACGGGAAGGCCTGATGGCTAACAAGATTGGAAGGAGTAAGGCAGAGTGACGGCAGGGAAACATTCCCATCACCCTTGTGTCTAAATCATTCGTTCCCTGATGTCTTCTCCAAGTGGAAAGAGCCTGAGTAGTCCTAGACTTGCATGTCAGCTTCCTCTTGTCCTTTTGCCGTGCAACCAATTTCTTTGAAAGACTCCATCTCTGCCATGTCCCCAGCTCACTCCTGGCCTTAGGTTTTGGAGTTGTTTTATGGGAACCCAACTCCATCACCTCATAGGTAGCATTTAGGTAGCCCAGAATCTTTACAAACCCAGTGCTGAGGCTGCCTGGACCGGGCGGGTGTCATGGATGATGGTGGTGGCTTCACAACCTGGTGGTATTTCTTTTCTGTTATTAACAAGAAAAAAGTATACATAGGAGATGTGTATAGTAATAAATTGAAGCAGGATCAAAAGACTTATAGTCAAAAAATAACTTTCCTACCTAACTCGGCCACCCTGTTCCCATTTCTAATCCCCACTGTACAATGTTGGGGGCACCTCTTCTAGAGAGAGTCACATGTATAAATCACACATGAACATGCCCCCCAGCTTTCCCACCTCAAATGGAAACACCCCATAAAGACTTTCACCATCTTGCTTTTTCCCCTTAATATTTATTGGACACTATGCCATAACAATAGGTATAAATCTCTCTCATAATTTTCAACAGTTATGGATGCATCGTAATTTATTTAATGGGTCCTCTTCTGCTGATCCTTTAATAAGTTGTTAAACACCATGCCTAGTCCTCACAGCGGCCTCATGTGACAGACACGTTATTCCTATCATGTCACCTAAGACGATTAGGACAGGAGTCCCCCATCCTGGCTGCAGCGTAGGGTCACCTGGGGAGCCAGGCTGCCCCTCAGAGGCTGTGGCTGGAGTGACTGACTCTCCACCCTCTCCCTGGCCCCAGCTGCTGTGTGTGCTGCTCAACCCATGCAAGGCACAGCCAGGTTTTGTGATAATCCGTCCATCCGTTTTTATTTTGTATTAAAGTTGTTATTCCTGCCTGCCGCCGCTACCTGCAGACTATTTCTCGGGACATTAATCTTTACAGCCTTCCTCTCCCACTGTTCCTCGGGGCTGTACTTGACTCCACTCAGGGGACTGGGGACAGAGCCACTGCAGCCACCATAACTGGGCAGTTAATACTCCAGGGTCCCCGCAGGGGTGCCCTCCCAGCCTTTGGTTCAGTCCCCTAGACTGTGATTTAAATCCAGACACAAATGCAGAAAAAGACCCAGAGAAAAGTCGAGAGCATGGGAACAGATACTAAGGCAGACAGGGAGAAGAAAGAGGGAGAGAGACAGAGAGCTGTGCCCTTGTCCCCAACTTTACAAAGATGGTTGGTAGAATTGATTTATTGATGAATCAATAAATCATGTATTAAGACACTGTTATCAATAAAAATAGATAGTATTACTGAGTGCCTCCTGGATGCCAGAGGAAACATACACATTATCTCTGATTCTCTCTGAAACTCTATAAGGAGGTATTACTGTGAGGAAACTACAACCCAGAGAAGTAAGTGCCTTCACCCAAGCGTATCAGTCAGTACAGGCGGGTTATGCTGCAGTAACAAACAATCCCAAAAATCTCAGTGGGAGAGAAGATTAGCTGCCACTCAAGCCACGTGTCCATCAAGGGTTGACAGTGACTCTGGTCTGTGTCACCTTCTGTAGTAGACACTGTGTTCCAACACTGAGATAACCCCCTAAGGACTGAAGGATCAACATCTTCCCCTGTGCTGTGCTGGTAAATGCTTAATAATGGTTCTCTGGGGAAAACAACACATGTGCATGTGTGTATCTTTATTATAAGTTTTACTTATATAAAAGATGTATAGTAAACAGTTAATAAATAATAAAATATACAACACTCTTCACTGTATTAATAAATACCACATAGCCAAATGATTCCTACAGAAAGCTTTTGTTGATTTTTAATCAACCCTTATATGCATAGCCCACCTACAGTTGCAATTCAGCTCTGATTTGATAATTTTCTTTTTTTTTTTTTTTTGCTATGCACAGTGGAACAGCTGCCAACAGGACCCTTTTCAGTGTAATGTGCTTTTCCTCTACCACTTTCTCAAGTCTAGACAATCAACCAAACAATAACTAAAGCCCTGATTTGTGGCATTTGCCAATTTCTGCGGTATAAATGCTCCTGCTATGGCCAATGTCTTCAAGCTCCCACAGTGCAGCCACCCCATGCAGAGGTGGAGAGAGTCGTGTGGCAGCAGGCCAGCATGGAGTGATCCCACCTGACGGATGCAAGGGACATAGATAAGCTCAGGAACGTAGGTGACAGCAAAATGCAGCAGGACAACTAGGAAGTGATGGGTCTGGGGTATGCACATTCTTTCTTTTTAATAGAATATGTTCAACTGTAAGTTTACATCATTTAGTTTTTATTGATGGCTGTGTTTAATAGCTGGCCTAGAAAATTCCTGAATGCCTCTGCTATCCGCCACCTGCTGGGGGGCCAACCCACCACCCTCAGCTGTCAGCCCTCTCCAGGAATTGCCCTCGGCTGAAGAGCACCATCTCACCCAAGATCACATCCCCTTCCCAGGGGAGGCTCCCGTCCAGTGAGTGGTTGATGTAGGGGTATAAAAGCTCAGACTATTGCCCCAACTTGGGACATCACTGAAGGACCGCCAGCTTCAGAGCTCTTTGTGGAACCCCCTTCTCTGTCAGCCGGTCCTGCCCCTTCCTCCCCATGAGTGTGGGTCCTGAGAGCGCTGCCTGGTAAACTTCACCATGTCGGTCTCCATCTCGAGTGTGCTACCCAGGGGCCACCCCGGGACCCCCGCACTCTGGGCTCCAGGGTGATGGAGCAGCACTTTCTGGAACATTTTACTTGGTCATCACAGGAGAAGGAAAGAGATCTCTAAAGGGTGTTACTTCTGCTCACAGCTCATTGGTCAGGGCTGGTCCTATGATCCCACCCAGCCATCATGGAATGGGGGGATGGGCAGAATGCTCAGCAAACTGGTGCTCACCGCTGCATGGTCACGCAACCGGTACACAGTGGTCTGGGACAGAACTCCAGGTCTCTCTGACCACAAATCTACGCTCCTCCCTCTGGGCCATTTGAGGACTGAGACCGCCCCCCTAGGGCCTGAGAATACGAAGATGGATAACGTTCATGCCCCACCCTGAGGTCCACCCTGAAGCACCCACAGCACTAAAGCTCATATATAGACGTGCCAGGTCAGAAATCCACAAGCTGACTGAATCTCATTCCCAAGGCCAAGGGAAATGCCTGGCATAGACTGTTGATTGTTTCAGTTTACCGCATGGCAAACCACCCAAAGCGTAGTGGCTTAAAACAACCATCGCTTTCTTTAGCTCAGGATTCAACAGGTTTGCTGGGCTGGCTCATGGGGGCTGGATGGCCTAAGGCAGCTCACTCACAGGCTGGTTCCAGGCGACATCAGCAGGGCCAGCTCGTCTGGGCTCCACAGGGTCTCTTGTCATCTAGCAGGCCAGCCCTGGCTTCTTCACACCGGTGGTCTAAGGGCAGCAAGAGAAGACCAGCCTCTGCTGGCATGGCATTTGCTAATGTCCCATTGGCCAAAGGCCATCACATAACCAAGCTGAAGTTTAAGATTTGGAGAAATGCATTGCAAAGAGACCTGCACACGGACACAGGGAGAATTTCTGCCTATTTTTGTTGCAGTCTACCAGTGACTGAGTAAATAAGCAGATGAGTTGATGAATGAAGACAAAGGCAGAAAGTGACTAGCAAAAAGGTTCTGTGCAAGTTGAGCCCCTGAATTCCATCTGACCTCAGAACCTCTTAGATTCCTCTGTCCAGGGCAAGGGGCAGGAGGTAGAGCAAAGCCCTCCAATGAGATTTGGTGGCTGGAAAGAGACCATAGGAGGTAGGAGCCCAGCAGTGGGTCCATGTGCTCGGCTGAACCTGGACCTCTGGCAAACTCTCTCCCCAGCCTCGCCCCAACTAGGCCAGAGAGGAGAAACATGCGGTGTGGTCTGCTGGTCCCTCTGTCCCTGGGTCCACACTGCCTGCCTCTTGCCCAGGCCACCTCTCGGCCCACCCAGAAACATTCTCCCGAATCCCCGCCATGCCCCGCGTGACGCACGACGCCGGGGAGTGTAATTGCTGTAGTGATTACTTACAGCCATTACATTAAGTTTTAAATGGTTCCCTTCAAATTGAACAATGTTTTTTCAAAGTCAACAGCTGGTTCACAGCTTGAATGCAACCGTTAGGATAAATTAAATAAAAAGGGTAATAAAATCACAGTCTAAATTTAATTTCTGAAGAGTGCATAGGCTCAAAAAAATAAATAAATAAATGAGCATTTAAAAATGCCTTGAAAATATAGCCAGAAAAGCAGAAGTTAATTCACTCCCTGATTATGCCAGCTAATGGACACACTGGCACAATTAACCACATCATTGCACTGGTGTAGACAAAGCCCTGAGCCTATGCCCAGGGCTCTGCTGTACAGGCCTCGAGACTCAGGGTCCGTGCGGGAAGGAGTTACCAGACAGGGGCTTGTGTGTGCAGATGTCCCACAAAGCAAAACAACAACAAAGGTGATCCCATGGGCTCCATCCCAGCACATCTTCCTGTTTCCTGCAGCTACCTGGTCTCCATCTCCCTGCAGGAAGGCAGGACAGCAGGACGGCAGGATGGCAGGGGCTTCTTTGCACTTGCTTGTACATAGGTTGCAAAATTCACCTACTGAGTCCCTTTGCCTCAAAGGCGACTTAGTTTGTGATCCACCTAAAAAGGCCCTTCCAGCCCTTCCCCCAAGCAACCCGACTTGGAGTCATCCTGGACTTGAATCCCACATCTGCCGTCTATTTGCCGTATGACATTGGACAAGGATCAGCTAATTTCTTTGAGGCTCAATTTCCTCCTATGTCAAAAGGGAACTCACTCATTCTTTCATACTTTCGATATATATTTACTGAACACCTACTCTGAGCCAGCCCCTGGCACGGCACCTGGGAGGTGGCCGTGAAGACAGAAACCCCTGCTGGCAGGAGCGCATATCTTGGTAGGGGAGACAAACAGTGAACAAGACCAGGAAGTAATGTGCATAGAGTGGAAGAATATAATCAGTGCTATGGGGGAAATAAAGCAGGAGAAGAAAATAAGGAGGGAGGGGTGTTACAATTTTAAATAAGGTGTTTGGGGAAGGCCTCCCTGTGAAGGCGAGTTTGCAGTAAAGGCCTGGAGGAGGGGAGGGAGCCAGCCACAGAATATCTGGGTGAAGTGTCCACACAAAGGGAATGTGCAAAGGCCCTGGGGCAGGAGCGCCCCTGGAGTGGTCCAGGAGCAGCAAGGAAGCCGGTGTGCCTGGAGCACAGTGAGCAGGAAGATGGGTAGGAGGTGGAGTCTGAGAGCTGATGGGGGGATAACAAGAAGTTCCAATGCAAATGGCTAATTCATTCATTCATCTAGGATCTACTGAGGGCTCATTCATTCATTCATTCATCTGGGATCTACCGAGTACTTAATCCACATAAGATGGAAGGTTGTTACAAGGATTAAATAAGGTAAAGCAAAGGCAGCTCCGGGCACACAGTAAGCACCCGACAAATGCTACCTAGTAGAGGTGGATCTCCTACCTCCCGGGCAGGTGGGGGCATAGACGCTGCTCGGGAGAACCCGGGGCCCGGCTTTTCCTGCTCCCCCCAAATGAAGATGCGGCCTCAGTGCCAGGGGCTCTGGCTCCAAAACCACAAGAGCCCAAAGATGTAAACCTCCCTTTAAGGGGAGTACCCGGATTGTTAGGGTAAGTCCTTCGGTCCTCAGGTCCCAGCATGCAAGGTCTAGGCCACGGCAGGAGCTCTGCTGTTCTCTCCGCTCTGGAAGGGCCGCAGCTGCGTGGAGACGGACACAGGAAGCTGCCTCCGTGGAGGGAAGCAGGGGGAGGTCGTGGCAAATGAACAGAATGTGCTCCTGCGCTGGGGAACCACCTTTGTGCAGCCTTAGCGAAAGAACGAGTCACTTACGGCGGGGTGTGCTCCTTTGCAAAGGAGCTCGCCCGCGATGCCGCCGCCTTCACCTCTGCCTCTCGGACGAGCCAGCTGACTCCCCTCCACGGGCCCTCAAACACCCAATGCTCTCACCACCCACATCAGAGTCTCCTGGAGTGTCGGTTAAAAATACAGAGTCCTGGGCCCACCTCAAAATCTAGGGTGCAGGACCCAGGAGTCTGTATTCTCGGCCAGCTCCTTGGGTAATTATGCACGCTGGGGTTTGAAAACCTCTGCCTTTGGAGCAAGGTCCTAGGGCAATGGGAGGAAAGATCTGTTTCATTCCTTTCTGATGAACCTGAATTGTGAGAAAAAAGGGGGGGCGGGGAAAGACACCAGTTAATTTTTTAACAATTCACACTGCTTTCTAGAATAACTTTGAATCAGCTCTAGTTTTGTGAAAGTATATTGTTCCTCAACGTTGGTACTTTAACTACTTTCAATATCAGATGATTATGATCAACCTCGCCACTGACTGCAGCCCCCACGATGAATTGGGAGGCCGGCACTAGGGTGCTAACTTTTTAACCCTCAGAGATGTTCCTGTCCATACAGCCTTGTCCAGAACCCTGAAACGGTGCATCCCATCACACGCAAATTTGCATTATGTGACTTAGAAATCAGGCGATATGGAAATATTAATAAAGACTCGCCGTATGCTCAGATTTTGAAATAATGCAGATCTTGCTTTAACATGTATCCCTCTGGGAAATTTAGTCTTGAATAATGCGTACCTTCGGGAATGAACGCCTTGCACGAATTGAGCACAAAAGCTCATCTGCTCAGTGGGAAGAGGTGGGGGGGGCACCAGTTGACTCTGTCTTGCCCACCCTTTGCTGCCCCCGGATCTCCCACGGGAACCCGCTGTCTGGGCACTGGGTGGGTGTTCATTTAGGCTTCTAGCTGAGATTTCTCAAACTAGTCACTCTGCTGAGACCTGGACACCCGTTCGTTCCGTACAGATCTGTTGGGCGCCTACCGTGTCCCCACACTGTGATGTGAGTAGATCATGGTGGGCAAGATGGACACGATCCCGCCCGCATGGAGATTCCGTGCAGCTCTGGTTGCCCCAACAACTGAGAAGCCAGAACTATTTCTGTTCCTATTTCAAGATGAGGAAGCTGGGGCTCAGCACGAAGTCACCAGTAAGCTGTGCAGAAGCCAAGTCTGAACCCAGGCTGTCGGATTCCAAAGCTTAACAATCGCCCCACCTGCTGGGGGAGGAGGAGGGTGGTTGGGAATCCCAGATCCTGACCAAATTCCATCTCTTCTCCATGGAGCGTCTGGTCCCTGTGGGCAGCTCATGCCAAGCTGATCACATTTCCCATGATGCACTGGGAGAGGACAGCAATGCTTCTGTCTCATTGGCCAGGCCCGTGTCACATGACCTCCCCTCCCTGCAAGGGAGCTTGGGAATGTATTGCCTGAGTACTGAGCTGACATCCCCCCTTCCTCATTCTGCAAAAAAACATATGCAAGTTGAGTGTCCCTTATCCAAAATGCTTGGGACAAGAAGTGTTTCAGATTTTAGACTTTTTCAGCTATGGGAATATTTTCAAATACACAATGAGATATCCTGGGGATAGGACCCAAATCTAAACATGAAATTCAATACTGTTTCATATACACCTTATATACATAGCCTGAAGGTAATTTTTTACAACATCTTTAATAATTTTGCACATGGAACAAAGTTTTGACTGCATTTTGACTGCAGTCACATGAGGTCAGGTGTGGAATTTTCTCCATGTGGTATCATGTCAGTGCTCAAAAAGTTTCAGATTTTAGAGCATTTTGGATCACAGATTTTCAGATTAGGGATGCTCAACCTGTACATGCATGAGGGTCTGGTATCAGAAGGGGGAAGTGGATATCGAGTAGGCAACTTTGAGTGTCTGCCGCAGACAGGAAGCTGGAGGAGGGGTCTTGAAGAATGAGTGGGAACTAGCTGGGCAAACCTGTGGGAAAAGGGCAAAGGGCCAGCAGAGTTCAAAAGTCAGAGGCAGGAGATGGCGTCTGTTGACTTTGGAGACCCAGAGAAGGAAGAGGGGAGACTGGGAGCTACGAACAGAAAACAGGAGGGAAGACAGGCTCTTGGGCAGCTGCTATGAGAACCGCCCATTCCCAGTAGGCAGGGCCCCAGATAGGTGGGGGAAGTCTCATCGCAGGTGCATGGACTTTGCATATGGACGGGCCATCGCCATGTTGGCATGTGGAGCTCCCCATCTGTTAAGCCTCTTATTCCTAAGGGCATGGGATTTCTTCCTCACAAAAGTCTGTACTCGATCAAACGTTGTATTTCACTTTGTGTCTGCAAAACTGACCCAAAGGCTTTCTTGTACTTCTAACTTTGAATTCTGCAAGCTGGGATGCCGGTGTTCGGGGAGGGTGGGGCAGTTCCCTCCACACCTGGTATGTATGCAGCCGATGCCGAATGAGTGATTGTCCAACCTGGGGCTCTCCAGGCCGACTGCCCTGATTAGCAGTAGTGACTCAGATTTACCTGTTTTTACAAGAACCTTTGGCCTCAAGAGTCCTATTTTTCCAGCTGAAGTATTTATGGGGTTACTCCGAGGGTGCTTGCATGTGCTCACAAATACATCTGAGCCCACCGGAGCAGCTGCCCCCTCGCCAGGCACCCCCCACCACCCTGGACCTCCCGACATCACTGCTGTGTGGGGCTCAGTGGTGGGGAGGGGAAGAGGGGAGGGAAATCAATTTTTTTTTAAAATTCACTGTTACAGCAGCCTCGTATCAGAGCCACTTGGGCCCGGTGTGTTCCTGTTTTTGGTGAAACAGTGCTTTACGTCTTTACTTACAGCTCTCTCCAACCCTGGACTGAGACAGGCTCCCGCAGGGTGGGGCCCCCAAAAAACATCTAAGTGGCCTCTTTGGCTTCCATGATAGAAATGTTCTTGATGACAGTAGCCCCTTGGGGATATCTGGCCAGCTCACAGTGAATTCTCCTTCCCTAGAAACTGCCAAAGGGAGGCACCCAACAGAAATATTTGTGCTGTGCAACTCTACTCCCTGGACACAGCGATAGGGTCAGGCATGGGCAACCGACCCGAGTTGGGCCAACCAGATTTATTACTCGTAAGAATTTGGTGCTGGGGCCAAGAGATACGGGGCCTGTTTCTGTGATGGCTGGAACTTATAACATTTGGGGCTATGAAATATGGCCCTCCCCCCGCAACAGAAAATCTGTGACCGTAGCTCTTCGTGGATGGACAGAGAGAAAGGGGCAGCAAGAAGGAGCACGTTGATGCCTTTCTGCTTCCCAGCCCCAGGCCTTTCGTGAGACTGAGTAACATTCCTGCCCTTGACTTTCATGAGATGCCGCCACATCCTCTGTGTCAGGCAGAGTTCTTGGTTGCCAGCAACAGACTCCACGATGGCTGGTTTAGGAAACAAAAGCATTTATCAAAAAACAGGCTGAGTCTCCACAAGAGCCAGAGAATCAAGCTTGGAGCCCACAAAGCCAGGAACAGTCCCAAGAGTACACTGCAAGCATATTCCAACCGAGGCCCTGCAGGGACCTTTCACTGCTGGTCCTGGCTGGAGCACACCTGCAGGCCCTTCCTCACACTGCCACTGAGAGCTCGGTCCTGCTCCCCTGGTTGCAGGGGAAGCTGGAAAACAGCAGTCCTGGCTCCTAATGTGAGCTTGCAGGGCTCCTAAGAAAGGAGATTTCCCAAAGGTGTGCAAAAGAAACCACACTGCACTACAAATGTCCCCTACGTCATCGCAGCACATCCTTTCCTTTTACTCCTGTTGGGACTTGTAACAGGTTCTTGTGATAAAACTCTGTGCCCCAGCTCTGACCCTGGGACAAGCCTGGCTTCTTACTAGACTGAGACAAAGGAGGTACCCAAGAGGGAAAATTTAAGGAGGCCTCACTCTCAGGCTGGTGGAAGTGCAAGATTGGCTCCTGAAAGTGAGGCCTCCTTAAATTTTGTGCCCTGGGTAACTAACTTGCTCTATGCTCCTCCAGGCTGGGCTTCCTGCTGCTCCTGGAGGGGTTTACACCTCTGGATATTTCTCAGGCCTCATGCAAGCACCCCACCAGGTTTCCTGGCACATCCCAACATGTACAAGTCCACTTAGAATCCACTGGAATCCCTGATACATTTGCTTGATGTATTCATTAACTAATAATGATAACAGAAAACACTTCTGTGATTAAATGAACTAATAATGATGACAGAAAATACTGAGCACCTAGGTATTGAGTCACCACCACAGCTCTATGAGGAAGTCAGTAGGATTATCCTTGCTTTACAACTTCTGAGACACAGAGAGGGTGAGGGGCCGGCCAGACATCACACAGCTGGTAAGTAACAGAACCAGGATTTGGACCCAAATCTCCCCCCTGCCTCTGTCAAGCCCCTTCAAGGAAAGCATCTTCCTGGCTGTGGGAGCCACAGGAACCGTGGAAACGATGATTATTAACTCACGTGGGTGTGTTGGAATGCCTGTGCAACTACTGACTCCCCAGCCCCTAAATCTGCTAATTATGGATCTAATTAATAGCATTTGGGTGAGTGCAAGACCAAGACCACGGAGCAATTCCTCTGGACTGCCTTGAGGTGGATGATCTCATGTGACCCTTGGTACAAGCAGAGGAGGTGGATGGTGTTATTATCCCTGTTTTACAGATGGGGAAACTGAGGCACAAAAAGTCAAATAAGCAAGGAAGCAGTAGAGTCATCAGAGTACAGTAAGGGGTGGAGCTGTAGGGGACAGGGTGAGGGTGAGGGGCCAAGAAGAGCCTGCCCAGCACACCCAACCCACCAACCACACACTCTTGAAAAGGACGGAAATCTGTGTCCTTCCAACCAGTCATCCGGGGCCACACTCAGGCCTCTGGGTTCAGCACCTCTTCCCTCTCTGTGTCCTGGCT
Organism: Cheirogaleus medius; assembly: GCA_008086735.1. Classification (NCBI taxonomy): domain Eukaryota; kingdom Metazoa; phylum Chordata; class Mammalia; order Primates; family Cheirogaleidae; genus Cheirogaleus; species Cheirogaleus medius. Next base: position 17,645,147 of record VBSM01002153.1, read on the forward strand.
GGGAGGGCAGAGAGTTTCCTCAGAATCCCTGCCCAGGCCCCAAGAGACAACAGCCTTCCAGAGCCCACACACAAGCTCGGGGGTGAAAAGCAGATTTCTCCTGTCTTCCGCTCTTAGCCAAGTGACATTTGACTGAGGCCCATAAAACTAACCTCGCATATGATGCTGATTACATCAGCATGTTGGGTCTGAGAAGCAGGAAAGCCCAGTGTCAAGCTGGTCAAAGACAGGCCTGGAGAGGGCTGGAGAGGGGACAATGTTCTCTCCGGTTACCCCCAGGCAAAGCCAACACGGAAGCAGCGGGTTGGATTCGGCTGGGCAAGCAGTAGCGGAAGCCGGTTCTGGGCGTGTTTGGAGACGGGAGGAGCTCACAGGTTTCACAGGATGCTCCTCTGCTCAAAGTGACTGCTTAGGCAGGGAACAGTGACGAATACGGCTTTAATGAGGGTGCACTAATCACCGATGATGGCGAACATAAATCACAGCCCTTTCGTAAGCACGTGTACGTCTTCCGCACTTAACACGAGCCTCAAATGATGCAGGAGAGACTCACAGAGTGTCTGTGACTTGTGCAGAGTTGTACTGGTGGTGACTGACATATTGGTGATGGTGGCAAGGGTGGCACGAGGAAGGCGGGCGTGGTGGAGACTGGGACGACAGTGATGACAGGCATGGGGGACGGTGGTGACGCTGGTGGCCTGGGGTGAAGGAGGCTGATCCCTGAATGGCAGTGTGATGTTATGTTACGTTACTGATGACATAAACAGTCAGTTAGCACATATTTTGTTATATGTGTTATACGCTCTATTCTTACAATAAAGTAAGCTAGAGAAAGAAAATGTTATGAAGAAAATGTTAAGGAAGAGAATATGCACTTACTATTGATTAAGTGGAAGTGGATCATCACAAAGGTCTTCATCCTTGTTGTCTTCATGTTGAATAGGCCAAGGAGGAGGAGGAAGAGGAAGGGTCGGTCTTGCTGTCTCAGGGATGGCAGAGGTGGAAGAAACTCCAGGCATAAGTTGACCGGTGCAGTTCAAACCTGTGTGGTTCAAGGGCCAGTTGTATTTTAACTCACTTAATTCCCAAAACACCACTATGAGATGGATAATATTATTGTTCCCATTTTACAGATGAGGAAATTGAGGCAGAGGGAGATTAAGCCACTTGCCCAAAGTCTCACGGCTTGTAAGTGCCAGGCTGAGACTCGAGGCAAAGCAGCCTACCCTGGGTTCAGCTTTTAAACACTCAACTGCACTGTTTCTCTAAGGTTATTTAGGGGCACATAAAAGAGGTGCTTAACTTAGTCTTAGGAGCCAGAGGAGCAAGGGATGTTTGCCTGGAAGCACTGCTGGCTACCCTAAGGCCTGAAAGATTAGTAGGAGACAGCAAGGTAAAGAAACGGGGAAAGAATGTTCTTGGCGGAGGAAACAATTGTGCAAAGGCTTAGAGGCAAGTGAAAACTAAAGCAAGCCCAACTCATTTTTCTGAGCTATTCCAATTACAGTAGCATATGGAGAGTATAAAAATAGAGATGACAGGGGAAGCTATCATGTGTTTGCTTATTAGGCCAGGCATTGTATTAGTCAGTATAAGTAATGCTAGCTGCTGTAACAAACAAACCACAAAATATCAGAGGTTTACACAATAAATATTTATTTCTTGCTCATGAAGAACCGAACATGGAGATTCCTGGAGGCCATCCCTGTCGAGCCCGCTGTGCTGTTACTCAGGAGCCAGCCCCTCCCCGTCTTGGGCTCTGCCATCCTCTAGAGCAAGCATCAGCAAACTTTTCTATAAAGGACCAGGTAGCACATATTTTTGGCTTTGTAGGTCATAAGGTCTCTGTCGCCGTGACTTAATTCTGCCCTCATACATAAATGAATGGGTGCGGCTGTGTTCCAATAAAACTGACAAAATCCGGCTGCAGGCAGGATCTAGCTCCCAGGCCATAGTGTGCCAGCCCCTGACCAGGGTGTCAGAGCGTCTGCTGGAGCCTCACATCCCGCCAGCAGACGGGGAAGAGGAGGAAGGATCTCATGGGGAAGGTTTTAGTAGGTCAGGTTTGGAAGCGATGACATTACTCATGGCTGCAGAACTCAGCACATTGCTACATTTAACAGCAAGAGGGGCTGGAAAATGTATATTATGTGCCCAGGAGGAAAAGGAAGGGGATTTTGGTGAATGTGGCAGTGTCCCTGCCATGCATACTCTATGTACGTTCTCTCACTTACTGAGAGGTAGGAAGGAAGAGGGTATTAGTGGCCCCAGTATACAGCTGAGCATACTGAGGCTTGAGGAGGCCTAGAGATGGGCTGAGGTCACAGAGTCAGTCTACAATTGACCTCTGCCAGCAGAGTGCTGGGGGTGAAGACAATGGAGCAAGTAGCTTGGCCTTGGGGGAGGAG
>VBSM01002153.1:17647654-17704816 GCA_008086735.1 Cheirogaleus medius
CCCCCCCCCCCCCCCCCCCCCCGCCATTCCTTGGAAACATTGTCTTTCCATGGAAATTGGTCCCTGGTGCCAAAAAGGTTGGGAACCACTGCTGCTGGGCACAGGGCAATGAGCCTGAAGCCACACCACCTGGAGCTGAATCCCAGCTCTGTCACTCACCAGCTGTGGGCTCTTGAGTAATTTACTTAGTTGCCTCAGTTTCCCCATCTGTAAAATGAAGATAATAATAGTACCAACCTCATAGGGTTGTGATCGGGATTTAATTAGGTTAAAATCTGAAAAGCACTTAGAACTTTGCCTGGTACATAGTAAATGTTCTATTAAAAAATAATAATAATAACCCTCTGCCCCCCCCCCCCCCCCCCCCCCCCCCCCCCCCCCCCCCCCCCCCCCCCCCGCTGCCTCAGACCCCAGTCTCTCCTCCCGTCTAGAGGGAAGCACTAAATGAATAACCAAAAGTCATGAGTCTGGAGCTTTTCTTCTCTCTCTGAAAGCAATCGCCCCAGGGCGGCAGTTACTGTCTCTTGCCGGTCCTGCAAAGCGACCTGTTCAAATGCCAAGTGCTGCATGTCACCCTAGCTGGCAGAAAGTTGTTCCACCCGGTAATAGCCCAGAAATTATGATGCTTCACTGTTCTACATGAAAGTACAGGCTGGGGCAATTTGTAAGCTTCGGCACCTGCCACTGTCGGCAGAGCAGGTGGGAGATAAAAAGCCGGGCTGGGCGGGCTGACGAAGAGTGGGTCTTCATTCCACCGGAGGCGAATGACAGGTGTCGGGCTCTCCTGCTGCAGAGCGACCCGCCCGCCAGCCCGCACTTGGCTGAGGAGGGGCGTGATGGATGGAACACTTCTCCTCTTCTGCCTTGCTCAGTTCCTGACATCGAAAAGGGAGGGGCGGAAGGTGACCCAGAAAGTGGCTCAAGGCCAACCTCAGCCCCAGCCCAACCCTAAAACCCTCCCCCAAATTAGAGACCTTGAACCCCTTCACTCCTTACGTAAGAAGGAGATATTAATCAGTCCATTCTGATTGAAAGTCAATGTCACCGACTGGGGGTTGTCAAGCCTGGCTGCGTATTAAAATGACCAGGGAGATTTTTAGAAAATACCTGCGCTCTGACCTTACCCCGTAAAAATGACCTTACCCCTATTAGGATGGGGGACCCGACATTGGTCATTTTCAAAGCTCACCAGCTGATTCAAATGTGCAGTCATGGATGAAAACCCCAGACTTAGATTTTAATTCTAATCAAACTTTCACATATCCTATGCCTGCTCAGCTGGGCTGTGGTATTAATATTTTATTTTACCCTCACTGATAACCTGGAAAGACAGGTCTCATCATCTTCGTATTGCCATAAGCTAAGGCTCAGAGAGAAGTGATTTGCCCAAGGTCATACAACCAAAAGTGGCACAAGGGTATTAAAACCCCATCTTTGGGCTGGACGTGGTGACTCCAAGCACTCTGGGAGGCCGAGGCAGGAGGATGGCTTGAGTACAGGAGTTTGAGACCAGCCTGAGCAAGAGCGAGACCCCGTATCTGCTAAAAAAATAGAAAGAAATTAATTGGCCAACTAAAAATATATAGAAAAAAAAACTAGCCGGGCATGGTGGCACATGCCTGTAGTCCCAGCTACTGGGGAGGCTGAGGCAGGAGGATCGCTTGAGCCCAGGAGTTTGAGGTTGCTTGTGAGCTAGGCTGACGCCACGGCACTCTAACCCGGGCAACAGAGTGAGACTCTGCCTCAAAAAAACAAAACCAAACAACAAAAAAACCTACCTTCAGGCTCCAGTGCCAGTCTCTGCTCACGGTCACTTCTAACATGTCTCCCCAGTCCTGGGATCATGGGAGCCCAACTGTCAATATTCACGTTATGTTCTTAGGCTTTTCCATCCTGCTCTTTCTTTCCTTCTTCCATGGAAGGCCAGGAAAGACTGTGCTTAGGAGTCAGGAGGCCTGGGATTGAACGCCAGCTTGGCAGCTTAGGGACGGTGTTAGTAGCTGCTCCTTCTGAGGGTTAAATGGCACTAATGCACGGAAAGAGGCCAGAGGCCACCAGGTGATCAGCAAATCTCGCTTCCAGTTTCCCCTGGGTACCTAGATAGACTACACCTGCTGACCTCCCTTGCAGGTCTGTGTGATCATGTGACCGAGCGCTGGCCAGTGGAAGTGAGCAGAAGTGATGTCGTCACTGCAGACCCCACCCACCAAAACCTCCCGTGAGCTCCCTCTTCCCCAGCCTGCTGGTCGGATGGAGTGGATCCACTTTCCTCATCTGCAAAATGGGACGATGTGGATCACGTGCACACAGTGGGGACGGAATGAGTGAATCACGCAAAGCACTTAGGACAGCGCGTGGCACGCCGTGAGCTCTGCGACAGTGCAAGCTGTGACTGTTGCTCTCTCTGTCCAAGAGAGGAGGCGGGATGGGCCCCGGCCGCTCCTCCCTCTCAGATGCATCAGCTCTGTGGGGTCAGGGATGCTCCTAGGAAGGGCTTGACTTCACAGGAGAGGCAAGAAGGGCAGCAGGTAGGAGCTCAGGCAGACAGACCCACAGCCCAGCCCCCGGATCCCGAGCAAATTAACCTCCTTGACCTTTTTCTCTTCTTCTTTAAAAAAAGAAATGATAGTCACGCTTGAAGCTCTGCCTCGAGGGGGGAGGCGGGGCATGGGCAATATACGTAACCGTAATATTTGTACCCCCATAATATGCTGAAATAAAAAAAAATAAACAAATACAAGCAAAAAAAAAAGAAGAAGAAGAAATGGCGGACCCCGCATAATGAGATTGTGAGAACTAAGTAAGACGATCCTCCAAATGAGTGCTTCTCAAAGCGTGGTCCCCAGACCCGCAGCCGCAGCGGCCACCTGGGAACGCGTTATAAAGGCAGGTTCTCGGCCCCGCTCCAGACCTGCGGAGTCGGAAGCGCTGGAGCCGGGTCCAGAAACCTGTTTTAACAGGCCTTCCAGGTGAGGCCCATGCACACAGAAGTTTGAGACTGCAAAGGGCTGGCATGAAGGGCTTACCACTCACTGCCTGTCATGTGCATGGGACGAGCCCTGCTAAAAGTGGCATTCTTTGTTTTTGGTGGGAGGAAATATGAGTAATATAGGATGGCAGCCTTGCATCTCATCCACAAATTTGAGTTGCTCAAGGAATATATCCACTTCTTAAAAGCTTTCTGTAACTCACTGAATCTCCAACTCTTAGCCACCATCCCGCTGTGCTGGCATGAAAGTAAACTTCGGTCCTTCTGACTGTCCCACTCATTTCTGGGGCTGGGCTTTGGCTGTGGGTTTCGCACAGTGCTGAGAGGTCACAGTCAGTTTCAGCAGGGTGTGGGTCCTCTGGCCACTTCGGTGACCACTGAGCTGCCCATCCTTCCTGTCCACATCACTCCTTCCCAAGCAGAAGGCCCAGCTGCTCTCAGAGGTCACCTGTGACCCCAGACTCTCTGCTGAGGCTGCTTTGGGCACCGTCATCCAGCGCCTGGGAACTCGGATGCCCAAAGGAACCAGGCTCACCAAGGACACCAGGAAGCGGACTGGCCGTGGCCCAGCACCAGGAGGTGGGCACCATGGGGACAGAGCGAGTTTGTGCCAGGCCCATGGGACCAGCCTCGTGGGAACACAGGCCAGGGAACATGGGCCAGATCTCTTCTTCCAGAAAAACTGCAAATCTGGATCTGAATTTTCAGTAGAAATTTGAAATATCCAGTCTTTTAAACATTGACAACAATTTTTTTCTTCAAAATTAAAATGCTGCCTGGGCCATAGCAAGCCTAATTGTGGGCAGGATTCAGCTCAAGGGAGGACGAATTAGGGTCTCCGGCCTTGAGGCAGCCTCTTCTCCCCTCCTCTGTAGGGCGGTGCCAGGAAGCAGAGCCCCAGGGCCTGCAGTTCGGGTCCCCATCGCCTCCCCACTCTCTCCTGCCTCCCCCGGCCACTGGAAATCTCTCTGCAGTTTGGGGAGGGGAGTCTGTTCTCCCCACTGTGGCTCCAAGACCCTTTGCAGTGCCTGGAATCATTCCCCCACAGCCTCTTAGTTCTTCTGAGAACTCTCCAGGTTCCCCTCAAAGAGAAGGAAAGCCGGCAAGATGTATGGGCTGTTCCTTCCTCCCCTTCTGCTATGTCCCTCCCCTGCAGCAACAGCTGCCCGCTTTGATGAGAAGGAAAAGGGGGGATGAGAGGAGGAGGATCCACCAAGAAGATAAAGTAATATACCAAAATATCATGCAGCCTTGTGCACCAGAGCAGACGGGAGGAGGCAGGGGAGGGGGACGGAGCAGAGGGGAGTTGGGTCACAGGACCCAAATGGGATCCAGGCCATTCCTCCAAATCCTACAGCTCTCTGCGGGGGCAGGAGATGGAGGGAAAACTGGGTTACCGGGTTATACGGGGTGGTCAGGGAAGGCCTCTCTGAGGAGGTGACATTGGAACTGGAGCCTGAAAGATAAAGGAGCCAGCCGTGCAACCAAGCAGGGAGAAGGCATTCCAGGAAGCAAGAACAGCAAGTGCAAAGGCCCTGCGGTATGTTCGAAGGGAGCAAAGAGGCACAGTGAGAGAGGGGAGAGGGTGGACAGGTGAGGCAGGCAACAGCCAGCATGGTAGGGGGTTTGGATTTCGGTCTAAGTGCCATTTGGAGGGTGGCAAGGCCGCAAGTGGCATGAACTGATGAATGGTTTCAGATCACTCTGGCTGCAGAGCGGAGAACAAACTGTAGGGGGCGCGAGGGTGGAGGCTGGGACCCAGTTAGGAGCTGCTGGATTGTCCCCTCAGCAGGTGATGTCGGTTCAGAGCAGGCCACTAAAGCAGGAACCAGAGACCGCTGGATGCCAGGCTTCCTTTGCAGCTGCCTCTGGTTAGACCCGCTGACGTGGGGCGTGGAGAAGATGGATTCAGGGATGACTCCTTGTTTGTGCCTTGAACACTGTTGAGTGTCAACTTGCGTCATTCCGTCGTCTCTTTATTTGACAAATATTTATTGAATGCCTACTGTGTGCCGGGCACTGGGAGAGGTCCTGGGGAGCTACAGATACTGGGGATACAGGGTTGGTGTCCCCAGGGAGCCACCCTAAGTGACCTGGGCTTTCTGTGTCCCCCCAAGTTGCAGACAGGGAGAGTAGAAAGGGGCAATGTGTTTCCCCCGAATGAAAAATCCGCGCATTGATTCAGCACACAATTACTGAGCACCCACTAAGGGCCAAGGACAGTTCAGCAGTGAGCAAGAGAGATGAGGCCCCTGTCATCATGAAGTTTCTATGGAACAGAAAGAAAATACACATTTAAAAATGTGTATGTTGGCTGGGCGCAGTGGCTCACGCCTGTAATCCTAGCATTCTGGGAGGCCGAGGTGAGTGGATCACTCAAGGTCAGGAGTTCGAAACCAGCCTTGGCAAGAGCGAGACCCCGTCTCTACTAAAAAAAAAAAATAGAAAGAAATTAATTGACCAACTAAAAATATATAGAAAAAATTAGCCGGGCATGGTGGCGCATGCCTGTCGTCCCAGCTACTGGGGAGGCTGAGGCAGGAGGATTGCTTGAGCCCAGGAGTTTGAGGTTGCTGTGAGCTAGGCTGATGCCACGGCACTCTAGCCCGGGCAACAGAGTGAGACTCTGTCTCAAAAAAATAAAATTCAATAAATAAAAAATAAAATAAAAATGTGTATGTTTAACTGGAAAGGTTGTAAGTGTTAAGGGAGAAAAATAAAACAAAGGAAGAGAGGAGATGCCAGGGTTTAAAGGTCTGTGTTCCTCCAAAATTCACATGTTGCCATCTACCCAGCAAGGTGATGGCCTTGGAAGGTGGGGCCTGAGGAAGGGGGTTGGGTCATGAGGGCCATTGTTGCTGTGAATGGGATTCCAAAAGGCCCACCTTATCCACGATTTCAGTTACCCTTGGTCAGCCATAGTCTGAAAATATTAAATGGAAAATTCCAGAAATAAACATTCCCATAATTTTTATTACAGTATATTGTTGTGATTGTTCTATTTTATTATTAGTTATTGTTGTTAATCTCTTACTGCGCCTAGCTCATTAATTAAACTTTATCGCAAGTATGTATGTATAGGAAAAAACAGTATATACAGGGCTTGGTACTATCCGTGGTCTCGGGCATCCACGGGGGGGATCTTGGCAAGTATCTGCCACAGATAAGGGGGGACTACCGTTATGCCCCTTACAAAAGAGGCTTCAGAGAGCTGCCTGGCTCTTCCGTCCCTCCTGCTACGTAAGGACACAGCGACAAGCAGAGAGCAAGCCCTCGCCAGACACGGAATCTTCCGGTGCCTGGATTTTGGACTTCTCAGCCTCCAGAACAGTGAGAGATGGATTCTATTATTTAAGAATTGCCAAGCCGGTGGTATTTGGTTGAGGCAGCACAAAGGGACTGAGACAGGAGGGGATGCTAGAGTTGGAGGTTAAGTGGTCGGTTCTGAGAAGTGACATCTGAGCACAGACACGAAAGGGGGGAGGAAGTGAGCCCCCTGGGGACAGGAGACGGGAAGGGCCAGCAGAGCCTCAGGGGCCCTCAGGAGGGCAGCACCTGGCCAGGTCCAGGCGCAGCAGAGCCGGCGGCTGGCGCACACCTGGAGAGGCGGCGGAGCGCAGGGGAAGGGAGGATGCGGGACTAACAGTGGCCACATTGGTAGGGCCTTGCGGACCATGGTGAGGACTCTGGATTTCTCCCTGAGTGAACTGGGGACCCATCAGAGGGTCCCACTCGCCAAGTCCACTCCCCCCGGCTATTCCAGTCCCCCACCCACCAAGCCTTTGAATCCCAGGCAGGGCCAGGCGCAGCCACCTGCTCTCAGGAGCTCCTCCGGCTCACTCAGCTCATCTGCTGTCTCTGCGGGGCTGGCGGTGAATGTGATTTACAGGTCCCTCCCCGAGACTGTGTATTTGGGGGCATCTGTTCCGTTTTTATTGCTTCTGGCCAGGGCTTTGGTACTCCTTCACAGATCAAATCACCGCCTCCCTTCCCCGCTAATTCAAACAGCTGCTTACCGCTCACCGATTCCCCCGCTCTAATTGCCAAGGGAAGAATTATAAATAAATGTGTACAAGCAAACAGATGCTGTCATTTAAAAAATCGATCCATCTAGCAAAAATGCCCCACTTAGGACTGAAGTGGCACACTGCAGAGCATGTGTCTTGGTGGCATTTTAATGAAATCAGACAAACAATGGTGGAGCTCGCTGACGGATTCCAAAGAAGCAGCGGCCAAGGACAGAGGGAGGAAGAAAGGGTGGGGACATACTCTGTGGCTCCGGGGACGTGCAGGAGAAACCTAAATCCAGGGTGAAGTTCTGCTTGTCCTATGCTGTCCCGGGCACAAAGCTAGACCACATCTCCCAGCCTTCCCCGTGGTCAGGAATAGACAGATGGGCCAATGGAACAAGAACAGACATCCCCATTGCCGGGCCTGGCCGATAAAATCCCCCCATGAGACATCTGCCATAATCTTTCCCCAACAATGGGCTGAAGGAAGAGGACTTTGAAGCCACCACAGGGGACAGAGCCTTAGATGGAAAAAGTGTGGGTCCTCAAATGACCGCATGGACTTCCTGTCCATCTACATCAGAATGCAGTAGGAAAGATAAATAAATTTAACATATCAGGCCACTGAAATTTGGGGGTAGTTTGTAACTGTAGGGATTTTACTCTAACTAATATACGAGTTCCAAAATTCATCTATTTATTCATTATTCATTCACTGAGCACATAATGAAAATAATATCCAATTATCTTCTTCAGACATCACAACAATCTGGTGAAAGGAATGACGTAAGCCAGTTTTTCAGATGGAGAAACTACGGCTCATAAAGGTTAAGTAACCTGCTGAAAGCACACCTCTGAAAATAATAACAGCTGTCGTTTATTGAGCATTTACTATGTGCTGAATATGGTACTAAATGCCTCATATGCACTTTCTTTACCCCTTCTTCACCTACAAATTTTTGTAAGATAGGTATTGTTATCCCTATTTTACAGATGAGGAAACTGAGGCTTAGAGAGATTAATCTACTTGCTCAAGAAAGGAATGGAGGGAGGGGGAGAGGGAGGGAATGCAGGGAAAGGGAGGGAGGGGAGAAAGTTAAAGGGGAGGGAGGAAGGGAGGAATAAATAAAAGCATCAGAAGTCAAAATAGAAAGCTAATGTGCCTGTTCTTTCAATCCCAAGGAGTCTCTAATAATAAGCTAATCAAATTACATCTTAAAATACCAGCTGACCTCAAATCGGGCCATTCTTAGAGAACTGGAGAACTGCACACACACTCCATAAAGGTTAAAACCATTACATCAAAATAAAACATATGGCCACCCAAATCTGCATTTATTACATCTAATTGGAAGAGACACAGTCAAGTACATGAATATTTTAGCAGTTTCCAACATGCAAATCACCGTGCCAAGACCCAATCACTTGCTAATCGGCACATGCCTGGCTTTCGGTGCGTTGGATCGGAACGACACTCCGTCCTTTCCCTCTTGGCTGCCGCATTTGGGTGGCCTCTCATTTTGAGTCACTTATCATTTGCTTCTGCCTTTAAATAGCACCCCATGAACAGAAAGACTTGGAAAGCTCCTCCTCACCACGTTCGTGCGTGTCCTTGATTAGCGTTTGGGGAACACTGCAGGCAAAGGCAAGCTATTTGGCTCTAAAATCAAATGGAAAATTCAGATCTTTTAATGTCGTCTCTGACTGATCGGCATTAATGAAGAGATTTTGGTGGTTGCTGTTTAAGCCATAGGACAGAGAGTGAACAAATGGCAATTAACAGATTTATTTTCTGGCCAATGTCCACAAAGGCCAGAGTTCCCATGCAGAGAGCAAGATAAGAACACAGTGGCAGGATTTTCCCAAAATGTTGGTCATTCCGTCCCTGGTCAATCATTTGGATCTTTGTCCCCAGGATTTTCACGTCTGAGTATTGCCTAGCAAATTATACACCGAATATTTTTCTTTGAACCAATACTCACTCTCTCTCTCTCTCTCTCTCTGGTAAATTTTGCATCATTATGTAAATGAAAATCCAGTATCACTTGCCCTATTTAAAAGACGTATTAATCAGGAAAGGCCAGGCAATGCAGCAATAACAATTGATCCCAAGAGTTCAAAGGCTTAACACAAATGTTGCACATCCAGTGTGGGTTGGTGGAAGGCTCCGCTTCTCTCAGTCAATCAGAGACTCGGGTAGAGGGAGGCGATGCCGTCTTAGAACACTTGGTCCCTGAACAGGAGATGAGAGAGCTGGAGGGTTGCTCACTGGCTTTTAAATCTTCCACCTCTAAGAGCCCATGGGCCAAGAATAGTTGTCACATGGCCCTGTCTAACTAAAAGGGGGCTGGAAGATGTGGGTGCACATGCATCCTGAGAAGTGGCACATGCCTCTGCTGCAGAGGTGACTGCAAAATCAAATACAACAATGTCATTAAATTCTACCTAGAATGCTGTGCTCTAAGACTGCTCTAAGCCAGAACATTAGAAGAGAAATTAGCAAGAGTTATAAACATGTTAATGACGTTTGTAAAGCCAGGTACAGTGACTTATGCCTGTAATCCCAGCGCTTTGAGAGGCTGAGGTGGGAGGATTGCTTGAGGACGGGAGTTTAAGACCAGCCTGGGCAACATAGTGAGACCTCATCTCTACAAGAAATTTAAAAAATTAGCCAGGCATGGTGTGCTCACCTTTAGTCCCAGCTACTCAGGAGGTTGAGGCAGGTTGATCACTTGAGTCCAGGAGTTTGAGGCTGCAGTGGGATATGATGATGCCACTGCACTCTAGCCCAGGTGACAGAGTGAGACCCTGTCTCAAAAACAAAAACAAAAAAACATTTTTGGCTCCAAGGTGAGACTTTCTCCTTGACTCCACCGAAGGGATTAGAAGAGAACTGAAAAGGAAATGACTTTCTCCCAATGTGACTCAATGTTATTTAATGTGTATCCCTGTATCAACTAAAACCATCATCAGGAAAAACTAAACCATGGAAAGAATATCTCTGAAGCAAAACAGAAACCAGATAGGGATGAAAGATGTGTTAGGTAAAATGAGAATTCTTGAGTGGACAAAAACATCCCCGGTGAGACAGATGGTATTGCCCAAAGATGATGACACCAATATATCCCACCTCACAAGTTCTTACAATGTGACAATGACAAACCTCCACCAAGAGCTTTCTGTGTTCTCTCCCCTTGCTTCTGAGTGGGCTTGTGATTATGACAGAAGAGAACTCCATAAGGTACAAGGCTGCGTTTTAAAAGGTGATATCACCCCAGTAGCAATGAGCACACCTAGCACCCAGATCTTGGTTTCTAAAACTATTCTCCAATAAAAGAAACTAGGCTTCTTGAAGAAATGACTGATTCTAGGACTGGGAGACGAAATATACACAGTGATCCTGAGCATATTATAGCAGCAAAAAGGAAATAAACACACACACACGCACACACACACACACACACAGAGGAGCCAACCTGAAAGAGTTCCCAATAGCCAAAGCTGGAACAATTCAAGCAACAAAATAAAAAGTAGTATTGGATTGTAACCTAGAGTATAAAATAAATAACCATGAGTCAATACTGATATTAATAAATGATTACATAAATAAATAAATGGGGGAGAATGGAGAAATCTACCACGCAGAGAATTCCAAATAACTTGTTAGATATTCTGCCCTCAAGGAAGTGGGCACAATTGTCCACGCCTTAGGCGTGGCTGCACATAGTGACTTCCTCCCAAAGAGTACAGTATGGAACACAAACACTACCTAACAAACACTACCTTGCCCAAGTGATCAAGATTATCAGCAACGGCAGTAAGTCATGCTGATAGTGTGTACCCTCCCTATATGTGGATAGAAGGGCACTTCACCCAAAAGCCCATAACCCCAGCCTCATCATTAGGAAAATGTCAGAAAAATCCAATTATGGGACATTCTACAAAATGCTGCACTACCACAATGAGATATCACCTAACCCCAGTGAGATTGGCCTCTATCAAAAAATCCCCAAACAACAAATGCTGGTGAGGATGCAGAGAGACAGGAACACTCTTACACTGCTGGTGGAACTGCAAATTAGTGCAACCTCTGTGGAAAAGAATTTGGAGATACCTCAAAGAGCTAAAAATAGAAATACTATTCCATCTAGCAATAGCACTATTAGGCATCTACCCAAAAGAGCAAAAGTCATTCTATAATAAAGACATCTGCACCCGAATGTTTATGGCAGCAAAATTCACTATCGCAATGACATGGAAACAACCCAAGTGCCCATCAATTCATGAGTGGATTATTAACATTTGGTATATGTATACAATAGAATATTACTTAATTAAAAGAAATGACAGTGATCTAGCACCGCTTATATTTTCCTAGATTGAGCTTGACCCCATTATCCGAAGTGAGGTGACACAAGATCGGAAGAATAGGCTCCACTTGTACTCGCTGTCAAATTGGTACTGACTGATTAACACTATGGTGCTCACATGGTGGTGATATTCTCCAGGAATGGGGGTTAGGGGGGCAGACTCACAACTACAGGACACGGTGTGCATTGTGGGGGGAAAGGACATGTCTCTAACCCCCACTAGGGAGAGGCAATGATACAACATGTAACCAAAATGTTTGTACCCTCATAATATCCTAAAATAAAAAAAAAAAATACTGCACTAATACTCAACACTGTCAAGGTCATGAGAAACAAGGAAAGTATGAGAAACTGTCACAGCCAAGAGAAACCTAAGGAGATGTGACAAACAAATGTAATGTACTATGCTGGAACAGAAACAGGACATTAGGTAAAAACTAAGGAGATCTGAATAAAGTATGGGCTTTAGTTATAAAAATGTATCAATATTGGTTCATTAATTGCGACAGATGTACTATACTGCATACAGCATTAATAATGGGGAAACTGGGTGCAGGGTATATGGAAACTCCGTATATAATCTTTGAAATTGTTCTATAAATCTAAAACCATTCTAAAATCAATTTTTTTATTTTTAGAAAACATCATAGGGCTTCTGCGTGATACATTCTTTCTTGGGGTGCACACCGTGGGCACCCTGAGCTCATGTGCAGAAGTCCAGCTCCCTGAAGCCTTCCTGTCCAACAGACCATGGGCAGAGACCACACAGAACTGGGGGCGCCCAGGGAGCCCCAGCTGTCCCAGCCCCCAGCTGTTCGAGTCTTCCCAGCTCAGGTGCCAGACACGTGTGTGATGGGAGCCTTCAGACGACTTCAGCCTCCGAGTTTCTAGCCCCAGCTGACACCACACGACACGTAGACAAGCCCACTAAGCCTTGCTCACATTGTAGATTATTGCTCAAAATAAATGTGGCTGTTTCAAGTCACTAAATTTTGCAGTAGTTGGTTGCAAGCACTGGATAAATGAAACAACTGGTCTGCAACACTGACTTCGGTGGTTGAGCAACACGTGCCTTCTGTACCGACCTCTGCAGGTGCCGGGCAGTGGCAACGCAGGTTTGCAGGACACGGTCCCTGCCCTTGAAGAGCTCACAGTTTAGTGGAAGAAACCGAGCTCCATGAGAGTGAGGAGGAACGATGGCGCATGGACAGGGCATGGAGACGCAGTAGTTCCTAAGAGCATGGGCTTTGGAATCAGGCTCATCCAGGACCCTATCTTTTCCCAGGCCTTCTTAGCTACGTGACCTTGGAGAGGTGACTGCCTGAGCTTCAGTGTTCTCATCTTTAAAATGCAGTCACTGTAACGCCACCGATGCCTCCAGGACCACACAAAGATAAAATGAGACATTGTGCATAAAACACTCAAGAAACGGCTACTATTTGTATTGTTAGAAACAATCATAGTCATAATCACGATGAGGATGGTGATGATGTTAAAGACCCAGTGGAAAATCAGCCAAGTTCTCTGTCTCCCTCCACCCCTCTCCTCTCCCAACAGCCTCTTCTGCTGCGTTCTCAAGGGGATTAACACACCAGCTCCCAGAAGCCTCCAGCAGTGGGGTCAGCAGGGCAAAGAGGCAGCTGGGTAGCGCCAAGTGTCCTTGCAGCAGCCCTCAAGGCAGAGGCCAGAACATTTGCACTTGTTTCACGTCGCTATAAAAGAATACCTGAGACTGGGTAATTTATGAAGAAAAGAGGTTTATTTAGCACGCAGTTCTGCAGGCTGGGAAGTGCAAGGCACAGCCCTGGCTTCCGGTGAGGGCTTTTGTGCTGCCTCATAACATGGCGGAGAAGGTCAAAGCGGAAGTGGACACCTACAAGGGGCTCCCTGGCATTGTAACAACCCACGCTTGCAGGAGCTAGTCCATTCCCGAGAGAACTAACCCACTACCAGGAGAACAGCGCCAAGTTATCCGTGACCCAAACTCCTCCCGCCCCACTTCCAACACCGCCACACCGGGGAACAAACAAGCCATATTCAAACCGTGGCACCCTCAAGACAGCCAGAGCTTCAAGCTTCCCCTCTCCCCTGCTGTCAGTCTGGACTGAGATTCCCAGATGACAAAGCAACAGGTCTGGGCCTGCACAGCGTTCAGAGGAGCCTGGTGAGCCCTGGAGACACGAGGAGCACAGGGCTGGGGGCTTAGCATGGGGCAGTTTGCAGGGGTGACCAGCTAGCCAACCTGCACCCAGCCGCCTGCCTCCCTGGCCTCTTGCCACATGCCCTCTCCCAAGCTGTGCACCTCTGAGCCCTTCTTGAGCTTCTCTCATTTGCAACCTCCCTTTGCAACTTTTGCCATATTCTGCCAACCTTTAATGTTATTAATATTTCTTACCCCTCCTTATCTATTCTAAGGGGCATTTTTTTTTTCACATTTTAACATCGAAAGGTGGGCTGCCTCTTGCAGACAATGTCATCAGGTAATCGCTACAGACTAGGTGGCAGCTGTAACACAGTTGTCATTGCCTGCGATGTGCAAACTTGGTTGAAATTCCTGCTGGAATGACCGGACAACAGTGACTCCTCAAGGTCCCCTCGGCATGGAGGAAAACGCCTCCCAGTCACCCCTCTCACCACCGGCATGGACATGTGCATTTTGGGAGAACTTTAAGTCACCACCACAGCCTCTCCTGCCCCCACCCCTGCAGACAGGCTGTTTTCTCTACCTGGAACGATCCCCTCTCCATGGCAAGGTATCTGAACTACCCCCTTTGCAGTCATTTGTTGCAACGCTATCCTAAAACTTAGCAGGATGCAATAACCATTAGATCATGCCTGCAGACTCTGTGGGTTTAAATGGCACAGCGGAGACAGTTTGTCTCTGCTCCGTGATGTCTAGGGCTCAGCTGGGAAGACGCATATGGCTCAGGGCTGGAGCCTTCCGAAGGCTCGTTTCAGCAAGCGTCCAGCCCTGGGCTCCCGCGATGACTGCTCACATGGCAGCTCCAGGCCCCTGAGTGCTCCGCGAACAACACAGAAGCTGCATTGCTGTTTGCGACCCAGCCTCAGAAGTCCCACAGTGTCACCTCTGCCATGTGCTATTGGTTAGAGCAGTCATAAGCCTGCCAGACTCGAGGGGAGGGGCAGAAACTGCCACACCCCACTTCACCTTTGATGTGAACCTGTGGCATGTGCCTGTGGTTCTCTGTAAGTCACCTACCATGACACGCCTCACAGTTATTGCCACTTATTACGTCATTAATAGTCTGGCTTCCCCTCTAGAATGTGAGCTCAGGAATCTGACTCAGATCATGTCACTCTTCTGCCCAAAACTCCCCAGGGGCTCCCCACTTGACCCACAAGCCCTACACAATTCACCCCATTACCTCTCTGGCCTCGTCGACTCCCCCTCCCCAACTCTGCTCGAACCACCCAGCACACTGCTGTTCCCTCCGCCTGGAACTCTCTTCCAGCCGATGACTGCATGACTGCCTCGCACTTCCTCCAGGTGGTGGTTCAGGTGTCACTTATCAGCGAGGGTTTGAGCATCCTGAGTGAAACAGGAGCCCCCACCCCACACAGGTGGGGCACCATTGTTCTCCTTTCCCACTTTATTTATAACATAATACACACACGCATATATATATATATATATATATATATATATGTATGTATCTTTCTAATGTGCTGTTTCTAGCACTAGAATGTGGGCAGGGGTTTGTCTGTACCCTCCCTACATCCAAGCCCCTTGCAGGGTGACTTAGAGTCCATCCTATCAAAAGTGGATTCTCTTTCCTGACCTTAGGAATCTGACTCTCTTTGTGACTGGCTTTGGCCAACAGAACGTGACTTCATTTAGCCAATAGAAGTGATCTGTGCTGCTTACAGGTTAAGAGGCTTGCAGCTCCTGGGCCCCTTCTTGGAATCCTGACACTGTCACGTGAAGGAGCCCAGGCTAGCCTGCTGGCTGATAACTGGCGGGTAGTCCAGTGGGCTCACTGCCCAAGCCATCAACTACCTGACCACGAGACATCTGCACCAGGCCACCTGCACATGAGTGAGTCCCACCAAGATCAGCCGAGCCCAGCCCAGACAAGGAAATCACCCAGCTGATCTGTAGACTTTTTGTTTTAAACTGTTGAGTTTGGGAATGGTTTGCTATGCGGTATTATTTGTGGTAGTACACAACTGATATAAACAGCCCGATGCCTGGCATGGAATTATGCTCAATAAATATTTGCAGCACAAATGAATCAATAAATGAGAAAAAGGAAAACATTCACCTTATCGGTCACTTAATAATGACCAAGCACACCAAGCACCGTGTTTGACAAATATTTGTTGGATGAATGAGCAAAGAGTGACAGGTCCTATTGTGCATGGGGGTGTATAATCAAGCAAGACCCTTTGTGTTTCAAGGGCTTCAAAGAGTGTCTCCCAGGGCGCACTGGAGGGAGAGTTGTAGCGTTTAATCTATAAGGAGCTGAAGCTTGAATCCGTCTTGACCAGGAGCTTTAGGCTGGCCACAGCCGGGTCATCTGTGTGAGAACACGAAGAAGTACTGAAGGAGAAGGGTCTTGCAACAGCAGGAGAGAGGACTCAGCCTTGGCCGTGAGGCTCTGGGCCTGACCCTCAGGTCAGCTTTATACAGCTTCCAGAACCCTCTACTACCCCTAACGCCACCTCTCCAGGCATCTGTAAGCCCCATGGCTGCAGTTGTTTCAAACTGTGGTGGTTGTCCTCTACTTCTGAGTTGTCTGGAAAGCTCGTGAAAATGCAGAATCCGAGACCCAATTCCAGAATTACGGAATCGCAATCTCCAGAGGAGGCATCCAAGAACCTGTATTTTAAAGAAGTTCCACACTGTCCGCACGAGTCCTTGGACACAGTAAAGGAAGGGTGACCTGTGCCCTTACCAGCAGGTGAATGTGAGGTTAGAACAAATGGCTTCTGGGACAGAGAGGACAACAGGGAGGATAGCTTGAGCTGTTCAGCTGCCTTATCGAATCCTCGCTACCCCCTTGGGAGGTGGGTTATCATACCCATTTCACGGAGGAGGACACTGAGGCTCAGAGAGAGAGTAAGTATCCCAGTCAGCCTGACTTTGTATCAGGGGCGTCTCGCTTGCACCCCAAAGGAACCCACTTAATAAAACACCATGTATTTTGTTCCCAGTCTAAATGGGACCACAAGGTCATTTTAGGCTCACATGCTCCTAAAGGTCACGCTGAAGTGACATGAAAGCACAGAATACTTAAGCAGGTCCTCCGCCAGGAAGATCCAGGTGGAATCCGCAGAAGAGCCAGGATGTGGGAGGTTTTCTCGTCTAGCTCTAAGCCAATTGAAGTAAATTAAACATCTCTTTCATGGCCAAGCTAAATGTTGTTTTCAAGTTTGGAGTTTTGTTTGTATGTATACATTTGAAATAAATTTGATAATTAAGCCACAAATGTTCCCAGCACACTTGGGTATATTTAAATTACAGGCATCTGATCAAATGGAGAAAAATCACAAATATGGGCATAAATGATGCCTCTTTTTCTCCACTGCCTTTTGCAGCACTCAAATGGGTCTGTCAGCTTAATGGCCAATTCCAAGGATGCCAGGAATGGGGGAGGTTGGCAAAGAGATGACAGGAAGTGAAACCCCGTGGTGAAAAGTTGTGGTTCTTTTCTTTTAAGAAAACATTTCATCTGCGCCTGTAATCCATCACAACAAGCCAGTTTTGAAAACAAAAACAAGCTGGCAAAAGGGTTGTTTGTCTCTGCCTAGCTGGCGGCACTCCATACACACTGCCAGCAGACAGAGCCCAGTTCCGGCTCATTGTGGGAAAGGGATTCTGGAATCAGGGGGTCCTGGGTTTGAATCTCCCTTGGCCCTTGCTGCGGGGCTTGTCTAGGCAAGCTGGGGCCTGGTGTTCACCCCACTGTAGTCTCTGAATAATAACAGCCCATCCATTGTCAAAAAATCAAATTCAGATTTAGTGAAGAGACTTTTATCTGAAAGGATGATTGCAAGGGGAGAAAGGGACTGTTGCGACAGAGAGAATGCTGTGGCTATAGGGTTAGACAAAAAAAGGCTTTTCTCTTTAGGGAAGGCAGGCTAGAAAGAACCAGGAAGTGGGATGAAAGGGTGGCTTGATGGATAGTAGGTCTGACAGCATCTTACCCCGAGGCCTATTCTCAGCGGGCGCTGTCTGCTGGCTCAGGCTAAGGGTGGGCCAAAGTTCAGGGGCCTGGAGGAAGGACAAAAATCTTAACCAGAGTTTGGTTAACAAGCATTTTGTAACAATGGATTAGCGGGACTATTGCCAAACTCAGGTTCAGAGGCCACCGCAGAACCAAACACGAGAGGAGAGGCCAGTGTTGGTAAGGTGGTTTATTCAAGTGCAGGCTGTCTGAGGAGATGGCTGATTATTGTCTCAAAGGCCATCTCAGCTCCTTTGCTTACTGAACAATTTATAAAGGGAAGGGGTACAGGGACTGGTGGCAGAAAGCAAGCTTTGTGATGGTTATCGGCAAACAACAGGTGTCTGGTGGATCTTGTTTTCAGCAGTCTGAGGTTGGCCTATTCTGGACTCTTGATCGGTTTTTCCTCAAAATCACTTTCTAATCTTGTGCCCAGAAGCTGTGTAAGCAAGCAGCAGGTTAATTATAAACTTTTAAGACAGAATAAGCTGGAAATAGACTGGAAGAAAAATGGCTTCCCTTTCGCTAGCCGAGCCATAAAGCCTAATAGTCCCTGGGGTGTGCTTATAGGACAAGCAGTTCAGCTAATCGCTTATGTGACAAAGAATGGGATTTTGGAGGTCCCTGTCTCGTCTTGTCTTAGGTAAACAAGCAGGGCATCTCAGTCCTACACGGGAGGGTGGTGCTTTGCAGTGAGCTGTTTTCTGGGACACAAAAGTGTATGAAGAATTCTTTTTACCTTCGCTGTCTTCCAGGGGCAGAGTTCAGGTAAAATTCAACATTGTCACCACTCAAGGAAGGTAACCTAGTGTAGCACGTAAGCATGTAGATTCAGGACCTGCAACTGCTGTGTTCAAACACCAACATCCTCTATGAGCCTGGGGTTATGAGACCTTTCATTTATTTTTTTATTTTTTATTTATTTATTTATTTTTCATTCGTTGCCCGGGCTACAGTGCTGTGGCATCAGCCTAGCTCACAGCAACCTCAAACTCCTGGGTAGCTGGGACTGTAGGTGCATGCTACCACACCCAGCTAATTTTTTTATTTTTAGTAGAGACAGGGTCTTGCTTTTGCTCAGGCTGCTCTTGAACTAATGACCTCGATTGATCCTCCCACCTCAGCCTCCCAGAGTGCTAGGATTACAGGCTTGAGCCACCGTGCCCAGCCTTATGAGACCATTCTGTGCTTTACTTCCTTCCTCGCTCAACTGGGGATGATCATGATCATTATAATAGTTAGCTACGATTTTAATGTTTTTAAAGTGCTTTAACACATTAACTAGAATCCACTAATTTGTTAAACCAGCCTTAAGCAAGCGAGTTTCCTACTCAGGACTTCAAATCCAGTGTGAGCATAACTTTCTCTTGCTGCTGTTCAATGCTGCAAAAGTCCTGCATCCTTAGACACCACAGGGAGAGTGTGCTCAAAACAGAGTCCCACTGAGCCCCGCACCTCTCAGCATCAAGGTGGAGGTGGCAGAAGCGAGCCCCCTGGCCACTTGCCTGCCACTCCGCATTGCAACCCAGGCCCTTCTCACTCGAATGGCCGTGGATGCCCCACTTGCTCGGGGGTCCAAATTCTGGATCTGTTGACTTTCCAAATGTACAAGTAGGCGGCCACTTTATTTCACCAAGATTCAGTTTCCCTCTCTGTTGTTAGGCTTAAAGAATTCATCCTCCCCAAACTTCCATCCAAACCTCCTATAAAACCCACTGCTCTCCCCTTCCTAGGGGTGTATTAGGCAGGTAGCCTTTGCCAGACCCCTAGGGAGATAAAGGCATGAAATGCAAAAGGAGAACTTACTTTCCTTATCCCTCTCAATTGTTTGAAAATAATTTATTTGCTCCCCCCAGAAAAACCCTCTATAAAACCCAAGGCTCTCTCATTTTTTGCCGTGGAGGCCTTTCTTGCCTCTACCCATCCGCACCCAGATGCTCAAAATAAACAGCACTTTGCTACACATGAGGCTTCCTGTGTCTCCCCCTCTGGGCTCCGGACCTAACATCTGTAGGACAGGGAGAACTCATAATCGTAGTTGCAGGATTAGGTTAAATGGTGGGTATGAAACTGCTCTGCAGGTCGCGGGGTGGAACAAGACACGGAGGGAACAAGCCAGCCCCTGGGTCGCCTCCACCCTCCCGCCTTTCACATGGGAGCGGGGGCGGGGCCACAGCATCAGTCACTCGGCGCTCCTCCAGGAACGCGATCAGACGAGCGCGGAGAGATCGATACTCCTCGTGCTAGCCTGATTCCTCAGAGCGGAGACCCCGAGTGCTCCGACCAAAAGCGACTAGTCGTCGCCAGCCCCGAAGCGACTTGACACCGTCCGAACGCGAGAGGTCAGTTTGAGCAGCTCGAGTGCGTGGGACTCGAGTGGAGGGACCAGACTGGGAGGGAGGGACGGCGCAGGCGTCCCGTTAAGGGGCGAAGTGAGAAGACAGTTTCGCGCGTGCGCCTCGGAAAGCTCTGGGGCGGCTCGAGCCAGCGCATGCGCCTTGAGAACGCAGCGTAGGACTCTCCCCTCTGCGGCGCTACCCGCGAGAGGAAAGGCCCTGCGCGTGCGCAGTGCTCTTCCATGGAAGTCGTTTTGCGCATGCGTGAGCCTGGTCTGCACCCTGTTGTGCGCTTGCGCAATTCTTGGTGTCGTTCCGGTGCCACTCTAGTGCGCTTCGGTGATTTTACTATTCCTGTTATATTTGTGTCGACCGTGGGCGACTAGCCGTTGCTCCCGGGCTGCGTGGCCTTTGTCGTCGGCCTGCAGCTGTGGAGCCGGCGGGTCCCGAATGTAAGCCGCGAGAAACGCAGCCCCGGAAGGCGCGGGGAGGGAAAGGGCCCGAGGGCTCGGCGGAAGGCTGGCGTGGGGTGCGCGGGGACCGGCGGGGCGCCCGAAGGAAGGGTGTTTGTAACTCGGCGTGAGTTAACGCTGAGCTTCGGTGTCGCGTTTCCCGGCAAAGGAGGGTCACCGTGCTCAGAAGGGTTGGATGGAAGCCAGGGTCAGGACGTGGGCAGGTGCTGGGGCCACGTCGGCGGCCCAGACCCGAGACTGCCTGGCCCCTAGAGAGCCAGAGGGACCCTTGTGCGCCTGAAGAAAGCTTTCTGGGAAGCGTTCCAAATCTCTGAGAAGTTTGCGGAGGTCTTGAGTTTGCACAAGTTCTGGGAGTACTGCCGTGAAATTGAGGATATTACAAAAGTGTGGGCAGCCTGTTCCCAGAGGCCAGATACCGGCTGATCCGTCCCGGAATCCCCTTGGAAGGCTCCCTCGTGACCAGCATGGTGCTCTCAGAGTGGCCAACCTGAGAGCCTGTGTGAACCATGGTGAGGGTCTTGGAGAGGCCGCTTCCCCAGCCAGCTTAAGGACTACCCCGGGAGGTGCTTTAGAGGGGCTGATGTTTAAAAATAATTTAAGAGAATTCTGGGCTGACAGTGGGTGGCTTCTAGAAGGTGATACATTATAGCCAACAGGAACCCACTTTGACTGTGTAACAATAGCAAATCCAAGGCCAGTTTGCATGGTGAATTCTGGGTGATGAATTTGCAAAGTCCAGACCTGAGTCCATTCAGGTTGTTTTTTGCAGCCTATACTTGGCTTCTTTGTGTTTAATATGATCAAGAAGAAGCCTTTTATAAGGCTTATTTTAGGCCCATTTATAAAGCCAAGACAAAAACCACACAGAGGTTAGCTGTCCCTCTGGTACAACCTTTATCTGACAACATTTCCAAGATCATTTCACATACCAACAGACAAGCTATTACGTAAGGAGCTTTTAGGGGCTGAATTAAGTCCACTGAGAAAAGCTGTTCTATGCATCCTATACCTGATCTTCCCCTGATGGCCCGTGTCATGAGGCTAGTGCATGTGGCACTCTGGAAAGCCAGTTTGCAAAGACAGGACACAAGACCACTCGGGCTGTTTCTATACCTGACACCCTTCACCCCCATCACAAAAAGGTTATGACCAAAAAGAGGCCTTTTAAGGTCAACACCTGTTGAGTTCTAGGAGACCGGCTTGTAAAGTGAACATACAAGGTCACTCGGGCTTTTTCACATGGCCTGTGTGTAGGTGTCAGTTTGCCTGGAATAGCCCCAGTTTTTTACTTTTCCAGGCACAAATATTAATTAATATTATAGCATCCTGGTTTAGATGATACATAGTTAACCCAACTACACCTGACAACTAGAAGGCTGTTTTTACAACTTAGAACCAACCCTTTTATGTGGCACTCTGGGAGACCAATTTAAAAGCCAGCCTATGGTGCCACAGTGAAAGACTGTCGAACATCTTACCCTTTTTTTCTTTTTCTCTTGCAAAAAACTGGCAAATCGCACATGTTATTCTTGACTGCCTCTTCTGGAAGGCTGTTTGTTTAATATAACCTTTTATCAAAGGCAATTCATTGAGGAGTTCTGTGAAGCCAATCAATAAAGCAAGGCCATAAGGCCACCCACGCTGGTCTCTTCCTCCGAAAAACTGCTTGATACAGCTATCAAGAAGCCTTTTTCTCACACCAGTTCTTGGGGGATGCTGGAAGGCTGATTTGTAAAGCCAGTCATTAAAGGCAGTGTCCTGTAGTCTGCACTTGACCTTCCCAGGAAGGCCATCTCAGATGGCCGGTGGTGTGAAGGCTGCTGCTCGCAGCCCACATGAGGCCAGCACCGCTGGAGGATTGTTCCCCGCAGCCAGACTAAGGCTCCTTCTCCTGTGAGGCCATTTCACATGGCCGACATGAGTCAACATGAGGCTGCTCCTCGGAGGGGTATGGGTACAACAAACAGAACACTTCCATGGTAGTGTAAAGAAACTGGAAAACTGGACAAAATCCAGTTTCACCTGGCCCGAGACAAGCCCCAGTCTATGGGGAGGCCAGTTTTTAAAATGGGTCACAATGCCACTTTGGGGGATGTTTCGTACACTAGGATCGCTGCCTCTCCTGAAGGCTGATGTGGCAACTGTTAAAAAGGCCAAATCATGAGAGATTCAGGGAAGCCTGTGGAACCAGGCCAGAAGACCGACGGTGGCCCGCATGCCACTTCACTGTGGAAAGTTTCCTCATGCTGCAAACACAAGGCCTCGGAGGAGCCTAGTGAGGCCTTTTGGGAGGCCATTTCACGTGGCTCATCCAGAGGCAATTTGAAAACAAACTCAGACAGCTGTCCTGAAGCTCCTGTCGCTGGAAGGTTGTCATGCAGTGTCAATACACCCAGATACCCCAGCATAGTCTTCCCATCTCAGGGTCCTCATTCTTAATTAACATCTGCAAAGTCCCTTTTGACATGTTAGAGAACATAGTCACAGGTTCTGGGGATTAGGATGTGGGCATCTGTGGGGGGCTATTAGAACTAATAATAATAGAAGTTACTGTATTGGGGCAGGCTAACAGCTGTAGCAAGCATCACTGTCAAGTTTATTTTTTGCTCGGGAAGCATACCAGCGTGGGTATTCCTGGTTGGGTGGCCTTTTCAGGTAGCTCTTCCCCAAGTAGCGACTTCTTTCCATCTTGTGGCTCTGTCGTCCCCTAGAGCCCCAGAGTCCCTCACTTCCAGCCAGTGGGTAAAGAAGTGAATGGAGGATCCTGTAGGAGGTGGGAGGTGTTTATCAGCCAGAGCTGGAAGTGGCAGACATCACTGCCATCCGCATCAGCTAGAACTTGGCATGGTGACATTGCATTGCAAGTGAGACCTCAGACCTTATTTAAGAAGTCTCTAGGGAAACCCAAAGACACCAGGGGAGGCTAAAACACTAGAGGAAATTTTAATATTCAATACCTACAGCTACAGCAAATAGTAAACAAGGCCTAACTCCTAGCAAGTGAGACTGGGAAATGTTGTCTAACTGTGTACCCGTGAAGAAGACAAAGATTTTGGTGAACATAGAACAGGAGCTGGCAAACTACATGTGGCCCACCATCTGTTTTTGTAAATAAAGTTTTATTGGAACACAGCCATACCCATTTGTTTTCATATGGTCTATGGCTGTTTTCACGCTACAATGGCAAAGTAGCAACCGTGACTATATGGCCTGCAAAGCCTAAAATGTTAAATATCTGGTCCTTTCCAGAAAAAGTTTGCTGACCCCTAGCGTAGAACATTCTCTGCAAAAGTATGGTCCCTATCTCTTAGCACCAAATGACGCAGGGGATATAACCACTGTTGGGATAATACCTAGATCAGAGCAGCACAGATAGATCATCATAACCGTTTGTGAGCAATAGAGCCCATGCACGTCTTAGTACTTACTCCTCAGGAATGACTGCCATCCGTATATGATACTAAGGCCACCAACTATGACATTGTCCCTTTTTGTATAGGTTTTATGTATTTCCAGGTTTCTTCCAGGGAAGTTAAGATAGCATTCCTTCAGTACCTTTATTGAGTGCTTAGTATAAGCCAGACTCTGCTTTTAGGCTCTAGGGAAACAGAGAGAAATAAAACCTGTTCTTGCCCTGGAGGAGCTCACAGTCTGGTGTTAGAAAGACTCACATGTAAGCAGGTATTTGTAGTACATGGTGCTATAAGGGAAGCTCAAGGGCTGTGGGAACACAAAACATGGTCTGAGAGTCTTGGCAGACTTCACATAGGGGGTCATTTAAGATGGGCCTTAAAGGTTGGGTAGGAGTTTGCCAGGCATAGCAGGAGTGTTGGAAGTATTCCAGACAAGGACAATACGTGGTGTTTCTCTGTGAAGAAACATTATGCAGTGCTCACTGAGTGCCAGGTATTGTGGCAGGCCCTGAAGATACAGCGGTGACCCCGCCATCATGGGGCCTCTGCCTGGCAGAGAAGACCACTGTCGAAACGCTGTTACCGCTGAGATGTGGGGTCTGTGCCTGATCTCTAACTCTTGTTTCTTACCCCTACAGGCACTCGTCCGGCCGAGCTGGCAGTGAGCCAGATGGGTGAAGCCACCTGCCACCCTGGAGACCCCTTGGCAGGAGCAGGTGCCCTCTGGCAGGCCCTCAGGGCACTCCTGCCGGACACTAAAGAAGAACTGCAGCTGGACCTCAGCGAGAAAGTGGAGAGGAGCGTGGTGACGTTGCTGCAGCAAGCCACCGAGCTCTTCTACGAGGGCAGCAGGGACGAGTGTCTGCAGAGGAGCGAGGCGATCCTGGACTACTCGTGGGAGAAGCTCAACACGGGGCCGTGGCAGGACGTGGATAAAGACTGGCGACGGGTCTACGCCTTCGGCTGCCTTCTCAAAGCCCTGTGTCTCTGCCAGGTGCCTGGGGATGCCGCCACCGTGGCTGCAGCCCTGAGGGTCTGTGACATGGGCCTGCTGATGGGGGCGGCCATCCTTGGGGACATCCTCCTTAAAGTCGCTGCCATCCTCCAGACACACCGTCCTGGAAAAAGGCCTGCCCGCAGCTCAACCGAGGAGCAGCCCAGCACAAAGGTACCTGGGTGAGCTTGGTACCGAGCACACCAACAATCCGCCGCCCCTGTTCTGGAAACATCGCGTCAGCTCTCCCCTGGGGCGAGGCCGCATGGCATGCAACCCCTCTGGCTGAAAATAGCATCTCCCTTGATTCTGGAAATGGAGCAACTCTATGCATTTTGTAAAAAAGGAAAAAAAAAAATTTTTTTTCAGTTTCTGCAAAAGCCATGCCCTTTCAGGAGAGAGGGAGGAGGGAGCTTTGCGGTTCCTGAGAGAAGCAGCTTAAAGGGATTGTGTGGGCGAGAGCTGCAGCCAGCCGTGTCTTTCAGCTTTTTCTTGGTCTGCTTCTTGAAGTACCACCCAGGCAAGGTGATACTTTCTGGCCGCCCCGTCTCTGTGCTGCTGAGTTTAGATGAGAGGCTACAGCTAGCTGACTTCTGTTCACAGGGCCACTCTGTCCTGCCCCTCGGGTCCACGCGTGTGTCCTGCTGGTACGTAAGTGCCTGCGCCAGCGAGCGCCCGCCAGGCCCAGAGCACGGTTTGCTCGGGAGCTTCCATTCCCGGGGCTGACACGCAGGCCTCACCCAGATACCCCTGGGCAAGTCACCAACCTCCTTTGAGCCTCAGTTTCCTCATCCAAGAAATGGCAGTTAGTGTCCTGACCTCCAGAAAGAAAAGACTAAGAATGTACTCGATGCTGGGTAGTGGAATTGTGGGGTATTTTTGACCTTTTTCTAAATGTTTTCCTGTGTTTTCAGAATTTGCTACAATGAGTGTTACTTTTATATAAGAAATAATGTAAATGGATGCCGTTCAACAGATATGCATGTAACCAAAGTTAAAGGAAATCCTACAAACAGGGAAGAGAAATTTTCAGCAAATCTGTCCGAGAGTGAATATATCTCTATTATGTAAGGAATTATACAAATCAATAGGGAAAAAAAACTTGAGTCCCAGGAGGGAGACCAGGAACACGAACAGAGTATTCGCGAGAAGGAAATAGATCTGTTAAACCTGCGGGAAAATGTTCAACCTCACCTCTGGTTAAAGAAATAAAAGAGATGCAAATAGCAAAACCAGTGAACCAGCCATTTTTTAGCTAGTCAGTCAGCAACTGAGGTTTTTTTTGGTACCCGCTGTTGCCAAGGTACCGTGGGGCTAAGGGCATGCTGCGTTGGTTGAATATTTAGAGGGTGGGACAGACACGCAGATAGAGGGACAAATACCTGTTTCCTTTGACCCAGGGATTATACTGCCCTCCCCGACCAAGTCTGTCCCAGGGGAACACAGAGGCAGCTTCATGCCCAAGGTGGTCCTCTTGGTGTGGGGCGGTGTGTTAATAGCAACGGGGGCTGTAGAGTCAGCCTGCCTGGGTTCAAAGTCCCACGATGCCACCCCCTGTCTGCGACTCGGGCAAGTGTCTTGGCCTCCCTGTGCCTCTAAGAGGGGCATTTACCCAGCAGCTCTTTTGAGCACCAGCCGTGGCCCAGATGTGCCAGGCTGAGCACACGGCACAGAGCAGCCCTGGAGCTGCCTGCCTGGAGCTTATGTTCCAGGGAGGCCGTAGAAGAATTTCTTCTCTCGGGTGGTGCGAGGTAGGGGAGGCTGCTTCAGACAGGACGGCCAGGCCCATGCAAAGAAATGGCAGAATTTATGGCAGAATTTCTGCGAAAGCAATGTATTACTTTTAATTGAACAAACACTTTTAAGGAAATAGTAAAGAGAAGCACCTTGAGCTCCCAATGAGCAAATAGTAGTAGTGACAGTAATAGTGATAAAGGCCATCTGTTGTGATTAATGACACCTGAGCTGTGCTACCACCGAAGCAGATTCCCAGTGGAATGCCTCTGATTTCGACTTTCTGAACTCGTTGCCATTTTGTTTTGTTTTGATTTGAAACAGAAGGCAAAGGATGACCACGGTTCGATTCCAGATCTGAAGTTAGAAAGAGCAGTGCCCCGGCTTCACTGTCCGTCCCTCGAGCATTTCCAGAAGCATTTTTTGGTCCCACAGAGGCCTGTGATCCTGGAAGGTGTGGCCGACCACTGGCCGTGCATGAAGAAGTGGAGGTGGGTGGTCACCGAAGGGCGGTGAGGTCCCCAGGGCTCCCCGAATTTCTCCTCCCACCGTCCCCAAGTCAATCCAACTTGCAGACTCGGCACTACCAGCCCTTAAGGTTGGTTGCCAAGGGGTTAAACAAGAATTAAAAGCAAGGCCTCTAAATTTATGCCAGAGGTTGTAAGATTCTGCCTTCTACAGCTAGCTTGCCCTAAGCCGTTTCTTAATGAGTCCCTAAGTGGCAGTCTTAGAATAAGTCTATTATGCAGTTTTGCAGGATCTTAGGAATTCCCTGGGCCTGCTCTGGGCCCTGCGGCTAAGCCGGGAAATAACCCGAGAGACAGCCCCTTCCTCCCATGGCCTCTTGTGCTAGATTGACAGTGGGGGGATGTGACCGGGCAGCTGGGAAGTGGCCGTGGTGCCACAGCTGTGCCTCATTTTGGAAATGAGGTGTATCTCAAGGAAGGCAGATGGGTCGGCCTGATCCGTAGTAGTTTTGAGGAGGGCGAGGTCGCCACTGGGCTCATGTGTGGCGGGTCTCTGACCGCAGGCGCCGTTGCCACGGCAAGCCTTCGTTTTACTATGGGCCAGGCACCAGAACAGGCACTTGCCATGCTCTGTGTCACTCGATCCTCCCTGGTTCCCATGGGACAGGGACTCAGAGAAGTTAAGTGACTTGCTGAAGGTCCCCTGGTCTGTAACCGATGAGGCCTGGAGTTTGGAGCCCAGGTGCACCACCCCTGGGCTGCCGCCGTGTGCTCACAGAAGGTTTCCCAGCTCGGGAACAGCATGAGCAAAGAGAGGTTAGGAGGCTCCTGGCTGTCAGGGACATAGAGCAGCCGGCAGACCAGACGCACTGGATTGACCTGCAAAGCCGCACGGCGCTTTGTGTTAGCCGTAGACCTCGGGCAGGTCACCGCACCTCTCTGTGCCGGAGTTTCCTCATCACTGAAGTAGGGGTAACGTTAGTCTACGCCATGAGGTTTTATGAGGATTGAGGGGAGCCACACGTAAAACACGCTTAGCACCATCCCCAACAAGTGTCACTGGTGACAGTGTGTTTGTCTCTGATAGTTTGGAGTACATCCAAGAGGTCGCTGGCTGCCGCACTGTCCCCGTGGAAGTGGGTTCCAGGTACACAGACGAGGAGTGGTCCCAGACGCTCATGACGGTCAGCGAGTTCATCAGCAAGTACATCGTGAGCGAGGTATGTCGTGGGCTCCGTCCCCAGTGCCTACAGGGGGCGAACGTGCCACGTCTGGGCAGAGCCCCTCCATGCGTGCAGTGGGAGGCTTCGGACAAGTCGGCGTGCGAGTCTGTGGTCGGCGGATGGCCAGAGCAAGGCAGGCCAGACAGGGACTCACTTCCGGTTCCCTTTCTTGGGTACAATTCAGTGGTATTTAGTGTATTCATGAGATTACGCAACCATCGCCACTATCTAATTCCAGAACATTTTCATCATCTGAAAAGCAATCCCACACTCATTCGTAATCATTTCCCGTTTCCTCTGCCCCCTCCCCAGGCAGCCCGTGATCTGCCTTCTGTCTCTGTGGCCTGGTGAACTCTGCGCATTTCATATAGGCGGAATCGTGCGATAGGCGGCTGTCTGTGGCTGGCTTCTCTCACTTCCCGCGGTGTTGTCCAGGTTCACCTGCCGTGGCATGTGTCCGGGTGGCATGTGTCCGGGCGTCGTGCTCCATCGTGTGGGTACGCCACATTCTGTCCGTCTGTCCCTCCGTGGATTACTCGGGTTGTTTCCACTCTTTGGTTCGTGTGAAAAATGCTGCTTTGAACACTCTCATGCGAGTCTTTCTCTGGACGTACATTTTCATTTCTCCTGGGCGTATGCTAGGCATAGAATTGCCCGGTCACGTGGTAACCCCCATGTTTAACTTTTTGAAGAACCAGCCGCCAGACTGATTCCCAGAGTATCTGCACCACTGTAGCATTCCAGATCCTTGACAGGGCGGTGGGTGGCTTCCTCCTCCTGCGACCCGGGGTGGAGAGTAGAGATGGTGGAACCGTCCTGTGGGAACAGACTCCTAAAGGGGGACCGTGCGCCCAGGGTCTCTGTCCCATCACAGTGCGAGAGTGGAGTATGGGTGCTCTGCAGACTTTCACATACTCCCCGGGCAGCCCCAGGCCCAGGAAAGTTCTGGTCGGATTTAATCAGGGAATTGCCGCAGAGTCCAGATCAGCGACTGCGCTGGCTAGGAGGTGCCCCATCAGCCTTGTCAGCACCGTGACTGCGCGCTCCTGAGGGACCACCTGGAGCCCCTGCCCCTCAGCCCTCTCAGCCTGACTCCCCCTCCTCCGTCAGTGCTCGCAGACGGCTCTCCCTGCTGGCTCCGCACTCCGCCCCTACCCTGTCCCCTCTGTTAAGCCCACTGTCACCTGGAGGCCGGGGAGAGGAACCCTGGCTGGAGAAGGTGCCGTGTCCACCTGTGCCTTTGGGAATAGACCTGGCTGGAAAGGCCCTGGCTGTCGCCCCCTGCGGGAAAAGCCGGGCTCCCAGAGCAGGGAGGCCTAGCCAGAGGGGCGTGCACGGAGCAGGGGACGGTGGCTGTGGCGTCCGGCAGCACAGCACTCTGTCCCCTGCTGCCCCCATCCTCAGTGTCGTGTCTCTGGGTTAGTTAGCTGGATGTTATCACACCTAATTCATGGCATCATCATGAGAATTAAAACAGGTAAAGGTCTCAGCATGGCTCGGCCAGCCCGCGGTTAACATCCTGGAGCAGGAAATCCATGAGGGTGGCGATGGCGGCAGAGCGAGCTGTGCCGGTGCTCAGCACAGAGGCTTGCATGTTGTGAAGTGTCAGGAACGTTCTGGAATGAAGGAGAGGGCGGAAACCCAGAGAGCCTCTGGGGAACCCTAGAGAGGGACCTTCGTTTCCTTTCAAGCTGTTTACCTCAGGGCTCGTCAGACCTAGGGGAGAGCTGCCCAGGGCCTGTCTGCCTGGAACCTCTCAGCCCGGGGCCCTCTTTGCGAGCACGGTCCTCTCACCCGCTGACGGGCAGGCGGGACACCCAGTGCAGGCAGAGGTGCAGGACGATGGCACTCACGTTAATTGTTGGTGAGAGTACAAATGGTCGAACTTTGTGGAAAGGAGCTTGGCAGAGCTATTGAAATTTAAAATACACATGCCCGTGACTCAGTCTTTCTACTTTCGGAAGCCTGTACCACATAAGCATGAGGACCCGTGTATTAGGCTGTTGGCTGAGATGCTGTGGCAGAGCAACCCGAACGGCCACCAGTAGGGAGATAGTTGAATTAATGATGACGTATCCTGTTCATGGAACATTACGTAGCCATCAAAAGAATGAGTCAGATATGTGTGCGTTGACCTGAAGAGCTATTCATGGTATATCATTAAAGGAAAAAAGCAAATTGCAAAGTAATACATATAGCATGATCCCATTAAAAACAGACCCTCATGTGTCTGTAACCCCTTCATTTTTCATTGGAGAGGACAGCCTCAGGGGGCCAGGGTGACTCATGACTCGCTCAGGGCACCCCGGGTGGCAGGGGCAGTGCCAGATCCTGAGTCTCCTGCCCTGTGGCCCAGCCCTGCTCCTGAGGGTGCTGGTCACATCTGCCCTGGATCAGAGGAGGGGACCACGTAGGATGGAGTGGAGGGCTGTCCTCTGGTGGCAGGGAGGGGCTGGGGCTGGGGCTGGGGTGGGAACACGCCGGAGGGCATCTGTCATGACTAACAGGCTTTCCCTGTCCCCTCTGGTTCTCCTCCTGTGGATTAGCCAAGGGACATCGGCTACCTTGCTCAGCATCAGCTCTTTGACCAGGTGAGTCCGAGCTACACTTCTCTGTCCTTCTCCCACCCTCACCCCGCCCAGGCTCTGACATGACAGGGCAGAAGAGCTCAGTGTGGCAGGAGCTGAGCGGGGGAGGTAGCAGGTGAGGCCTTCGAGGTAGGCAGGGCCTGGATGACAAAGGGTCATTTTCCCGATGTGACAAAAAAACGCAGGGGCTTGTCAGTGCTCCGAGGATCGCTGGCCACTGTTCAGGGATGAGTCGAAGGGGGTGGCTGTGGCAGAGGGAGACTGGCCCTCTGTGGCGGTGGCCCAAGGAGAGGTGCTGCCCGGCAGGTGCAGGGGTTCAAGGCACGTGAGGACTGCTGGCCCCTGGCCGTGGGCGGCTGTGTGGGCTGGAGGGAAGGGGGCAGTCAGGGAAGACTCCTAGATTCAGGACCCAAAAATCTCAATAGATGAAGCTGGGGAAGCCAGGGGGGTCGTGGCTGGTGTGGTCCTGGCCAGGCCTGAGCCCCCCATGGTGGGGCACAGCAGGGGTCCCAGGGAGGCCGCATTTGGCAGGGCCCTGCTGCGTGACCTGGACCGCAGCCGGGGGCGGGGGGGGGGGGGGGGGGGGGGGGTGCTAGGGCCCCGTCTCTGCAGGCTGTGGGGCGGGGGCCCCGGAATGTTGCTCAGCTGCCGTGTCCGCTGCTGCGGCCAGGGCTGTGCTCACTCCTGGCACTCACAGAGGACCCACTAGCAGGACAGAGTGACCGCTGTTCTCCCACGCCGACTTGTCATCCACGCTCATCACGGCAGACCCCTGCTGGTGGCCGAGACACGGGAGCCCACGCGTACCCCGTGTCCCTCCGTGAGCCCTCGCCTCGTCCCTGCGCCCCCAGCTCCTGGAGCCGCACTCGCCACGGAGGAGCCCAAGCCAGGCTGCGTGTGCCCTGCGAGACGCGTGCACGTCGCCACGCGCTGGGAGCTGTGGCACTCGGTGCCCCGGCAGCCCTGCCCGAGAGCGCCCCTGCCACCACATCCTCACCACCACAAGGCGTTATCGCATCTTCAGTCTTTACTTATTTGATTAGTGCAAAACAGTGACTCATTGTTGATTTAATTTGGGTTTATTTGCTAATGGGACTCAAGCCCTTCCTTATATGTGATTTGTTTTTCTGTATTATCTGGTGTGTTCTTCAATTATGGGGTCATTTATGTATCGAGATCTTAGCGCTTTCCTTATTAGTTTGTATGAGGTCTGTATATTAACCCTGCATTCACCGCGGTTAGTTCAAATAAGTTCCCTAGTTTGTTGGTCTTTATAGTCATTAATTTATTTAAAATGTATGAATTGTTGATTTCTTTACCGTTGGTAAATTTTGGAAAATACTCCTCTCCAGAGATTTAATAAGTAGTCAATCTCATTTCGTTTTTCTTTTTTAGAGACAGGGTCTTGCTCTGTCGCCCAGGCTGGAGGGCAGTGGCTGGATCATAGCTCATTGTAACCTGGAACTCCTGGGCTCAAGTGATCCTCCTGCCTCAGCCTCCTAAATAGCTAGGACTATAGGTGCCCACCACCACACCTGGCCAATTTTTTAATTTTTGTAGAGGCAGGGTCTTACTATGTTGCCCAGGCTGGTCTTGAACTCTCAGCCTCAAGCAATCCTGCCTCGGCCTCCCAGAGTGCCTCCCAAAGGGATTAATTGTGTGAGCCACCACACCTGGCCTCAATCCCATTTTCTTTTCATTTTTCTTCAGTTTGATTTTTTAAAATATGTTTAATTCTTTAGAAAATGACAGGGTGGTTTATATTTAAGTATAAAGCACTGGTAAGGGTTTTTTTTTTTTTAAAGGAAACAAAATGAAATTACAACTCTTCCCTACTGATACTTGTTTTTTAAATTGTTTTTAAAATTCCTATCCACTAAAATATGGGTATGGTCGTAGCATGTACTTGAGTCCTCTGTCAGATAGATAGGTGACTTCCGGTGTGGTATGTTGCAGGCTAGTCTCAACCTCCCCTGTCTGCTCTGACACCCGCAGATCCCTGAGTTGAGGCAGGACATCAGCATCCCCGACTACTGCTGCCTGGGCGCCGGGGAGGAAGAAGAGATCACCATCAATGCCTGGTTTGGTCCCCGCGGCACTGTCTCCCCACTCCATCAGGATCCGCAGCAGAACTTCCTGACCCAGGTCTTCTCCCTGCTCCTGGCCTAGCCATGTGCTGGCCACACATCATCTACCTTTAAATATCAGGCTCCTAAAAAGAGAAATAAGAACCACTGAAAGGAATGTAGACAAAAATCAAAACTGAGAAATGGTACCAGGCCCGGGGTAAGACCCTCTCTCCAGTCAGGGCTGCT
The DNA here is from genome assembly GCA_008086735.1 of Cheirogaleus medius. Lineage (NCBI taxonomy): Eukaryota > Metazoa > Chordata > Mammalia > Primates > Cheirogaleidae > Cheirogaleus > Cheirogaleus medius. The sequence continues at coordinate 17,680,755 of VBSM01002153.1, forward strand.
TCCAAAAGTGGTGTCTTGGACCACCCTCACCCTGAGGTCCCCAGGCAGGGGAGCGTTCTCAGGAGACAGACGGAGCAAGTGCCTGGCACGGCGCCCCAGACCACCTCCTGCCCTCCCACCACCTGCCGTCCATCCAGACCAGCTTCCAAATAGAGAGGGGCCGGCAGGGGAAGGAACTTTCTCAGTCACTGGGTTCTTCTTAAGACCCGGGCAGAGAAGCAGATGTGTTTGCTGCAAGGAGAGGGGCCTCTATCCACTGTTGTAAGACCACCTTGCTTTTCATAGGCAGAGAGAGAGGTTTGATAAATAACAGTCTAGCCCAGGCGACCAAAGACGAAGTGCAGTACAGAGGCCAGGAGCTGGGCTTTGGGAGCCAGCCTGCCTGGCACGGACACCAGCTCTTGTCACCTATCAGCTTTGTGAGCTTGGGCAGTTCATTTAGCCTGCCTGCCTCAGTTTCCTCACCTGTGAAATGGGGATGAAGGTAAACCACCCCAGCAGGTTACCGTGAGGATTAAACGAGTTAATATACAGGAAGCGCATAAACAGTGCTTGGCACATCAAGTGTTTCATTATTGTTGGCTCCAATAGGGAAGTTACTGATTCGTAAAATATTCGGAAGGAAAACATGTACTTGGAACTCTAAGCATGCGTGTGGTGGGGTAGGTGGCTTGGGTGCAGGGAACAGCATGTGAAAAGGCGCAGGGGTGAGGGAGAGTGGGGTCTGGGGACCTGCAGACCAGCACGGGCAGCAGCAGAGGCCACCAGCCGACTGATGGGGTCTCTCTCTTCCCAGGTGATGGGGCGGAAATACATCCGGCTGTATTCGCCGCAGGAGTCAGAGGCTTTGTATCCTCACGACTCGCACCTGCTTCATAACACGAGCCAGGTGGGCATGTGGCACCCAGTATGACATTGCAGACCCTCCCTTCATCCCCTCCCCTGGTCCCTGGAGACAGTGGCTTCTTTTGCTTTCTTCAGGTCGACGTGGAGAACCCCGACGTACAGAAGTTCCCCAAGTTTGCCGAGGCCCCGTTCCAGTCCTGTGTCCTGTCCCCGGGAGAGATCCTGTTTATCCCAGTTAAATACTGGCACTATGTGCGGGCTCTGGACCTGAGTTTCTCCGTCAGCTTTTGGTGGTCGTAGCCAGGGTGAGAGCTGAAAGGGCCCGAAACGCAAACAGCCGTCACCGATTCAGTCATCCCCTGCTCTGCCCAATCTGGCGCCAGGTCTTGGAGTCTAGGGACAAGCACAGCTGAACCTGTGCCCTGAGGAGGCCACTCCTGCCCGGGGGCTGGGCCACACCACGGGGCAGGCGCAGAGCGGGCAGAGCCCGGGAAGGACATCCCAGACAGCCCAGCTGCGGGCTGCAGCATCCAGAAGCCTCACAGTCTAGCAGACTGGCAGCCCGTGCAGTGGTGTGACACCGGTTCTGCCACCGCCGGCTGCTGCCCTCAAACCCCTCCTCGTTCTTAACTGCTGTATGATTTGGCCAAGACGCCTCACTCCCCTGTGCCCGTGTCTCCCTCTGGGAAGCAGGGCTCAGGAGGTGGCATGTGCGGCGGCAGCGCCCTGATGCTGCGGGACCCTCAGCTGCTGTTGCTCATCCGTGTTACTGATCCGCAGATCCTTCCTCACCATGACCCAGCCTGTGGGACGCCGCAGCCCACAGACTCTGGGCAGAGGGTCCTCACTGGCGTGCTCAGGAGCTCCCCCTACTGCTGGGCAGTGGGAGCCTCGTGCCGTCCTCATTGCTGACCGGTAACTTGCCTGCAGAAACGCGTGTAGGTCTCTGGCTTGATGAATTTTCCACTGTGCACACACACTAGCAGGTTCCCGAGTGAAGAAACAGAACCATCACCAGCGCCTAGAAGCCCCTCTTGTCCCTTCTACATGCTGTCCCCCAGGAGTAAGTATGCTTTAGTGGAGGCTTAGGCCAGGGAGAGACCTGGGCTTCGGGCATCTGTAAACTTGTTTGTAAACAAAACACACTGGTTTGGTTTGTTTATGTTTTGGCCGTTAAGACTTTCTCCAGCCTTCTGACCAAAGACAGGCATGTCCCCCACAGTGGGCACCAGAGAAGCCCCTTCCCCGACTGGGCGGGAGAACCACAGATTGGACATTTCTGCAGTGTTGTCTGGAGTTTGACAACATCCATCACCCCAAGTGACTGTGACGTAGAGTAATTCATTCCAAACCAAGCACAAAAGAAGACATTTAAAACTTAATAAAGCTAAAAAAAACATGTTATGACTCGCTAATACTCAAAGATATGCAAATTGAAACAAAGGTACCGAACTGGCCAGAATCTTTCCAGCTCTCACACCCACTGTAGCGGAGGGTCGGATGTCCTGCTGGTGGGAGCTCAGCCCGGCTGGAGTTTTGTAAAAACCCAGAACCTTGAACATTCGTGCATACCTCAGGGTCTAGCGACCCCACTGCTGGAAACCTGTCCTAAGGAAACAGCAGAAAGACGGGCAAGGATGCTTGTGCAGGATGACATCGTGGCACCATTTGTAATGACAAGAAACTGGAGACATCCTGAATCGTGTTGGTAAGAAACGGCCCATCAGTGCAGAGGAATATTATTTAGCTATGAGCACTGAGAAGTCTTAAAGTCATGAAGAAATGCTGTGTCATGTTGAGTAAAACGTACTGCATTCAGATGCTACCTGTATACGTGTGTGCTTGTGCATACATGACCACATGTGTATGTATATGTGTGTGTCCCAAAGGAAATGCTCCAAATAAATTGTGGGTATGTTTAGGCCAGTAGTAGTAACACTATGGATGTTTGATTTTTCTTTAATATTTCTTTCTCTATAATATCAAATGTTTTCAATAACATAAGCAGGAAAAAATAATTTTATTTTAAAAATCATTTGTTCAAGCAAAATTTCCTTGCTGCCTGTTGCAGGCAGCATAGGAGGTACCAGGGAGAGAACAGGACGTACCCCCAGCGGTTGGGGAGCACTCATCCCTTGGGGGTAGATGGCTCTTCCCTGGTGATCACATCCCTGGGTGTGGGAAGTGCTACAGGAGGGGGAGCCTTGTGAGGCGGCCACGCAAAGGCGGGAGGAAGGGAGGGATGAGGGAAGTAGAGGCCAGAGCTGGATCTGGAAGGATGTGCAGGGATCGCCAGGAAGACAGAGTGGGCCTTGTGGCAGAGGGAACTGCATAGTGAGCTGGGACCGCTGGAGCCCAGGGTAGGGTGAGGGATGTGGCACAAGATGCGATTAAGTATGCAACAGTAGATTGTGCAGCCCGAGGGCCAGGCGGGCTAGGACTCCCTTGGTTGTGATAGAAACCCAGCTCAAACTAGTTCAAGCAAAAACAAATGAAACACATATATTGGCTCCCATAGCAGGAAAGGAGCCGGGGGTGCTCCCAGAACTGCAGGCACTGCAGGGGGAGCTCAGGCTTCAGGCCTCCCACCCAGCTCCCCTCCCTCTCTGGCGAGGATGCACTCATACCTGCTTGGCTTCATTCTCTCCCCTTTCAAAGCCAGGCCTTCTCCCCAGAGGGCTCGGCTCCGCATCTCTGGAGGACCTGCAGCTTGTCCTTCAGCCCAATCGAGAAACCCCAAGGAAGATTCTGGTTGGCCAGGCTGGGGCCCTCTGCCCATCTCTGGTGCAATGCAGGGCCACGGAAACAGCTGCTGTGCCTGGCACCCGGGTGCATGCCCACCTCGGGCACCTGAGCAAGGGGGTGGGCAGGCGGTTGGTGGTAGGCAGCAGGAACTCCAGCCACTAATGCCCTCTATGCCCAGGCCAAGGGATTTGACCGTCATTGCATAGGTCTGGGGGCCTCAGCGTTTGAGCAGAGATCACCAGAATCCGCATTTCCATTTTTGAAAGCTAGGTGTTAGCAGCAGGGAGGACATGCAGGCCATGGGACCCATGAGGAGGCCATGGTACTCCAGTGAGTGGACTGCTGGAGGCACCAGGCGTGCAGGGAGGGACAAACACAAGAGCTAGGAAGCAGTGGAGGAGGCTCAGCTCCCTGGTCAGCGGCTTGCAGGGAGATTGTTTATTTCCCCATCTGCCATTATTAATAGTTATTTACCTAATTTCTCATATGAAGAATTTATACCAGATAGCAATGCCACCAAAGGTAGTGAGGCATAAAATAGGAATGCCACCATGCCTGGCATGTGTACCCTTCATGAGGAATGGCAGCCACATGGCTGTGGAAGGGCCATAACTCACAGGCCCTCGAGTGTAACTTGCACCCCTTCCCCAGCTGAGGGACTGGTGGCTGTGGCTCCAGCTTCCAGGGGCCCAGCCGTCCCCCGTCCCATCCATTCCCACTGGCAGGCCCCACATCTGCCTGAGCCACAGCTGACAAGCGGCTCATCTATAATGTCAGGAGCCTCCAAAGCCTGCACTGGAGGCCACTCTCGTTAACACATTGACCAAGGCCTAGCTGTCTCAAGGCAATGTCCGCTGTCAGGTGGGAGGAACTCAAAAGAGGAAACCTTCATGTCCTGTGGGCAGGGCTCCCATGTTGCTAGCAAGCCCCGCTGGAAGGCTGGCTTTAGCCCTGTGAGCAATGTGGACGCCAAAGTCAGTCTGGAGTCAGAGCACCAAGCAGCCGCTCAGAGCCAGGGAGAAGCGCAAGGGGCCCCACCTGCCACCTGCCCATCCAAGATGTGGAGAGGGCCTGCTCCATGCCATGCATGGAGCCAGATGAAGTCCTTGCCCTCGAGGTGTTTTAACACTATTGTGGGGGAGGGGAACCAGTGAAGAAGATCAGAATAAAACGAGATGGTGTCAGATAGTGATGAGTCAGGATAAAAAGTGGCACTAGGAGATGGATTGTGGGGAGGTGATTTTTTTGACAGTTGACTTTGAAGCAGAGCTCCCAGCAGCAGATACAACAGCCCTGAGGCAGAGGCAGGGAAGCCTGGTGCGGGAAGCATGGGGGTTGCAGTGAGGCCACAGGCCTGGGCGGTGCAAGTGCTCACCAGGGACGGACTGGCCCGTGCTGCAGGGTGCACAAGGGCCCGGGAGGGGCACTGGGGACCCAGAGAGCAGTGAGCCTCACTGGGCCAGTCAGCAATTCCTGAGTGACAAGATCAGGGGTGCCAACGGAGGGCAGGGCCGTGGAAGAGAAGGCAGGCCGGGCTGGATCACAGGCGAGGAGGCTGGGACTCTGAGGGAGGGTTTTAGCTGGGAAGCATGGGTGCCCATTGTGGGACATTTGTGTTGGTGTCATCCTGAAAGGGTGGGAGACAGGGAGGCTAGTAGCTAGAGGGCCAGTGTCCCAGCGTCAGGTGCTCAGAGGCTTCCTGGGTCACCAGCCAGGACTCACCTAAACTGTACGGACATGGCTCTCCTTGACCAGCAGAGCACACAGTGGCCATGAAGGCAGCAAGCTGGCTGTCCCAAGCGCCAGTTGGCTTTCTGCCTCTGGGCGTCCACCCTCCCGTCCTGCAGAACAGCGCATTGCTGGGATTTTGGAGAACTACCATCCCCTGGGGGCATGCAGTCTTAGAGGGTCTGTGACTCTGCCGCTCCCTGCACTTGCATCCTGAGGGCGTGCTGGGAGGATGGACACGGGCTGGAGCTGACCTACCACGGCAGCAGCGCCCGCTGTGACTGAAGAATCGGTCTGGCCGACCAGAACCCGATTCCAAGGTCCATCTTTTCTAGACTGGTTCTGCCTTCCTGCCATTTCTATGAGCTACCTCATACCTGTCCAAGAAACCCCTTTCTGGTTAAGCTGCTGAGGCTTCTGTTGCTCACCCGACATGCTGACTGAACTCCCCACCGAGTCAGGGTGCCCACCGGCCTTACCAGCAGGCTTATGCCCACCCACTGATGAAGGGCTGTGCGGGGTCCCAGCCTGCCTCACTGATGGGGAGGTAGGCGTGAGGAGCTCAGGGGCCTGGACTCGGGTCTGGGAGGGTGAGCCCCCCAGCAGGTGTCATCACTCACTGTGCCCCAGATGCCTGGTGACGTCGCTGGAACTGCTAGACCCAGCCTCTCCTGAGGCCCCCTCTGGCCAAGTCCTTCCTTGTTCGAGCCAGTTTGAGTTGGCCTTTCTGTCACGTCTGAAGGGTCCTGACCGATACTGGAGTGGACGAGAGGCAAGGAGACAGGGAATTCTAACAGTGCAGCAAGCGTGAGGACCAGGGAAGCGCAGGGAGCAGGACTGAGCGCTGCAGAGGTGAGAGGCTGCCAAGACGCAAGGGTGGCCAGGAAAGGCAGAACACTAGAGGGGACAGCGCGCAGCAGAGGGAGCCCGGCAAAGGCTCCAGCGAGAAGTCGGAAGAAGGAAGCGCTGCACCCTTAACAGTGGGGCAGGAGCCTACCGTGGGTCTCTGAGATTGCCCTGGAGCGGCAGCTGGACAGGACCTGGGACGACTGTGTGCAGGAGGGCCGGGAGGAGGCAGCATCCAGGCTGGAGCTGCTGGACAGGCAGGGCTGCCAGTCACCTGCGCATTCAGGCCAGTGGCACCTTGGGCCAGGGGAGGGTGCAGACTGCGGGTAGCTGGAGAGGGCAAGGCCAAGGCTAAGTCTCACAGGTCCAGGCTTGGGGCTGGCCAGGTCCTGACAGGACAAGTGAGCTAAGCTGGGACTGAAGGCAAAGCCACCCTGGGCAAGGACAGTGAGCTGCTCTGGGCCAGCGGTAGCTCTGGAACAGGGCACTGTCCTGCAGGAGAAGCTCTGCTGGCTTTGCCTGCCAGAGCCCAAACCAAGGTTTCCAAGTCTTCACTTGAACTCCAAGAAAGAAGGAAAGGCCACGGCGCAAAACCGCATACACAGAGGCTCCAGATCATAGAATGAGGATGCAGCAACTTACAACAGTTTTATTACAAACCTGAATGTAAAGAACAATGAATGTAAAGAACAAGGAGGTGATTTGTGTAACATGGGAAACACTGATGCCCTCTTCCAGGCAGGGCTGGGTGGCCAGACCACCCAGGCAACGGGCCCCTCAGCAGGGCACAGCGGCTAATGCTGCCTGGACCGCAAGGACCTTCTGTTTGATTTGGAGATGCCAGCCTCCCTCTCCTTCTCAGGGTCGAAGACTTCTGTGTACAGAAAAGGCCAGGAAGACACAGTGAATGGTGGGGGCTGGTGGCACAGGGACACTGGCTCAAGTCGACAGCTATGTTTCTCGTGCCAAGGACTCTGGCCTACGTCCCTAACACTCTTCACTGCTAACCCTCCTCCCCAGCCTGTGAGGAAGGTGGAATTGTCCCGATTCACAGAGGAACAAACTGAGGGAGCTGCGGGTGTTGCTTTCACATGCCCCTCTGGAGACGGCTGCTAGACAGATGCTCGCGTGTGTTGCTCACGTGTGTTAGAATTTCTACTGCGTTCTAGAGAGCACCTTGGAACCGTGCAAGTCGGCCTTCACTTCCTGCAGCAGCTGCTTCCACCTGTGGGATCAGGCTGCTGACAAAGACCCCCTGTGGAGTACGCCCATCTCCAAGGGCTTCCCGTGTCCAGGCACTGAGATCTGCTAGCCCATCCCCTCCCGTGGGCTCCTGGGGACCACATACCTGGGATCTCATGGGGCCAGTAGTCGTTACAGTGGGGGCAGTGCGGCTCAGAATTCGACTGGAAGTACTTGGCCACACAAGGCAAGTGCATCTTGATCCCGCAGGTTTCGCAGCTTTGACCCTGAAACAAGAAGGGCTGACATGGAGCTCGTGGGCGCCTGCTGTTTCACAAACCCCCAGGGCAGCTGTAAGGAAAATGGCCGGCAGGCAAGAGCTTTATCTTCCATGCCCCAAATTCATACTGATAATAATCCCAATGTCCTTAGTACAGTGGGTTTTACTAAAGAATTCTGAACAAATGACCACAGCGGAAGAAGCTGAAGACTCACAAGGCCACCCCAGCAGCTCCTGGGCTCCTGCACTCAGACCTGCAGGTAGGTGTAGACAGCCACAGCTTTCAGAAGGCAATTTGGCAACAAGGCTCAGAAATGTTAAAAAAAAATGTGCACTTTGTCCCAGAAATTTCACTTGTAAGAATTCAACCCAAGGAAATTATCACCAAGTACCCAAGGATACATGTGCAAAGAGGTCCACTATAGCAACTGCAATCACAAAAATAAAAAATTACAAAATGATAAAAACCGAAAAGAAGGACACATAAATGTCCAGCACTGGTTCAATGGCTGTAAAGCCCTGCAAAGCATCAGTGTAAAACAGATGACTTAGGAAACAATCGTCATAGACGTTCACCACGAAATTGCAGTTACACAAAAGACGCAGGAGAGCCTTCCTGGAGAAAAATAAATAAAGCAAGAGCCCTGGACTAGAACAGCAGAGCCAGAGAACTGGAAAGGCGGCACATCCACGTGGGCAGAGTGGGAGCAGCGTCCTCGGACACGTCCGCGGAGAGGGCATCCGTCCGCCCCTACTGGGGGACGTCCTGGCAGTGTCGGAGGGCTGGGCCCTAGGGAGCTGGGCGCACACCTGCCCTGTGGGTACCTGGATGAGGAGGCTGTGGCAGATGTTGCAGATCTTCACAGAGTCCGGGTATGTCTCCCGGATGTACTGCTCCATCTCCAGGATGGCCCGGCCATGCAGGGTGAACTCCCCTTCCTTCTGTGGGGACAGAAAGGGAGGTGGCTACTCTCAGCCAGGCCCTCTCCCTACTCAGTACCTTCGCCCCTTTCTGCCATCCCACAGGCCAAAGCCCAGACAGACACAAACGTCTGGACGTTCCTCACCCCTGCAGCTTTCCACCAGCCCCAGCCAACCAGAGTGAACCACGTGCCCTTGCAGAGCCTCAGCAAGGAAAACCACGACAAAGACCTAAAAGGCAATGGAGGCAAGGCTTCCCCTACCCCTGCACCTTCTTGGTACCTTGCTTGTGCCTTCAAACGTGACCACTCTACTGCACAGAGACCCCAAACAAGGCACTGTCACAGTCCTCCAGCAGGTAAGGACACTGAGGCCCACAAAGGGCAATAGTCTCCCTGCAGGCAAACTCACTGCTTCCATTTCTTGCCCAAGCTGCCCCACCCTCCTCCCCGAGAGTAGCATCCCAGGGCCTCCCAGCACTGCTGCCTGCAGCCTCCACAGGGACCATCTGAGATCACTTCCGGCCACACCACTTTACAGATAGATTAAGCTGGAAGGAGTGCAGAGAGGCAAAGCTGGGCCTCCTGGTTCCCACCTCTGGGCACAACCCACACGACACGTGGCCTGAAAAGCCTGGGAGAGGCAGAAAGCACACCAACAATTTGGCTGCCCCGACCAACCCCACTGCCAAGACTCAGGAGAGAGGGGACTGAGGGATACGCGCAGGGAGGCGAATGTCATAGGAACCCACACAAGTCAACCCTGCCTCATCAGCGTCAGCTAAAGGATCAGGACGTGGCCTGTTAAGCACTGCTGATATCGTCTGATCCTCTTTCCTGGAGGGCAGCAGGGAGGTGCCAGCGTGGGGGCTGGAGGCTGGACAAAGGCATGCTGAGAAGCCTGTGGGGATCCGGCTGGGAGGCAGAGGGCTCAGCCTAGCCGGAAGACGGCGCCACTGAGGACAGAAGCCTGCTGAGTTTCCCCGAGTGCTCAATGCCTTTTCTGCTATTTTCTCATTTTTACAACAAGCAAGAGCTTCTTGTAAAACTTCTGACAGTTAGCCTCCCGCCACCTCGCCCCGTTCCTGCCTCCATCCCCACCATGCACATGGAAGGGAAGTGTGTTTGTGTGACCTGGGCTCAGTGCGTTCACTCTGGGCCACCAGTGGAGGGGCCAGGTGACCACTGGAGGGAGACACGGGCAATTGGGTGTAGAGTTGGAGAGCTGGGGCAGCAACTGCCGGGTGCCAGAGAGGGCAGGCTGCGTGGGTTTCAGGAGGGCAGGGAGGCTAGAGCACCAGGCATGGGTGTCCTGCACCATGGCTGTCACTGTGTGGACAGAGGCTTTGTGCCCCTTCAAGTGCTGTGTGACTGATTCCTTCTCAAAAGCTCCCAAATCCATCATGCACTCCCTCCCCACGGCCACCACCTGATTCCACCCTCACCTCCCCCTAACTGCTCTTCCTAAGCCACCTCTCCACCAGCAATGTGACCTCTACAGAACAAGTCCAGCCCTGTCTCTCTGCCTAAACCCTCCAGGGCTTCCCATGAGCCTTGGGCTGAAGAGCCAAGTCCCCAATGTGCCATCTCACAGGCCTACCTTGTCCACTCTGCCCACGGTCCTTGTGCTCAGATCACCCTGGCCTCAGTTCCTGGAGCACACTGTGGCCTCTCTGGCCACAGGGCCTTTGCACAGGCTGACCACCCACCCAACCCACAGCTAACTCCTCCACAGCCTTCAGCTCGACTGTCACGTCCTCAGCTGAGGGCCAGTTCCTTTGTTAAAGTTGACTTAAAACCATGTTTCCTTTCCAGCTGTAACTATACTTCAGCGAGATGACTGTGTGACTGATCTTTGGCTCCCCCAGCAGGCTGCAAGCCCCATGAGAGCAGCGGCCAGGTCTGGATTTGCTCATTTCTGTGTGCCCAGCATCCGGTGTGGGCCCCAGTACTTGGCAGTCCTGTGATAAGCATCTGAGGGAAGATTAAGCAGACCCTGCACTGGTGCCAAGGAGGAACGTCCAGTGCTCTGGCGAACAAGTTCCAGTTCAGACTCGAGCCACATTTACTAAACACCTACATACCCCTGAAACTGTGCCCAAGGCTTATGGTTCACGACCCCACTCAGTCCTCTGCGGCACACCAGGGGAGGGATGGGTGGGGTTTCCTAGTTCTCCAAAGAAGACCACAGCTCAAGTGCTATCCCAGGCCTGGCAACAACACAGGCTAGAGATGCGCAGCCCCTGGGGTGTGTGGAGATGTGGCCAGTCAGTGGGCACCTGAGCTCCGACGAGCCACGCCTGCTCTCAGAGGCCTCCCCTCAGCCTGACGACCCTCCACCTCATGGCCTCCTTGCAGACTGGCAGCTGCCTCAGCACTGACATGCCAAGCCATAGTCTCTCCAGCCATGAAGTGTCTTTGGGGTGACAAACCCACTTGGAATGACACCAGTCACCGGGCACCCAGCTATTCCTACAGAAAGTCCCATTCTGTAAGGCTGAGGATCAGACTCTCAAACCTGGTCCTTCTGATCGAGGTGCTGCCCCCAGGAAGGCTTGTCAGGGGACCAGCCAGCCCCCTACCCCACAGTCTTCAGTGGCTCCTCCAAAGTGCCACAGATCTCACAGCAACTCTCACCAGCCCATCCAGGTCAGAAAGTACTGGGCCCTTCTTGAAAAACACCTGGGAGCAACCAACATCCTCATCCTAAGGTGAGAAGCACAGTCTCAGAGACCAGCAGCCACCTGCCACAGGTGGTGGGGGATCTGGAGGTGTCTCTCACCCCCCACCCCTCGCCACCAAGTTTGTTCCTCTGTCCATGTGAGGGCCCCTGAGGGCCAGACAGTCAATAAGAGGAGTCCTACAGGGCTGCCCGGCACCAGGGTTGTGACAACTCCTCCTGCAGCAGCTTCCAGAACCTCTGTTCCACTCTCTCTGGAGCTCAGGGCCACCCTGAAGAAGGGGGTTGCCAGCACATCCATGTCACTGAGGAAGGCACAAGAGGGTAGAGCCCAGATCCAAAGCTCAGTCCAACAGACAGAGGCGGGGCCTTTCCTCTATGTCACCTATCTCTCCTGGCAGCGAACGGCTGGGCAAAGGGAAAATCTAATGCTAAAGTCGGGCGCACGCCCTGCGAGCTCTACATTGAGGATGTCAGTGTAAGCTAGATAAGCACTCTAAACTACGGGTGCAAAGGTCTATGAACTGGGATGCCAGAGCTCTTTGCTCTAAAAGCTGGGATAACAGGTGACTTCAGTGGATTTCTTCATGCATATCAACATTTCCTAATCTTCCTATAATGAGCAAGTATTTCTTGTACCATTTTTCTGCAGGTCTTCAACTCTGGCCCTCTGGAACTTCATCGCCCTGTCTAGTCATCCATTCAGCAGGCATTTACTGAGCACCGATGGTGCCAAGCACTACATCTGTAACAGGGGCCAACGATGAAACAGCCCTGGCCTGAAGAGAGACTGCACCATGAGAGAAAACAGTCAGTCATAACCTGCACAACCTGAGACCATTCTCTATTGCCAACTACACCCCAGAGAAGAAGAAAAACTATGACAAAGTCATTGAAGGGGAGCTGCAGTCCCCAAACCGGAGCCTGAACTTGGCTCTGTTACTCTCAAGGTGTTAGACATCACCCAGACCACTAAGCTATGGACCTGTCACAGAACAGTGGGTGGACTCAAGGACAGGACACATATAAACGTTGCCTGGCAGATTTAGGCACTGACAAGGAGCCCCCAGCCCTGTCCTCATCCCCAGCAACCTCTCTTGCACTCTCCCCCAATCAGGTACCCCAGGAACTGAGTGCAGGCTAGGTTGCCAGGGTGAACCTGCTCCACAAAGAAACCAGTAACTCCGAGCACAAACTACCACAACCCAGCAGCAAGCTCTCCCTGAAAAGGAAATGAATAATCTCTTTAGCCACAAGCAGCAGTCTCCGGCCAGAAGTCTAACCACCAAGCAAGGAAGTGGAGGGTCGACGTGAGCGTGTCCTGAACAGTCGGGGGCACAGGCATTCGGGGGGGGCATAGGGGGGCCATGGGGGTCGGGGGGGGCACAGCTGTGGTAAACTTGGCCAACACTGAGCTGTCAGGCCCAGGCTTCTTGAAAACAGTGGTGCCTTTTGTGGAAAAAGAACTGAAACGTTTGTTCTGCTGCAATCAATAGGACTAGACACACAGGTGGGCAGCATCTAGAAACTGAATCTGTACTTCGGGCCTTTCCCAGCTCTCCACAGCCCTCTCCTGAAGTTTGTCTGTACTTCCTCTTTGCTCCTTAAGGGACACTGCCAAAGTGAAAGAACCCAGAGCAATGGCCCTGGGCAACACGCTACTGATAGTAACAGCAATGGTAACAACAGCCAGGTAACAACAAAGATTCCTCAGCCAGCCCCCTCCGGGTGCCAGGCAGCCAACACCATGCACCTTACTGCACTGTCTCATTCCTGCTCCATCCCCAACAAATGCCCAGAGGTGGGAGATACTATCAGCTCCCTCTTACAGACAGGGAAGTCTAGGTCACCTGGTCCAGGGATCAGAGCCAGGTCAGACGCTAGAGCTGTGCTCTTAAGCACTAAATCATACTCTGCCTCCACAGTCTGTGGGCCAGAGGCTCAATCCCAGAGACTGAATCCCTGGACGCCGCTCCTGGCTCTGCGACTTCTGGCTGTGGCACCCTGGACAGCTCATGTGAGCAAACAGGGGTGCGGTCCAAATCCTTTTGCCAGGTCACTGTGGTTACGCATTAAAGCAGATAAGGGACCCAAGAGGGCCGGCCTGCCTTCACAAACATCAATGGGATACTAATATGGTTTCAGAGGAAAAGCTGTTATTCACTCTGAAAAGTGCACTGGGCTGGGGAAACCATCAGGCAAAGTACCTCTATCAGCCACTTGTTTTGTACAAACTTCTGCAGCACCTGCTCAGCTTCCTTCTTCCTCATTTTCTTGCCTTTAAGTTGATCAACCAGGTTCAAAATGTTTGTGGAAGATGCAAAGCCAGTTTCTGAGTCAATAATCAGTTCCAGCTGGAAGAAATAGGAGGTACCAAGTTCATCTATTAAATTGGCAAAAACAACTCTTAAGCAATAACACCCCATTCTTTCAGGGATGCCGTACAACTACTCAGATCACAGGCAGAACTGTACACTGGTACACTTCCCCAAAACAACTTTAATACCATCCCAAATAATCTTAATGTCTAAAAATCAAGAAGGATCACCTCACCTCTCTTGCCCTCCACCCCCACCTCCCTGAAAACAGGGAGGCTGAGAAATGAAGTACTGAATAAATGAGGCAGCACCTCTCCTTACTCAGAGGTGGGCAGGACAGCAAGGCTGGCGTCAGTGGCAGGCTAGAACCAGGAAAGATAGGAGAGCAGAGCCAGGTGGGCCAGCGAGAGAGACAGCTTGGGCACTGTAGAGGGCCAGGCAAGCTTCCCTAAAACCTCTGCCCAAAGCAGGCCAGGGGCCACTGGGCTTCCTGCAGACACACAGGTGCATGTTGCTCACCTAGAGCCTACTTCTCAATCTTGGCTGCTGGTAGTCCCCAGGAGATTTACAGGTAGTGATTCCAGGACCTGGTCCTCAGAGATTTGGATTTGACAGATCTGGGGTGAAGCTGGAACATCTGAATTATTTTTTACCTCCATAGCTATTATCACTGCATCTAGACCTGAGAACCACTCTTAGCCAGATGCTCAGCAGGTGTGTGGCAAGGGCTGAGCAAATGGCTCTGAAGCCTGGCACAGCAATGCCTTTCAAATGTGCACATGGTTAAAATACAGATTTGGATCCAACAGTCTGGGGTGAGCACTGAGATCCGGCCTTTCTAATAAGCTCCCAGGTATGCTGCTGCTGCTGTTCCCAGACAGCACTTTGAGCAGCCAGGTAGGAGCACCTGTTACTACCCGTGAGGCCCTGCTCTTACACATCCCCTCAAGGCTCACATCTGGCCCAGCCCTTCCTTCCCAGGCAGCCAAGGCAGCCTCCTCAGCAATCACCTGGCAGCTGTGAATTCCTGATGAGGTACCCAGAGACATCTTCTTGCAAAAGCCTCTCTTAGGCAGCAATACTGGCCTGTATCTCCCTAGTGACCCTTGAAGAATGGAGACAGAAATGTCCCCTAAGAAGCCTGGCCAATGTACTTACAGCCTTTCTAAACAGATCCAGTTCATTCTCTGCAAAATCCGTGGCCATTTTAGAAATTGAAGTTGTGGCAAGATTCACCTAAAAAATAAGTCAGCACGACAGTCAGGCTGTGCCCTCCCTTGTTGGTTAACATGTTGCTGGCTTTCCCTCCCGCCCACCTCACTGAGCTCCTGCACCCAGGCACTGTGGCCGCAGGGATGGGTTTGTAACCAGCTTTCTATCACAGACATCAGGCTTTAGCTCAGCCAACATACCTGACTATCAGAGATTTTAGAGCTCTAAAGGTTGTGCGGTACTTTCCAAACTCAGATAAACGTGGGAAACCTGTCTGCATGTTAATGGAACTTCAAATGCAAATGGCACTGAGAGGCCTGGTACCGAAGAATCTGCTCTGCCTCGTCTTGCCTGGCATTTCCAGTTATTTGACACCTAACACTTTTCCCACAGAATCGAGTTTGGGAAACCCTGGACTAAAGTGCTCCTTTCTGAGTGAGGGCCTGGCTGGGAGCAGGCCATGTCCTCTGACAGCCTGAGTATTCCTGAGCCAAGGATGGGGGCCTGTCAGTGTCCCCCTCCTTATTTCACCCTGTTCCCCAGCTGTGAGGGTAAATCTGGAAAAAACAGAAGGCCCAAAATGGGTCTCGATCCTTAATACCCCCACACACTTTTTCTTTTCACAGCTTCTACGTCTTATTCCGAATAAAAAACCATTTTCTCCCTTTATTCCTAACAGTCCATACATTTGGGGTGACTTCCTTGCAGAGAATTGCCAAAAAGCAAAATCAAACCAACACAAACACCGGCTGCCACATCTCTGGTGGGGACGGCACCTCACATGTGGGCAGTGACAAAAGCAGAGGTCCAGGCTGCAGTTCTGGGCACCCCGACTCTGATAATCCAAAGGCTAACCCAGGTGTCAGAGGCTTGCTGTGAGTGCGAGGTCGGGGGCGGGGGGGTTGCAAGGTCTGCTTCTTTCTCCCACCACCTAGCCACCTCAGAGCCCTGTCAGGCAGGGAGCTCTTGCGCTCTTCACAACAGGCCTGTGTTTGCAGTGCACTCTGCTCTAGCTCCCCACAGTGCCACTAGAGGGCTCTGTCTGGCACTTACCAGTGCGTAAATGGGTCGCCCATCATCTTCTGTGACTCCTTTCTTTATCTCAATATACAAGGACTCCAAGACACTATTGATGTTGTTGATGAAGTCCTCCAACTTCTCCACGGTAGCATTGCCTGGAAGTAAACAGGCAAAAACAGAGGGTGGAGGGGCCTCGTCAAAACAGTACAGCTTGTTTTAATCATTCTAATCAATCACTTCACCACACCTGAACACACAGGATAGCAGCACCAGAAGCAGGAAAATGCTGCAGCCCTTTTGGGTGAATGCCAGTACCATGTGGCCTCTTTCTTCCTGGAGTATTGGAAGACAAGCAGCAGAAAGGCCCAGAGATGGTATCTGGGCCTGCTGGGGTTTCTGTGGTCTTCCTGTCTTTGCTTGTGGGCCCCCAGCCTGCCTGCTGCCCAGTGACTAGTCTCTAGTCAGCATCACTCCATGTGCTCAGAGCCTGCAAGACCCCGCTGCACACAATATCACACCCCAGATCCCCACACAAAGCCTCTGTCCCTGCACATCCTCACACATCTTGGCTGTATCTTTATTCCTTTCTCCCTTTGCTCAACATCCATTTACCTAACACACGCCAGGCCCTAGGCTTCATCCTGGGGGTGTAGCATGAACAACAACAACCAGGGTGGGAAGAGAGGCCCAAGCCCTCACCCCATGAGAGGTCCTGCCTTGAGCACCTTCCATCCAGTAATTAGTCACTCGTCCCAGTAACCCTCCCAGTACAGGTGAAGAGGCTGAGAGACAGACAGACAGGTGAACTGATGTCCCCACAGCCATATACCAGCCCAGGCAAAGCCAGTGTGAGCCCAGATAGCCTAGCTGTGACCCGTCCACTGGCCTGCTCCTGCCAGCAGCAGTCTCACAGCCCAGAAGCCACTGTCGGGACCATCAGTCTAAGGAGGGGACCCCCACAGAGCCCAGTAGTGCAGGGGCTTAGGGAAGGAAGGAGGGCAGCAGAGGTGCAGTGGGCAGCAGGAGGCAGATGACCATACAAGGCCCTGTGGCCAGGGGACAGTATGGCCTTCCTCCTAGGGGCAGTGGGGAGCTTCCCTGCACTGGAAGCAGAAGAGGGACATGGTCAGCTATGTGTCGTGGAATTACCTTTCTGTACTGCAAAACTTTTCAAACCAAGAGTATGTATTACTGTTTTCACTTATTAAAATAATTAATTGCAAAAGATTCATACTGTAGAAAAATCACTTTGGAAAAAAAAACTGCATAAAAAACCAGACACTATGACACCATTTATGTGTAAAACAATAATAGAAGCAATAAAACAATATTGCAGGAAAAAGGCCTGGCGGGTTACCCATGAAGCTGATGACCAAGGCCACCACTGGGAAGTCACTGCAGGGCACCTGAGCTGTGTCTGGGTTTGACTTCTTACAGAGAGAAGGTATTTCTAAGCTACCCATATAATTAAAGGTTAATAAAGTTTATAAAAACACAAGGATCACGTGATGACAGTGGAGGGTATGGCCATGCACAGGAGACAGTGACAAGCCACATTCATGAGCTCCAACAAGGGACAGACTGTGGCAGCCCAGAAAAGCTAATGGCAAAGTCCAGGACAGTGATGCTAATATGCAATTCACAGCAGAGACCTAGTCTTCCATTTTAAGTAAAGTATTTAAAAAGCAATTTAGATTAACAATTAGTAATAATAAATAGGTGGGCGTGACAAAATGGTGAAGTATTTGGCCTTGGCTGCTGGGAAACTGTGATTATACTTCCTGCCTCGCACCCCTGCTCACGTCCTTCCCTTCGGACACGCCCTCCTCCCTCACCAGAGCCAACTCAGATGGCCCTTCACTCATGAAACATTCTCTTCTGTGCCCAGTGCAAAGTGCTGCTGCTTCCTTCCTCTGCCACACCACGCAAAGTGCCTCTTCACAGTCATGTGACCCTGGCTGTTCTGTACGAGCCGGTGCCCTTGACCTTGCCAGAAATATTTTTCTACCCCAGAGAGTACCCGACACTGGGAAACTTAGGGGCAAGGCAACGAGACATCAAGAACCTTCTCTCACTGCCTAAGTGAGGATTCTTCGTGGGCAGGAGCCGCCTTGTCCACCCAATGTGACACGGTGGCAAGTCCCACCTCCCCCTGAAAGTGCCAATTCACATTTTCCACTGAAGAGGCCCTCCTGGGTGTCACTCAGAGAAGTGTACTCTGTGGGCAGATCAAAAGCATTCTTATGTACTGGACTTTCCAAATACCACGTCTGCATGGAGATGAGCCGACAGCCCTCTCTGCCCTTTCCCTTGTCGTCCAGGCTCGTTTTCAAAAACATGAATGTTTTCATTGTATTTTCATTAAGAGAGAGAAAAAGCAGCCACTTCTGACTGCTGCACTCACTCACTGCAGACACCTCCCATTTACTTAGTCGCTCACCTTTTCTCAGTTCTTTCTCACCTTTCCTTCCACACAAGCCTCCTGCATCAGGGCCACAACCATGGTCTTGTCAATCACTGATGCTGTCAATGTTTCTAACGGAGGCCCCTGTGCCATGGCAGCTCTTTCTTAACCACAAGCTGAGAATGAACTTCTCTTATGCTCAGTAACCCTGACCCCCACAACTGGCCCCTTCTGGCAGCACAGGGCCATGGGGCCAGCGGCAGAGGCGTGGGCTCTGGCCCACTCCTGCCCTCCCTTCTCTGTGGGACCCTACATGAGTCTCTCCTTCTTTCTCTCATCTCTGAAGACTGTACACCATCTAACCTCCAATCTCACACGAGTCTAGAACCCCCTTCCCTCCAGCGTTCCCGCTACTATCATCCAGCCTCCCAATCCTATAGCACCCTCCTATGCAGGCCTTCCCTGACCGGACTAGCCGGGGCTCCCAGCTCTGTTTTCCCAGACTGCTCAAGCACTTCCTTTCCTCATCACATGTCACTCCAACTGCTCCCGTGACAGAGTCCAGCCACCCCACTACAGAGTCAGCCAGTGATGTCTGCCTACCTAGCAGCCATTTCCCTCCCGAATAAGATCTATCCCTTTTTTTCATTTTTTAAAATTGTCTTTCTCCTACATTTGTGGTTTTGGTGGGAGAAGAATTCCAGGTACCCAAAGCCAGAGAAACAGAAACCAGGAAGCTGAGGGGGCCAGAGCTTAGGACAGCCAGGAGTAGACACCAAACGTATGTCAGCCAATCTGTGCAAGGGACAAAAGGCTGGCTGGAGGTGGTTTCAGCTCAGCAGCTATAGAGGGAGGATGTTTTGCCACGCAGTGGTGCTATGCTTCCTGCCCCTTGCCGCCAGTCAGCCCCGTTTCTCTCTCCTTGAGCTGGTCATTCCATATTGCTGACTGCAGGTCAGTGTGTCCAGAGAATCAGCCTCTGATCCAGCTCTACCTGCAAAAAACCTGGTATTTTGATACTTAACAAAGCATGTGTCCTGACACATTTCTTTGTAAGTTGGCCAGAATCGGGGTCTCTTGCATGAGCTAATGTTCACTGCTCTACCCCTATTCCCTACCTGATCCTGGAGCCCATGGTGCAGAAGCTACAGTTTGCAAATCTGTAGGAACATACTGGGCCTAAGGCACATCTCTGGCTCCTTTTGGCCCCGATATTCTATGAGTCCATGGTCATGATAAAGTGTGTGAGATTAAGACAGTATCGTGTGATTCTGAAGCAATCATTTCCAGGCTTACAAATACCACTTCAAGGGATTTAAGAGAGTTAATAACACTGCTCCTTTCTTCAGAACCCAGAGCCAATTCAGGAAAAAAGACACATGCTTTGATAAGTATCAAAATACCAGGTTTTTTGCAGGTAGAGCTGGGTCAGAGGCTGGTTCTCTGGACACACTGACCTGCAGTCAGCAATATGGAATGACCAGCTCGAGGAGGAAGAAACAGGCTTTGGCCTTCCATAGCTGCCTCTTCTAGAAAGAGACATCGTAAGCAGCACAACTAGCACCACATTTGAACCAAGCAAGGTTGAACCTATGTATGTTAGGTTGCCGCTTGCGTTTTCTCCACTTATGAGAAGCAGGGTATATATGCATTTCCTATGGGCTGTGGTAAAGTAACTATTGTTAGGCTGAAAGCAATGAGCCGGCTAACGTGTGACTGTGACTGACCTTATTATGCCAGCACTATTCATTAACTTGGTTCATTTCATTCTTATAATAGCAGTAACTCCATAAGGTGAGTGCTTAATATCGTCTTCATGTACATGAGGCTCGGAGAGGTTAAAGAAGTTTCTCAGAGTTTCCATAACCTGGAAATGGAGCCTAGGCCTCTGACTCCAGACCCTGAGCTCCTTCCTGGGCACTAAGCCACATAGCCTCTGCAAAGCAAACCTGAGGACATGACCTATCCCAGACCTCACTATCTACACCCTCCTGCACATGGTCCCATGGCTTCAGAGTCACCAAGAGGGGCCCAGCCAACACGGCAAGATGGAAAGCGCCAGGGCAGCGGCTGATGAAAACACCAGAGGTGCAAAGAGGAGCCAGGCCCAGCCAACGCCCATCATCCCCTCAGCCAGTCCCTGTGGGGTCAGCACATGCGGCCACCGGAGGAGCTGAGGAAAGGCAAGGTCCTGGGAGAGAACAGAACCACTCTTCTTTAGCAGAAAATGCCTATCATTGGGGGCAATTAAAAAATGAGCCTCTGGGCAGCAATGAATGAAACAGGACACTTCTCCTCTCAGGAGGAGGGGTTTTTCAACTCATGTTGAGAGACTTCTTTCTGGCTAAGACATTCTCTATATATTTTCTCCTTTTCTTTTAAAATCAAATTTTACTTTAACTTTACCAATGAACTTATTCTTGCTAAATCAGGGTCCCTGCTTCCCAGACACCACTGGAACCTAGGACTCACTATGCACTGAGTTAGAAGTCTGTTGTCCTAATCTGTGGCCAGCAAATAGCTTTGTTCTAAACTAGGCACCAAAGATAGAAAATGTTATTTTTAGGTAGAGGAAATAACAGCAAAAAATAAGACCCCAGGGGCCCAAACCACCTGTCAGCCAACTTGCCCTTGACAGGCCTCTCGGATGAAGTGGGCAGGTGGCCTTGCTTAACACAGCGCTGAAGAGGGGGCAGGACAGGCCCTGAGAGAGCAGCCCCCCCTGGCTGGGACAAAGGACAGGCTGGCAGGCAGGACCCTGAGCCAGAGAGGTGTGTGAAGAGTCATAGATTTTGCCTCTCAGCTTACAGATCTCGTCAATCACCTAGGGGAAACATTTTCTGGACCTTCAGACCTATAGGTGCAAAGGCAAGAACTGCCAAGAGCACTTCCCAAGCATGGCCAGTGAACAGTGTTAGGAAGGGCAGGGATGGAAGGAGCTGGCTTTTACTGGTAAGTAACTATTGGACAAATCATTCTCTGCATATGTGCATCAATCCACCACACGCTACATACAGCACTGCTCCCTATCTTCTCAACAGACTCCCATGAGCCACTGAGGCAAGCTGGGAAGAATCATTGTCTCTGTTTTCCAAAAGAGGATGCCAGGTTCAGAGAGGTGAAGGGCTTACTCAAGATGACAGGGCCAGAAGATGACAAAGTGTAGACCAGAAGCCAGATATCTGGCCATTAGTTGTATGCAGTAACAAAAGGACTTAAGCATTCATTTAAAAAATTATTACTCAGATACACAATGATGTCTGAAAATTACTTCAAAATAATATAGGGGTAAATAGGCAGGAGTATAAAACAAGATTAACCATGAGTTCATCATCATTTAAACTGGGTGAGTCATTGCACTATTTTACTTTTTTCTGTTTGGCTTTCTTCATAATAAAAGGTTAAAAAAATACTTTAGTGCTCAACAACCATATAACTTGACTCCTTAACCCTCAGGAGTCTGAATCAAAAAAGAAAAAAATGAGTGTCATCTGACAAGGTGGATTAGCCCAGGGCTCTGATGGCATAGATGAAATAGAATTTTAATAACATTTTAAAACCTACTGTTAATAACGTTTTGAAACCTACTGTTTTGAGATCTGTACACATAGATCATTTTTTTTAAATCAAGAGATCATTATAGTTAGAAAGTTTACTCTTTAGTGTCACTCAAATGACAGAGCATGAAGCTTATTTTACCTGAAACTCATTTTACTTGGCACAGTCCTGAATCTTGGCCACATGCATTAAGGGCCCTAAACCCATGACAGCACTGTTGGAGTGGTGTCAGGGACACCCACTTGCTGTCCCTATATGCACAGTAAATCCCTACGGGACCTTACCCTGGCCAGAGAGCTACTGGTCAGTACTCCTGTCAGCAATAAAACAGTGCCGATGCCTTCATCGTGGTAAAGTCCTGGATTACAATGTGAATTATCACAGAAAACATAACTGCTTTTAGCAGAATTTAACTATTGATGCTGTCCATACACATTCTATTTTAATTGCACCCTTTGAAAACAAGTAGTCCATCTATCCTTGAGATGAATGGCTTGGTCACCCACTGCAGGAGCCCTTGTGGAGCAAAGGAAGGGCATCTACAGAGGACAAGGGGCTTAGCAGGGGACAGGGGAGGAGGCTTCCTGGCAGCCCAGCCCCCTGAAACCAGAGTAGCTCTGCCTTATCCCTATTGTGTAAGCTTCTCCCTCCTCAGGCTACATTAGAGCAACGTTAAAACTGACAAATCTGATGCCTACAGGGGCCAGGCAGGAAGCACAGCTGTGGATAACTGGGCACAGTGGGGAACAGAGAACACGCAACCATCAAAAAAGGCAGGGCCACTCTGTTCTAGGCAAGTGCCTGGTGGCTGATCTTTGGCTTTTATGAGAAATCTCTTGGTGGTGGTTTTTTCTGTTTATTTGTTTGTTTAACGTGGTAATTAATTCTTAAAAATTAGAAACACTGGAAGGCAAACAAATGATGCCTGCATGCTAGATACTGCTGACATTCTACCAGTTTCCAAATTCTGATGTGGGCTGGAACCTGCTATAATGAAAGAGGGTGACTAATGGGGCCACTCAGTCCCAGACCCACCAGATAAGAGGTCGTTGTTTCCCACACAGGCTGGGCTATGAAGAACTCAAAAGAATGGACCATATTGCCAATGGCTGGATCATATATAAAAGCAGAACTCTGGGTCAGAGGAGAGGGTGACGTAATGATGTAAGCAGAGACTAGAGTGATATCCTATGAAGATGTTAGAAGGGGCCCTAAGACAAGGAATACAGGAAGCTGAGGAAGGCAAGGAAACAGATTCTCCCCTCAGAACTTTCAGGAGGAAGCAGCCATGCTAACACACTAACTTGACCCCACTGAAACTGATTTTGACTTCTGACCTCCAGAACCGTAAGAGAATAAATTTGTTTTCAGCCATTAAAAAATAAATAAATAAATAAATAAATAAATAACAAAATAAAAGCAGAATTCTGACCCACAATCTACAGCAACCAGCCCAGAAAGCCAGCCTACTGTCTATAAGGCAGACTTGCAAGAAGTCAGACCACTGTCCCTAGCTAGTTCAGAAAGCCAAAAATAACTCACCTCAAAAGGACCAGGATTTGATTTGATTAATAACTAATAATAGCCTCCCTAATTTTTCTCCCTGTTTCCAACTGAGGACCAACCACAGAAAGCCAAATATGCCCCCCACCCAGTCACATAGGACGCCCTACCTCTGTAGCTGCCTCCAGCTTCCCCAGCCAGCAGCCTCCACTCAGGGCACACCTGAAGCGCCTCCCGCCCCAGGCCTCTGCCTGCCCTTGAGTCTCTGCCAAACACAAGTGAGGGGCTGCCTGTTCCTGGTGGCTGCTCTCCATTTGTGCCCACACTTTCTAGTGAGGGACTTGTTGAGTGCCCGTTCCCAGCAGGGGCTGGAATGGGTGCTGAACTGGGACCAGAGCCCTGAGGGCCTGTGAGAGATGGCTCCAGTCAGCCACCTTCATGCCAGCTGCTTTCCTCATTCACTACAGCCCAGAGTAGGCGACGGCCTCTGACAGTCTCCCAGTGTCCCCTCCAGCCCTCTCAACTGCTGTCCACACACAGGCGGCTGGAGCAGAGCCAGGTCCCAGTACCCAGCCTGGAAGCCATCTGCCTGGTGCGCAATGCCTAACCCATGCTCTGTGTGACATCCCCTCCCGCCCTGCACTCCAATCATGCTGGCCTTTCTGTGGGTCCCCACACCAAGCTCCTGCCCATCTCAGCCCCTTCCCTGCATTTCCTTCCCCTTGTAAAGCTTTTCTCGAGGATCTCTGCAGGGCTGCCCCCTTATCACACAGGCATAGCCAAAACGGCATTTCTTTCTTTCTTTTTTTTTTTTTTTTTT
>VBSM01002153.1:17704916-17729999 GCA_008086735.1 Cheirogaleus medius
AGCGATCCTTCGGCCTCAGCCTCCCAGAGTGCTAGGATTACAGGCGTGAGCCACGAGCCCAGCCAAAACGGCACTTCTGCAGAAAGGCCTGAGCATGTACCCTTGGTCAGAACCACACCCAGACCTGTCACATCTTTCTTTCCAGCATTCAATGCACCAAACCACCGCACCGTTTGTCTCCAAGTCCGCTCATTAGCTTTCTCCCTCTCTATTCTTACCACAATGCCAGCTCCTGATGGCTGGGACTCTGCCTGTCCTGCTCACCATCATTCAGCTGACATTCTACACACATCCATCAACCAACTGGGGAAGATGTGCAGTACCAGAGGTGACCATGCTTTCTGGATTTTCTGAGAAAATCCCAACAGGAGAATTCAGCCCTATGGTCTACACAACAATTCCTGTCACACTACCATTCCAACAAGATAGATCTTCTGATAGTCACTCCCCCTAACCCCCAAGAGCTGGGATTAGATGACAAGGAGAGGAACAGCAAAGGAAAGAACAGGCAGTAAGCGGCATGTAGTGAACATGTACCAGCAAGTAGTCAGTGCCAGGCACTGAACATAAATTCCCTTCTTTAAGCCTCACAACTTTTCTGAGGTAGATAAGATTTCCCCCTCACCCAGAAAAGTAAAAGAACTTTCCCAAGTCCCTGGAAGAAGCAGGATTTGAAACCATGCCTTTGAAAAATGGCTTCACTGTTTCAGCCAGTGGGGTCTGTGGTAATCCCACAGAAGAATTCATTCCCAGTTCTTCCACACCCTCACACATAACCTCCCTTGTGTTTGGGAACAAGTACAAAATGCATTCCCAGACAAATGATGTCCACACTTGGGAGAGTGTGAAGTGCACAGAAGTCCCAGCTGGCTCAGCAAATCTGCACTGGCCTGAAAGGGCTGGTGTGGGACCGTGTAGGCTGCGCTCCCGTGTTGCACAAAGTCATCAAGAGTGAGAGAGAGAAAAAAAAAAAAAAGAGTGGGAGAGACCGGGAGACATTTAGTCCAGCAAAAGCCAGAGACATAAAAGCAACAATATTAGTTTCCTCGTGGTTACAGAGCTCTTAAACCCAAAGATTCCTAATTAAGTACATAACAACTGCCTGCTGTAAATTCTGTATGTTGAAAAATTCATTAAGTCACACGTTAGAAGTTACTTTTCATGCTAATTTTTTGCCACTTTTCAGTTACAGAAACAGACATAATCTCCCTTGATTAACTGGAAAGGCAAGCCAGCGCTGACAGTGGTAAGCTTATTAACTGTTCATCATGGCCAAAGGGGAGAAATGTACAATGAAATCATTAAAAACAGAGGGAAAATTTACTTGGAGCCAGCTTCTAATTACCACTCAGTCCTCCTTGGAAAGAGAAAGTGCTTACAAATATGACTGCAGATACAGGATGGAATACTAAATTCAAATGTCAACATCACTGTGATTCACCATTAATGCATGTCACCTAATGATGTTCACAAGGCCTGAAACAGGCACAAAGACAATGACGCTAATGTAGTCATGTAAATCAGCATGTTAGAAACAAACTTGGGATGAAGGCAAATAAAAGGTTTGACAAAAACTGAAAACCTTTATCAAACTCCAATGTTCCTGTAATACTGTGTTCACTAATCTTTTTTTTTTGAGATAGACAGAGTCTCACTCTGTTACTTGAGCTGGAGTGCAGTGGCATCATCCTAGCTCACGGCAACCTCAAACTCCTGGGCTCAAGTGATCATCCTGCCTCAGCCTCCAGAGTAGCTGGAACTATAGGTGAGCACCACCACGCCCAGCTTATTCTTCTACTTTCTTGCTGTTGCTCAGGCCGGTCTAGAATTCCTGGCCTCAAGCCATCCTCAGCTGCCTCAACCATCCTCAGACTTCTCAGCCTCAGCTGCCTCAGCCTCCCAAAGTGCTAGGATTACAGGTGTGAGCCACTGTGCCTAGACATGATATTATTTTGGATATTAATTTTACCTGTTTCTTTTTTACCACCAAGTTTTACTTATGTGGCTCACATTATTTTTCTTTTTCTTTTTTTTTTTTTATTTCAGCATATTATGGGGGTACAAATATTACGGTTATGTATATTGCCCACGCCCCCCTCCCCTCAAGCCCCCAAGCTCACATTATTTTTCTATCAGTGCTGTTCTACAAAATAGGTAGCCTATCATCTTTACAATTGCCATGTTCATAACAGTCAATGAAAGACTGAGGAATTACTCCTAATTTAAGGAGCCTAAAGAGATATAACAACTAAATGTAACACACCACCCTAGTGTGAGTCCTTTACTAATAAAGTCAATATCGAGACAAATGGCAAAACTTGAATGGGGTCTAGAGATTACAGTAGTGATGCATCAGTGTTAATTTCCTGATTTTAATGGTGGTACTGTAGTTATTAAGGAGAATGCCCTTGCTAAAATGAAATATACCCTGCCGAATTTAGGGTGAAAAGACTTATTAAATAAGTAACTTAAATTGTAACTTACAAATGATTCAGGGGAAAAAATGGTACTGTTTTTACAACTTTCCTGTGAGTTTGGAATTATTTCAAAATAGAACATAAATTTAAAAAGCAACACTATGATCTTTAGGCAAGGAAGCCCAGCCCTGAACCTGGCACTGATTCAGAAGGCGGCATTTAGTAGTGGTAAGGGTCCAGAACCAGTGTAAGAAGTCGCAGGGCAGCATACCTAACTTTTAGAAGCCTCTGCTTCCTGGTTTGTGAGATAAGGAGACCAGACCTGATGATTCCTTAAAAAGGCTCTGGTTCACCAACTTGTTCAACCAAAAATGGAAAGACCAGCTCTCAAAACATCTTAACAAGGCAAATAACTTTGAGGGAATCGTCACCACACAACTGTGGGTCAAGGCAACTTTCTGCCTTTGCTCACTAAACCCACCTGATAAATGAAATAGAGTTTCCAACCCAGAGTCACGCTCAGGATTAGGGGCGCCCTCAAGCCTCCTGCTGAGTAACTACACACAACTCACTACACAGTGGGCGGCACCACTCTACAACCAAATCAACAGGCTGGAGCACCTACTCCCCAAGGGGCCTTGGGCCATGTGGGAAGGCTGCAGAGTTCAGGATTCTGTGTTTGTTTTGTTTTTAGGAAACAACTAAAGACACTTTCCATAACTACTTACCAGCTTCTCCAGATAAGCCCTGGATATAGCAAAGCAAGGAAACATTTTCCAGATGCTGCACGTATTTTCCTAGAGTTCTATGCAGATAACATGGGGCCTTCCCAGACCAAGAAAATGAAACATATGAGAAAACCTGGTGATCTCCCCAAGTGTCACCATTTATTGGGGACGTACAGGCCACTAAGCACATGCCATATATTGCATTCGCCATCTTTACAAATAACCCTGAGTAACAGATTATCTCTAGTTCCACTTTATAGCAGCTAGGGAAACTGAAGGTTACACAGCTACCACATAGCAAAGTGAGTTTAAATTCAGATCTTTTTTTTAACAGCTTTGTTGAGGTATAACTCACATACAATAAACTGTACATATTTGAAGTGTATGATATTAATAAGTTATGATATATATACCCCCCATGAAACCATCACCACATTAAGATAATAAACATGTCCATCACCCCCAAAAGTTTCCTTGTGCCTCTTTATAATCCCTTTCTCTACCTCTCTTACGTCTCTCCCCCATCCTATACACCATCCCCACACAACCACTGAACTACTTTCTGTCATTACAGCCAAGTATGCCTTGTCCAGAATTTCACACAGATGGATTCATACTCTCTTTTGCCTGGCTTCTTCCACTCAGCAAAATCATTTTGAAATTCATTCATATTCCAGCAGGTAGCAACAGTTCATTTCTTTATATTATGAAGTAATAATCCACTATATAGATATACCACAGTCTGGTCATCTGTTCACCTGCTGATAAACATTAAGTGTTTACAGTTTGGGCCATTACAAGTAAAGCAAGTAAAGCTACTCTGAATATTTCTGTAAAAGCCTTTGTATAGACATATATCTTCATATCTCTCTCTCTCTCTCTCTCTCTCTCTCTCTCTCTCTCTCTCTTTTTTTAGAGACAGGGTCTCATTATTTTTCCCAGGCTGGTCTTGAACTCCTGATCTCAAGTGACCCTCCCACCTCATCCTCTCCAGTAGCTGGGAGTACAGGCATATACCAACACACCCCACCATATCTCGAGTAAATATGCAAGAAAGGAATGGCTGGATCATATGAAAGTACCATATTGTTTTCCTAAATGGCTACACTATTTTACATTCCCAACAGTTGTATATCAGAGCTCCAGTTCCTCCATGTTCCCACCAACAACTGGTATGCACAGTCTTTTAATTTTAGCCATTCTAATACATATGCAGTGGTATCTCAATGTGGTTTTAGTTTGCATTTTCCTAATGCCTAATGATGTTAAGCATCTTTTCATGTTTTCATTTGCCAAAGGTATAACTTATGTGAAGTGTCTGTTCAAATCTTCTACCCAGTTTTTATTGTGCTGTATGTTCTCTTATTGTTGAGCTATGAGAATTCTCTATATATTCTGGATACAAGTCATTTATCAAATACATGATTTGTAAATATTTTCTCCCAGTATTTTGCTTGTCTTTTCATTCTCTAAACATTATATTTTAAAGAGTGTAAAGTTTTTAATTTTGTAAGTTTTTAATTTTGAAGTCCAATTTATCAATTTGTTCTCTTATGAATCATACTTTTGGTGTTAGATCTTTGAAATCTTTGCTTAAGGTTTTCACAAAGGTTTTCTCCTGTGTTTTCTTCTAGAAGTTTCATAGCTTTAGGTTTTGCATTTAGGTCTATGATTCATTTTGAGTTAATTTTTGTATTTGGTGAAAAGCATGGCTCAAGATTCATTTTT
Source organism: Cheirogaleus medius (assembly GCA_008086735.1). Lineage (NCBI taxonomy): Eukaryota > Metazoa > Chordata > Mammalia > Primates > Cheirogaleidae > Cheirogaleus > Cheirogaleus medius. Next base: position 17,709,790 of record VBSM01002153.1, read on the forward strand.
TGAATATGAATATCCAATTATTTCAGCACTAATTATGGAATTGACCTTGCATTTCTGTCAAGAAGCAGCTGCCATCTATGTGTGGGTCTATTTCTAGACTCCATTTTGTTCGTCTCCTCAATATTATACTCAATTATAAGCATTCTGTCCTACAAACTCTAGCTGCCTTAATCTCCCGGGATTCTCACCTCCATCTAGACTCAGGAAGTCTGCCTAGCTCTCCTTGGGTTTCCCCTGTGCCATGGCCTAAAAACTCTCTCCAGGCAGTGAGCTGGGCAACTGTAGTGCTCACTCCCATTGCTGCTGTAGTAGAAGAAAGATACTAGGTCTTTGTCCCAGGTTCATGGCACAGAATCCCAAAACTTTTGGAATTTCCTGAGTGAGATGGGTGACAGGTAGGACAACTCTTCGCAGGCTCCTAGATAGCTTAGGATGAGGTCTGGTCACCAGAATGACCACGCTTTGATTAGAAGCTTGATGTTTTCAGTCCTCCCACCCCCTCAATGTCTGGGGAGAATAGAGGAACTGGAGACTGAACTAATCACCAATGGCCAATGATTTAATCAAATGTGTCCATATAATGAAACCCTCATAAAAAACCCCTAAATGAAAGTATCTGGAGAGCTTCCATGCTGTTAAACACATTGAGGTGCTGGGAGGGTGGTGCACCTAGAGGGGGCATGGAAGCTCCATGCCACCTCCTCCCCCCATACTGTGCCCTAGGCATACCTTCTTTGTGGCTGTTCCTGAGTTGTATCCTTTATAAAAAACCAGTAAACGTAAAGTGCTTTCCTGAGTTCTGAGTCATTCTAGCAAATTATCGAACCTGAGAAGGGAGTTGTGGAAAGCCCTTGATTTACAGCCACTTAGTCAAAGCTATAGGTGGCCCAGGACTTTTGCAACACAGTCTTGTAGGACTGAACGCTTTAACCTGTGGGATCTGATGCTAACTCCAGGTAGACAGTATCAGAATTGAACTGAATGGTTGAACACCCTATATAGAGAACTGGAGGAATAGTGTTGGAAAAGATGACATGTATTTGGTGTCAAAAAGCAAAAAAAAAATTCCTCATTGACTCTCTCTCAAGAGATAACTGTCCTTCACTGACTAATGCCCAGTGTTTTATATTTTGTCCATATTTGGATTGCTTCAGGGAGGAAGGTATATTGATCCCCATTACACTATCTTGGCCCAAAGTGGAAAACTCCAAACCCAAGTCTTCTTAACCACCAGCCCCCCTCGGCCTCCCGTGCCTACTTGTATCGAGGGACATTATACTTGAATCATCTGACTCCTTGTCTGTATAACTCATGAGAGCCAACGTGAAATAAAAACTTAATCTCTATGTCAGCAGTTCCTAGCACAGAGGCCAGGCTCACATGAGATTCTCAAGGGGCTTTGTTGGATAAATAAACACACAATGTGGACACAAGTCCTGGCTCAAAATCTGAGGTCCTCTAAGAACACAGGTTCCTAGTGCCGTTCTGAAAGGCTATACCCAAGGCTTTGCACTGGGACTTCAGAACAAAATCAAAATTCTTCACTAGCCAGGAGAACTAGGGAATTTGTCCCCCCCACCCCACCACCACCATTTTTTAAATTTTTTTTTTAATTTAAAAAAATATTTAAACCTGCTGGGCCTTCCCAGTGGTCACGGTGCACCACCAGCAATAGAAATGCTGTTTCCCCTTAATGACAGTAAGGAGAGAGCCCTAACCAAAGCCCCATTTGATAAACTAGACAAATACCCTGGGAAATGACAACCAGAATAACTTGCAGTTTCAATTACTCCTTTGTTTTCTAATTTTCTTAGAAGCTAAATATTTTTTCTAGTTGATACAAGGGGACTTTCCTGGCCATCTCTTCAAAAGATAGGAGATTAATAATATGGGATCTTATAAGTATTTACTTAATTTTAGATCATTTCTATCATTCCTTATTTTAAAATCTCTCTTAATAACAAACATGCTCAGGAACAAATTTTTTGTTTTTATTTTAAATGAAGGATAGGAGAAAACAGACTACAGTTATACCCTATTTCAACCTAGCCATAACCATATCTAGGTGCAAAGAAATGATATATTAATAAAGTGTGAAGAATAAATCAATTCCTAGACACATTCTACAGGACTTTCCTAAATTAGATCACAACAATTTTAAAGGTCAAATAAAGGCAAAAACACTTTCATTCTTAATATTAAGGCATCATATGGCTCATTGCAGTGAGCTGTGAAACTTCCCCATCAACACTGAAGCTCACATTAAGGACTTATAGGAGAAACTAAAAGGGAGAAGGAATGAATTGTCATGTTGACAAAGATTAAGATAAGCATTCTTTCACCCATCTCTGGAGGATACTGAGGGGTAGGTTTAAACTCCTATTTATTTTTATTTTCTTATTGTTTTTTTTTTTTTTTTTTTGGTAAAGATAGGGTCTTGCTCCATTGCCCAGGTTGGTCTTGAACTCCTGGCCTCAAGTGATCCTCCCACCTCAGCCTCCGAAAGTGCTGGGATTACAGGTGCAGGCCACCATGCCCAGCCCCTACTGTGCTTTTTAAAGAACAAGAGAAGCTGGCTTAACAGGTATAATATTCCCTTTCAACAAAGAAGTTTGTCACCAAGATCCCTATCCACTATAGTTCAAGCAGTTACAGCAGATATATTTTCACCAGAGGGCTAGTTCTCAAATACAGGACTAATTATGTCACTCTCTACTTCAAATACTTGAAGAGGCCTGTTTTGTCCACAAGAGTAAGTAAAAACCATTACTATGGTGCTCTTCATGATCTGCAAACCTACACACCAAAAGAACTTACTCTCTTCCCACAAGTTATATATTCTGGTCTAGGGTTTCCCAAGGTATGTTGTCCGTAGGTTAATTAAGTTTGGATACATAAACATAGTTAAATAGGCTAGTCTGTTCTTGTGCCTCATCAAGCTTCCAGAACTCCCCATGGAATGCCTCAATGGACCAGTGCTCTGAAGAACACACTTTTAAAGGATGCTACTCTTTCGTCACGTCAAACTCTGTCTCTTCTCTATCTAATGTACCACATGCCAGGCTTTGCCCTGAGTGCTTCACACATATTGTCTCATTTGCTCCTCCCAGTGACCCCGAGAAGCTGCTCCAAATGCCTATAGCTGACATGGAGCAGGGACAGCACTGTCTCCAGGCTTGGCCAAATCTTAGGCTGTGTCCTTAACCACTGTGCTAAGCTGCCATGTTACCACCAATAGCCCACTGAGTACTTTCCCTGTGCCAGGTGTTTTTTATGTATCATGTCTCTTAATTCTGAACCATATAATTACTTATGCATTAAGTACAATTACTACCCCATTTTAGAGACAAGGACACTGAGGATGGAGCACATGCTGGAGCCTTGGTGTCAACAACGACTACACAGTTTCAGAGTCTAAGTTTTTATCTACTGGGCTAAATGTCAGATTTACTTGGAAAAATAAATAACTAAATAAAAGTGGAAGGCGAGTTTAGAAAGATGGCTTGATATGAAGCTGCAGAGAGACTTGAGACCTATGTTGCTAGTCCCTGACCAACACAGTACCAGAGCATCCTGGGAATACGGATACTTACGGTCGTGGACCTTGTAGCAGTGCTTCTGCAAGCGCTTGACCTCCCATTCCTCCAGCACACCGTGAGTCATCAACAGCTGGAGGAATCGCCGATGGACATCAGTCATGATGCCCGCTGCTCTCCTGGTACTGCTATGCATGTGTGAAGTAACTAAAAAAGAAGTAAATGAAACCAGTCATTTCCAAACACACTAAAAGCAATGTCTTAGGTTTTGCAATAATTTACGGGAATAAAAATTTGTGATCATTTTAAAAATTGAGTTCTTCATGTTAACTACTACAAAAGTGAAAAGAACACGAGTCAGAGTTGGTACTGGGCAGTGGTAAGAAGTGTGGATTCTGGAGCCGGAAGGCTTGGGTTCAGAACCTGATCTACCACTTACGAGGTGTGGGAAACTGGGCAACCTAGTCTCCATGTGCTTCAGTTTCAGATCTGTAAAGTGGGAGTAATGACAGAATCATCCTCCACAGAACTGCTGTGAGGATTAAATGAGTTAATACATGTAACAGCCCAGTAACACAGTAAGCACTAAATACGTGTGAGCTACTTTTACTATTAGCCAATTCTGGGTCTGAACCTTGGCTCAGCCACTTACCAGATCTATGGTCTTGGAGAAATTTTGCCGTGGCCCCGTTTTCTCACTATAAAATTATAATAACGTTCATTGCTTGGAGAACTGGTAGGAAACACTTAATAAATGTTAGTTTCCTTCTCTCCCCTAACCTCTAATAAAATAAGTGTCATGGTAGGACTGCAGGCTATTTTTAAAATCTGCTCTCTAATAAAATGGTATCTTTGCACACCCACAAAGATCAGAGCTGATAAAAGTATTACACAAGCCCTGATCAAGATGCCTACTCCTGCCACAGTACAGGGGCTAAAAATGTGGATTTGGAACTAGACAGGTGGCGCTGAGAGTAGGAATTGCCAGACCTGTCCAATCTTAAGAATCACCTAACCCACATATTAAAAATACAGATTCCCAGACCCATTCCTAGAGATTTCAGTGGGGCCTAGAATTCTGAGATGATAACATTCACTTCAGATGATGCCATGATCTGACAAGAAATTCACTGTTCCCTTAGGCAAACAGAGCACAGAAACATTTTTAGTTAACATGCTCGGTCTCCCTAAGGTTCAGTCTTTTCATCTATAAAATGGGGATAATAATAGCTATCTTAAAGGCATAAGATGAAGTTTCAATGAGATAAGACTACCAAAGGCTCACTGAGATCTTGGCACATAAGAGATATACAAAAATGCTAGTTTTTGTTCTTTTTTAACAGCATCATCACCTGGACCTCAGAACTGAGAAGATGCACTATCTCATGACCAGTTTCTCCAACTGCCTGCTATTTATAGACTTCCTTGAAAACATCTCACCAGCATCTCCACCTCAACAAATCCTAAATTAGACTCACCCTCCTCCTCATCCACCATCCTCAACCTTTTTCCTCCCCCAAGACCGTCTCACTATATGGCAGTCCACACAACCATACAAACCACACACACCTGAGCATCAAACTCTGGTCCTCCTCTCCCAAACCTCAGATCCAACTAGTTGTCAAGTTTATTTCCTTTTTCTTCTTATTTTTCTATTTTAGTATTTATATTCTTAACCTCCTAAGAGTTCCACATCCTAAAAGCTGTATATGTATTCTCATGTAGCAAATTTGCATATCACCAGAAATCCACTATAAGGTATATATCTTACTGAAACTTCCACATTTGTCCCAGGAAACATGTTTATAGAAGTACTACATATTAATAACAAAAGTCTGGCAATAGTATAAATGCATATCAACTGAAGAACCACTACATAAAGCTATTATAATCATACTATGGAATTCAAAACAGCAATGAAGTAGAGCTACTCACATCAACACAATGCTTCTCAAAAACATGTTATTAATACATGCAAAAAGCAAGTCACACAAAATATATTTTACGAGCCCATTTATATAAAATCCAAAACTCAGCAAAACCATACATTACATTCATTAGAGATAAATACATAGACAGTTAAAATTACAACACAAAAGAAGGGAATGAGTAACACAATTTTCAAGGCAATGGTTATCTCTGGGGAGGGAAGAAAAGGATTCCATGGAGGCTTTGGCAATATGATAATGTTCTATTTTCTTAACTTGGTGGGTACACAGGTGTTCATTTTTGTTCTTCAAACTTACATTTCTGTGCAATTTTGCATGTATGTTACACACAATAAAAAAAATGTGAATATGTTAAATAACTGCCAAAATAAATGTTAATGAGAAGAATGAGGAATAGAACAGGATTGAATCCTATAACTTGGGGGAAAGGGGGTAGGAAAGCGGAGGTCGGAAGAGATATATATAGATATGCTTGTTTATGCATATTATGTCAGCTGCCTCTATGAAGAGGAACTGGGGGTGGGGGTAGGATTAGCCATGGACATTATCTACCTAAATAATTTTAACATAGAAATGTTTGTGGAATAAGTAAATTTCAACCATACCATTTGTGCTGTGTGCTAACTAACAGTGCTAGGGCTTCATGGGCACAGCCTCATTTAATCCTCACCAGAGTAAAAGCATTACTGATCCCATTTTACAGGTTAAAACTGTGGCTAAGAGGAAATAGTGACACACAAGAGTAAGTGACAAAGGCAGAGGTGGCAAAACAAAAGCACAGTTCCTGCTCTCAAAGCACTCTGTGTCCAGGTAAGCGAGAAAAATGACTAAATAATAAAATTACGATCCAAGCCTCTTATCTGCATTTCTCAGATCTAAAAACGTCTGAACACCAAAATTTCTTAAGTTTCAAAACTTGACCTAAGATGAGACTATTTATGGTTGTTATATATCCCCTATAGTGAAAATATGCATATATTTAGCTGTGGAAACAGTAACATTTGATTACAAGACACTGCTCCAGATCCCGCTGAGGGCGTTAACACAACAGAACATACGTTCCATTTTACCTTTCCAAAATCCGAGAAATCCTGGATTCTGAAAACATCTAGCCTCAGGGCTTTAAAATAAGGGGCTGTGGACTTACACAGAGTAAGAAGCTCTGCACATGGAACCGGGGAGCACGGAGGGAGTTGTGATTAACTGAGGTGGGGGGGCAGCGAAGGCCGTATTTTCCACAGATGTAACAGTCTGAATAGAATTTTGTACCTTGTTTTTTTCGCCTATTACGACTAAAAAGTATTTTTTCACCTCATACTACGACTGTAAAATGCCGGTGGGTGTGTCTGTGTTGAGGGACTAGATCCCAGTCAGCCTTCCTCCGCTGCCCCTCTCGGGGCCTCAGATTCCCGTCGGTAAAGGAGAAGCCCCAAGCCCCCGGGGTCCCTAGCTCCACTCTCCGTCACAGCCCACGGGGGCTTGGCGCCCACTGCCTGACTCGCCCTACCCCACCTCTGTCCTCCCCTGGCCCTTCCTGAAGTCCCTCTTCCGTCCCCGCCATGCTAAGCGCGCCGCATTACCCACCACGGCGCTCAAGCACAGCCCGGACTGTGCAGGCGTCTACGGTCGGAAGGCGGGCTCTTCTTCTTCGGGGCGGGGCGAAGGCAAATGCGGAGCTCCTATTGGTGATCTCCGGCGGATGCGTCCCGCCCACGCGGTGACGCACTTCCGACCCCTAGCCCGCGGCGCTACCTAGGTGCTTCCGGCTCCGTGAGGTAGGTCGCGAATTGCATGTCTTGCCGCCAGTTTTCGGTGCTTATCAAGCGGGGCTTCTGCTTGTCGCCCTCCGCCTCCCGCACCGCAGAGGCGCCCCCGACCCAAGAGGAAGAAGAGCAGATGTGCAAACTGGAAGCTTCCCTCAATGGCCACGGTGCCCCGGGCCTCAGTTTCCCCATCCGTGGAAATGACAGTGTGGCCTTTGGTCACCAGTGAGGACTCTTGTCATGCATCCTGAGCTAGGATTCTGGCTCTGCCACTTACTGGTTGCCAGAGCTTGGGCAAGTCCTTGAGCGGATCGGAGCCTCCGTTTCTTCTTCTGTTAAACGCGTACAACAGTCCTTACAAAATAGTATTCCTGAGATTTGAAAGCAATGATGCATATCAGATGTTTAGCATAGCGCTTGAAAAGTGTCACGTGGAAGTGCTGATTAACTATTAGCTGTTATTTTACCTAGGGAGTGTTGTGAAAAGTAACTGAAGTTATATTAATTATAATAATAAATATATAAGAATATAATTATATTAACGAATGGACTGCTTAGAATCTCCAAGGCATTTATTTTGCAAACATTTGCATTCCAGTCTCTAGTCTGAAAGCTAGGGATGCAGCCTAGCAGGGAAAACAGTTAACTATGGAGCAATAGTAGTGCAAGTTTCTATCTCTTTGAGGATAGTTCAAATCCCTACGTGGCCACTTAACCACCCTGTGATCTTGGACAACCCCTTAACCTCTCTGGACCTCAGTTTCCTCTGCTGAGTGAGAAAGCAGTAGGGTGTAGTAGTGGTTTAAAGCTTCAACTCTGGAGCTGAATGGTCAAGATTGATTCTTGGCCCTTAAATTCAATATCTTTGAGACCCAGGATAAAGTACAGTTGCCCTTTGGTATCCCTGACTTCCTCATCTGTGGATCAAAAATATTTGGGGGGAAGAAAACCAATACAACAAAAATAATACAAGTTTTAAAAACAATACAGTACGACAATAACTTATATAGCATTTACATTGTATTAGGTATTATAAATAATCTTGAGATGATTTAAAATATACAGGAGGATGTACGTAGTTTATATGCAAATATTCTGCATTTTCTATTATGGATTTGAACATCTACAGATTTTGGTATCTGTGCGGGTCCTGGAACCAGTCCCCTGATACTAAGGGTTGATTGTACTCAAGCTCTCAGCCTCAGTTTGCTCATCTATAAAGTAGGTTTAATAATAGCACATTGTTGCTGGGATTGTTGAAAGGGCTAAAGGAAGATTAAATGCAAACCACTGGCTCATAGTAAGCTCTCAGTAAGTGTGAGTTGCCATTATCAGTAAAGTGCTTAAGGGGCAGTCAAATAAGAGAAGAAAACATCTCTAAGGAGGAACAACCATGTTTTGTTTGCCCTACACAGTTTTATAAAATTTTCAATTTATTACCAGTAAAGTTCAGGCATTTCACTTAAAACCCTGGAATATCTGACTGCTCTGGAAAAATAAGGAAGTCCGGCAACAATGGGCCAGCATCCTCCCAAGGCAGCATTTGTTTAGGGCTTGGGAGAGACTATTCCCTTTTGTAATGAAGTCTTGCTTTCCTGGTGTGTAGAGAGATAAAAGCTGAGGACCAAGAATAGAAAACACTGGGATCACCAACCTTTTAGGATCAAAAGGCCAAGAAACGAGGTGGAAAGAGAAGAAAGAGATTCTCGACTGAGTGGTATCAGAGGCACATGCTAAGAAAAACTGAGAAGGAGGGTGTGGTCAGAATTGTCAGTGATCTGGAGAGGTCAGGTTTAAAGCCATGGCACCAATTTAGAATTTGATGGCCAACAAGGGCAGTCTCAATGAAGAGGGAAGGAAGCTAGATCAGATTCCAAGAGAAGTGAAGAATGGAAGATGGGGAAGTACAGAAGGCATGCTGACTCCTCTTTTAGGAAGTATGGTTTAGGAAAGGAAGACTTGAAGAGTTGGAAACAAAGGAAAGATTCAGTATAATAAAAACAGAGAGACAAGAGGGGGTGGGGTTGAGGGCATGTGGGGACAGGATTATTCTTACCCTAGAGAGGAAGAGAGATACTTCTGCAACAGGAAGAAAGAAGATGAAAATCGCTAAATAAAGGCTTACCCCTGATGTTTTCTCTTTTCTCCACAAAGTAACAAAGAGTCTCATTCTGCTGAATGAAGGGGCTGAGGAGATGCTAGGGGGTTTGATGGGAGGGAGTTAAAGGTTTGGAAAAGATGCCAAGAGGAATGCCAAAGCAAGGTTCCAGCTAAGATTGAAACCATAAATGTGTAGAGATGACAGTTGATTATCCAATCCCTTCCTGTAGTCTCCCATCCCCATCCCAGGGGCCTCAGAGCGGGAACTCAGTTTGGACTCATTCTGGAGTGGATCTTAGTTGGGCATATACAACTGACTCTAGAAGGCAAAGCCACTGGAGGATGTTGCTTTGAAGTGATCCACCATGGTATGGGCAGGCAGAAATAGGAAGAAGGGAAAGCGCTGACAAATTAGAATGGAAGAGGCAACCAGAGGTCTCAGGGAGGTGGGTCCAGCTCAGGAAGAACAAGTAGTGAGTAAGGATTGGAGCGCGTGGTGCAGAGTGGTCCCCCACGGATGGCTGTCCAGCCTCAGTGTAACTCTGCCTTTAGAAGAGTGGGTTCTGTGAGTATTTATTAGGACCTTCGATGTGCCAGACATTGGACTATCTGCTCCTGGACAACTCTGACGGTTCAAACGTTCTTCCAAAACGCTTATTAATTGGTTGTACATAAGGGAGGTGGCGGAGGCCTTGGCTATAGTGGAAGCTTGAGGACGCATAATACGCTAAGAGTGTTGGTCTTTCATCTACGGACCATAGAAGCGAATAGTGAGTAAGTGGTGAGATCAGGTTTGTATTTTAGAAAAAGAACTTTGGTATATCTGTTCTTTTCAGATGCTTGGACCATTTACAGAAATTGTCTATGTTCTGGGCCACAAAGGAAGCTTCAATAAATTCCAAAGAATCTATAGATCACATTCACGAACCACAAAGCAGTAAAATGAAAAATCAACAACAAAAGAAGAGGCAAAAAGAAACCCATACAACACATAGAGGACACCTTAAATTAGTAACTGCAGTTGCTTCTGAGGAAGGGGCCAGGAAGTCAGGATGATTTATTTTTTACCATGTATATTTATTACTTATGAAAAATAAAATTAAAGATTGTAAGCATACATTTTAATTTTATTGCTTAAGTTGGGTGATAAGTATAGAAATATGTACACAGGTGTTCGTTATATTTTTATATCTTTTTGTATATTGAAAGATTTTATCTTACATTTTTCAAAGAAAAAGAACATACATTTGGAAACTGAAAAATACATACAGATTAAAAAGAAAACCAGTATGAAAATTATAGAATAATTAGAAACGAATGACAATGAAAGCCTGATATAAAAAAACTTGTGGGATCCAACTAAAACAATATTTAGAGGGGGATTTGTAGCGTTAAGTATACTTATTATAAAACAAGAAAAAATTTAAAAGAGCTAATTGTACAATTTAAGAGGTGGAAAAATAGCAACTAAATAAACTCAGAGAAAGCAGAAGGAAGGAAATAATAATGAAAAAGCAGAAATGAGTAAAACAAAAGAAAATGAAGTTGATTATAGAAACCAAAAGCTGGTGTTCTGTTAAAAACTAATAAAACAGACAAACTTCTTATAAGATTGATCAAGAAAAATGACACAAACAATATTATACATGGCAAAGAGGACATAGCAGGTAGGGTGAAAATTTTTAGAAAGCATAAGTGTATACTATGAACAACTTTATGCCAATATATTTGAAAAAATTAAAGAGGTAATTTTTGACAAAAATACCAATTATAAAACTTGGCCCAAGAAGAAAAGTAGACCAGTAATCATTAATGAAATTTAAATGGTAGTCTAGGATCGTCTCCAACTCCCAAGATGTCTAGGCCAAGATGGTTTTACTGGAGTGATCCACCAAAAAAAAAAAAAAAAAAAAAAAAAAAAAAGACTATATTATGCAAATTTCACTGGAATATTAACAAGATGGAGAAAGCTGTTCAACACATTCTATGAGGCTAGTCTAATCTTGATGTACTTTAAAAAGAACAAAATTAAAGAAAATATCAGGTCCATCTATATTACAAACGTGCCAAAATTGAGTATACTGGTGTATCAAAAGAATATCTCTTCCAAAAGAAGGAATTCAAATGGCTAAAAAAAATGTGGAAAGATGTTTAACCTTACTACTGGAAATAAAAACAAGAAAAAGAAACCAAGTTTTCTCCCATAAGAATGACAAAACGGTGCTATGGGCAAGGAGAGAACAGTATTCTTGTACATACATAGCAGGGCTGTAAATGTTATAGCCACTCTGGAGAGCAATTTGATGTTATCGAAATGAAAATGCTCATCTAGCAATTCCACTTCTAGGAATTTAACTGGAGGAAGTCTCCCTTGTGTGCTTGAGAACGTTTGCTGCAACAATGTTGGCAACAGATGAAAAAATGAAACATCCTAAACAGCCATTAATAAGGATAAAAAAAGCAAATTATTCCTGTACAATGGATGATCATATAACATTAAAAGGAATGAATTAACTCACAAGTATCTCCATGGGTAAATTTTGAAAACATAGAGTGAAGTGAAAACAAAATAAAGCAAGATACAAAGATGATGCAGCAGAATTGCCGTGTATGCAAATTTGGTGAAATGCCTAATGGCAATATATACTTCCAATAGAGAAATATATGCATATAAAACTATTTTCTTGGCCGGGCACAGTGGCTCACGCCTATAATCCTAGCACTCTGAGGGCCCAAGAGAGGAGGATCACTTGAGGTCAGGAGTTCGAGACCAGCCTGAGCAAGAGCAAGACCCCTTCTCTACTAAAAATAAGAAAATTAGCCCGGCATGGTGATGTGTGCCTGTAGTCCCAGCTACTCAGAGGCTGAGGCGGGAGGATGGCTTGAGCCCAGGATGGTACTCTAGCCCTGGAAACAGAGTGAGACTCTGTCTCAGAAAACAAACAAACAAACAAAAAATTGTTTTCTTTGTAAGGACTGCAAAGATTGTTCCAAAGCTCAAACTAGAGGGACTCTAGGAAAGGAAAGGGAAGATTGGGATGAGAGTGGAGAGTAAAGAAATCTTGAGGTTTATCTGAAATGTTCTAATTTCAAGTTTAAATAATAAAACTATATATTCATATAGTGATTGTGAAATTTTTCAGATACTGACTTTAAAAAGGGGAGTAAAGGCAAATATGCCAAAATGTCGGATGGTAGGGACATGGACAAATGCCATTTTTTTCACTTTCACTTATTTGTATTTTTTTTTTAATTTCTAATAGGAAGAGTGAAAATTTGAAAAAATGAAAAGCATATTTATAATTTTTTTTAAGTACACAGCAATGAGTGGAGAAGAGAATGGACAGGGGAAGACAGAGGCCAGGTTTTGTCACACCTCCAGGTCGAGACCTTTTGGTGATAGTCCATGGCAGTATCTGTACTCACATGGTTTTGGGATTTATGAGATTTTCAGTTTGATCTAGTGGAGGCGATGGGTATAATTTAGGGGATTGGAAAGAGAAAACAGGCCCCCTTTACTCATTACTCTTCTTAGAGGGATGGTGACAGCCCCCAGAGGCCAATTTTTAAAATGATTCCTAAATTTAAAGCCAGCAGAAGACTCAGACACTCGACTGAGAAATGTGCACACTGCTGGCGGCAGTGTAGGCGTCCTCAAACTACGGCCCTCGGGCCACATGCAGGTGTTTTTGCCCGTTTGTTTTTTTACTTCAAAATAAGATATGTGCAGTGTGCATAGGAATTTGTTCATAGTTTTTTTAAAACTATAGTGCGGCCCTCCAACGGTCTGAGGGACAGTGAACTGGCCCCCTGTTTAAAAAGTTTGAGGACCCCTGGGATGGTTCAGTCTTCCTATAGGACAATTTGGCTGTGCTCATCAACAGTCCAGACGTGTCCGTGTTCTTTGACCCAGTAATTCCACTTCTGGGAATCTATCTAGGGACCTCAGAAGAGATGCACACCAAAGTTAATGGACAAGGAAGTGCATTATAGCCTTAATTATATCAGGGGAAAATGGAAACAACCTAACTGCCTCCAGATGATTATAAAGGAGCATGACTGGAGTGACAATTCTGTGCAATACTGTGCAGACTAAAAATCATGTTTTCAAAGAACACTCGATGTCAGAAAAAAAAAATCAAGAGTATTTTAAGAGAGAGAGAAAACTAGAAGAACATACACCAGAGGTTCTCAGTTCTCCACGTGGCCTCCCGTGTGGTCAGCTTATACTTCCTCGCAGCATGGCGGGCTCAGGGTGGTGGGTTTCTTCTTGTAAGGTAACTTAGGGCTCCTGGGAGTGTAAAGTCAGAATCTGCGAGGTCGTTTTAAGGCTTAGGCTCAGACTGGCACAGCATCATTTCCTTTGTATTCTATGAGTCAAAATGTTTCAGAAGGGGAACACTGAGAGGCTGGCTTTGTTTTGGGCCATCCTTGGAGACCAGCTCCTGTAGAGGATGTACCTGCACTTAGCTCCCAAACTCCCACCCCAGCTCCAGCATAAAGTTTGTAGTGAGTGGGTGATGTTGGAGAGAAGATGAGTTGGAGCCAGGCTGTGCAGGGGTCCAACGTCAGCCTAAAGAGTTTAAACTTCTAAAACATAAATGAAAACGATGGTGCCAGGGAGGAGGTGAGGCAGAAAGTCTTACCCTTCACAGGCTCCTTTCCAGACTTCCCCATATGTCCTACAGCCAGAACCTCAAATCCCATCAGCCCCCCTTGCAGCACAGGGAGCCTGGGCAGGCGAGAATCTGATAAGGCGGAGTGGGACTGCTGTCATTGCCTGAGTCAGCCAGGAGTCGTCCAGGCGTGTGTGGGCCATCGCAGCCTGAGCGAATCATGAAGGCAGAAGGGTACAATGGTACTGAGTGGGCTACAAACAGAGGCTGCCACAAGTGACAAAAAGCAGGGAAAGCAGCTGGGGGGACATGGCTTTAGTTCAGGGGAGAGGAGGTGGGGGCCCAGGTCAAGGCAGAAGCAGCAAGGAGGGGAAAATAAGCCGGATGTGAAAATGAACACAAAAGTGGAGTACACAGCCCGTGACTGCCTCTCAGGAGAGAGAATGGGAGCGGCAGACAGGGATGGAGACAGAGAGAGAAGTCAAAGATGACAACACGATTCGCAGCTTGCTTTCTTGGACACTGCACTGAGGCTGAGTGCACAGAAAAGAGAAGTTAGCTTGCGAGAGACAATGACTTTTGCCTCGGGAGTCTGAGAGCTAGCCGGAGGGAAATGCTCTCAGAGTGTGGGTCCTGAAACGCTGGCACATGGTAGAAAGGGCAGGGCTAGATGGAAAGACTGGGAACGACCAGCACAGAGCTGTAGCCGAAGCCATGCTGTTGAATTACGTCTCTGCTCGTCCCAGGTCTGGAAGAATGCACAGGCGACTGCTCACGGAGGTTCCCTCTGGGAAGACGGACTGGCCAGGGGTGGGGTAGGTCCAGGGGAAAGCATTCACTGACTTCATATATATATATACGCACTGTGGAGGCCTGATAGTGGTCATGTACCCGAGAAGGGAAAAGCAAGTTTCTAAATGGGCAGATTAGGCCGGGCGCGGTGGCTCACACCTGTAATCCTAGCACTCTGGGAGGCCGAGACAGGAGGATCGCTCAAGGTCAGGAGTTCAAGACCAGCCTGAGCAAGAGCGAGACCCAGTCTCTACTAAAAATAGAAAGAAATTAATTGGCCAACCAAAAATATATAGAAAAACTTAGCCAGGCATGGTGGCGCATGCCTGTAGTCCCAGCTCCTCGGGAGGCTGAGGCAGAAGGATCGCTTGAGCCGAGGAATTTGAGGTTGCTGTGAGCTAGGCTGATGCCAAGGCACTCTAACTTGGGCAACAGAGTGAGACTCTGTCTCAAAAAAAAAAAAATGATCAGATTAAGAAGGAGAATGCTGGGGGCAAACAAAGAGGATGTGGCGAATGGTTACACTTAGAGAGCAAGATGAGAATTAAGAGCAGAAGATGATTGGAGGGGTCAGGAGAAACCAGGGGGCTCAGCATTGAATCTTGGAAATCAGCAAAAAGAGAACATTTCATGAAGAGTGAAGAGCTACAGAGAGAAGGAGATGGGATGATAACTGGAAAAAGAAGGCCTTAGTGACTGGGGACGATGCTGTCATTGTTGACCCTGGAAAGCACGGTTTTAGTAGAGTGGTCCAGCAGGAGAAGATACTGGAAGGGGCAAATCAGAGTGCAGGGGGTGAACTGCAGCCACATATACAGATGTGTGGTGACATAAGGAGAGAATGCACCCATTGGGGCAGAGAAATGATATTTCTTGACTACAGGCGATGGATCATATCCTTAAAATGTATAATAACACCCACCCCTCACCTTTTAGCTTGTTTTTGGACCTGCAAACTAAGAAGTAAGCATTGCATCAACCTGTACAGGGTGCACACCGGTTATTCCTGCAACATCCTGCATCACCATGGGACCGGTAGTTGATGTGGTAAAAATATGTTGTGCATTTGTCTTTTCCACGAAATTTCTTCTAGCCACAAAATTAACCAGAAATAAGAGAAGCATAACCTCGTCTCCCCCTTTTCTCAGCAACACAGAGAGACAGAGTCGCCGACACAAGAGAATGAATACTGTACCCAAACTAAGTTAGAAATACTTATGAAACAAGGTTAGATGATATACAGCAGTTTCTTTGCTGGCCCACCGCGGATTGAAACCCCTGTTAAAATTAGATTATGGGGTGTTTCAGATTAAATGAACAAGCCCGTGTGAAAAGACTCAACAGAAATAAAGCCTGAAGATTTCGAATTATTCACTCATGAGTGATTTGTCTTTCCCTGTCTCTTTTCTCTTCCTTTTGTACTTTGTTTTTCCTCGCATTTACCATCTTTTCTATAGATAGACTGCAGAACTGCCCATGAGGTCAAGCACGTGCAAGGGACCCAGAAGCATCACCTGCCCATGACCTCAGTTGGCAGCCAGCCCTTGTGCTGATGTGGGTCTGGGTGGGAGAGCAGGGGCTGGGGAGGAGAAGAGGACTCATCAAAAGCCACTCACCTGGGCCTCTGGAGTCCAGGGCTCCGTCTTGGCACAGCTACTTTCTTTGAATAGTTAGTGACAGTAAATTTCCATAAAAATGTATTCCGTGGAATACTTTCAGCTGCTAATACTAGAATACCCAACCAAAAGTGGCCTTCCTAATAAAGAAACTTCAGATCTAATTTAGCAAAGAGTTCCAAGGGAGGAGGTTCCAAGGTTAGGGCACAAACTCAACAATGTCATAAAGGCCCCTGCTCTAACGTCTTCAGCACATTGATTTTTACCTTTAGCTCTGTCCCCATGGTCGCAGGATGGCTGCTGCAGCTCCAAGCATCTCCTTCCTCCATGACAGTGTGCAAAGTTGCCTTCTATCTCTTTTTATCAGAGAGGAAAATCTTTCCCATGAGCCTCCTGCATACTTCCATTCAAGTCCCACTGTCTAAGATTGGGTCCCACGCCCATGCCCCAGCTGCAAGGGAGGCTAGGAAGGTGAGCACCTTGCATTTTCAGTCTCTGTAGGAGAATAAAGAAGCTGGAATGACTGCTTGGTGGGCAACTAAATATCCACTATGAGTCACAGTGATGGGAATAAAAAGTAATAATAACAGCTAACATGAACTATGCTATTAATACATGTTACACACTGTTCTAGGGGATTAACACGCATTGGCTTGGTTCATCCCAACAAGACTACTAGAAGGTGAGTATTATTGCTGTCTCCATTTTACAAGCAAGGAAACTAAGGCTCGGAGAGGTTTAAAAACCTTGCCTCCAGCCCCACAGATAGAAAACCTTTGGTAGACCAAGGTCAGTGAGATACAGTCCTTGACCTCAAAATACTCACAGTTCAGAGGAAGGCCCAAGGCGGGGAACTACATCACCGCAACATGGTGAGTGAGATAAGTGCTTGAGAAACAGGGTGTTAGCAGGAAAACATCTGGCCTCAGCGCCGCTCGCCCGGGCCAGCCAGGCCAGCGTGTTTCCAGTGGAACCTCCCAGGGAGGAAGGGAACAGAGGAAAGTGCTTAGGGGACAGGAGCATTCCCCAAACTGGGAAGGAGGGTGAGGCATTTGGGAGTGTGTGACAGTGCCATGCTGTCTCGGAGTGCCCAAGGAGGTGGCAGAACCCTGGCAGGAGCGACTGCATGATGCTACGAGGAAGGCTGCACTCCAGGGCATGAAGCTCCTCAATGAACTGGAAGGAGCAACAAGGACACCCGGCTTCCAGGGCCCGGGCAGAATTGGACAATATTGCACAGTGGTGCCTTTGGCAGATAAGAGACCAGAGGGCCCTCCCTAAGTGTCTGCACTGCATAGGATGCCCTCGCCCTGGAGGCATGGAGAGAATCCAGCCAACCACTGAGAGTAGTTTATTAATATTATACTCTGGGACTTGAAGGCTTGGCATCAGACTTAATTTTATTTGGAACAACAAATTCCTATGGCATTTCGTACATCCAGAGAGAAAGCCAGCCTGACTTTAGAGCTGCACACACAGATCCGTAGAAACGCAGAAAAAGATATCACTGCATCTGTCATAGGAGAAGGAATCCAGGAAGGTTCCACAGATGAGGTGCCATTTAAGTGGGGTACTGAAGGATGAATAGGAGTTTACTAGGGGGACAAAAAAGGAAAAGGTCTACACAAAGGCAAAGAGGTAGAAAAGACATTGCTCCTCTTCAGAGCTGTGAGTATTCTGACATGGGGTAAATGGCACAGAGGCTGGGAGATGAGGCAGGTAAAGAAGACCCTGTCGTTTTATCTTGAATTTCAAGACCTTGAGTAGGGATGTCTAGCTCTTAAAAAGTCAAAAATGGGTCTGAATGAGAGTTTTCCAAATTTGCACTCTTAGGTAACATAACATTTTCTTATTCATGAACCCCTTAATCAGTTGAATTTACCTGTAGCTCCAAAATATAAATCAGATATAATAGGGATACATTTTACCCTAACCATGATTATCTTGGATACGGGAAACATCTGGTTTTACTACTAAATTAAGCCTGACCCTGTGTCCCCAGGGACAAGGCTAGCAAGAAAGTTAATCTCCGTCATTATGGGAAACCCTCCCTACCCAGAGAGCTGGGTGGAAGTCCTGGGTTTGCTCTAGTCCTGACTGCTAAGGAGGGCCGTGCAGTTGTCCTCCACACAGGTGACTTCCAGAATGATGACTGCCCTCTGCCATCTCCCCAAGCCGACTCCCCCATGCAAGACTCAGGATTCTTTCCATGGAGAAGCTCCTCTCACAGAGTGCATGTTCCCCAGGGACACCAGGCAGCCATTTCCCTCTGAGGTCCTCCCTCGGGTGACAGGAAGAAGCTAGACACAGTCCCAACTGCTCCCCAGGACCTCCAGCTACCCCTGGTCTGGGAGTGGGGAGTCAGCCCAGTTCAGACCACTGATTGAGAGCCCCCAACCTTCCCAGGTGCTCTCAGGTTAAAGTTCAAATGCCATCACCTCGTCTAAAAGCAGTGTTTTTCAAGCTGAAAATCTGTGACCCATCAATAGCTTATAAAATCAGTTTATTGGGTCATGACCTGTAATGCTATTTATTATTCATTATTATTTAAGATTTGAAGGGTGAAATGAGTATTTTCTATTTATTTGGTTGGTTGTTTTTGTCGTGCATGCATTTATTTACCTTTATCAACCAGCTAACATCTTTTTGATGTTTTTCCCCAGACATCTAATTGTGAACATAATCAAACAAACCAAAAAGTTGAAAGAATTACACAGAGGCTACCCATATTCCCACCATCTGGATTCTACCATTAGTATATATTTTTAGTATAAAAATATTAGTATAATATTAGTATAAAAATAGAAATTAGTATAAAAATAGTATAGCATTAGTATAAATAGCATTAGTATAAAAATAAAAATATATTTTTATTATTATTTTATTTATTTATTTATTTTAATTTTATTTTAATTTTATTTTTTATTTATTTTTTAGTTTTATGTATATTTTTTAGATTAAGGCATAATTTATATACAGTAAGAGTTACCCTTTTTAGTGTACAGTCCTATGGGTTTCTCAAACAAAGTCCTATGGGTAGTTGTGTTGCTACCACCACAATCATGAAACAGAGCAGTTCATTCAATCCAAAAAATTCTCCCATGCACCTTTGCAGTTGATCGATCCTTCTTCCAAACCCTGACCCCTGGCAACCACTGGTCTATTTTCTGTCTCTATAGTATGCCATATAAACAGAATTATAGTATGTTGCATTTTGAGTCTAGCTTCTTTCATGATGTATAGAGCATTTGACATTCACATATGGTGTTATGTGTATTAGAAGATTGTTCCTTTTATTGCTGAGTGGTATTCCAACGTGTTGATGCACCGCAGTTTCTTTATCCATTCACCAGCTGAGGGGCATCTAAGTCATTTCCATTTTTTGGCAATTATGAATAAAGTCACTGTAAACATTTCCAGACAGGTTCTTGTGTGAACCTAACTTTCATTTCCGTAGGGTAAATATCTAGGAGTAAAAAGGTAGGTCATATTTTATCATATGTTTTACTTTATAAGTTTTACTACCAAACTGTTTTCCAGGAGATTGTATCATTTTGTATTCCCATCACAATGTATGAGAACTCCAGTTGTTCCAATCTTTGCTGTTCCTCGACATCATTGCTATTTTTTAAAATTTTGGCCATTCTAATATGTATGCAGTGGTATTTCATTGTGGGTTTAATTTGCAATTCCCTAATGACTAATGATACTGAGCATCTTTTCAAGTGCTTATTTGCTATATATCTATAATTATATCTCTGTATTTATATATTTCACCCATTTAAGAAATTGAATTGTTCGTTTTCTTATTATTGTTTTGTTGTTTTTTTTTTTTTTT
>VBSM01002153.1:17730099-17779746 GCA_008086735.1 Cheirogaleus medius
CCTCCCAGAGTGCTAGGATTACAGGCGTGAGCCACCACGCCCGGCCTTTTTATTGATTTTTGAAAGTTGTTTATATATTCCGGATACAAGTCCTTTATATGGATATATAATTTGCAAGTATCTTGTTACAGTCTGTGGCTTATCTTTTCATTTTCTTAATAGTGTCATTTAAAGATCAGAAGTGTTAAATTTTGATGAAGTGCAATTTATCAAATTTTTTTCTTTTATGGATCATGCTTTTGGTGGCATATCTACATGAACTTTTTAGACACTTTTATTAATATATAATTCATAAATCACACAATTGACCCATTTAAAGTGTGCAATTCAATGGCTTTAATATAGTCAAAGATTTGTGCAGACATTTGTGCAGACAATCCATTTTAGAACATTGTCATCATCCCAGGAAGAAATCCCAGACCCCTTAACTGTCAGTCTCCTACACCCCATTCCCACCTCCCCAACCCTGGCAACCACTCGTCTACTTTCTGTTTCTATAGCTTGACCCATTGTGGACATTTCACATAAATAGAATCATACTATATGTGACCTTTTGCGACTGGCACCTTAGCAGAACTTAGCATAATGTTTTCAAGGCTCACATTGCAGCATGTATCAATACTTCATTTCTTTTTATTGCCAACTGATATCCCTTGTATGGATATATCACATTTTATTTATCCATCATCAGTTGACAAACATTTGAGTCATGTCTACCTTTTGCCTATTATGAATGATGTTGGAGTGGACATTTGTGTACAAGTCTTTATATGGACATATGTTTTCATTTCTCTTGGTTATATAGCTAGGAGTGGAATTGCTGGGTCATACGTAACTATACATTTAACCATTTGAGGAACTGCCAGGCTGCCTCCCAAGGTAGCGGCACCATTTTACATCCCCACCAGCAGTGTATGAAGTCTCCGATTTCTCTACAGTCTCCCCAACACTTGTTACTGTCTGATAATAGCCATTTTAGTGGGTGTGAAGTGGCATCTCATTGCGGTTTTGATTTGCATTTCCATGATGATGTTGAGCATCTTGTCATTGTTTCTTGGCCTCTTGTTTGACATCTTTAAAGAACTGTCTATTTGAGTCCTTTGCCCATTTAACAATTTTATTTGTATTGTTATTATTAAATTATAAGTGTATATTCTAGATACAAGGCTCTTATAGATAATTCACAAAAATTTTCTCTTATTTTGTGGATTTTCTTTTCACTCTCTTGATGGTGTGCTTTAAAGTATGAAAGCTTTGAAATTTGGTGATGTCTAGTCTGTTTTTTCTTTTGTTGCTTGTACTTTTGCATCATGGCTAAGAAACCATTGCCTAATCCAAGGTCAGGGAGATTATGCTTATGTTTTCTTCTAAGAATTTTATAATTGAGCTCTTACGTTTAAGTCTTTGATCCAGTTTAAGTTAATTTTTGTGTATGGTGTGAGGTAAGGGATCCAACTTCATTCTTTTGCATGTGGACATCCAGCTGTCCCAACGTCATCTACTGAAAAGGCTAACCTTTCTTCATTGAGTCGTCTTGACATATGTTAACAATTTATATTTGCTTTATCACATATCTATCAACTTTTCATTCCTCTTGCTCATTCACCAATCTATTTTGATGCATTTCAAAAAGTAAGTTGCATACACCAGAATACTGGTTAGGAAACTAACACTTCAGCATGGTGTCATCAACTAGAATTCAATATTTGTCTACTTTATTCTTTTTGATGTACGATTTACATATAATGAAATGCACAAACCTTACATGTACCATTTGATGAGTGTTGACAAACTGCATTCACCTGTGCAATGCAAATCCCTGTGAAGATATAGAACACCCCCACCCAGAAAGTTCCTTCATGTGCATTTATTTTTACATATTTATTTTTCACAAGTGCATGTGCCCGTGTAACCACTACCTTAATCAAGATATTTTCTTGCACTTCTTTGCAGTCAGTGTTGCCCCACCCTGTCCAAACCCCAGGCAGCCACCTGTCTCATTTCCATCACTATAGATCAGTATTGCTTGATAGGGAATTTCATGTAAATGAAATCATATGATAGGTACTATTTTGCGACTGGTTTATTTTGATCTTGACCCGTATTTGAAAACAAAGTAAAGCAGAATAGGAAATATCGGAATGAACAGCCTGCTGCAGGGTAAAATATTGCTTTGTAGATCTTTGTTTTAGAGAGTTAGATGATTGATAGATGCTGAGAGACAGAGAGAGAGAGAGAGAGAGAGAGAGAGAGAGATGGCACTGGGCCAAAATAGAAAATGCATTTCTTTCTGTGGGTTATAATCAAAAAGATTTAAAAGTTACTGACCCAAAAAGTTCTCCTGGATTAAGACTGTGTGATTCTTTTCCATCTGTCTTGTTACCCTCCTCCCCCTCAGCTGCCTTGATCTCATATCAGTTAGCCCAGTGCTTTTCTTGGGACTTTGCAAATGCTGTTGCTTCCCTTGGGCCCCTCTCCCCACTTTGTCCTGCTCTCCCCCAAACTGGAAAACTCCTACTCATCCATCAGAGGCCTGCTTGGTTGGCCCTTCCTCTAGAAAACCTTCTCTGTTCCCATGCTCCCCTCTCAGAACTGGTACCACGTTGTACCCTAGTTATTTGGTCACCCTTTCTTGCAGCTGACCACAAGCTCTGTGGGGACAGGGACCATGTTGTGTTCACCTTTGCAGTCCCTAGCTCCTGGGATGGGATAACATATAATAGGCATCCATAAATATTCACTGAATGAATGAATGAATGAACTCTACTGTGAAATAGAGCTAACAATAGGACCTACTTCCTAGAGTTTTTGTGAGGTTAGTTAATATATGACAATAGCCTACAACAGGGCCTGGCACACAGAAAGTGTCATCTAATGCTCTCTCTTAACATGTCACATCATCCTCCCCGTCATTAACATCATCATCATGATCATCACCACCACCACCTCCAGCATCATCACTGGCATCATCATTTTTTTTAGAAAAAAATTGCAAGGCGAACTAAAAAGCAAGAAAAAAAAACATAGTCTGAAGAGACAAAACAACCATCAGAACCAGACTCACGTATGACATGAATTTTGGAATTATCAGATATGGAATTTAAAATAACTTTTAATGTATTAAGGGATAGCAATTACTATGTTAAGGGATAAAATGGAAAAAGTATACGACGTGCAAGCAGAGAAATGGGAACTCTAAGAAAGAGTCAAAAGGAAACCACTAGAAATTTATTTTTTTTAAAAAACCATAAGAAACAAAGAATGTCTTTGATTGGCATATCCAGGTGAGCTTGAAGATATGTCATCAGAAACTCCACAAACTTAAATGCAAAAAGAAAAAGAATTAGAAAAAAAACTATCCTAGAACTGTGGGACAATCACAAAACATGTTACATATGTGTTATGGCAATATCAGAAGGATAAAGGAACAGAAGAAATATTTGAAGTAATGATAGGGGAGAATTTTCCAAATTAATGACAAACACCAGTCAATAGATCCAGGAAGCTCAAAGAACACTAAGAAGAATGAATACCAAATTGAAAACAGAAAATCAATTGAGAAAAATCAATGATACTAAAAGTTGACTCTTTGAAAAGATCAATGAAATTGATAAACCTCTACCTAGGCTAATCAACAAAAAGAAAGAAAACACAAATTAGTAATATGAGAAATGAAGGGCTATTACTGCTGATCCCACGAATAGGAAAAGGATAAAGGAACATTATGAAAAACTCTATGCCCACAAATGTGATAACTTAGGTGAAATAAGCCAATTCCTTGAGAGGCACAAACTACCAAAATTCACAAAGGAGAAGTAATTATCAGAATTTGCTTATATCTATTAAAGAAATGGAATCAACAACTAATAAATTTTTTAAAAAGAAAGCAAAAGATTCAAATGGTTTCAATGGTGAATCCTTCCAAACATTTAAGGAAGAAATTATACCAATTTTCTATAATCTCTTCCAAAAAATAGAAGCAGAAGGAAAACTTTCTCAGTCCTTCTATAAGGCCAGCATTACCCTAATACTGGCACCAAATAAAGACATATAAGAAAGAAAAACTACAGATCAATATCTCTCATGAACATAGATGCAAAAGTCCTCAACAAAATATTATCAAATCAAATTCAATAATGTATAAAAAGTATTCTACACTGCAACCAAGTAGGATTTATTCCAGCTATTTAAGGCTGATTCAACATTCAAAAGTCAATTAAAATAATCCATCACATCGACAGGCTAAAGAAAAATCATACAATATCAATAGCTGCAGAAAAAATTTTAGCATTTGCCAAAATCCAACACCCATGGGTGATTAAAACTCTCAGCAAACTAAGATAAGAGGGGAATTGCCTCAACCTGATAAAGAACATCTACAAAAAAACCCTAAGCTAACATGATACCTAATGGTGAAAAAATAGACTCCTTCCCCCTAAAGGTCAGGAACAAGGCAATGATGCTCTCACCTCTTACCACTTCTATTCAATATCATACTGAAAGTCCCACCTAATGCAATAAGATGAAGAAAAAATAAGAAAAGTTATACAGACCGGGAAGAAAGAAACAAAACTGTCTTTGTTTGCAGATGACATTATCGTCTATGTAGAAAATCCCAAAGAGTCCACCAAAAAAACCTCTTGGAACTAATAAGTATTATATTTGTAGCAAGGTTGCAGCATACAAAGTTAACATACAAAAGTCAATGGCTTTCCTATACACCAGCAACAAATAATTGGAATTTGAAATTAGAAACACAATGTCACTTATATTAGCACCAAAAAAAAAAAAAAAAAAAAGGAAAGCTACAAACTCTGATGAAAGAAAACAAAGATCTAAATAGATATATACTCCATGCTTATGAATAAAAGACTCAATATTGTTAAGATGTCAATTCTTCCCAACCCGATCTATAGATTCGGCACAATCCCAATCAAAATGCCAGTGAGTTATTTTTGTGATTATTGACTTACTGATTCTGAAGTTCATATGAAAAGGCAAAAGACCTGGAATAGGCCGGGCGCGGTGGCTCACACCTATAGTCCTAGCACTCTGGGAGGCCAAGGCGGGTGGATCGCTCAAGGTCAGGATTTGGAAACCAGCCTGAGCAAGAGTGAGACCCTGTCTCTACTATAAATAGAAAGAAATTAATTGGCCAACTAAAAATATATGGAAAAAATGAGCCGGGCATGGTGGTGCATACCTGTAGTCCCAGTTACTTGGGAGGCTGAGGCAGAAGGATTGCTTGAGCAATCCAGGAGTTTGAGGTTGCTGTGAGCTAGGCTGACGCCACGGCAGTCACTCTAGGCTGGGCAACAAAGTGAGAATCTGTCTCAAAAAAAAGACCTGGAATAGCCAGAACAGTCGTGAGAACAACAAAGTTGGAGGAATAACACTACCTGACTTTAAAACTTACTATCAAGACAGCATGGTATTGATGAAAGAACAACTAGATCAACTGAACAGAATAGAGAGCCCAAAACTATATCCACACAAATATAGTCAACTGATCTTTGACACAGTAGCAAAGGCAATTTGATGGAGAAAGGATAGTCTTTTCAACCAACGTTGCTAGAACAACTAGATTTCTATAGGCAATAATAATAATAATAATTTAGACACAGACTTTACATATTTTACAAAAAAATAACTCAAACCATAGACCTAAATGTAAATACAAAACTATAAAACTATAAAACTTCTAGAAGATACCATAGGATAAAATCTTGGATCTAGGTGACCTTGAATTTAGCAATGAGTTTTTAGACAACAACAAAAGCATGATCCATAAAAGAAAAAAAATTGATAACTTGAACTTTGTTAAAGTATGAAACTTCTGATTTGCAAAAGACACTGTTAAGAGAATGAAAGGGCAAGCCACAGACTTGGAGAAAAATCTTTGCAAGACACATAATCTGATAAAGGACTTGTATCTAAAATGGATTAAGAATTTAAAAAACTCAACAGTAAGAAAACAAGTTTAAAAATGGGCAAAAAATATCAACAGGCAACACGTAAGACATACAGATGGCAAAAAAGCATATGAAAAGATGCTCAACGTCATATGTCATTAGGGAATTGCAAAATAAAACAGTGAGATACCACTACATACCTGCTATAGTGGCTAACACCCCCAAAACTGACAAAACCAAATACTGACAAGAATACAAAGCAGCAGAAACTCTCATTTATTGCTGTTAGGAATGCAAAATGGTACAGCCACATTGGAAGACAGTTTGCCAGTTTCTTACACAGCTAAACATATTCTTACTATATGATCCAGCAACCGTGCTACGTGGTATTTACCCAATTGTGTTGAGAAACTTATGTCCATACAAAAACCTGTATGAGTGTTTATAGCAGCTTTATTCATAACTGTCAAAAACCGAAAGCAACCAAGATGTCTTTCAGTAGGTGAATGGGTCAACAGTGGTACAGAGTTTGTGAATCCACTCATGAATTGATGGGCACTTGGGTTGATTCCACATCTTTGCAATTGTGAACTGTGCTGCAATAAACATTCAAGTGCAGGTGTCTTCTTGATAAAATGATTTATTTTCCTTTGAGTAGATACCCAGTAGTGGGATTGCTGGATCAAATGGTAGGTCTACTTTGAGTGCTTTCAGAAATCTCCATGAAGATGTCTCTATGAAGACAATAAAAAGATCAGCGGTTTCCAGGATTCAGGATGAACAGGGAGCACGGGGGATTTTTAGGGTGGTGAAACTTTCCATGTTGCTACATCTGCGGGTCCATGACATAATGCGTTTGTTAAGACCCACAGAACTGTGTAGGAGAAAGTGAAACTTAACGTGAACTAGGCACTTTAGTTTATAATAATCAATAGCAGTCATTAATGGTGACAAATGAACCACACTCATGCAAGATGTGTGGGGAAATTGTGCACAGGGGAGGGGGCGTATAGGAACTGCCTGTACTATCTGCTCAATTTTTCCGTAAATCTAAAACTGTTTTTAAAAAAATAAAGTCTACTAATTTTAAAAACTGGAAGACAGGCTTGAAAACAAGTAAATGTAGGTGATATAACGTGGGCTGAGCTTATAATCAGGCAAGTCTTGAGAAGCCCTGAATTCGGAGTTTCTGTTATTTGGCACCGCCAGGCTGCTCCCAGGCCTCACACAGACCACCCACAGGTGAAGAAGCCTGGATCTTGGGCAGGAACTTGAATAGTGGAACTGTGTGCAGGAAGGTAAACTTCCCACTTACTATCTCTCTTGGGCCTCAGGACAATGCCCTGTTTTCTTTAACTTTTTATTCTGACATCATTTCAAACTTACAGAAAAGTTGCAAAAGAAGCATGAAGAATCCCCCCAAGTCCTTTCTCCAGGTTTTCCCAAATGTGTTCACATGCGCCCACATCCGCGGTCAGCACCGCGTGCGTCTCCACTTCACAGTCAGGCCCCCGGCTGAGGGGACGGGCCCTGATTTCGCTTCTTTCTCATGTTCATTCTGACATTTGCTGAGCGTCTAATACATGCCGGGCATCGTTCTGAGTGTTAGGTTTGTTCTGGGTGGGAACCGGAAAAGTATGTACGGGGCGAATGTGGTTAATGCCTATCCCCCCCCCCAATAAGGACGGAACTACCCCCCCCCTTATCTCTGCAGGATGAGACCGACGCAGGGGTCCCAGAAATCGGTTACGTAAAAAAGTTTTATTACAGCGGCTGTTCTGGCCCAGCTGCTCACTCCCACCCCCTCGCCCCCCCCCCCAGAAGCCCTCTCTAAAACCCAAGGTCTCCCCCTCCCTCGGGGTGGACGCTCTTTGGGCCTCCACCCATGTGCACCCGGAGACCCAAAATAAACAACATTTTACTACACGTGAGCCTTCGTGTGCCTCCTTCTCGGCTCTACACGCACCTTCCTATGTCGCCGCCTGGAACCCCTGCGAGGTGGGGCTGTTGCTGCAGGGACTTGGCGGGACAGCGGCTCGGGCACAGCCGGGGGGTTCGCTTTGCCCAGAGCCGCACGGCGAGCCGCAGAGCTGGCACGCAGACACAGGTGCGGGGGGACCAGGAGGGGAAACAGCCCAAGCCGCACATTCCCAGAGGATGTCAAGGGTAGACTTTTCCTGTCGTCACCAGGTGAGACAAACGCAAAGACACAAAGACAGGGCGAGGGAAGGTTTCGTCTTCACAAGCGGCGGCGTGCAGGGTTGAGCCGCGGGGGCGTGTGTGGATGTGTGAGCGGTGAGTGCGAGGGAGGGCGAGTGCGTGCGGAGCGTCACACCTCGTCTGGAGAATTCTCGAAAGCCCCTCCTGAGGCCTGATCGGGCCTGCCCTCTCCGCGTCCACCTGGGCCGCCCCCAACACGCGGCCTTCACACTCCACTGCTTGTGTCTGTTTACCCGTCAGTGCCCCGACCAAATCCGGGGGCTGGGAAGCAGGGGCTGGGGCTGTCATGTCCTGCTCTCCCCAGCCCAGGTCTTGGCACACGGCCGTGCAATTCCTCCGCATTGATCCTCGGAGGCACCGGTCAGAGGCCACCTCCTCCAGGAAGCCACCTCTGACCCCCAGGAACTGGGTTCCCTATACTGTCACTGAGTTGGGGGCTGGCGTCTGTCCTGCTGCCCACTTGGTTGTGTCTGTTTCATGTCTTGCTGTCTGTGCCCTCAGCACTGCCCCCGCCCCCGCCCTGGGAAGCCAGACCTTACCCATCGGGGGAATTTGCTGCTTCCCTGGTTCCCCTCCAAACAGCACTTGATCCCCCTGGGCTGTCCTTGGCTTGGAGAACTCTGCCTCCACCCTGAAACCAACAGCCCCTAGAGAGCAGGAGGAGGGTCAGATTACTCTCTGGGTCCACATCCCTTGCTCTCCACGTACTCCAAGGCAACCCTGGCCTTCAGTCAATTCCCCCAACATGCTAAGTTGGTTCCCGCCGCAGGGCCTTTGCACTTGCTGTTCCCTCTCCCTAAGCTAGTCCCCCCTCCATATCCTTTTTACATTCTCAGCTCAAGTGTCTCCTCCTCAGAGAGGCCTGTCCTGACCACCTGCCCCACTGGCCTAAGAGGTCCCTGTGTTTTACTTTGGTCTTGGGGCCTCTTGTTACCTTAAATACTTTGTTTAGCATTTTTCCCTACCATGTGGCCCCATCGGGCCGTCTGTGGTGTCCAGTGGCTAGTGGCCTATAGAGCCGGGCTCCAATCCCAGCTCCCTCAGCTTGCCTGCCTTGCGATTCCAAGTGAACTTAATGGGCTCTGCGCCTCAGTTTTCCCATCTGTAAAACGGGACAGTGGAACTCCCTCCTAGGATCGTTGGAGGATTAAATGAGTCGAGTGCGCAGTGCCTTGGCCCAGGGCTGACGTTGTACCAGCTGTTGACTGAAGGGCTGTTTTACTGTCTCAGTTTTTCTGGAGTTGGCGCTGGTACACATTTATGGGAAGAGCGAACAAACACTGGCACTTAGAAGTTGGGGGGGAAGGGGAGGAGGATCAGGGTCGCCCAGTCCTTCAACCCCAAAGGCAACTGCCCCCTCCAAGAGGGTTCTTGGCAGGAAGGGGAGGTCGGGGAAGTCCGGGCCTGGGGCTGGCCTTTTGTTTCGAGAGCTAGGGAGCCGTCGCCGAGTCCTCAGGATGGGGGCTGGGAGGAGACGGGGGAGGGACAACCTCGGGCTTCTGCGCCCGGGCCAGCGGGGTGGCCCCCCGGAGAGGACGGCAGCCCGGACTGCAGGGGGCGGCGGGGACGTGACAGTGGCACGGGCTCGGGCGGCCGGCTCCCTCCCCGGCGCGGCGCGGGTGCGGGCGGGGCGGCGCATGCAAATGCCGGGGCGCCGGGGCGGGGCGCAGGAAGCAGAGGCGGGCCGGGTCCTGCGCCCAGGAAAGCCCCGCGCGGCGGGGGCCGGAGCGCGGCAGCCCCGGGGTGTCCACTTCCCGCTCGGGCGCCCGGACGGCGAATGGGGCAGGAGCGCGCAGGTAGGACCCGGGGCCCTGGCGCCGATCGGGACTCGGGGACTTCGTCCGGCAAGGGCTTGGCCGCCGGCGGGGCCCCTGGCAGCGGGGACCGGGGGACAGGCCCGACCCCGCTACTCTCTGCGCGCGCGGAGCAGCGCCGGGCTCTGGCGGAGTCGCGGAGTCGGGGGCGCTCGGACGCCCGGCCCCGTGCTGGCCCTGAGACCTCCGCGGGCGCGGCCTGCCGGAGCCCGGGGGCGAGGCGGATCTGGGCCACGCAGCCCCTGTGCGCTGGGCGGTCGCTCCCTGCCCTGCGCTCACGTAGCCAGAGAGGACTGGGGAGAGAGGGTGGGCGGGGAAAGTTCTGAGAGCCGTGGAGCCGGGCGCTCCGTCAAGGAATCCGGGGAAAGGAGGCCCTTTGGACCTTTGGGCTCCTCCTCTGAGTATTAGATTGACCCAGTAATAGCAATCATTCACTGGGACTTATTTTATTGAACGTTTTCCTAGTGAAACCCCAAGGTAACCTTTCCGTGGTGGGGGCGAGGTATCATGGCCATTGTACAGATGCGGTCGCAGAGGTACAGACAGCTTTAATAAACTTGCCCGAGGTGACGCCCACCTGGAAAGTCAGGGAGCAGGATTCGAACCCAGGCAGTCTGAAGCCAGAGGGAGCTGCTCGCCACTTCTCAACAGTGTTTGTCAACCTACAGCTAAGACCGGATTCTCCAAGGGATTTGCTTAAAATGCAGTTTCCCAGGCCTTTGCCCTGAGATTCAGGTTCAGTAAACCCAGGAATCTGTTGGGCTTTTTTTTTTTTTGAGGCAAGGTCTCAATCTGTCACCCCTGCTGGAGTGCAGTGGTTTGATCACAGCTCACTGCAGCCTGGAATTCCTGGGCTCAAGGGATCTCCTGCCTCAGCCTCCTGAGTAGTTGGGGACGACAGGCCCACACCCAGCTAATTTTTAAAATTTTCTGTAGAGATGGGGTCTCACTGTTATGCCCAGGCTGGTGTTGAACTCCTGAGCTTAAGCGACCCTCCCATCTTGGCCTGGAGTGTTTTCTTTTAAACAAAATCTGGATTTCTTAGAATCAGGCAAGACAGGGAGGCTGGTAGTTTGCCTGCTGCTGGGATTCGGGGAATGCCCCCAAGGCCGGCACGGATCCTACTTGAGTCCTAGTCTCTGCCCTTCCCCAGCCCTCTGGGAGGTGTGACCCACGCCAGCTCTCCACTGTGGGTGACCTTTTAGGAACCCAGGGCATTTGCTGGGACGTCAGTGCCTTTATTAAAATCCTCAACTCTGAAAGGGAAACTGAGGCTCAGGTGTATGTTTGGCCAGAGTGCCCTGCATGGTAAGAGGATTCCAGAGTCCTGTAGAAGCCTCTTAGAACTCAGCTTGCCCAACCCAGGAGTGGAGAGGACAGGTTAAGCCATTCGTTCACTCGCTAGCATTCATTCAACTCTTGCTAAGTTTGGGGTGCTGTTCTGGGCCCCGGTGCTTGTCCTCTAGGATCTCCCTTTCTGGAGGAAGACTGCGACAGGGGGTGGCAGGGGCAGCTCTGAGGGAGGGATACACTAGGGGCTGTGGGAGCACAAGCCGGGTGACCAGCTCTTCACAGGGCAGTGGGAAGGGCTTATCAGAGCGGGGGACCCCTGAGCCAGCCTTTGCAGGTGGAGAATGGGAGGTAAAGGCATGCCGAGGCGTGGGCACAGCGTGGGCGAGGCTGGGAGGTGTGAAAGCACCCGGGGTGCGGAACCTTGTCTCGGCACGGCGGGCCAGGCTGTGGAAGGCCTTGAATGCCGTGCTGAGGAGTGTGAACCAGTATATTTTACCTTTTCGGGAGCCCTTAGAGTCACCATGCAGATTCCTGGGCCCCACCCTGGACCTCTGGACCCGAAATGTGGAGGGAGGCGGTGGGCAGGCAGCAGGGAAGAAGATCTGCTGATCAGCTGCCCCAGTTACAACATAGCCAGTTACCAGCAGGTTTGCAAATTCTGGGAAGTGACTCAGTGACTGGTATGTTTTGTAAACATGTTCCCAGAGTTGCAGAAAGCCCAGGCGCTCATGGGAAGTTGTCGGTCCCCTACGGTGTTCACAGTTTTCTGATGCTCAGAGTTAGAATAGGAACTGAAAAGAAGTGAAGTGTCAAAGAAGTGAGAAGAGAGAACCTTCTCTACACCCCTTCTTCTCCCTGCTCTACCCCACCCCGTCTGGGAGGATGGAGGAGCGTCTTTGGGATCTGACGGCCCCCCACCCTCGACTACCCTCGCTGGCACCTGGGAGTAGGGCAGGGACAGAAGATCCCTGGGTGCCATGCTTCCCCACATTTGGACAGTTGGGCTTGCACGAGCATTAGTGACATCACGTTTTGCAAGATGCTTAACACAATTTCCAACACACAGTAGGTCCACAATAAATGTGTATGTGTGCTGTTAATTGTCAAGAGGTCTAGCTTGCAGTGAAAGCTTGGACTCTGGAGCCAGGTCGCCCAGGTTCCAATGGTGGCTTTGCCACTTCCTATGTAACTAACTTCTCAGGACCCCAGCTACCCGATTTGTGTGAAATAACAGTGACTGTACCACTGTAGTGATGATTAAATGAGTTAATATATGTCAAGCATACAAAACGGTGCCTGGTATGTAGCAATCACTATGTGTTTGTTGAATGAATACATCTTTTTTGTTGCCTCCCACGAACCTCATTGGATAGGATGTAGGCTACCCATTTTGCAGGTGAGAACACTGAGACCTAGATGCGTGCAGTGGCCTTGTTGAAGGTCCCACATCTGAGCGTGACGGAGAGGGGAATTTGAACCTACTTTCCATCCCAGCCTGTGTTCCTTCCCACTGTGCCAGTTTGCTGGGGTGACCAAGAAGGACATGCTTCTGAGCATTCTTCATCGCTAGCACTGTGGAAACCTGCCCGGCCATGCTTGGCCAGACTGCCTTTGGCGGGGCTACGGGAGAGGCCAGAGGCTTGCCTGGGTGTTGCACGGACTCGCCCTTGCTTGAACGTGTGGCAGGCAGAGCACCCCAGCGGAAGCTCCGGGGTCCTGGGGCATCCAGCAACAGACCAGCCGTGTTCCTGTCGCATGTTGTCTTCAAGCAAATTGTTCTGCTTCTCTGAGCCTGAGGCAGAGAGAAGGGCACAAGCTGGAAGACAGGAGACCCAGCTTCCAATCTGAGCTCCCTGCTTCCTAGCTGTGTGATCTGGAAAAAGTTGTTTAACCTCTCTGAGCTTCCCTTTGCTTGTCGTGGGTACTTTTGGGGAAGACTATCTATGAGATCAGTTTTTTTGTGTGTGTTTATTTGTTTGATTTTTGAGGCAGGGTCTTGCTCTGTTGCCCAGGCTGGAGTGCAGTGGCATCATCATAGCTCACTGCAGCCTCAAACTCCTGGGCTCAAGCGATCCTCCTACCTCAGACTCCCGAGTAGCTGGGACTACAGGTACCCACACTATGCCTGGCTATTTTTCTTTTTTTTGGTAGAGACAGTATCTTGCTCTGTTGCCCAAGCTAGTCTCAAACTCCTGGGCTCAAGTGATCATACCTCCTGCACCTCCCTAAGTGTTGGGATTATAGTCATGAGCCACCATGCCTGGCCCCATGAAATAGTTTTAATAGACACCTTGCCCATGGAAGGGGCTCAGTGATTGCCATTTCTCTGTCCATTTTGGACAGAGTCACTTCTCCATATCCAGCACCTGGCTTCCTCATGCATTTCTTCTTCAGGTATTTATTGAGTGCCTGTATGTGCCAGGTGCTAGTGACAGAGCACTGGACAAAGTCCTTGCTCTCCTGGAGTTTAGATTCTAGGTGAGAAGACAGGCAATGTACAAACAAATAGATATATACAAATCTACAGCCTTTATCTATTATTTTGAAATCCACACGCTCTGAAAACTGAGAGTGTTTTCCTAACTCATTAGGAAGCTAAAGATGAGGCTCTGTGGAGTTTTAATCCTCCTTGGTGTGAATGCTTGGATGCCGCGCTGCGGAGACATGAGTGGGATTGATCGCTGGGCGCTGCTGCAGATTCTGCGGGGACCGGGCGTGTCGGGTGGTATTTTATGCAAGATGACCTTTCCATAACCAGAGTGATTCTGGATTCTGAAATACGATTCCAGAATTTCACAAGCGAGAACGTGGACCCACAGTGTCCCGTCAGGTGGAGACAGTGCTGGGAAGGAAAGCGAATCTGGGTGAGGGTGGGATCAAGGAGACCCTCTCTGCGGAGGTGACATTTGAGAGGGACAAGGGGCGGAGCCCTGGGGATGAACAGGCCAGGGGGAGGGACCCACAGAGGATGGAAGACCCCACTTCCCGTGTTCGCCCCGCGCTCTGTGTGCACGCTTCTAATTGCGTCTGTTCTTGCCTTTCCAAGAAGTGCTGATGTCTCTGAGGTTTCAGGTTTGGCTACGACTGACTCATTCTTGCGCTAGGGGCCCTGCGGGCCTCCTCGCCTCCTCTCTGTTGCCCAGGAAATCTGAGGCCTGGCTGCCAAGGATCTGCAGCTGGGCCCACATCTGGAGAGCGGGGGAGTAGGTCCTGGAGCAGGCTCTCTGCCTGGCCTTTCCAGGGTTTTCGGGAACAGAGTTCCTGGAGGTGAGGGGCTGTCCTTCTGGGTCTAAGAGCCTCCAGCCGGCAGAGCAAAGTTAAAGGGCAGCAGGCGCTCTCGTGTCTTGAGTGCCAGCACCCCGCTAGGTGCTTACACTCGCTCAACCAACATGCCAGTGGCTGGGGACATGGTAGCGAGTGACCCAGAAACAAGGGCCCTGGTGGAGCCGACAGCCTTGTTGGGGCGGTGACTCCGAGGAAGTGGCTTTTGAGTTGAGACCCAAAGTAACAAGATGTGACTATGTGGGGAAACTGATCCAGGCAGTGGGAAAAGCAAGTGCAAAGGCCCTGAGGTAGGACCAGGATTGTGTGTTTGGCCCACGGCAAGGAAGCTGGTGTGGTTGGATGGAATTGAACGAGAGGAAGCGGGTAGGAATCGAGGTCAGGGAAGTAAGCAGGGGCCAGATACCTGCATTATCTCATTTGATTTGTATAATAAACCTATGAGGTAAGAACTACTCTTATCCAAACTTTACAGCAGCACAGAGAGGTTCAGTAACTCGTCCAGGGTCACACAGCCGGAAGGTGGCAGAGCAGGGCTATGGACTTAGGAGCTCCCGAGTCCCCAGTCTTCACTACTGTGTTTAAACCCAATGAAAACTCTGCTGGAAGGCTGGAGGCCACCACCACTTAGACAGATGGACTTTCACTTTGTTGGTGTGCTCCCCAGCCATCCATCTGCCCAGAGACCCTGTGAATGTGGTCGGCCTGAGATGGGTTCCCCCCAGCCCCATTCCACAGGTAATGCATTTGTTTTGCAGATCATTTAACAAATGAGCCCCTTCCTCCGAGTCTCGGGCAGTGAGGAAATGCCAAAGCAGAGGGGCTGGAGGGGAGCGGAGGCATAGAGATGAGTGGGTGTCCTTCTCATTCCCCTGAGAGGGAAACCGAGGCTGAAGGTAGAGACTTAACCCGGGTGACACAGCTCATAAGTGGCAGAGTCTGGATTCAAACCCAGGGCTGCTGGCCCAGGAGCCCACGCATTTGTAACTGCTGTCCTGAGCTGTCCAGCCCAAGCAGTAGGGTTTAAAAGAACTACATTTCTTCGTCAGAAGTAAGGGTGCTTAGTCACCAAGGACCATTTTGGAGAACTCAGGGGAAGCGTAAGGTTTTCCTTAAGCAGCCAGAGAAGTGTTCTGCCTTTTCAGAAGAGGAAAGTGAACTTCTCCGGGGAGGAGAAACTCCAGGTCTCTGGTCTGGGCAGCCGGCCAAGCCCACAGAGCCACAGCCTTCCTGCTAGAAATGGAGCGTATTTCTTCCAGAAGCCGTATCTCCATAGCCGGGCAGCTCTAAGTGGGAGAAAATCTTTCCTGAGATTTAGCCAAATTAGCTTTCCAGGAGCTTGCACTCCTGGCTCCGGTACTGCCCCCTGTAAGCTGTAACGATCTCCCTCCAACCCCAGTTCAATTTTTCTCTTATTCAGACTACACAACCATAGTTATTTCAGGCGTTCTCCCTGACACAGGAAGTTACAAGTTCAATCTGGCTTTGGACATGATTCAATTAGTCAGAGTCCCACATAAAGCCTGGGGCCTCTCCTGAAGCCTGCTTGGTTAGAAAGGAAGGACACTATCACCTCCTTGGATCTGGAGCCCATACTTGTGTTGATGCAACCTGCAATCATACTAGTAGCGGCCACATCCCACTTAGAGCTCATGTTGGGCTTGTCAGCTAAAACCTCCATGTCTCTCTTCTGCAAGAGCTTCCGTCAATCAAAATTCTTCCATTCTGAGATTCCTTGTTTGAGGCTAACGGTTGTTTTCAGTGTTTTCTAATAAAGCTACCTCAGGCCAAAAGACTATAATTTTTTCTTCGAGTATCGCTTTGGCTTCATTCCACAAGTCTTGTTTCACAACGTTATTCGTTGCTAAAATAGTTTATAATTTCGCTTTTGGTTTCCACGTTAAGAGGTAGACTGAAATTTTTTAAGTTCCCTTTTTATTACAGACACACGCACAGACATGTGTGAAGCTTCATGCATTCCCACAAAATGAGCACACGCGTGTGACTCAGTCAAGAAACAGAGCGTGACCAGCCTCCTGCTATTGCCACGCCACACCCCTGTCCTCCAAGGCCACGATGCTGACTTCCAACCCCAAGCTCAGTTGTCTCCTTTTCAACTTTACATAAGTTCAGACAGTGTTGCCTTTTTGAGCCCAGCATCCTTCACCTAGCTTGTACCTGTGACGCCCCTCTGTGCTGCTGTGACAATTGTCATTTGCTCAAGGTCTTGAGGAGTATTTCTTGGTGCTCAGAGATGAGCCTTTGCCACCCACTCCATCAACACTGTCCCAGGTTTCTTCTGCCCAACTACGGCCTCTTTGCCTCCTCGCAACCACTCAGTGAGGCCGGTGGTCCTGTTCCCATTGCACGGATGAGGAGACTGAGGCTCTGAGTGGACCCCAGCTTGCCATGGTCTCCCAGCCAGTCAGGGAGCAGTGTACACTGAGGCACAGAGTTACGCTTCTATATCGTAGATACTCTGAGTCCCTCCCCACGCGAGTGGCCCCTGTGTCTGTGTGTCCCCATCCATCTGGCAATGTTATGGAGCGAGAGAACAGGAAGAACTCCACAGAGGTTACCCCCTGCACCATGCCTACCGTATCTACAGACAGAAAATGAAGAGGAAGTTCTTATCTGTGCCAATGTGTTGTCCTGGCTTTGGGTTTGCCCAGGGGACAAAGTTCACTGGTGAGGGCTAGGGCAAATTCCAGCTCAGCTACTTCCTGCTCCATCGCCTTGGGCAATCTCTGAACTGCCCGAGGCTCAGTTTCACCTCTGGGCAGAGGGGAACATTTGACCACGTCTTCCATACCGGGCGTGCTAGGAGAAGCAAACAATGATGTGTATAAAAAGAGAGCGAGTTTATGGGTGCTTTCTCTGTGCCAGGTACTGTACCCTGGACTCCAGAGCTGGAAGGCCTGGGTTTGAATCCTGGCCCCACCACTTACTAGCTGTGCATCCTTAGGCGGGTTCTTGTACCTCTCTGGGCCTCAGTTTCTCAATGGAGATGGTATTAACTGCATCTGCAGTGACCCTCGGGCCGGTGTCAGAGTTAAACGAGTCAGGGAGAGTCAAGTGCGGGTCAAGTGCTCCTGTGTAAGCTGAGGCTGGTGAGAAACTGTCCGGTCGGGAGGGGTGAGACCCCCCCAGCAGAAGGGCCCAGGGCATGGCCTGTAATGGCGGGAGGAACTGGGGACAGGCAGGGGCAGTCGTGTTGACCTCTGCAGACCTCAGGAAGGAGGCCCACTGGGCTGTCACTAAGACAGACTCTAATCAGCGTCCTGGCGCCAGATGCCTAGTCTGCTCCATCGTGAGTCATAATGACCAGCTGGAGGTCAGCTCCCGTGGGGTGGCCGCGATCTGTGCCTGCGTTACCGTATTTACTCCGAGCCGGCATTTGTCGGTGTTGATCCAGCGGGGAGGGCTGGAAAATATCCCTGCCTCTGTCAAGGGTGGCCGGCCAGGCTCCCCACACGCAGCCGGGGGGGGACCTCATTCGGTCATTCTCGAGTTCAGCAAATGTTTGAGTGCCTGCTGTATGCCAGGCACGGTGCGAGGCTCTGGGAGACAGCAGCGAACGGGATGGACGGTGGCGTTGCAGGAGCGGGCGCTGCGGTGGGGTCCGCACTGAGCAGACGGCGCCTGGTGTACGGTACACGTGTGCAGGGAGTGCCACGCGGGTACACAGAGCAAGATGGAGGAGTCGCTGCGGCTCCTGAGCAGGGGGCATCTGGACACCTGCCAGGTGGCTGGGCGTTCTGCTCCAGAGCGGAGACAGACGTGCTCCCTGCCCTCCTGGAGCCCCCGGTGCCTCTGGACAGACGTGCAGATCCCGATCCCTCCCTCTCTGCTCCGCCTTGTCCCTTCCTCTCCAGGCACCCCTCCCCCAGAGCTCTGTGCCTCCCCCTGGAGAAGCGTGGCCCTCTGGGACCAGGGAGGGTCCCCCGCCTGCCCCCAACAGCCTCCTGCATTCGCGGATGAAGCTGTGCCCTCCGCGGGCCTGTTTCCCACACGTTGTCCCCAATACCCGTGTCCTCCGCGGCCCCTGCCCCCAGCAGTCCACGTCCAGCCCATCTTGGTAAAGGCCTGGAGTCACCGTGTCATTCTGGACTCCTGTCTGCCCCCCTGTTCTCTCCCCCACCCCCAGCAGCTCCGCCTTCCACACGGATCCGGATTCAACCCTTTTAACCGTCCCCACCCCCACAGCCCGCGGAGCCCATCCCTGGGCAGTGCACCTCGCCGGTCCCCGCTTCTGCCCTGTTGGCCCCACAGGCCTCACTGTGTCACTTCTCTGCTCAGAACCCCCCAGGAACTTTCTGCCTCACTCAAACATTTGTTAAAAGAAGAAAGGAATGAATGAATGAAGAATGAATGAACGGCCTAGTTGCCTCTGTAGCAGCTGGCACATGGCAAGTGCTGGGAAGCGCCTTGGTCAGAGTGCATGAGGGCGCGAGCGACGGGGGCACTGGGGAGCCATGGCAGGCCGCGGGTCCTCGCTCCAGGTGGCAGCAGAACCAGCCTGCGGCCACCCACGGGGGCCGGGGCGGGCAGGCAGAGCCCAGGCCATTCTGGGCCCCTGGCCTGGCCTGACTCACCGACCAGGGCGGGGCTGCTGATGTGGCTGCCAGTTCTGGGAACCCCAGTTCTGAGAAGGCCACTGCCCCAGGAAGAAGTGTGTCCCTGGCCCCCTGCCAGACCAGACCAGCTGGCCCAGAGGCCGGAGGAAGCTCCAGGGCCGCCGCTTCTAAGTGCTGTGCGCTAACCGATTGCGCCGCCGGGCCAGCTTCCAGGCCAGCTTCGATGGTGGAGTTTCAGGGGTCAGTGGCTCCGGACGCCCCTGCAACCCCTGCTGTCCCTGGCTTCCTCCCCACATGCCACTTGTCACAGGGCTGACTGCTTCTCCTCTGCAGAAACAGCCCCCGCTTCAAGCTGGGTTTTCGGCCAAGAAGCAAGATGAGGAGGTGGCTTGTACATCCCTCTGGGCTCGGGGAGAGCCCTGCCAGGTCATTTCTGGACTGCTGCTGGCTTCTGACATTTCAAGACTCACGCTTAGCCTCCCCCTAAACTTTTTAAAGTAGCAAGTTAAGAGTGTTCCTGCCAGCGGGCGTGTTTTCCCAGCCCAGGTGCTTCTGTTCACTTCCTGGCGCAGGCTTTCCCCGACTTTGCCTGCTTCCCAACTCTGTGACCGTGGCCTTGTCACTTGCCTTCTCTGGGGTTCAGGCCAATGGGGCTCCCCTGGCCAAAGTCCCAGGGTCTCCGGGACTGTATTTCAAGAAGCGGCAAACACAGTGGTTAGTTAAGCACATGGATTCTGGAGAGAGACTGCCTGAGTTCAAATTCCAGCTCTGTGATCACCAGCAGCTGCTCTAACCTCTCTGTGCCTCAGTCTCCCCATCTGTGAAATGGGGATGTTAATGGCCTCGTAGGGTCGTTGGGAGAGCTAAGTTGATTAATATATTGTAAGCACGGAGCAGTGCCAGGCCACAGAATAAGCAGTATATGCAGCTATTATGGGCAAAAGCTTAGTGTCTCGTCTGTGTTTAAAAATAGATTATTGAATTTGTTATTGCTGAATTTTAACGACTCATTCATTTAATAGATGTTTATTGAGCCCATGCTGTGCATATGTCAGGCACTATTTTAGACACTGGGGCTAAAGCAATGAGCAGGGCAGACATTATGTCTGCCCTTGTGAAGCTGCCATTCTCAGGGCGGGAGATAAACAATACATATATAGACAAATACATAATTGAAATTACAGGTTACCTGTACACTCCCAACGTCAAGAGCTACCAGCATAGTGAGCCTAGCCATTTCACAGCGTCCTACTGTGGAATGCTTCTTTTGCGAACCATTTATGTCCTTTGCCTGTTTTTCTTAAAGAGATGTTTGTCTTATTGATTTGCAAGATCTCTTTATATATTAAGGCCATTAACCCTTTGTAACGTAGATTGCTACCTTTTTCAAGTCTTTTGCTTGCTTTCTATTTTTTATGGCATGTTTTGATCTAGGGAAGTCGAAAACATTTTTGCAGTCACATCTTTCCATCTTTGTCATCTGCATCCTGAAATAAAATAAACATTCACACATGTAACCTCACTAATCTGATTAGAGATGGTGATAAGTAGAGCTGGCAGAGAGAGCGGCAGAAAGAAACAGAGTACAATGATAAGAAGTCACAGAGAAGGGAAGGGCCCTCATTAGATCGGGGGTGGGGGTAGGAAAGGCTTCTGAACTGTTTCTGGTGCAAGGACTCCGAGGGAGGAAAGGGCTGGGAGTGATTCAGAGGGCTCAGAGCGGGGCTAGGAGGGAAAGTCTGAAGGGTAGGAGGGGCCAGAACAACAGGGGGCTTGGATTTTTTTTTCATTTTCTTAAATCAAGCTTTTTATTTTTCAGTTAATTATAGATTCACATGCAGTTGTAAGAAATAATAGAGACATCCCCTATCCGCTCCGTTTCCCCCAAGGGCAATATCCTACAAATCTATAGTACGATATCACAGCCAGGATATTGACATTGATACAATCCACTGGCCTTGTTCCAAGTTCCCCTGATCCGCCTGTATTCATTTGTGCCTATTTGCGTGTGTGTGTGTGTGTGTGTGCATTTAGTTCCATGCGTAGGTTTGGTACCCACAACCACAGCTAAGGACAGCACAGTTCTGTCGTCACAGAGATCCCGCCGTGTTGGCCTTTTATAGCCACACCCAACTAACTCCCTTCGCAACCCCTGGCAGCCACTAGCTGTTTTCCATTTCCATAGTTTTGTGCCTTCAGGAATGTTACATAAATAGAGTCACACAGTGTGTACTCTTTTGGAATTGGCTTTTTTCCCTGGGGTGCGGGGGGTGGGGGTGGAACCCGGATTCTGTTCTGAGTCAGAGATGCTCCTCTTTGATGAGCTGTGGACCCCTGGGGATCTGCGGGCCCCCCAACCCTGCCCCAGCCCCCCCCCACCCCGCCCCCAGTGGAGAAGCCCTTCAGGAGCCAGAAGCTGTCGAATGGTGTGAGCTGGCAGTTCAGGGCCTCAACTGGGATTTAAAATGACACTGGCTCCGGCGTGGAGAAGAGGCAGGGTGACCCAAGTCTGCAGTGACGGCCAACTGCCCCCACCCCTCGAGACTTCTCTCAGCCCCAGAATGAGTTTTTGAGACATTTGCCACTCCCTGCTCAGAGACCCTCAAAAGCTGCCCTCCGCTGAGAGGAGGGGCCTTTGACCCGGAATCCTCACTTGGGCTTCGGAGGATCTGTGAATTTTTAAAATGGAATGCAGAATTAAATGTGTGCGCTTTGCTAGAGGGTTTGGAGTTTGCGTCAGATGCTCAGATATGTCAGTGACCCCAAA
This sequence comes from Cheirogaleus medius, assembly GCA_008086735.1. Taxonomy (NCBI): domain Eukaryota; kingdom Metazoa; phylum Chordata; class Mammalia; order Primates; family Cheirogaleidae; genus Cheirogaleus; species Cheirogaleus medius. The sequence goes on from VBSM01002153.1 coordinate 17,751,965, forward strand.
ACTTTAGGGACTTTGGCTTCTAGACAGATAGCGGTTAAGAGCCGGAGCTCCAGAGCCCACGTGCCGGGTTCAAACCCCAGGACTGTCACAACCGTGCGACCTCAGGCAAATCACCAACCTTTCTGTGCCTTGGTTTCCTCATCTGAAAATGGGAACAATAATATAACCTACTTGATGGAGTATTAAATGCATTCATATATGCACAAGGTTTAGAAGAAAACTTGGTGTGTGGTAAATATTGTGTTTGTTAAGTCAATGATGAGGCTGCCAGATGTAGGAGGGCAGAGCTTTTCAGGTAAAGACTTTTCTAGTTTCTCTGAGATGCTCAGGCCCTCTCTGTGTTGGTTTTCATCACAACAGTATTTCTTCCAAAGGGATGCACAGGTGTGGTCGGGCATTGCTACCTCCCTTGTCCTGGATCTCATACCTCTGTTAATATGACCTCAGGTGACTTTTTTTTTTTAAGCTGCTGCCTCGCCATTGGCTCATGGGGATTTTGCAAACTGCTGCTCAGTCAGGCTTTCTGGTCCTATGCTTGGGCAGCTGATGTTTTAAGTTGACAAGCGGGGTAGCCAGCTCTTCCCAACTCGTTGCATTTCATCTCCTTGGGTTCAGCCTGCAGTCCTAGGAGAAGTTGAAGGAACCGATATTGGGACGCGCTTGGACTCAGAAGCAGACAGACCTGGCTTCTGACTCTAGCTCAGCCTTCTCGCCAGCTGTGGGACCTGGCGGGAAAATTACTTGACCTCTCTGGCCTCAGTTTCCTTAGCTAGAAAGTAGGAAAAACAACCTGTCTTGCAGGATTCTTGGGTGGATTAAATAAGGTAATACTTCTAAAGCACTTAGCAAAGCGTCATGTACAACACAAGTGCTGGACAAACAGGAATTTGTTTACACAAAGCCTTGGCTCAACATAAGGAAGCCGTTTCCAATAGTTAGGCTCTGCTCAGCCATGACCTGGGAGTGAGTGCTCCGTCCGTGGAGGGGTGCAAGCAGAAACTGGCAACATGTCAGAGATGGGGTGTTCGCAGGGCATCCCTGTCTAGCTTGGCAGGTGAGCTAAGCAGGTACCCCCGAGACCCTTTCCAACACGTCAGGGAGCCCATGATTCAGAGTGCGAATCATTTCCTTTTGCCATGACGAGGATCACCTGGCAATTATTCCTTTTAATGCCCCACTCTTCTGCTCTTTGTCCTTTGTTCCCTCGATGTGCAGGGAGTCTTCTTCTCTCACTGCATCTGCGGCGTGATTTCCCCTGAAATGCGGCACCCACACATCCCGAGCAGCTAGCCAGTGTGCGTGTGCGTGTACGCACGTGTGCCTGTACGCGTGTGTGCGTGCACAGGCATGCACATGTCTGGCTGTGCCCTCCACGGCGGATCAAACAGAACAGCTCGGACGGTGCTGGGATGTTGTAGTCGACCCTAACTGGGTTGCTTTGACTCCCTTTCCCGCCTTTGGAGGACTTTACTGTAAAAGTCCTTCTGCTGTGTGACCTTGGATAGACATCTTAGCCTCTCTGTTTTTCTTTATTCAAAATTGAGGCTAAAGGGACACCTTTGCTATCTCTGCCACAGGATGCTGTGGGCATCTGTGAACTTGTGAGAGTGAAAGTCACTGGGACTTTGCAGAGGAAACCGACATCAGGGACCCACCCCCGACTCCCACTCCTCCTCCCTTGATCTTCGCTGCAACCCTCAGCGAGGCGGACGCGTGCGGGCTTTGAGCAGATGCCAAGTTTCCCCTAGGGAGAGCTTTCTGGCCTCCCGCTGAGCCCGTGCGGGGCCCCACATCCTTTCCAAAATGAATATGTTCAAGAGACAGTTACTGAGCACGTGCTATATGCCAGACACCGTCCAGGCACTAGGGACTCGGCCGTGAACAAGACAAACCCACGTCCTCGGGGTGGCGGACAGTTTGCAAAAGAACAGTTCTCCCACGCTTTCGCTGTCTTCTGCACCCGTGGCACTTTTGGACTCGTACAGGCCAGTTCCTTTCCAGACTGTTCCTCGGTTTAGGTTTGATGATTCCCCATGACGTATGCATCTGTGGCAGGAACGTCAGAGAAGTGACACTGTGCTCTTCTCAGGGCATTGCTGCAGAGAGCACGTGACGTTGATCTGGGCCATTCCTGGGGGTCAGCTTGGATCACTCGGTTAAGGTGGCGTCTGCCAGGTTTCTGTGTTGTACAGTTAATGAATACGTATTTTGACTCATTAATTAATAAATACCTCATTGCGGTTTTTCAGGGAGAAACTTTAAGGCTGCCTTAGTAAAACAGCTTGCCCTTCTCTCCCGTGTGTTCCTCTGCGGCACTACGGATTCCTGGACTTTAACTCCAAGGGTTAAAATGGGTTTATTTATTTCTATAATACGTATTTTGATGCTCAAATTGTGCCCATTTTGGCCAGTTCAAGCGGGTTCCTGCATCTTTTTGGACATGTCCCCATCATTCTTTGAGCACTTTCTTACTTTCTGGCACAAGAATTCCGAGCTCCCACTGGAACTTCTGGTACTTTCCTGTCTCCTGGAATCAGCCATTTCTCTAAGCAGCTCTGGTTCTTTCAGCGCAGACTAGTATTTAGCAGCCGAGACCTGGGTGCCGGGAAGGCACAGAATCGAAGGCCATGAATGACCCTGGATCGGATCCTGGACTTAGAAAGAGGCGTTGTTGAGGCAGTTAGTGAAACGGAATCAATAGGGTCTGTGGATTAGATGGCAGTGATGCATCGAGGGTGTTTCCTCATTTCGGTGGGCGTGTTGTGGCTATGCAGAGAATGTCCTCGTTCTTCTGATATGCATCAGTACGGGGGGGAGTTTATTGATTATGGAGATATACGTGTATATGTGTGTCTCATACACACGATCCTCCACTTAACAACGGGCTTATGTTTCGGTAAACCCGTCGTAAGATGGTAATGCCAAAAATGCACTTCACACGTCATTCCCATGTCAAAGAAGCAGAAGCCAGAGCTCCAAAAGGTAGAGAAACTCTCTTAACGGCACAGAGCTACTAACTAGCAGAACGTGCCTGGGAGCCGCTTTTTTGAGTGAGACTCCAAGACAGAGACCCGGGCGGGGAGCGAGGGACGGGCACTTGAAGCATTGCAGGGGCTATAACCCAGTGCGTTGCTTTTTAGAGGGAATTTGCTGTCATGCACCGGGAGTGTTGGGGAAACCAGTGCACACTTCTTGATTTCATGGGACTCTACTGCTGAAAAAAATTTTAAATCAGAATACCCGGTGCTGTGGTCCGAATATGCTCCCCCCAAATTCTTTTTTTTTTTTTTTTTTTTGAGATAGAGTCTTACTCTGTTGCCCAGGCTAGAGTGCCGTGGCGTCAGCAACCTCAAACTCCTGGGCTCAAGCAATCCTCCTGCCTCAGCCTCCCGAGTAGCTGGGACTACAGGCATGTGCCACCATGTCCGGCTAATCTTTTTTTTTCTATATATTTTTAGTTGGCCAATTTATTTCTATTTTTGGTAGAGACGGGGTCTCGCTCTTGCTCAGGCTGGTTTGGAACTCCTGACCTTGAGCGATCCGCCCGCCTCGGCCTCCCAGAGTTCTAGGATTACAGGCGTGAGCCACCAGGCCTGGCCTCCTCCCGAATTCTTAGGTTGAAACTTAATCCACAGCGTGATAATATTAAGAGGTGGGGCCTTTGGGGAAGTGTGAGTCTCGAGGGCTTTGCCCTTATAAAGAGGCTCAAAGGAGCGTGTTTGCCCCTCTGCCCTGTGAGGACGAAGCAACAAGGTGTCATCTATGAGGAACAGGCCCTCACCAGACACCGAGTCTGTTGGTGCCTTGATCTGGGACATCCCAGGCTCCAGAGCTGTGAGCAATACATTTCTATTCTGAATAAATGACCCAGTGTCCAGTGTTTCTGCTATAGCAGGCTGCATGGACTAAATACTGGTAACATGACTTGAGCCTTCATTGTGTTCCGGTCACTGTTTAAGGGCTGTACACGTGTTAGCTCCCGTGATCCCCCCCAACACCGCGGTGAGATGGGGCCATTATTAGCCCCACTTTACAGATAAGGAAACTGAGGCACCGAAACACAGCTCTCTCGAGGTCCACATCTAGTGGGTGATAGAGCAGGTATTTAAGCGTAGGGAAATAATGAGAGAAATGTGCGGAGATGGTGCTCCAAGAAGGAGCGTTTGAGTGTCTCTTGGGATGGGAGTCCATGCTCAGCTCCGGGCTTTGTGGGTCTGGGTGGTGTTTCGTGATCGTGGAGAGAGCTCAGTGGACACGGAGGACCCGCTGTCAGCAGAGGCCCCGACGGCCAGGGCACGGGGGGGGGTGGCGGATGGAGTGAGGTGAGCCCTGCTGGAGCCACCGGTCAGCACTAACCTGCCCACGTTCTCTTGCAGGTGCCTTTGCGTCTCCCAATGGGGCGGCTTTGCTCTGGGCTCCTGTTCCCCGTGAGCTGCCTGATCCTGGCGCGGGTGACGGGCTCTGGTAAGTCACCCCCTCTCCATCGTCCACCTGTTGGCTGTGGACTGCGTGCCAGGGTCCTGCGCTGCATCAGCGAACACGGCGAAGTTCCAGGCCTCACAGGGATGACACTGTAGTGGGCGGGGACAGCCGATGACAGATGGTTTGATTATAAGTAAATTCTAAAGGCCGTTAGACGGTGATGGAAAAAGAACTCAGAACAGAGTAAGGGGACTTGGGGGAGCTGGTGGAGCAGGGGGGTTGCAATTTAAAGTAGGGTGGTCAGGGAGGGCATCGCGGTGCCCACTGAGCCAGCCGGAGGGGGACACCGTGCAGATATGCACAGGGGGGGGGCGGAGGGGCGTTCTTGGCGGAGGCCCAGCACTGAGCGGGCAGGAGGAGGAGGGTGGGCAGGAGGCAGGAATGGGGGGGAGGGCAGTGAAGCAGCAGAGCAGCCAAACCAAAAAGGACCTTGCAGGGTTTCAGCAGAGGAGCAACGTGATCTGTTATGTTAAAAAGGGGCCTGCCCTGGGCCAGCAGAGATGAGAGGCTTCTGGAAGGTAGATCTGAGGACAGATTGGGATTGTGGTGAGAGAGAGAGAGACATGTCAAGGATGGCTCCAAGAGCCCTGACCTGAGTGACAGGGAAGGACACGGTTGTCATTTCTGAGGCACAGGAGGCCGCGGGAGGAGCAGGTGTTGGGAAAGGGGCAGGAATCAGGAGTTACTTGGGGACATGAGATGTACTTGGAATATTTATTCGATTTCTCAGGCCACTCCTTATCAATGTGCTTATTGAGATGGATCAAATGCAAACTGATAGCAGTGGAGCCTGCAGCTGAGAAGGGGAGGGAGAAGGCCTGAGGGGCGGGCGGGGTGGTCCACCGCCCAGAGTGCACACTTTGAGTCCCGTCCCCGTGGCCGCTGAGCAGCTGGGAGGCGACTGAAAGAAGGACACCCAGCATCTCCCCCGCCCATCCACCTCCTCTCTCCTATTGACCAAACCCGACCAGAGGCCCCAGGACGAGGGCACGTGGGTGGTGAAGACCAGGGGACAGCATCCGAGCACCGAGGGCCAGGGCGTGGGCACCAGCACCCCCAGCTCTAGGGCAGAGGCTTGTAGCAGTGGAGGGTGCCCCCTCAAATGGCTGCATTTGTGTCCTCTGATTTGGCCAAGGGCAAGCAGTCAAGTTCGTGTAAGATAAGGGTGCATGAGGTTCATTCCCCTCTCACAGATCCTGCACCCAAAGGCATTCCTTTGGTCCCGGCCCCAGCACTGTGGGAACTGGCACGTGACTTTGCCTGGGACTGTGCTTTTGTTGTTTCGTGCTGGTCCCCTTGGTCCTGTTTGGGGCAGTCTCCCACCTGCCTCGGTGGCACGAGTCACTTGTTGGGCTCCCGGCTGCTCAGCGTGCCCTCTGTCTCCCCAGGGAGCGTGGAGGTCCTGCTCCAGCCCACCTGCGTCTCCGACTACATCAGCGTCTCCACCTGCGAGTGGGAGATGGACGGCCCCGCCAACTGCAGCGCTGAGCTCCGCCTGTCCTACCAGCTGGACTTCCCGTCATCCAAGTAAGCCTGCGCTGCGGCTGGGGCTCTGGGGAGGCTGTGCCCAAGGGGCTTGCCCCAGGGGGTGGCCCGGTCCCCGCACTGGAGCGCCTGGTGCCAAATGCGGTTTGCTGTGGCTCGTTGGGTACCATGTTAGAGGTGAGGTCTCAGCTTAGGGAGGTGGACGTGTGGATGAGGCTAGAATATGGGACTAGACCAGCAATTCTCACACTTTTTGGTCTCAGAACCCTTTGCACACTTAAAAATTAGTGAGGACCCAAAAAGCTTTTGTCTAGGTAACTTACATCCTTTGAGACTTACCCAATTAGAACTTAAAGCTGAGAAATTTTCAATCACAACGTGCAAGCCCACATTCAACAAGTCATCAGAGCAATGACGTCATCACGTCATGTAGCCTCTGGAAGACGCCACCAAATGCTTAATATGAAAAGAGTTTGACCTGGTGGAGCCCCGGACCACACTTTGAGAACCGCTGTACTAGACCATTGATTGGAGGTGCAGCGTTGGCAGTGGAGTTCATTGTGATGGTGGATGGCCCATAGGATGTGGGGTTGGTGTCAGGTGGCTCACTGGGCTATTCCATGGTTCCCAGGGTGTTCTGTTACAGTGGTGCCCACAACATGATTGGGAACACAAGGCATGCAGTGACGGGGCATTCTGGGGCTATGTGGCACTCCCGCACATAGGGTACACTGACAGAGGAGGTTTTCTACAATGACACGAAGGCAGATGGGCTGTGCTTTATTTAGCCCATTGGCTTAGACCAGGGATTGGCAAACTATGGCCCATGGGCCAAATCTGGCCCACTACCTGTTTTTGTAAATAAAGTTTTATTGGAACATAGCCATGCTCGTTCACTTACCTATTTTCTATGGCTGCTTTTGTGCAACATCGGCAGAGTTGAGTAGTTTCAACAGAAACTGTATGGCCCTCAAAGCCTATAAAATATTTACTATTTGGCCTTTTACAGAGAAAGTTTGCAGATCCCTGGCCTGGCCTGTGAGATATGAGTTGGCTGTTGGATGTGGCACACTGGGATTGTGCTGCGGGCACACGGGGTACGTGCCTGTGGGCAGCACGCCAGGGCGTGCCTCAGCCCGCTGTGCACCCCACGAGCCTTGCTGCTAGAGAAAACTGGGCACGTGCGATGTTATCAATCAGTTAGAACCACTGATTCTTCCCTTTCACTGGCTTTCAGGGATGAGCTAAGTCCCAAGACCAGGGTCTGCAGCTAGGGGCGCATGGGGAGAGTTCATGGTGGGCATGCTGAGGGGCTGTGGCCGGCAGGAGAGACAACCCTAGTCTGCTGTCCCCACCACACCCCGGCCACTCTCAAGCCCCCAGATGTGTCCTCAAGTCAGGTGACCCGGAAGCTGGAAGAGCATGCGGTTCCTTGAGGCATGTCCTGGGCACAGCCACGGGTCACAGCCAGCCTGCACGTGCCCAGCCTCACCCAGCCCCTGTGTCTGCAGAACCCAGACGTGCGTCCCCAAGAGCGGCGGCGGCACAGGCTGCGTGTGCGACATGCTCATGGACAACATGGTCGGAGCGGACACCTACAAGCTGGGCCTGTGGGCAGGGCAGCAGCTGCTGTGGACGGGCTCCTTCAAGCCCAGCGAGCACGGTGAGGGGTGTGGGGGTGCGGGTGCTCGCCTCGGGGCCAGGGGAGGCGGGTCCAAGTAGCAGGAGGAAGCTGCCTGCATTTTCCCCAAACTGATGGGTTTCCTGCCCCTTTCCCGGGCCTCGCTCCTCCCATCTTCCAGATGGGGCTGGGCGCCGCCTCTCCCTGAGCTACTTGAACCTCCTGCGTGTAAGTGCCCAGGAAGGCGTGTCGAGATGAGACATACTCGATGGGAGGCGTGTTTGCTGAAGATCAAAAACTGAACTGGGAACAGTTCTTCCACCTTTCGTTGACTTGACAGCTGCTGCTTCTTCCGATGGTCTTGACCATGGAAGGCTGACCTCACCCGGGTACCCACAGTGCCTGCAGGAACTCCCCGAGAAGCTTGCCTGGGGTGTAGTGACAGGAGTTTAAAACACCACTCATTGCTGTGTGACCTTGGGCAAGTCACATTACCTCTCTGAGCCTCAGTTTCTGGAAAAGAGCTATTATCCCCCATTTTGCAGTTGAATAAACTGTGGTTCTGAGAAGGCAAGTAACCCACGGCAGGGCGGCACAGGCAGTTCTCAAGGTCAGAGCTGGTGTTTTTCACCGCCCCGTCCTGCTCACATTGCTGGTGGCCGGGAGGTTGTTTAAATTGACCCAGGAATGAACTTTAAAAATAATGTTTGCATTTGTATATTTTAATGCCTAATTTAATATGCATCACAGGTTTTTTATACATGGACATGGTTGCTAACAAAGACACCAAATTTTAAAACCAGTGAGTCAAAATAAAGAAAAATACTTGAATAAATAATAGTACAGTACACAGAAGTGGCCAAAAGTGTGAAGGGTGAAAGTGAAATAGCTGCAGTCCGGGCTACTTTGGCTACTGCAATTTGCCTCCGCTGTAGAAAGGTGGTTAATACTAGAGTGCTGTGTAGCGTCTTGGCAGCATCACCATCGGCGTGCTGGCCGCGCTTCTCTGTTACAGCCCTAAATCTGTGTGCTGCCCCGTAAGTGCTGTGCAGGGGTGCTGGCCTCCAGAATCTAGATGGCCATGTCTGCAGGCGGGGGCGGGGCCGGCCCCTCACGCAGACACGATTCTCCCGCAGTGAAACCCAGGGCCCCGGGAAACCTCACGGTTCACACCAACATCTCCAACACCTTGGTGCTCACGTGGGACAACCCGTACCCTCCCAACACTTACCTGAATGACGATCTCATCTACCTGGTCAACATTTCCAGTGAAAACAACCCAGCAGATGTGAGTTTGCACCAATCAGGGTTTCTCCATGACCTGTGATATTTATGCATGTGAAGTAATATTTATGTAATGTTACTTAGTTAATTACTTAATTACTAAAACTAGTAATATTTATGCATGTGAAGTAAAAATTTAAATAGAAATATGTTTCTCTCCCAACCCCAACCTCCGGTTCCTCTTCCTGGAGAGTGACCGCTGTTGCCTGTCTCTTGCCAGGAGGGGAAGGACGGCAAGGTTAGGGCAGGCAGAGGGTGGAGTTCTGTGCATCCTTCCAGAGAGAGCTCATGTCTGTCCAGGCGCGCGCGTGTGTGTGTGTGTGTGTGTGCGTGTGTGTGTGTGTGTGTGTGTGTTCATGCATCATGGTCTTAGTTTTCTATTGCCGCGTAACAACATCACCACCAACTTCCCAGCCTTAAACAACGCCCATTTGGTATCTCCCAGTTTCTGCGGATCAGGCAACCAGCAGAGCATAGCTGGGTCCTCTATCTCCAAGTCTCACAGACTATACTCGAGGTGTGGGCCGGGGCTGCGGTTTCATCCGAGGCTCAAGTGGAGAAGGATCACTTCCAAGCTCATAGTGGCATTCAGCTTCTTGCGGGCTTGCTGGATCGAGAGCCTCAGCTCCTTCCTGCTGGTCTCAGGCCACCCTGGACTTGACCGTGGAGACACTAGGGTGCCCATGAAGGATAGACAGGGAGGCATTGACCCTACTGGTGCTTCAGAAAGATCACCCTGTGCTTCCTGTGTGCCAGGCCTCTTCCAAGTGCTTACCTGTATTAACCCATTGAATCCTCACTGCCACCCTGCGTGTGGGCACTTTTATTACCCCCAGTTTGCAGAAGAGAACATTGGAGTCCAGAGGGGTTATATCATTTACTTAAGATCACACAGCCAGTTGGCGTCGAGCATGGTGGTGCACGCCTGTAGTCCCAGCTGCTTGGGAGGCTGAGGTGGGAGGATCGCTTGAGCCTAGGAGTTTGAATCCAGCCTGGGCAGCCTAGCGAGACTCTGTCTCTAACAAAACAAAACAAAACAAGACCACGCAGCTAGAATGTGGTAATAGGGTCTCTTACTCCTATTTTATAGATGAGGAAACTAAAACTCAGGAAGGTTACACACGTGCACAGGGGGAGTAAAACTCAGTGGAATCAAGGAAGGGGGGGGGAGGAGGGAGTGGGCAAAAACCTACCTAACGGGTACAGTGAACACTATCTGGGTGATGGGAACACTTACAGCCCTGATTCGAGCATAACAAAAGCAATCCATGCAACCAAAAACATTTGTACCCTCGTAATATTTTGAAATAATACTTTTTTTAAAAGGTTAAAAAAAAAAGAAAGCAAGCTCAATGGACTTGCCTGAGCAATGTAATATGGCTAATTAGCATAGGAGCCACCGCCCTGGCCTGTCTCATGCCAGGGAACGTCCCATGCTCCCTGAGTGGGGGAACCACCGAGCCTCCAGGCTGGTGGCTCTTAAACATTGCAGGGTCAGCTGAGGCCAGCAGCTGGGGCCGGCTGCCCGCCAGCGGGGGCACTAACGTCTCCCTCCTCTCTATCAGTTCCGAGTCTATGACGTGACCTACAAAGAACCCATCCTCCGCATCGCAGCCAGCACCCTAAAATCCGGGGTGTCCTACCGGGCGCGGGTGAGGGCCTGGGCCCAGAGCTATAACGGCACCTGGAGTGAGTGGAGCCCCAGCGCCCCGTGGCTTAACTGTGAGTACCGGGCGTCCTGAACAGTGTCACTGCCTCCCGATTTTACTGTGTGGCCAGACACCTCCCCCAGCTGAGTGTCTGGGTTTTCGTGTCACGGGGCGTCTGACTGCAAATAGCAGGTACTAATGACAGGGTGTATCGGTCAGGGTGGGCAGGCTAAGCCGCAGTAACAAGCAGTTCCCCAGTTTCCATGGCTTAACACTACGGGAATGTATTTCTCACTCGTGTCGTGGTCGAGCGTGAATGTTGCCAGTCTGTAGGTGGTTTTCTTCCCTGTGGAAACTGGGAGAGCGGAGCTCTGTCCATCGTAAAATAAGATGCGTAGGATTACAACGGAAACTAATTGTGTTGCAATGGAGTTATAAAAATATTTCAAACACATTTTTTATCTAGGAATATGTGTGCTTCTTTATTAACAAATAACAGGGTCTAGTGGTAGCGCTTATGAGCATGAATAATATTTTGTGATACTGCAGCTGTCTGTGATATGAGAATGAATAGCTGTGATCTTTGTTGGGGACGGGGTCACTCATGCTGCTCAGAATCGCCGATGTGGTTTGCTGCCTCCGATCTCAGTGCAAGGAGGTGCGTAGGTGTCAGAGGGGACAACAAAGATGTCATTTCTTCCCCTTCCAAGTTCCCAGACCCCCGAATTGTATCTGCAGCCACGCTGGAGGTCCGAGGACCCCAAGTTAAGAATCGTGTTCTGGGGCCCTGCCAGGACGTGGGTCCAGGCATAGGGGCGTGGAGACCACACCTGCTTCTTGACAGCAGGAAGCCCGGAAGTGACTCGCATCACTTCCTCCTCTCAAATTCTGATGACGAGAATGAGCTGCAAGGGAGGCTGGGAAATGCACCCGGTCTCTGTGCTTCCAGAAAGGGAGAGCAGCATGTCCGAGATCTCGAGGTGGCACCAAGCTATGGAGGATCAGGGGACAGTGAGGCGGGGACTCGGTGTGCAGGAGGGAACGTGGGGGAGGCGAAGCAGGAGGGGTGGGCCGTGGCCAGATCCTGAAGGTCTCAGGGAGGGGCCAGACCCGGGGTCCCCAGCTCTAGGAAGTGGCCCCGGCTCATGGCGTCCGCTCGCCTTCCAGCCTACGAGGAGCCCTTTGAGCAGCGCCTCCCGCTCGGCGTCAGCATCTCCTGCGCTGTCATCCTGGTCATCTGCCTGTCCTGCTACTGCAGCATCATCAAGTGAGTCCTGGGCTTTGCGGCCACCGAGCCGGCCCCTCTGGGGCGCGGGGTGGGAGGGAGCTCCCCTCTGATCTGTCCACTGGTGGGCCTGTCATTCAATAGCACATGTTTATTGAGCAGCTATTACGTGCCACGCCTGGAGAGTAGAGCTGTGAATGAGATTGACAAGGACCCTGAGTTCCTAAAACCTGCATCCTCGTGGGGAAACAGAAAATGCCACATTAATCACTAACAGATGGTTCTCCACAGTGACCCGTGCTCCAGAGGACATAGGCCAGGGCGAAGGGGAGGAGAGATGTTCCGGGAGACTCTTTGGAGGGAGGCCAGGGCAGGCCTCTCGGAGGGAGGAGAGTTTGAGCTGGGCCCTGAGTAGGGCCAGTGAGCTGGCTGGGGGAGGAGTTGGGGAAGGACCCTCCTTTGGCCCAAGGGAGATGGAGTTGTCCCATGTCCCCTTGTCACCCTGGATGCCTGAGGTGTGATTCAGGCACTCGGGGCCAGTGGCAGGAGCCAGAGGAATTCAAGACAGTTGTCCCAATGGAGTCAGGAGGCTTGGGTTTGAATCCTGCCTTTGGTGCCTGGTAGCTGATGACTGACAAGTTGCTGAAACCCCTGAGCCCCGGACCCCTCCTTTGCTGGTTGAAAGTGACCGTGAGAACACGCTTCATCAGCCGTAAGGGGCTGGACCACAGTAAAGGATTGGGGGGCGGGGGCAGAGGCCTTCCCTGGTCACACCCCCATCCCTCTCTACCCCTTCATCTTTATTCGTGGCACTTATTGCCACGAGTGATGTCATGCAGTCTTTCTGTGTCTGTCGTCCGTCTGCCCCTCCCAAGGGTTGGCTCCACAAAGGCAGGGATCTTTGTCTTGTTCACTGCTGTGGCCCCAGGCCTGGCACAGTGAATGGAACATACTAGGTGCTCAATAAATAGGTATGGACTAGCAAAGTGGGTGGAGGCTAACCCAGCGGCCGTCTGGGACCTTCCCTCCCAGCGATGGTGCACTGTGGCTCCGGGGGACCCAGGAAGACAGAAGGAGTCTGTTTCTCTGTGGGTCCCCGATTCTCAGACCATCCTAGGCCTGTCCCTGGGAGTTTGTCCTCAGCTGCTGCATAGAGGGAATTGTCAGGGGGAAACCCAGAACTTTCTCCCTGCAGTTGGAGTCTCTCTCATCCCCTGTAGCCTCCCTCCCACTGGGGACACAGGTGGCCTCATCGGGAACTCCCTCTGGGTAGCAGAATGCTGGAGTATGAACCTGGCTCTGCCACCTGCCAGCTATCACTTCACCTCTTGGGGCCTCAGTCTCCCCGTCTGTAGAATGGGGTTAGCAGTGGAATCCATTTCACCAGGTTAGGGTGGGGATTCAGTGGTTTGACATCCAAAGCTCATCATGGCCTCTGACGCCCAATCAGTACTAATGACAATGACACTTTTTATGGGAAGAGTGTTAACCTGTCAATACTTCAGAGACCAACACCTTTGCCTTTTGTTTCTCAGGATTAAGAAGGAATGGTGGGACCAGATTCCCAACCCAGCGCACAGCCCGCTCATGGCGATCATCATCCAAGACGCGCAGGTAGGAGGGCGTGTGGGCCGGGGCACTGTGCACTGTGTGTGGCAGGGAATGTGGTCCAGAACATCTGGGTGTCGAGGGTGTTCACTTGCGTCCGGGCAGCAAATGGTGAGGCAGGAAGGTTCAGGGTGGGCCGATGCAGCAGCTTAGCGCAGTTGTCAGGAGCCCGGAGGCTTGCCCTCCCCCTCCCGGGCTTCCACAGCGATTCTTTCAGCCGGGGGAGGGGGTTCCCCTGGGGCTGGTCTCTGGGCTGTTTCCCTCCCCTCAGGGGAGATGCCCCCGGGGAGGTGCGTGTACCAGGGCAGCGGGCCAGAAGGAGAGGGACAGGGCAGGCTTTCTGTGTCTTCTTCTTAAGAGCAGGAAACTGGCTCACACCTGCAATCCCAGCACTTTGGGAGGCCGAGATGGGAAGATCACTTGAGGCCAGGAGTTCAAGATCAGCCTGGGCCACATAGCCAGACCCCATCTCTATAAAAAGTACAAAAATTAGCTGGGCGTGGTGGCACATGCCTGTAGTCCCAGATACTCCGGAGGCTGAGGCGGGAGGGTCGTTTGAGCCCAGGAATTCGAGGCTGCAGTGAGCTATGATGGCACCACCGCACTCCAGCCTGGGTGACAGAGTGAGACCCTTTCTCGAAAAAAAAAGAAAGAGCAGGAAACTGCCCCTGGAGCAGCAGCAAGTCCCTCCTCAGTTGTCACTGGCCTGAAGTGTGCTCCAAGCTCTTCCCTAATCCAGACACTAGTGAGGGGGTGGGGGTGGGGTTAGCTCCCCAAGGTTGTGGTCGTGGGGATGAGTGGTGGGGTTTGCCTGAGCAGTATCGGGGTGCTCTGGGGAGGAGCGAGGGGCTACAGGCCCTGTCTAGAAGAGTCCTTCCTTCTCCAGGGACCCTCCAGTAGGCTCTGGAGTCCGGGGTGCTGGCTTTGAATCCCAGCTGACACTTACCTGTACGTGGACTTGAACCAGTTGCTTAACTTCTCTGAACCTCAGTTTCCCCATGTGGGTTGTAACAGCGTTTACCCGTTAGGGCTGATGTTGAATTCACTGGGACGATGAGTGTAAAGTGTGTGTGGCAGAGTCCTGCATATACTAAATGCCATTCGGGTATCGGTTAGCATTCACTACATAGCAAATCGTCCCAAAACGTAAAGGGTTAGGACAACAGCCATTCACTCAGCTGCTGCGTCTGCAGGTGGGCAGTTTGGGCTGGGCCCAGCAGTGGGAGCGCAGGGGGTTCCGGGCTGGGCGGGACAGATCCGGCCTGCGATGGCCATTCCCCGCGGCCTCCTCGCGCGGGCCTGGCTGACTCTCAGCACGCCCCCGTCACTGTCCGGCAGGCGGTCCCAGGCCTGTTCACCGGGTGCCCAGTTCTCAAGGGTGGGAAGTCGCAAGGTCTCTTGAGGCCTAGGCCCAGATCTGGCTCAGTGTCACTTCCACCACTGTCCACTGGTCAAAGCAAGTCCCATGGCCAGGTTAGAGCCAAGCGGTGGGAGCAGCTGCAGAGCACGGTGGCCGTTGTTGCCATCGGCCACAGTGACTGTTAATATTAGCACGGTGTCATTAATTCCCTGGAAACGGGGGCTCCGAGGGTGTAAGTGACCTATTTGGACCTCAGACCTGTGTGGTGTCCACAAGACCTGTGGCCTGTCCCTGGCAAACGCTTCCTGAGCACTGCCACACCTGGCTGGGCTGGAGGGCCGCTCCGCTCTGTCTCACCTGCTGTCTCTACATTTCAGGTGACCCCGTGGGAGAAGCGGTCCCGAGGCCAGGAGCCAGCCAAGTGCCCGTACGTATCTGAACTTAGGTCACAGCCTGCGTGATAGAATTGGGGAGATGGGCCCCCAGCCATGTCTGCCTTCTCGTCCCTGGCATTTGGCACTTGTCCTGTGATATTAGGCTTTGAAGGGTGGCGGGAGAGGATGATGCGGGGAGGTGGGCTGCCGGCAGAGCCCCTGCCTTTCACCGGCAGGCCAGACACATGCCGAACGCCCTTGGGAGTGCCCGGCCCAGCCTGAGCAAGGCCGGGATAGCTAACGGCAGGGCAGATCTGCCAGCTGTTAAAATATTGACTTAATTGTATGCTCGTTGGCAAACAGCCACTATCCAGAACCCTCCAGTGTGCCAACACCGCTCTGGCCTCCTTAGCACCTGCCTTGGGGCCTCCTGGACCCACCCACAATCCAGTAACTAAAGGGTTTACACGTGACTCAGCACAGGGCTCTGGGACCCTCCTTCAGCCCTGGGACCCCACATCCATGCTACCTGGTTGTGGCTTATGGTGTGACGTTGCTTTCAAATATCATCATCCCTGATAAAGACGCTTCCTTATTCAATACAGAGTTTGAATGTAGTGCCAGGCCACGCGCTGGGCTCCAGAAATCCCAGAGTAAGACACAGACCCTGCCCTCAAGGCGTTCCCAGCTTAGCAATGAAGATAGACGGGTAGATTATTGATTATAAAGTCAGGAGGCACATCTGCAATAGAGAGACATTGGTACAGGGTGATTTCAAGCTGGGCTTTGAAGGATGAGTAGGAGTTTTTCAAGTGTCAAACCTGAACCCTGACCAAACATTTGTTTGCTTTTGCAGACACTGGAAGACTTGTCTTACCAAGCTCTTGCCCTGTTTGCTGGAGAATGGCATGAAAAGGGAGGAGGATTCCCCGAAGGCTGCCAGAAAGGGGCCTTTGCAGGGTCCTGGGAAATCAGTGTGGCACCCTGTGGAGGTCAGCAAGACGGTCCTCTGGCCAGAGAGCATCCGCGTGGTGCGGTGCGTGGAGTTGTTTGAGGCCCCGGTGGAGAGCGAGGAGGAGGAGGTGGAGGAAGACAAAGGGAGCCTCTGCACGTCGCCTGAGAGCAGCGGGGGTGGCTTCCAGGAGGGCAGGGAGGGCATCGTGGCCCGGCTGACAGAGAGCCTGTTCCTGGACCTGCTCGGGGGCGAGGAGGGGGGCTTTGGCCAGCAGAGCCTGGGGGAGCCGTGCCTTCCTCCACCTTCGGGAAGCGCGAGTGCTCAGATGCCCTGGGCCGAGTTCCCAGGTGCCGAGCTCGGGGAGACATCTTCCTGGGGCGTGGAGCAGCCTTTCAACCCGGAGCCGAACCCTGCGGCCGGCGTGGTTTGCGCAGAGATGCCCGTCGTCATCGCAGACAACCCCGCTTACCGCAGCTTCAGCAGCTCCCTGAGCCCGTCCCCAGGTCCTGGCGAGCTTGACGCAGACCCGCAGCTGGCCGGGCACCATGGGGAGGTGGAGCCCAGGGTCCTCCGTGCCCCCCAGCCCTCTGAGCCACCCACCGGGCTCCCGCCCGAGCAGGAATCCTGGGAGCAGATCCTCCGCCGGAGCGTCCTGCAGCACGGGGCGGCCACGGCCCCCACCCCGGCCGTCGGTGGTGGCTATCGGGAGTTCGCGCATGCGGTGAAGCCGGGCAGCACCCAGGACGGTGGGGTGGCGGGCGTGGGCCCCTCGGGAGAGGCTGGGTACAAGGCCTTCTCCAGTCTGCTCGCCAGCACTGCCGCGTCCCCAGGCATGTCCGGACTTGAGGCCAGCAGTGGGCAGGGGGGCTACAAGCCCTTCGAGAACCCCATTCCTGCCTGTCCTGGGGACCCTGCCCCAGTCCCCATGCCCCTGTTCACCTTTGGACTGGACGTGGAGCCGCCTGACAGCCCGCAGAGCACATTCCTCCCCAGCAGCTCCCCGGAGCACCTCGGTCTGGAGCCAGGGGCAAAGGGCGGGGACAAGCAGAAGCCCCCGCTCTCCCTGGAGCAGGACACAGACCCTCTTGGTGACGACCTGGGCAGTGGCATTGTCTACTCAGCCCTCACCTGTCACCTGTGTGGCCACCTGAAGCAGTGTCACGGCCAGGAGGAGGGCGGCCAGGCCCACGCCGTGGCCAGCCCCTGCTGCGGCTGCCGTTGTGGAGACAGGTCCTCATCCCCAGGGAGCCCCCAGGAGGCCCCGGGCCCCTCTGCAGGTGGGGTTCCCCTGGAGGCCAGCTGCTCTCTGGCCTCCCTGGCACCCTGGGGCATCTCAGAGGAGGGTAAGTGCTCACTGTCCCTCCGTCCTGCCCCCAGCAGTGCTCAGGGCTCAAGCCAGACCCCCAAAATAGTGAACCTGGTGTCCACAGAGCCCCCCTGCATGGGGGTTTCCTAGGTGGGTGCCCTCTCGTTGCTGAGGTCTGCGGGTGAGGACCGGGACTTCTTCAGGCGTAGGAAATGTCTCCTCCTAGAAGGCAGCCGGGCTGGCAGGTTTCCAAAACACTCGAAGAGCCATAGTATGGAGGTGTGATGGCCTCACACTGGGGCCAGAGGCTGGACCCTTCCCCCAGCACTGGCCCGGCCTCGCCACACGTTGTAGGAGCGGAGGGCACCGGGCAGCTGTGCCCACGGGAGGCATGGACAGGGGTCAGGAGGTCGCTGGGCACCTCGACTTGTGAGTGAGTTGTTGGCAGCTCCACCCACAGCCCTGCAGCAGACCGTCCCTGTCCTGCCTGCCGAGGCGTGTTTTGTCCACCAAATCGCCATTGCCCACGGCCCTCACCAGCCTCCATCTCACTAGCCGGGAGCTGAGGCCACAAACTAACGAAGCCATCCAGGGAGTGACGTGGGCGTCCTTGGGGAATGGAAGTGCAGGGAGGAGGGCCATTCGCCCAGAGATGCCTGTTCACTCAACTCAGCTTCCTCGGGTTGGTGCTGGAGGCAGGATCTGGGCTGTCCAGGGGTGTTCGGTCAAGTGGGGGCAACAGAGGGCGTGACCAAAGCAGCGGCAACTTGCTGCCGGGCGCCCACACACCGCCGTAAGGCCGGGGCTTCTGCTGTGCCTGGGATCCCCGAATACACGAGCCCGGCTTCCCCATGGCCGGTCTCAGTGGACACCATTGTGGGCAGCCGCAGAGGAGCCATAAGGAAGTGGTTCGCGTCCCATGAGCCAGCCAAGCCAGAAGGCAGACATCGGGCACCACTGTCCCTGCGTCGGCCAGTGGCGTGCTGGGGAAGGCGGGCGGGGGGACCTTGGGTTGGATGTCTGTGTGTGTGCCTAAAAGATTGTTTTTCACCTGGTATCTGTGTTTGCTGAGGAGGGTGGGGCAGGAGGGGATGGAGTTTTGTATAAAGGTTCTTTATCTCTACATTTTTTTGTTTATTAAATAAACATACTGCTGGGCTGTTGCGAGTGCTTTGTTAACTCATCACATCCTCCCGTCAACAGCAGTCAGGGCACAAGAGGTTAAGTGACTTGCTGCTGTCTCTGGGTTCCCTGAGACAAGCACTCGAGCACAGTGAGTTGATGGAGGAGGTGATGGCGGGAAACCCTGCCAGGGGAGGGGGAAGAGGGTTGGGGAAGGCAGGAGGCGATAAAGGGTGTGTTAAGCCCATCACCAGTGTGGGCACCTGGCGCGTATCCCTCTGGGACTCTGGGATTCTGTGCACAGCCCTTGCCCAGAGCTGTGCCCGCAAAGGGCAGGGAGCTGGGTGTTGGTTGGGGGCTGCTTCCAGAAGCGTCCATTCCCCAGCACTGCCAGCTGCTCCGGGAAAAAGTCCTTGGGCTGAGAGTTGGAAGTGTTTGAGGAGACTGGCGTGTCACAGAGAGGTGGACGGGGCACGGCAGCTGCTTGGCGGCCGGCCCAGAGCTGACCCCAGGTGGTGTCTCGCTCACCCAGGTGCTCTGGGGGGAGCCGGCTCCGCGTCCCAGGCAGACGGAGTGGTGGGTGGCTCAGACAACGGGCAGGCAGGGCACCCTAACGCCTCTGTCTCTGATCACGCTGTGTCTCTGAGTAGCTGCCCTGACCCCCACACCTGAGAGGCATGGCTGTCTGAGGTTCCTCTCTGCTCTGAGATCCTACGTCGTGCACCGGCGGTGATGGGGAGCTCACTAGCTCACAGGCAGCCTGAGGTTTGTTAGAAATACTCCTTTGTGCTGAGCCCAGACTGAGCCCTTTAGCTGCCCACGTCACGCAGTTCACAGACGGGGAAACAGCTCTAGAGAAGAAAAGCGATTTGACACAGAGTGGAGGCGAGACTCCTTGTTCTCCCCCTGGGATCTTATAAGAAAGAAACTCGAGTGGTCCGCTGCGGCTCATGTTACTGAACTGGCTGGGTTTGGGGACGCTGGAATGGACAGCCAGGCAGAGACACCTCCATCGCCTACCGGGACCTAAATCCGCCCTCCCTCCCAGGCTCAGGGAAGCTGGAGAAAGACTGGCCCCCCTTCCTGCTTCTCCCACTTGCTATAGGGAGGGAGGAAGCAGAGAGGCCACACATCCCACCAGTATTCACTGAGCGCCCACTGCGTGCCAGGCAGGCACTGTGCTGGGGCTGGGGCTGAGACAAGTGAGGCCCCTCCCCTCTCGTCAGCCGGGGAGACAGGCATTAAACAGACAAAGAAAAAGTCTCAAACACTGAAGTGTGCTATGAAGAAAGCAAACAGATCTGAGATGCAGGAGCTAACAGTGCTCTGGGAGATCTTTGAGGAGGTGACATTTGAGCTGAGCCCTCAGTGACTGGATGAAGCCAGGCTGAACTGGGAGAAGAGCAACCTGGGCAGAAGGTAGAGCAAGTGCAAAGGCCCTGAGGCACAAGGAGTTTGTTGTGATCACAGTACAGAACGATCAGAGACAGTGAAGTGAGCCAGGGACAGTGTTGGGAGGTAAGGTCGGGGCGTGACAAGGGCCAGAGTGGGGAATTTGTATTTTGGCTGAAAGGCACATTAGCTCCACCCACTGAGAAAGCTGGTCCATTAAAAACCAGTCTTGCATCAATCTCCCCAGTTCCAAAACATAACCCGCCCACGAGCAGAAGCCAACGAGAGGAAGTGGAGCCACTTGGAAGTGCTCCTCCAATAGGACTCTCGCCCCCTTGCAGAAGTGACAACAACAACTGCAATGGTTAAAGTCCTCGTGGCAGCCCCTCTCGCCATGGAGCAAAGGGACTAGCACCAGGAGTGAGCTAATTCACCCCAGGGAACGGCTGGCTGCCAGGGCCTTCCTTGGAATTTTCATGACATAGAACTTTTTAAAAACCGCCTTACAATCTGGTCCCGGGCGCCCATGCACTAGTGTCCAAATTCGTCAAGAAGCCCCAGGGGTCTTTGGGGTGCAAAGCCCCAGACCGCTCTGGTCCTCTGTGTCCCCTTATCTTGCCTGTGCCTCCCTTTTCTCATTTGTGAAATGGGAAAGAGGAAATCTGCATCGTGGGGCTGTACTGACGCCGGTCTCCATTAGCATCGTCTTCATCATCATCGCTTGGGTTTCCTCCAACCTGGGTGGGCACAGGAGGAAGAATGAAAAGGTACAAACAGCTTGGAAATCTAGAAAGCTCAGCCCTGACTCTGCTCTGGGCTTCCTCCTCCAAGCCTCCATGACGCGGTCTCTAATGGCTACTGCTGACTTTGGTTAATCTTTTCAATCTTTTAATGTTTTAATTGTATAATACATATAACCTAAAATTTACCATTTTAGGCATTTTTATGGGCATTTAGAACACTGGCACTGTCGTACAATCATAGCACCACCACTCATCCCCAGAAATATTTTTTCGTGTCGCAAAATTGAAATTCTTCCCCCATTAAACACTAACTCCCTCCTCCCCTTTCTTGGAAGCCCCTGGCAGCTGTTCTACTTTCTGTCTCTATGAATTCGACAACAAGCGGAATCCTACGGTATTTGTCCTTTTATGATGAGCTTATTTGATTTAGCATGATGTCTTGAGGGTCAGCCAAGTGGTAGTGTGCAACAGAATCTCCTTCCTTTTCAATGTGGAATATTCCATTGTGTGTATACGTTACGTTGTGTTTATCCATTCAGACGTTGATGGACACTCGGGTTGCTTCCACCTTTTGGCTCTTGTGGATAATGCCACTGTGAACGTGGGTGTACACATACCTGTTGAAGTCCCTGCTTTCAATTCTTTTGGGTATATACCCAAACTGCGAGATCCTATGGTAACTCTATGTTTAATTTCTTTTTCTTGAGGAGTTAGGCATGTGCTTCTGTAGTTTGCTTTTTTTTTTTTCCACTTAACATTGGCTCATTAGCAGTTCCCCACGTTGCTTCATAACCTAGCCGTTCTTTAATCAGAGTGGCATCCTTCCGTATAGGATGCTGTCCACTCACCTTGGAATTGCCGTCCACAAACACAGCAGCTCGTCACTGGCCAGTCTAGAGCTGTCTATAGGGCACGGTAGAATCCAATGGCTCCTCACTGGTGCAGAGTCGGTAGTCCTAAGAGAAGGAGGCTCCCTTGCCTTCACCAGGTATCACGATCTTTTGCTGGTTTATTATGAAGGATTTTACAAAGAATACTGATGGCGAGATGCACAGGACGGGGTATGTGGGAGGGGTGCGGAGCTCCCACGCCCTCCCGAGGTGTACCACCCTGCGGGAACCTCCACGTGTTCCCGCTATAAAGAAGCTCCCTTTGGTTAATCTTAACACAGGGACAGGGGAGCTCTCCAGCCTGTGCCCTCCCGGGGGCCCCCTCACTCTCCAGCATTTATGCCTGCTCCTTCCTGAGCACTTCCTGGCAGTGGTCCTGGTGATTCACCCCTGCACCCACCAATTGAGCAACTTCTCCCTTGTTAAGGCAAAACAATCTCAGGTTATAAGCATATGTCAAAGTCTTCTTTTGAATTTGTAGGGAGGAAATCAGAAGAAAAGAGAAAGAATGTTGGTTCAAAGAACAATCTTAGGAAGGAATTTTATAGTCAGTCAAACGAATGCCTCAAATAGCTCTGCCAAGCAGATCTGCTCACAGTGATGGAAATGACTCACGCTGTTCAGTAAGGTATCCACCAGCACTTGAACTGTGCCTCGTGCAACTGAGGAACTGATTTTTTCAATTTTACTTAATTGTAGTTTAATTAACATTTACATTTATTTTATTTCTTTATTAACACTTAAACTTTATTTCCATGTACCTTGATCAACTGCCTCCGGGTGGAGGGGAGAGGGAAAGATCTGGCAAGATGGAAAACGAAAGGAGAAGAGGAACAGACTGCACCAGAAGTTTACCCCAAGAACCACAGGGGGTGGTGGGGTGGGGGACCTCGTGGATCAGGTGGGCGCAGCTCAGACGCGCCCCCGCCCTGCAGGAAGTGGGCGGGGCTGTGGGCGGAGCGAGATGCTGGTGGAGTTTCCCAGCAACCTCTAGGGGGCTGGACCAGAGGGCAGGAGGGTCGCCCCCGGGTGGCAGCTCCAGACAAGGCTGGGGATGGACTGGGTGCCCCAGGACAGGCCTCAACAGACCCTGGGAGGCCTCCAGAGGCGTTGATTTTGGGGTCCCCTCCCGACACTACACTCCCTAAGACCCACTTTTGTAAAGATTGGATGGGGGCAGGGCAGTGAGTCTGCTTTAATTTTTCTTTCTTTCTTTCTTTTTTAACAAAAAGCAGCTTATTGTATTTTTCCGATTACTAAATGAGCACGTGCAGACCTTCTATTCAGAGAAAACCTAAAGGTACAAAGAGGAAAGTGAAAAACCACCGGAAATCCCATCCCCCGCCCGGCACCTGGCAGCCTGTGGGCGGTCGCAAGACGAATGTTTTTGAAGTAGTAGCTCCGCTGACATCCGGTTGAATAACCTTTCTGACAATATTTTCCCACGAAAGTTAATTAAAAAACAAAAAACAAAAAAAAACCCAGCAAATATTTGCTCCCACCGCAGGGAGGTATGAGCTCACCGGAGCCCACAGCACCCGACGCGGCGGGGGCGGCCGCCATGTGCGTACAGCGCAGCCGGGGTTCGAACCTGACGCCCGACACCCTTGCATATAGCACCGGCCCACGTTCTTTTTCCAGTTTATAGCTCAGAGCAGTGAGACTCAGAGGAACGGGGGCTCTGCACTCACCCCGCCTCCTTATATCCTGCCTTTGCCGATTCGGAGCTGTGTGACGGTGGGCCAGGTGCTTGACCACTCTGGGCCTCAGTTTCCTCCCGGATGCAAGACACTAAGTACCCTGCATGCCACTGTGGTGGGGTTAGGAGCAGATGGCATGATGGGGGAAGGCCGGGCGACGCCCCGCTGCTCCTGTGCGGTAACTGGCCTAATGGCGGCAGCAGGGTCGTGTCAAAATCCCACCCGTTTCCCCAAGGCTTGTGGACTAGCGGGGGCACCGTCCCGTGGAAGCGGCGGGAGGAGGAGGTCGGCTCCTTGGTCCCTGCTGCCCCCTGGTGGCCACCCGGCGCCTGCGCCCGCCTCCACCCTAGCGGCTCCAGGTCCGGAAAACTTGGCCGGGAGACCCCGCCCGTCTGAGCCCACCTGTCTTTCATCTCTGCAGTTCTCTGGCAACCCCTCTAGCACCTGGCAGAGGAGCCTGGTGTGCATGAGACATTCAGGGTGCTCCAAGGGCCGGCCGTGTGGCACTGGGCCAGTACGCAATCTCTCTGTGCTTGCGTCCTCACCTGGAAAAAAGGAATAATAATAACGATAGTACCTACCTCATAGAGATGCCGTGAGAATTAAATACGTCACTACGCTTGGGGCCCTTAGAACAGAGCCTGCCCATAGTTAACGCCTTAACGTGTTTGCTAACATTACGCTTAATATTGTGTTAAGACTGAACGGGTCTATGGATGCCGTGGGAGGCGAGGGTGCAAAACAAAATTAAAGGAAATAATGACCTTCTAAATGTAATGTTACATTGTTGCAAAAAGGACAGATCGGAGAGACAGAAATCCAAGACAAACATTGTCCTGATGGCATCCTCCCATCCGCTTGTGTTTGCATCTGCCCACGTCACTTCTGTGCACTGTCTACATGCAGAGTGAATGTTTGCATATTCGCAGTTTCAAATAGTGCATCGTTCTCACCGCATACATATATATCCCCACAATTTTTCCGTCGTTTTTTTCCTCTTCTTCCCTTATCTTTTTCCACGCCCTGCCTTCAAGGACCTTGCCCAGACTCTATTTCTCTCTTCCCCATGGACTCAAATTACTGAGCTTCCAACAGGTATTTGCAGAAAAGGAGAATGAGACAAAGAGACAGAGATGCAGTGAGACAGAGAGACAGAGACTGAACCGATCCCAGCTCCAACCACAGAAGGACCTCTGACCCAGCCACAGACTGACTTCTGATTCCGGCCACAATCCAACTCCTGTCCCCAGCCACAGAATGACCTCTGACTCAAGCCAGAGACTGATTCCTTACCCACGCCACTGACCTATTCGTGATCCTGACCACAGACTAATCTTTGACCCCAGCCATACACTGGCCTCTCATTCTGGCCACCCTGACCACTCACTCCTATATACTGACAACCACCCTCTGCCGGGTCCCACCTAGGAAACAGCATTTCCTGATGTCCATCTGGCAAAGCCAGCTTGAGCTTGTCCACATAGCTGGGCTGTCTGTCCATTGTCTCTGCCATGGACCCGCAGGGGAAGCTGGCAGTTCTCCACTTGCCACTTTCCTTCCTGCTGTGGATGCGATGTCTGGTACTTGGGCAGCCATCCTGTGACCATGAGGGGACAAGCCTGGAGATGAAAGAGTGTTCAGAATACAGCAGAGTGGATGAAGAAAAGGGCCTGGGCCCTTAGTTATGTCATCACGTGATCAAACCAACCTCTGGATTCTTAAATAAACCATGAGTATGCTTTTGTTTAACCACTTTGGTACCAGCGTCGACTATAGTCGATAGCCACAGATGAACGTGCACAGCAACCTTTGCCAACAGCCGTGATATGAAGGCGCACAGCCGAGAGTCAACTTTAGCCGACAGCCGTGATATGACTTTTCTAATTTTTCCTTTATCAAAATAAAATTGGG
Source organism: Cheirogaleus medius (assembly GCA_008086735.1). NCBI lineage: Eukaryota > Metazoa > Chordata > Mammalia > Primates > Cheirogaleidae > Cheirogaleus > Cheirogaleus medius. The sequence goes on from VBSM01002153.1 coordinate 17,777,072, forward strand.
AACATTTAAAAATAACGTAATGAAAACATATATGTATATGTTACCTATTCTGATTTACATTACAAGTAAAGCTGCCTGTAAAGTAAAACAAGCTTTCAGTGCTTTAAAGCTTTCCTCATCACACAAGAGCAAAGCGGATTCGTCGTCAATGCACAGCACACACTGCCGTGCGGACTGTGAGTGCCGGCTGTGGGCAAGGTGTCGTGGCTGGTGAGCACGGTCCCGAAGTGGTTAAACCACTGTCGAGTTTCTTTTGTAGCCATAAAACAGCCTTAAAGATTGTAGTAGGTGGAATAACGAACTCCCAAAATGTTCGTGTCGTAATCCCTGGAACCTGTGAACATGTGGACAAGGGGGAATTAAGGCTGCAGATGGAATCAAGGTTGCTAATCAGCAGACCGTGAGATGCAGAGAGAGACCATGCTGGGTTGTCTGGGCCCAGTATAATTGCAGGGGCCCTTATAAGTGAAAGAGACCCAGGAGGGTTAGCGTCAGAGCGAGGCGTGAAGACATGACGCTGCTGGCTGTGAAGATGGAGGGAGTGGCCAGGCGAAGCAGGTGACTGCTAGAAGCCGGAAAAGTCAAAGAGGAGACTAGAGTCCCCAGAAGGAGCACAGCCCTGCTAACAGCTTGATTGTTAGCTCAGTGAGACCAGTTTCAGGCTTCTGGCCTCCAAAATTGTAAGATGATAAATTTCAGTGTTTTAAGCCACAAAATGTGCAGAAATTCGTTGCAGCAGCAGCAGGACACAGATCCACAGATGCATTTGTGCGTCCCACCTCAGAATCTGCATATTCCTTTCCTCAAGCCCCTTCCCCACTCCCCACCCTCCCACTGGATCGCCACTTCCAGAGGATTCTGCCACATCCCTGCCCATCCCCTAATTCCGTCGGCGCCCACCCTCTCTTGTTAGAGTGGATGTGGGGAGGGCAGGTTCCAAGGCCGTGCCACGCCCTTGAATGTGATGCTCTGAAGTCCCCGCTAAGGTCTTGGAGTCTCAGCTCAGACGTGGTCCCTGCTCCTGCCCCCTGCCTGCTTCCCTGGGACAGGCTCTCGGCCACCTGCTGCTCGGCCCCCAGCACCCGGGCCCTGCTCAGCCTCCCCTTCCACTGAAGGGGGTCTGGGCGCAGGCGCAGGGAGGGCAAAGTCAAGTGCTCACCTCTTGGGATGTCGGTGGGGAGCATGGTGGCAGGTGTCCCTGCCTCGGGAGTATCTGCTGGGCGGCCAGGGGCCACAGCTAGGCCTACTCCCCATCCAGGCACCACCAGTCACCAGCTCAAATTCTTGACCCTTTTTGAACAAGAAGGTCTGCATTTTCATTTGGCACGGTGCCCCTCAATTGAGGTGGCTGCTGCTGCTATGCGGTCATTCCTTCTCTTCAAGGGTGAGTCTTTCTCTGCCTCTGGACCCTGAAACGCCATCAGTCCCCTGTGTTTTCAGCCTGTCCCCGTGCACGTCTGTTCAAGTTCCTTCCATCTTCAAACAGCCAAAGTTTCCCTCCACCAACTTCTCTCTCCCACTCCCCCTCCCCTCCGCAGCCACAGTGCTGCAAAGCCGTCTCCTCTCGGGCTCCACTTCCTCCCTGTGCCCCACTCCCCAGTGCTCCCCCTGCAGAATCTGCCCGCCTGACTCTGCACGAAACTGCTTTCACTGGAGCCAGCAAAGTCTCGGTTTCAATCGGTTCCTCTGCAGCGCTAGCCTCTCCTTGGCTCCTGGAACTCGGCCCCCCTCGGTTCTCCTGCCACTGGCTGCTTGCTCCTGCACAGTCTCCTTTCCTGGGGTCTTCTCCTCTGCCCTCCCTTAAACACTGGGGACCTCGGGCCCCATCTCCAGCCCTCCTCTCCTCCCCTCTCCTCCCCCACCACCTCTGTTTCCACGGAGTTAACTACAACCTGAGCTAAATCTGGAGTGGACTTTCATGGGGCAGGGACTGTGTAGCCCAGCGCCCAGCACAGTGCCTGGCACAAACAGTGTGCTCAATAAACATTTCTTGAGTGAATGAATGATGTCTTCTAAATTCCTCTCCCCAGCCCGGATCTCTTGCCTGAACCCCAAAACCATGCAGCCAGCTGCGACTGGGCACTTCTCAATGTCCACATGTCCCGCCCAGGCACTGCACATTCCCCGGCTAGCACGTCCCTGGCGTCGTGCCCTGTGTCTTGTCCTACAGTGTGGATTATTAGCTCCTTCGTTTCTCATCTCTCGTCAGGTCACCCACATCGCCTTCCCTAAAAGGGAGACTCCCTGGGGGCAGAGAGTTTTGTTTCTTTGGTTTACTGCTGTATCCCAGGACCTAGGACAGTGTCTGGCACACAGTAGGTGCTCAACAAATACTTCCTGGACAAATGAATGGGTCTCCACAGAGACGCTCCCACATCTGAGGCTCGGTGGACCTATTAACACAAGAGCTCCGTATCGCCCTCTCCACACTCCTCCTGGCCCTGCTCTTGGTTGCCAAAGCCAGAGCCCGGGTGGCCCAGAGCCCACCTCCTTCTTCCCTGCAGAGTTCCAGGTGCCGTCGCTGTGTTCCTGGGGCCCTGCTCTCCAGCCGCTCTGCTTGGTCGCTTGGCCTCCCCGTTTGTCTTCTTGTTTTCTTTTTTTTTGGAGACAGAGTCTCGCTCTGTTGCCTGGGCTAGAATGCTGTGGCATTAGCCTAGCTCACAGCAACCTCAAAC
>VBSM01002153.1:17779846-17796859 GCA_008086735.1 Cheirogaleus medius
GATGGTGTCAGTGTTTCATTTGAAAATAAAGTTATTTAAATAAAACAAGTAAACCAATATGAAGAAAATGTAATGATGGAGAAAAAAAATGTAAATATGGCAGAAATAACCTGTGGCCAGGGGCATGGGGGTAAGAATTTGGGAGACACTGGTCTATAGGCCAGTGTCCCAACTCCTTTGCAACCTGGCCCCGGTCCTCTCACTTTTCATGTCTTCAGACACCATGGCCTGACCACCTCGCAACACGGTGACCCAGCCACCATTCCCAGACCATACATGCAATGCCAGACCCCCAAGCCTTTACTCACGCCTGTCTCTAGCAAGCGTGCCCTCCCCTGCCTCTCCATAAGGAGCACCGTCCTCTCCCAAGGGACCCTGTGGTTCTGCCTGCTCCACCTCTATGCCCCCTTCTTCTGCACACATCAGCTGGTGTCCCAGGGGGACAGGCTCCCCCCACTCTCAGTTCATGTAGCTTCCATGGAACTGATCTAACTCCCAGCTTCCCAACAGGGCACATGACTCAGGCTTGGCCAATCAGAGCATCCGTCCCCCAATCTATAGAGTGGTTGGTTCAGGGATGGGCACAGGATTATAAGTGACCAATGAGAGCCTTTCCTGCTGCCACCGTTGGAATCACTAGGAAAAAAGATTCTCTTGTGCTTCATAAATGGGCAGGTTCTAAGTCTTAACTCCTGAGAGTGCCCCCATTTTTGCTACCACTGAGGTCCACTCAGCCTACTTCAGAATGAGAATAAAGCCAATACAAAAGAAAGAAGATCCCAGAGGCAGAGCCCTGTAACCTGAAGAAATTATTTGAGCACCTTGATCCATCCATGCCTGAAACAATGTCCCTACTTTTTTTTTTTTTTCCAAAGATAGGATCTCACTCCATCACCCAGGCTGGAGTGCAGTGGTGTGATCATAGCTCACTGCAGCCTTAAACTCCTGGGCTCAAGTGATCCTCCTGCCTCAGCCTCCTGAGTAGCTGGGACTACTGGCTCACACTACCATCCTGGGCTAAGTTTTCTTATTTTTCATAGAGATGGGGTCTCACTATGTTGCCCAGGCTGGTCTCAAACTCCTGGCCTCAAGCCATCCTCCCAAAGCACTGGGATTACAGATATAAACCACTGTGCCTGGCCTTTAACAATGACCCAATAAACCCTTTTTTAAAAAGCCATTTCTGTCACTTACAACCACAAAGCTCCTGGTTGAAACATAAGCCTAATTTTTATTGAGATAAAATTCACATAACATAAAATTCACCGTTTTAACCACTTCAAAACATATAATTCAGTGGGTTTTAGTATGTTCGCCAGGTTTTAGTACACACATCACCATTTGTAATTCCAGAACATTTCTATCACTATCTCTCCTCCAAAAGCCCCCTGACTCAGTAGTAGTCATTCCCAATTCCCTTCCCCAGACTCCATGGCAACCACAGCAGACCATCGGTGGGCATTTCCCTGGGAGCCCTGCTATGTGTGAGTGCTACTTTTATCACTTATTATAATTGTCCGTTTTATTTTATATTTTTAATAATGGACCATTTCAAACATACAGAAAACCACTATGCATTTGTGTTTCCTGCTAGACTCCTTGACAGCAGGGACTCAGATTTATTACTCTTTCTGACCCAGCAATGTCCATCCTAGGGCCTGGCCCAGGTGAAGTGTTCAGACAAAGCAAAACAAAACGTGAGCAAGGGCTCACTCCAAACATCCTAGTCCTGGGCCAGACCGAGACATAAAGATTATGACCAGTGTTTGTTGACTGGCTGACTGACATCCTCGGTAAACAAATCCACCTTGGACAATACTCTTATCTTTGTGTATAAAGGGCTAGAGGGAGCAGAGGAAGGATGTTAGCTGAACCGATCACTTCCCACACTCTGACATTTAATTAAACCCAGAACTAAACTTACAGTTACTTGCTATATCTGGGTACCCCCCAAAATTTCCCCAAGCTGCACCTACTTCAGATGCTTCGAGGTAAGCATAGTGGGGAGGCAGAGTGGACCAGGGTTAGTGGGCATGTTGACTTCTCTCTGTCTCAGTTGTTCCATCTGTACAATGGGGCTAAAAATATTAAATACCTCACAGGATCATAAAGGATTAAATGAGTATTTGTAAAGCACTTAGGACAGTGCTGGCTCATTTAAGAAATCTGCTAAACAGGATGCTTCTGCGGGGCCAAGCCAGTGCTGCCTGAGATCACTAAGCTGTTGCACACCCCATTTCCTCTGCTTGGAAATAACTCTTTTCCACCCCTCACTTGCCGCCTCATTCCATTACGTTTCTGCTCAGATGCCACCTCCTCCAGGAAGTCCTCTGGCTCCCCAGGCCTTGGTTAGGTGCTTCTTTTCCGGGCTCCTTAGCATCTGAGCATCTGTGCCTCCCCATCGTCACAGACAGGGACGGTCTTAGACACACCTCCAGGTGCCCGACACCTGGCACAGAGTGGGTGCTGAGTTCATGAAAGAACAAATCAGAACACGCATAAAAGGATGAACGAGAGGTTTTGTTCTTTTCCCCCGGCCCTTCTAACTGGGACTCTTTGCCCTGGCCCAGGGACCAAAGCGCTGGCTCTGTCCTCCTTGTGTCTACGGAAAGCAAAGGTGTGCCGAGTCCGCTTATAGGAGCCGAATCGCTCACCTTTAGCTCCGTGTTCCCTGATGCCGCACTGGTAACTTGAAATTGGCCACGGTGGGAATGTTTACACCACAGGAAGCAGCAAACACCATAGAATATCAGGTTTTTGGTGTGTTTTTTGCTTGTCGATCGTAGGCTTGCCAGCTTGCCACTGGGTGTCATTTGGGGGGCGGCAAGAATGGTTGTTTTGGTCTGACCAGGGCACGCTTTCCCACTGCCAGGTTGTGTGCAAGCAGCTCCCTCTTCCTGGGCCACTCCTTCCCCCGCGGGACATACCTCAGCTCCCTCGTGGCCGGGATCTCGTGCAGGACAACGCCTGTGCTTACTCAGCCTCCTCCCTCTCCCCAGCGTGTGCGATACAGCTGTCAGTAAATGCTTGTTGATTGACTGACAGAAAGTTCTTGGTAAATATTTTTGTGAGACATTGACCTTTCCCCATGCGAATGTGGGGAAACCACGGCAGCCCGGACTTTCAGTAAAGCAGAGCCTCTTTGAGGAAGGGAGTCTTTGCAGAAACTTACCACAGCTGCCTGGAAGCCGAGTCATTGCAGGCCATCCTCCCTGAGCATGCAGCCTCTTGGAAGACCCAGGTGACTCTGTCCCATGGCTCACTTAGTGCAAGGTGGGGGTAGAGGAGGAGGTTGGTGACTTAGGGACAGAGGTTCTTGGTGGAGCGGGAGGCCCTGGGAGGGATGGGAGAGTGTGAGGGACTTACATACATTTGTACACACACAGGCACACATTGGGGAGTATGCATGTCTGCAAATGTATGTGACATTTGTCACTTACATCATGGTCTGGTCTCAGGGGGTGGGTGGAGGCTCCAGATCCTCAGGCCATAAGCGGTGCTGAAAATAATGCTGATCTCTGTCCCCTGTGCCTCATCCACCCCTGCCTAGGGCCCAGGTAGTGCCATGTGGCTTCTGCAGAGAGGGGGGTATATGTTCACGTGTGTGCGTGTCAGCGTCAGTGGCCGATTCAGCTCTGCCACTGAAGCACAGAAAGCACTCGATAACTGGGGCGTTTCTATCTCATTTGGCCGCAGAACATGCATTTCTCCCCGACACTAGATCCTCACTCTGGGAGGGTAGGGACTCTGTTTTCTTCATGGCTACAATCCCAGCACCTAGCACAGTGCCTGGCACATAATAGGTGGGCAATACATATTTGTTCCCATGCAAATGTGCACATATATAAGCCTGTGCTTACATGATAATGTGTGTGCTTACACATGTGTGAGCTTGTGGGTGGGGGCTTTGCATGCTCTTCCTGCAAGGATATTAACAACGACGTGTGTGCCTGCATGTGAACATGCTTACAGAGCAAGAGACATGCATGAGTGGGGCGAACCCTCTCTGATTTACAGATCATTCTCGATGAATCAACATCTATGTACTCAGGTTGTATGTACACACGGATGCATGAGCAAGGGTGGGATTTCATACGCCAATCTGCACATATGTGCATGTGAGCTATGTTCATATGCACACAAGGGGGCTCGCGTGGGCATTTGTGAGAAAGAGCGCGGTGTAGCGGTTAACAGCACAAGGGCTGCAGCCCCACCGTCCATGTTTGAATCCCAGTTTCATGTCTTCTTAGCTGCGTGACCATGGACGAGTTACTTAAATTCCTTGTGCCTCCGTTTCTTCGTCTGCGATATGGACTGATAACAGTGTCCGCCTCCTAGAGTTGTTTAGGGGATTAAATAAGATACAAGCATCTGGCATACAGCAAGAGCTCAATACATGCTACCTGTTGCTGCTTTCCTTTATGCGTTGTTCACACTTGTATGCACACGTCTGTGCCCCCCACATGCTCCCCACCGCATGTGCAGCTCACCTTTGGCCTTGTCCTGGGCAGTAGGATGACCCTCACTGAGGAGCATGGCGTGACCGCTGCCGTCTGCATCATCCCTGTCCTCCGGCCCGGTCCGCTCTGCACCCTCACAATTGTCCTGGGCGGGTGTCCTCAGCCCCAGCCAGCAAGGGAGCGTGCGGAGGCGCAAAGAGAGCAAGGGCCTTGCTCAGGGTCACCCAGCCCGAGGGTGAGGTTGACACTGCGACCTCCCCATGGGGCTCTGCTGGGTCAGAGCTCCTCCTCTCATGACACCTTGGCTGTTTTGTCCTCGGGGGACAGCAGCCAAGTGAGGGAGGTGCTGCTGGCGTCGCCCAGCCGGAAGAGGCCAGGGCCGCTGTGGCCATGCCGCCTGCACGGGACAGCCCGCGGCAAGGAACAGTCTGGCCCGAGTGGCGACAGAGCCGAGCGCCTTCTCGGAGACCACCCAGGGCTTCCTGAACGAGAAGGCACAGGGCCTGTGCCAAGGCGCTGTGGGCAGCAGGCAGCTGCGGTGGCAGCTTCCCCGGGGACAGAAGCGGGTTCCTGGAAAACTGAACTTGGCATCCTCTGTCCGGCTTCTCTTCTCCTTTCCCGTCAGCCCGCGCCCGGCCCCGTCTGCAGATGGTCCCCGACACCCCGCAGTCCCCGCCCGGGGGCAGGCCGTGGGGCTTGGTCTCATTGCTGCCCTCCTGGGAACCCTCCGTGGCTCTGTCCACCCCCGGGTGGGTCCTGGTTGGCTCCTCTGCAGGGAAGCGCTTTCAGGCTCAGGCACTGCCTTCTGCTCCAGGCCGTGGCCTCACCACTTCCCCCTGTACCCACGTCCCCGCCGTCCCCTCCACCCACCAGGGCCCTCCGCATTCCCCGAATGGGCGGCGCGGTCTCCCCCGTGCCTCTGGCTTTACCAAAGGAACCTTGGGCTTGGTTGCTCCTCTGGGCAGCTTCCTTCCTCTTTCAGCTGGTTCTAGTCTTTACTTTATTTCTTTTTTCTTTCTTCTGTTTTTTTTGGGGGGGGGCGGGGGAGGCGGGGGCCAGCTAAAGTGCCGTGGCGTCAGCCTAGCTCACAGCAACCTCGAACTCCTGGGCTCAAGCGATCCTCCTGCCTCAGCCTCCCAAGTAGCTGGGACTACAGGCACGCGCCACCATGCCCGGCTAATTTTTCTATTTTTAGTAGAGATGAGGTCTCACTCTTGCTCAGGCTGGTCTTGAACTCCTGAGCTCAAGTGATCCTCCTGTCTCGGCCTCCCAGAGTGCTAGGATTACAAGCGTGAGCCACCCCGCCCGGCCTATTCTGGGTTTATTCTGCTGTCATTTTCTAACTTCTTGAGAGGGATGTTTGGAACATTCATTTTTAGCTTTCCTTCTTTGCTAGTTTATGAATTTTAGGGCTACAAATTTCCCTCTAAGTATTGTTTTAGCTGCAACCCACCAATTTGGATGTGTATTTTTTTCTGTCATTCAGTTCAAAATATTTTTTAATTTTTCTGTTGCAATTTTTCTCCCTGGCCCTTGGGTGATTTGGAAGTGCATTTCTTGGTTTCCCCATCTGCATTTCTGGAATGTTTTGCAATGCCCTCCTCTACCCAACACAATGAATTGCTCTTCTTCCTGCCAAATCCAGAGCAGGTGACCCCTCGTCTGTGCAGCCCTCCCCAGACACTCCCTCCACACCACAGCAGGCAAAATCAGGGGCTGCCCCCATTGCACTTGGAACAGACCACCATTGTAGCACTTTCAGGTCACATAGTAACGTATCTGTCAAGATTCTTTCGGTTTCAAATGAAAGAAAATGAATCTAAAATGGCTGAAGCCAAAAGGGAACTTGTTTTCTCATTGAACTAGGAAGTCCTGGCTTTCAGGCACAGCTGGATCCAGGGGTCTGATTCCTGCTGACCCAGCTCCTCTATTGGGTCACTTCCTCTGTGTTGACTCAATTCCTAGGTTCCTCTGCTGTGGCCAGAGAAGTAGGGTGGCTCCAGAGAGCATAGTCTCTCCATGAGTCTGGAGTCTTTGCCCCGAACACCCCCTCGAGGGTCTCATGGGGTCTCATTGGCTCTGACTGGGTCCATTAGTGTGGCCTGGGGAATAGAGTGGATTGGCTTAGGCCCAGGTCATGTGCTACCCTGGGGGAAGGGACTGAGGATGGAGGAGGGGTGATATCACAGAAAAAATTGGGGGACAATTACCAGGAGAAGAGTAAATCAGAGGTGGAAAGCTTTAAAAAAAAAAGCAATACTGCTACCACCACTACTACTAGTAGTAACAGCAGCAACCGTAGTACCTCTTGTACTTACAACATGATGCTAAACCAGGGGCTTTACTTTGAGTCCTGTGTGTTGACCTTCTCACTGGGCTTGAGACTTTTGACAGGTCAAAGAAGATCTGTTCTGTTAACTGAGAAAACTCTGGAGGCAGCAGAGGAGGGGGGAGATGGGCAAGTCCTCCCCCACCTCACCCCCTCGTCAGCCCCCCTCCACCCCACCCTGACCTTGGAGGAGGGCGGGCCGGGGCTCAGCCCCAGGGTCCCCTGGAGGGAGCTTGCAGAGGGGCCTGATCTGTCCAGCTACTGCAGTGACTCTGTCTTAGTCTGCTCGAGACGCTGTAACAAAATGCCACAGGCTGGGGGCTCGGCCAACAGACATTTATTTGTCACACACAGTTCTGGAGGCTGGAAAGTCCACGATCAAGGTGCCGGCTGATTTGGTATCTGGTGGGGGCTCTCTTCCTGGCTTGCAGACAGCCACCTGCTCACTGCGGGAGAGACTGAGAGCAAGCTCCCTGGTGTCTCTGCTTATAAGGACACCAGCACCATCAGGTCAGGGCTCCGCCCTTCTGAGCTCATCTAATCTTAATTACTCCCTTAAAGGCCTCATCTCCAAATACAGCCACACTGGGCCTTACGGCTTTCACTGGGGCACATTCGGTCCATAGCCCTCTCCTTCTAAGACAAGCCCTCCTCCATATTCCTAAGAACCAGGGACACACAGACACTCGACTCAGCATGGCCCAGTGGTCCAACCACACACTCAGTCAGCCCAACCACACACCCACAGCAAGGGGTGGCTTACATACCACCAGGGACAGGGGGTTCACCACCTATTCCGATGAGGCAACTCTGACTGCGCTGGTCTGGACCTAAATGTCAGCTCTCATAGCCCTCACCTGGACTCTTCTGTCTCCAAGCTAAATACATCTGCTCTCGCATGGTTTTCTGGCTCTCTCCACACTGGCCCCTCCACCTTCTTTGTTGCTTCTTCTGAATGTATTCCAGTTTGCCAGTGTTATTTCTAAAAATGAAGGCCCAGAACTGCATATAGACTGCAGATATGGCCTCCATTGTTTTGGACACCATACCTCTATTAATGCAACCTCAGAGTGGTTCAAGCTTCTCTTGACTGTCATGCACTCTTGACTTTGGGAAAAGCCCCCAAGCATTTTCTACATGACATGTTGCTTCAGTGCTTCCAATTCTCATACATGCATAGTTGACCATTCGACCTGAAGTAAAGGACGTGACACATGTCCTAGGTCAGTGTCTTCAGAAGGACCACTACTCACGTTTCTATAGATTTTAACTCCTTCCCTTCTTGCCGTCCACTCTCCCTTGCACACTGATGCTGTGAGACCTTCCTTTTGTTTCTCTCCAAACTCGAAATAGCGTCATTATTTTCCCCCGATTCTAGAAGCGATATATCATTTTGAAAATCAGACAATACAGAAAAATATTAAAAAATTCAAAATAATTTTTTTTTCCCCACCACCAGAAATAGCCCTATTAGCACTTGGAGCCGGACTGCCCAGGTTCGAATCCTGATCCTACCACGTGCTACCTGTGTGACTGGGGGCAGGCTGCTCCATCTCCTGCACCCCTGTCTTCTAAAAAGGGGACATCGAAAGGTGGTCGTGAGAGCCTAGCACAGTGCCTGCGAGGTGGTAAGCTCCTTACAAGTGTAAACAGTTTTGTATTTTTGTTGTTACTGATTGTATTAGTCAGAGTTCTGTTTCTCTGGAGAACCCTGACTAATACGGATAGAGCTGTCTGAGTCAGCTCGGGCTGCCATAACAAAATGCCGCAGACCGGGTGGCGTCAACAACAGAAGTGTATTTTCTCACAGCTCTGAGGCTGGAAGTCCCAGATCAAGGTGTCGGCGTGGTCGTTTTCTGATGAGGGCTCTCTTCCCAACTTGCAGACAGCCACCTTCTTGCCGCGTCCTCACATGGCAAAGAGATCTCTCTCTTTCTCTTCTTATAAGGCTGTAATCCTATCAGGTTCGGCTGGCCTTACCCTTATGACCTCATTGAACTTAAATTACATCCTAAAGACCCCAGATCCACTCATATTGGGGGTTAGGCCTTCAACATAGGATTTGGGGGGATGGGGACATAATTCACCTTGGAGCAATAATAGCATATGCAGGAGCAATGTCTTTGCACAGTGCGATCCTATACCTGTGCCCCTGTCTTTTTATGACAACCACAGGGTGGGGTGGCAGTTACGCAATCAGAGGGACTCTTCCTCCTGCCATAGTGACTTTGTCCAGGGATTTCCAGGTTACGCAGGCCGAGCCAGTCATTGACCCCAGACTGGTGCACACATTAGCTCGTCATTCAGTCCGAGCCAATCTCAGTAATTCCCTGGGGTTTTTCTATCTTCTGGCTGGAGTCCATCGGAACAACTTCTTTCCTCTCTGGCTGCAGAGCTGGCGAGAGGGAGTTTAGGTTTTCCAGATGCTGCACGGGGAACGCTTAAGTGCAGCAGGAGAGAATGGGGCTGGTGCGCCAGGGACGGGAGCCCAGAGATGGGGGCAGACAGATGAAAGAGTCCCCTAGGCGTTCTGAGCCCGAATATTATTCCCAGGGCAACTCCACTCTTTCTGAGCTTTTGCTATGGTGATGCAATAAATTCCCGTTTTTGCTAAGCTTGTCTGGTTTGGTTTTCTACAGCTGCAACTGAAATATAGTCATCCCTGCATATACTTGAGGGATTGGTTCTAGGATGCCCCGAGGACACCAAAATCCACAGATGCTCAAGTCCCTTATGTAAAAGGACGCAGTATTTGCATATAACCTACACACATCCTACCATGTGCTTTAAATCATCTCGACATGTCCTATGACACAAACATGATGTAAACGCTATGTAAATAGTTGTTACACTGTATTGTTCTGAAATAATGACAAGAAAAAAACGTGTACATGTTCAGTACAGACACAATCATCCATGTTTTAAAAATATTTTTGCTCTGTGGTTGGTCGAGCCCACAGATGTGGGACCCACAGATACGGAGGGCTGATTATAATAATTTGTTTTGCATTATTCTGGGGGATATGACAGAGATGGTTAGTTGCCTACTGGTGTCAGTTTTGTCCTTCCTCAGTAACAGGCCCCCCCCCTCACTAACAGTAATAACAGTAGCTATCGATCCATCCGTCAGGAATACATTGATATTTACGTCCACATCCATATCGGATCTGTATTTGTGAGTATTCGTTTGAAGATAGATTCAGCTGCATATAGCAGGAACTCAAATTGACAGTGGCTTAAATAAGACTGAGATTTCTCTCACATGTAACAGTGTGGAGGGAGGTGGTCCAGGGCTGAGTGGTGCTCCACAATGTCACTCAGGGACCCAGGCACCTTCTCTCTTGCGGCTCTGCCATCCCTGAGATATTGTCTCGTCTCATTGTTCAAGACGGCCACCACTGTGCCCACATTCCAGGCAGCAGGAGAAAGGAAGTGGGGAGAATGAGAGACTACACCCCTTCCCTTTTAAAATTTTCTTTCATTTTTGTTATTTTTTAAGTGGCTTATACTAACCATGACCGTGGATCGAGTGGGTCGGGGATTTGGACAAGACACAGCAGGGATGGTTTGTCTTTGCTCCGTGATGTCTGGGAATCAGCTAGGGGAATGTGGTGGCTGGAGGGACTTTCCAGCAGGACATTAGAATCATCGGAAGGTTCTTTCATCTGCATGTCTGGCGTGTTGGCCGGCACGACTCAAAGATAAGGACAGCAGCAACCAGAGAAGCTACGCATGACCCCTTGGTGTGACCTGGCTTCCCCGCAGCATGGCAGCCTCGGGGCACATGGTGGCTCAGGGCTGCTAGCAGGAGTGTTATAGCCTTCTTTTGTTTTAAAAAACTTAAAAATATTTTAAAATATAAGCCCCTCCAGTAAAAGGTATAACTCTAAAATTGCACATGGCACATCTACTCATACAAACTGATTTTCTCACTTAATAAGTATACCTTTCAATTTAAGAGCATATGGAGGCCGGGCGCGGTGGCTCACGCCTGTAATCCTAGCACTCTGGGAGGCCGAGGTGGGCGGATCGTTTGAGCTCAGGAGTTCGAAACCAGCCTGAGCAAGAGCGAGATCCCATCTCTACTAAAAAATAGAAAGAAATTAATTGGCCAACTAAAGTATAGAAAAAATTAGCCGGGCATGGTGGCGCATGCCTGTAGTCCCAGCTACTAGGGAGGCTGAGGCAGAAGGATCGCCTGAGCCCAGGAGTTTGAGGTTGCTGTGAGCAAGGCTGACGCCACGGCACTCTAGCCGGGGCAACAGAGTGAGACTCTGTCTCAAAAAAAAAAAAAAAAAAAAAAAGAGCATATGGGATGCCTATTTCTATGTCATTTACATTTGTATACAAATTAATTATCCTTTTTTAATAACTACAGAGTATTCTGCTTTATGGATGTTTTAAAAAGTATTAATTCAACCACCTCTTTATAGTTCACTCCAACTTTGTCAGATAATCCCCTTATGTGGTTAGAAGTTGCACCCAGATGTCCTAACACCTGAATGCTATAACTGAGACCAGCCACAGTGGCTTAAACACACTTAAGGGCTTATTCTTTTGTGTAAGGAGGAGTCTGGAGACAAGTGGCCACTGACATTAGTTCATGGCCCATGATTTCAGGGTCACATTCTCTGTGATTCACTTGGTCTTTTCCTTTGGTTCCAAATGGCTGCTTGAGCTCCAGCCATCACATCTACACTTCAGGCAGGAGAAAGAAGGAGGAAGGCGAAGAGTCGGAGGGCCAGAGGGTGCTTCCAGAAGCTCTATCTGGATACTCCCATCACTAGCTGCAAGGGAGTCTGGAAAGTGGTCTATTAGCTGGGCATGTTGTTATCCAGAATTACCCCAGGGTTCTGATATGAGGAAGAAGGGCAAGATGGAAGCTGGGACACTACTAGTGGTCACTGTCATGTGCCCGGTAGCAGATGTTGGAGCCTCACCCTTAACCTCCAGCTCTATTATACACCAAAGCAATCTTATTGCAAACACCTGCAACTCTGCCTGAGGGCTGATTTTTGGCTGCAGTACATACAGTTGGCTAGCTGGAAGTGTCCGAGAGTTACACCCTTGGAGGCAGCCCTCAACTAATGACAAACGAGGTCTTGGGGAAGAAATATTCCAGATTTCTTGTTTCTCCTTTGGGACAACTTGGAGGAATGTTCTATTCTGTCTTCCAGAGGTGCCCAGCGGGATGAAGCCCCAGCTGCCAATAGCAGTAACCTGCTCCTGAAAGGTCCTTTTTATCAGCTTCCTCTCCTTCCCTGCCTCACTTCCCCACTCCTCTACGAGTGTTTTCTAGGACCACTTCCCAAATCTACTACTCACACTTGAATCCATGTCTTAGAATTTGTTTCTGGGAGAGGCCAGGCAAGGCACAACGCATGTGCCAAACAGCAGTCAGTGTGATCAATGGCTGGGGAGTCTGAGCAGCCCGCCAGAGAGCCTAATTTGGGGAGAAAATTAAAATATATATTTTTTAATTTTTAGAGATGGGGTCTTGTTATGTTGCCCAGGCTGGTCTTGAACTCCTGGCCTTAGGCAATCCTTCCACTTCAGCCTCCCAAGTAGCTGGGACTGCAAGCACAAGCCACTGGGCACATCTCAGATTTTCAAAATTTTAAGACATTCTTATCATCTGCTTGACTGACACCCCTATGGGTCCAGAGCCGGGGACAAACCAAGATGAATCTTTAAAGCAGGATAATGAGAGTTCCCTCTGTGTTATTCAAAAGTCATAACTTTATTAGTTTTTCTTTTATATTCAGCCCTTGCTCTTAAAATAAACCCACTGTATCAGGGTAACCAAGTGAAAAGGGGTTTCCCAGTTTCAGCCACATGTTGTGCAAAATCCAGCCCTCCTGCCATGGCCCTCTTGACATCTCCTTCCCTTGTGGTTTGTTCCCAGGGAAACATCCTCTGTTCTTTCGTCTCTGTGGCTCTCAGTGGACCACTGAGCCCACAGAGGAGCCCCACAATACTGAACCTCAAACAGGAATAGATGAGTTAGTACCACTGAACTGTACACTTAAAATTGGTTAAGATGGTACATGTTATGTGATGTGTATTTTATCATAATAAAAATTAATTTAAAAATACATGAGGAAGAGATTGAGAAAAATTTAAAGAGATCTATATAAATGGAGAAGGTGCAAGGCTCAATATTTTTAAGATGACAAATCTCCTCAAATTGATCAATAGATTCAAGGCAATTCTGTTCAAAATCTCAAGAGGCATTTTTGCGGAAATTAACAAACTGAAATTTACATGCAATTTAAAATGTATAATGGAAATGCAAAGGACCAAAAACAGCCAAAAACAATTCTGAAAAAGCAGAACAAAGTTGGAGGACTTCCACATCCTGATTTTAAAACTTACTACAAAGCTACAGTAATCAAGACAGGGTATTTCTAGCATATGGACATATAAAGCAATGGATCAGAAGAGAGGGTCCAGAAATAAACCCATATGTTTACTGCCAACTAATTATCAAAATAGATGCCAAGGGTAATTCAATGGGGAAAGGACAGTCTTTTTAACATATTGTGCTGGGATAATGAGATATACACATGCAAAAAGATAAATCTACATCATCACCTCCCATCATTCACAAACGTTAACTCAAAGTAAATCATAGTTGTAAATGTAGGAGATAAAAGAATTAAACTTTTAGAAGAGGAAATTTATGAGAGGCAATATTTCTTAACCTGGGTTGGGCAAGGATTTCTTAGATGTGGCCCCAAAAGTGCAATCCACAGGAAAAAAAATAATAGTAAATTGGGTTTCAAAAAAACCCATTGAGTACATTATAAAAATATGGTAGAGTAGGGAAATCGAAGGATTAGCTCCTCCACCAAAGCAACCACTAAGCTAGCAAAAATTGTCAGAATCAACTTTTTGGAACTCTGAAATCTAATCGAAACCTTATAGAAACCAAGGGGTGCTTAATGAAGAAAGAGGCTGCTAAACTTTGCTAAGAAAGTGTCGTAGTATGATTGCTTACCTGCCTGCCACCACCCATTCATCCACCCAGTAATGGCTATGAGGATAGTCGCTTGCATTCCTGGTGTGGCTTGCTGTTACCAGAAAGGGCAATACAGACCTGTTCCCAAAGAATTGTGGTTCTGCATTTTGATCTGTTTGGCCGCTCCCTAAGGGATTGGCTCAGGTGCTTGCCTTTGTTTTGTCTCAGACTCTCTTGAGGCTGGAGCAGCTTCCCAGGCATTGTCTACTGAAAAGAATTTAGAGACATTTTCTATCTACCTAGGGCAGGGAATGGTAGACAGAACAAGCAGCAGGTGGACAAAAAGGCCTGGGAAGGAGAAGGCTAAGAAGGAAGATATGTAGGTGAATAAGGGCTTCTGTATATACCAGGGAATCTGGAATGCAATGCATATGCCCAAGGCTGGATGCATGCACAGAAAAGATATAAGAAGACCTTGGGCTCATACCACTGGCTCGTCTTTGGGCTCTGCACAAGCAGGCAGGGAAGGCTAAGACAGAGATATAGTCAGCCTAGCTAAACATCGCAGGAGTACCCCAGCTCAGAGTCAATCTACAAAGACTGGGGAGTATTTTTTGTTTTGTTTTTCTTTTTGACACCAGGCACTTAAAGAACTCTCTTTCAGATCACTGGCTAGAGAATAAAGTGAACACACACAACAAGGAATATAGTCTTTGCAAAAAGAGATTGGAAAAGTCACTAAATAAATGGACGGCTGCTGCCCACAACAAAAAACAAAAGTGAGCCTTGTGGGCAGGGGGAGGGAGAATCCAATTTCCATTATAATATTCAAAGTGTCCAGTTTTCAAGATATACAACTCTAAGACGTTCAACTTGTAAGATATACAAAGACACAGGAAAGCATTCCCATTCACAGGGGAAAAAAGACATTGATAAAAACTGTCCCTGAAGAAGTTCAGAGATTGGACTTATTAGACAAAGATATTAAATCAATTGTTTTAAATATGCTCAAAGAGCTAAAGGAAACCATGGATGAAGAACTAAAGGAAACCACAACTAGTTGTGAATAAATAGAGAATGTCAATAAAGAGATAGAAATTATTTAAAAGAACCAAATAGAAATTCTAGAGCTGAAAAATACAATAACTAAAATGAAAACTTTACTAGAGAGATTCAATATCAAATTTGAGCAGGCAGAATAAAGAATCAATGAACTTGAAGACAGCCAATTTGAAATTATCCAGTCTAATAACATAAAGAAAAATGAACAGAACCTAAGGGACCTGTGGAACACCATTAAGTGCATCAACATATGCATTATGAGAATCCTAGAAGGAAAACAGAGAAAGAAAGGGCCAGTGCCAGGCACAGTGGCTCATGCCTGTAATTCTAGCACTCTGGGAGGCTGAGGCAGGAGGATAGCTTGAGCTAAGCAGTTGAACTCAGCAGTTTGAGACCAGCCTGAGAAAGAGCAAGACTCCATTTCTACTAAAAATAGAAAAAATTAGCCAGGTGTGATGGCGCATGCTGGTAGTACCAGCTACTCAGAAGGCTGAGGAAGGAGAATGGTTGAGCCCAGGAGTTTGAAGTTGCTGTGAGCTAGGCTGAAATCATGGCACTCTAGCCCAGGCAACAGAGTGAGACTCTGTCTCTAAATAAATAAATAAATAAAATAAAATTTAAAAAAGGAAAGGGCCAGAAAGAATATTTAAATAATGGCCAAAAATTCCCAACTTTGATGAAGGACATGAATATACACATCCAAGAAGCTCAATGAACTCCAACTAGGATAAACTCAAAGAAATATACACCAAGACACATTATAATCAAACTGTTGAAAGAAAAATAGAGAATCATGAGGCCAGCAAGAGAAATGACTTGTTACATACAAGTGATCCTCAATAAGGTTAACATCCAAAATCTCATCGGAAGCCATAATGGCCAGAAGGCAGACGGATGACTTATTTAAAGTGCTGGAGAAAAAACTGTCAACCAAGAACACTATAAATGACAAAACTATTTACAAAATGATGGAGACATTAAGATATTCCAAGATAAACAAAAGCTGATGTATTCATCACTAGTAGATTTCCCCTACAAGAAACACTAAAGGGAATCTTTCAGGCTGAAATGAAAGGACACTAGGTGGTAACTCAAAGCCATACAAATAAATAAAGAACACCAGGAAAGGCAAATACATAGGTAAATATAAAAGTCAGTATTATTGTATCTGTGGTTTGTAACTTCTCTTTTTGTTTCCTGTATGACTTAAAAGACACATGCATAAATGATAATTATAAATTTATGTTAATGTGAACATGACACATAAAGATGTAGTTTGGGGGCGGAGCAAGATGGCAGATGAGAAACACCGCCACACAGAGTGTCTCTGCAGAAAAGACAGCTTCTAGAAGATATTAGAAGAAAGAAGCAAGCAGACGACTATACATCAGACAGGGGTCGGAAGGAGGGGTACCGGAGACTACGGGAGACTCCACGGGAGGAGGTTGCGGAGGAGAATTGGGAGAAGAGACCTCCTGAGCCAGCGACTTGGAGACCAGCGGCAAGGGTAGGTGGAGCGGTTAACTTCTCCTCCCTTGCATCCCAGACTGCTGGCGGGCTCCCCAGCGGTTGGAGAGACCTACAGACACCAGTCCAGAGACGGCCACCGCCAGCGAGCAGTAAGCCTGTAGCGGACACAGCACCAGGCTCCCAACCCCCTCGGGGCCCCTCCCTATGCACAGCCCTGACCGCGCAGCAGGCTCCATATTGCTGCACTCTCCCCTCCCCCGTCCCTGCCACGGCTGCAGAGAGAGACAATATAGCCACCAGCCGGAGCCATCTCCAGGGAATGGAACCTTCCCTTTTGGGGCCCTACAGCTGACTGAGGGGTACTCAGATAGAGAGCTCCCTACCCGCCAGCCCTCCCAGGTGCTGCTGGCCTGGTGATTCCAGGAGAATGGGGCAGACCCTGAGACTGAGAGACATCGACCTAGCTGGGGCTCCCCGTGGGGGAATTAGGACTGGAACTACTCTCCCTGGCGGGGTCAGGAATTGAACTCCGGGGCCCAGAGGTCAGACCTGCAGACCAGATCCTGCGCACCCAGGTCTCACATTGCCCAGGGCACAGAAGGGATATTCAGAAGGAGCCTACTAAGTTCTAGAGGCTGAAAAGTCCAAGATCAAGGTACTGGCAAGACTAGGAGGTAAAGAAGGCAACCTGAATCACTCGAGGGGGTAGTTCTCCCACAGGATCAGCTTCA
>VBSM01002153.1:17800895-17823906 GCA_008086735.1 Cheirogaleus medius
AAAAAAAAAAAAATAGAAAATAAGTGTTGGCGAGGATGTAATTGGAACTCTCCTGCATTGCTGGTGGGAGTGAAACATGCTGCAGCTTCTGTGGAAAACAGTTTGTTGGTTCCTTAATAAGTTAAACATAGAATTACCATATGACCCAGCAATTCTACTCCTGGGTATATATCACGAGGTTTTAAAATGCATGTCTATACAAAGACTTGTGTGTAAGTGTTCATGGCGCTCTGATTCACAATAAAGGAAAAAATGGACACTATCTAAATGTCCACCACCTGATGAATGAATAAACAGTGTGCCATACCCTTGCACTGTAATATTTATTACTCAGCAGCAAAAAGGAATGCAGTGCCAATACACGCTGTAACATGGTTGAGCCTCAAACGCAGGGTGCTGAAAGAAACCAAATGTAAAGGACAACATATGGTATGATTCGATTTATATGAAATGCCCAGAAAAGAAAAAGGGAAATCAGTAGAGACCAAAAGTAGATTAGTGCAGCTGGGAATGGCCGTGGGGCCTGACTGCAAACGGGCACAAGGGATCTTTTAGGGGTGATGGAAATGTTCTAAAAGGAGATCATTGAATTGTGTACTTACAGTGACTGAATTTTATGATATATAAAGTATAGCTAAATAAAGCTGTTCAACTAATTTAAAAAGAGGAAATGGGTAGAGGGAGGGGATGTCTCAATTATTTTTTTCTTCGGAGGCCCCTTGGCTGAAATGCAAATGTGACCACTTCCTCCCCGCTGTCCGGCCATGAATACTGAGAGGTTGGGGGGAGTCTCAGAGATCTAAAACGCCCTCCTTTCAAGGCTATGGGGACCATACTTAAAAGACATTTACAGACCCAGAGGAACCCTTCAAGGGACCTGTCCCTGAACTATTTCTGTTTCTGAAGGGACTCACTTCTCTCCAATGGACATGGGTCTGGCAGTCTCAGTCTCTTCATCTGTAAAATGGGTCTGTTAAATTTCCACCTCCAAAAGCACCTGCTTTTCAACCACCAAGGGGCTAAGTGGCCCCTGCCAATCCCACCCCTCCCCAAGTTGTGGCCTTAGTACTCTTTTGAAAATGTAAACTGGATTAAGCACTACCTCACATGACTTCCCGCTTCCCTTGGAACAATCTACCTTCCCTCCCCTGTCCTGTAAGGTCCCATGTGGTGTGACTTCACCTATCACTTGTCTGCTTGCTCACTCTGTTCTGCCATGCTGTCCTCAAGTTCCTGAAGCAAGGCTACCTCAGTGCCTTTGCACTTGCAGATCCTTCTGCCTAAAATGTTCCCCCATGGCTGCTTCCTTCTTATCACATAGTGTACTGCCCCTAAATGTCACAACCTTGATCCCTCACTGGTTTTCTGTGACATTTTTAGTACCATTTGCACTTAGTTTGTCTGATACTTCTTTTTGTCTGTCTCTTCCCACTACAGTATAGGCTCCATGGGGGCGGTCACTGTGTGTATATTTCTGTGGGATGTCACCAGTATGTAGCTAAACAAATATTGGTGGGAGGAAGGACGGAAGGCAGGTGGGCAGGAGGGAGGAGGGATCAAACGTCCTTGTGTTAACACACATCCAAGAGCAGTGTGGTGCGCTAACAAAGAGCATGGGTTCAAATGATTGAGTTCGAATCCCAACTCTGCCACTCGCCAGCTGTGTGACCTTGAGCAAGTCACTTAACCTCTCTGAGCCTGAGTTTCTTTATCTATAAAACAGGGGCACTATGATGATGAGAACTATCATCCCAAGTTATTCTGAGGTTTAAGTGGGATGATACATCTTTAAAGTCCTTAAAACCCTGGCACGGCGGGAGCTATCAGCTCTTTTTAGCAATCCTTCTCTTGATCTTTCGACCACCGCAAACTCCGGTGCAGGGTGTCAGAGAATTCACCCTGAAGATCAAGAGAAAGCAAAACAAAAGCTACCTTCCTCCCAAGATTTGTTCTCCGGAGGACACGAGATGTTTTGGTTGTCAGGAGGAGAAGGTCTGTAGGGCAAACATCCTTCAGATCGACCACAGGGGAATTTGTACCAGGTTCCTCAAAAACAGTTAGAAAAAGAAAAAAATAAATAAATACAGAATAGCAAGATGCTTTCTCTTTTTTCTCTGGAGCAGTCATTCGGGGCAGCTGTGAGTTGTTTCCCAAAAACGATTCAGCTGGGAGAGAGAGCATGCGCATTTGAGCTGCCCTGTGTCATCAAAACAGCACAAAACAGCCTCCACTCACCCTGGTAACTGTGCAACCCGCTCTGGGCCCGTGTCCACAGCCTGGTGCAAGCTTAGGACTCAAATACCCCAGGTTCAAACCCCAGCTCTGACACTGCTCGGCTTGTGTGATGTTTCACCCCTCTGAGCCTCAGTCTCTCCATCTGTAAATGGGACGCATCTGTGCACATCACAGGGTTGTGGGACGAAATGAGGTCACGTCGGTGCCCAAGTAATGCAAGGTGGTGGCAGTGGTGGTGACAGTTCTCTTCTTCTTCTTTCAGAGCTGCTAGGCATGAACTTGTTACATTTTGTCCCTTGGTTTCTTCAACCAGAGACATCTGGCCCTCTCGTGGGCCCCTGGCTTGTTAGCAAGAATTTCTTTTCTCTGTTTTCTTCTTGGGTTCCCATGTGTTAATGGCTGCTCTCTCTCCTGTACCCGAGGGTCTCTCTTCTCAAGGGCATGGGGACAGGGTCCTGCCCCCTACAGCGCTGCAGCAGGAGGCTGGACCCAAAGGCAACCCGGCCAGAGAGGAGCCTGGGTCAGGACAGAGCAGGGGGCCCAAGCTCAGCCCTACTGGGCGGGAAGGCTCAGGAATGATGGAAACAGGCCAGTTTGCAAAGCCTGGAGGAGGGACGTGCACGGGACCTTGGGCGTGTCTCTGGCCCTTCTCTCTGAGCTGAGGGGCTGGACTCAGCCACCGCAGGCCCCCGGTCCAGTTGTGTCACCTCTTCACACCTCGGGGCTTCAGTTTCCACACCTGTGAGATGCGGTGGCTCCCGGCCACACTGCCTGCCTCATGGGTCGTGACCGTGAGGCCTATGGGGATGATGTCACCTGTCCCCAAGAGGCAAATGTCACCCTGCTGGCCCCAGTCGTCTTCCTAGCGGGTGACCTTTGGTGACAGTGGGTGCCTGCTGTGGAGCCGGCCCCCTCCCACCTCTTTCTCACTCCCTCCGAGGCGGAGCCAGCGGGGGGCGGGGCGGCAGGGAGCGGCTCACCACATCCTCCTCTTCCTCCCCACGCCGCACACGCGGGATGGCAGCCAGCAGCCTCAGACAGACCCACTGGCGTCTCTGCCGAGTGACGATGGGCCGGGTGTCCGACCCTCTGCCCGCTTCTCCCTGAGCGCGAGCGACAGCCACGCGTCTGTCTGTCTGTCCACTGGCCTGTCCATCCCTGGAGCGGCTGCCTGGCCCTGCCCTGCCATCTCCCTCCTCCGTCCGGCTGCCGTGTGGGACAGCTGCCCGGAGGCCCGGCGGCACCGCCAAGTCTGGGTGACAGGTCTATGACTGTCGGCTCGGGGCATCAGGGCAGCTTGCGGACTCCCACCCCAGGCCCTCGCCTGCTTTCTCGGACCCCTACGCCGAACCCAGCTGCCACCCCCGGGAGCCCACCAGATTGCCCCGAGCGCAGGATGGATTTCTGAGGGAGACGCTGAAACTGCAGGTAACGAGACTGCGGCTGCGGCTCTGCGCCGGGCTGGGGCCTCCTCTGCCCGGGAGGGTCTGTTCTCGCTGCGGCATCCAGCGTCACCGTGGGAGGGCTCTGAGGAGTCCTGTGCCCGGGCACAGTTGGGGACACAGAGGCACAGAAGCCTCTTGCAGTGAGGCCAGGCAGAGTCGGGGTTGGAGTCCCCGATTCAGCCAAGCCCCAGGGGCTGGGGGCCTGGCGGCAGGGGTGCGGCCGGTACGACCCCCGTCCCTGGAAACCAGCTTCCAAAATGCAGGGGCTTGGGAGATGAAAGCCAGTTTCTGGCCAAACATGATGTGACAAGTCCCCCGGACTCTGGGCAGCCCGCTAGGCAGCGATGGGCACAGGTGGGGGGTGAGGCAAGCTGGCGCCAACTTTGTGCCAGCTTTTGTGTTTTATCGCCGTTAGTCCATCTAATCCTCCCAAACTGGGGTTGGTGTGCCCATTTCACAGATAAGGAAGTGAGGTTCCGAGAGACAGAGTGACGTTTGCTTGGTGACTCAGCTAGGACATAGCAGGGTGGGCCATCAAGCCAGGTGGCCCCATGAGCTGTCATTTTCCCACGAAGCACAGGGTGGGAGCCGGATGATAAGAGGCCAACCCGGCTCCGCGTGCGAGTGGAAGACAGGGGAGGCTGAGCCTTGAAGGACGGGAAAGAAAGAAATGGGCAGACGCGTTCCCGGTGGAGGAGCCCGCGGGACGGGAGGCCTGGACGGACCCCCAGACCGGCTGACGGAATGACTAGTCGCTGCTCAGCCGGAGCAGGGGGCCAAGTGCAGGGACATTGCAAAGCCTCGCGGCTGCTCCTGGGAGAACGTCCGCGCTCCTGGCGGGGAGGGCGGGGGTTTCAGAAGCACACGCGGAGTGGGAGAAACTCACGGGTCAGAATCTGGCCATGTGACTTCCAGGCTGGGTGAACTCGGGTAAGTCTTTCTGCTTGTTCTAACCTCACAGAGCCTCAGTTTTCTCATCTGTAAAATGGACCAAGGTGGCGTCTTTCTCGTGGGGCCGTCCGTGAAGGGTCCCGGGTATAACGATGTGATGTGGACGCTGTGATGGCAGATGTCCCCTCCCCGTTTGGAAGGGAGTTTGTGTCATGAGGGACCTTGAGCCTGTGGGGGGAAGGGCCAGGCTCCAAGAGCGACAGAGGGCACAGGGACACGCTAGGGGAGCTGTGGTCCTGCCTTCCCCGGCCCCCTGGGCTCTGCTTCTCTGGCACCGGCTCACCATATTGGAGGCACTTGCAAGTCTCCCATGATCCTCACGGCATCAGGTGGGGCTGTGGCCTCATTCAGCCCATTTCACAGATGAAGAGACTGAGGCTCAATGGGGCCAACTTTGCCCCAGGTTAGCTGTGACCGGGAGATGTGAAGCTGGGGTTGGACCCCTGTCTGTATGACGGCAAGGCCACACCCGCTGGGTAGGGTAAAACAGAAACGAGACTCGTGGTCCTGGGCCACCGTCTGAGAAGGGGCACTGGATCAGGGTGGCTGGGCCCCACTGAGCCTGAGCCTCCCGCCCCACTGCTGGCAGAAGGTGGGGTCCTTGCCCGAGCCTGCAGTGGGGGCAGCTAAGAGCCCTTGTGATGGGGACTTGGCCAGATCCGGGCCGGGAGGCTGAGCCGGGGCCCAGGGAAGAGGGTGGGAGGTGGGGGCTGGCGCCAGTACGGGGCTTGTGGCCGCTGGGCGGGGGCAGCTGGAGGCGGCGGCCGGCCAGGAGAAGATGGGAAGAGGAACAGAGGCCACCAGAGCTCTGGGAGGCGCCCGCCTCTGGCAGCATC
Organism: Cheirogaleus medius; assembly: GCA_008086735.1. Taxonomy (NCBI): domain Eukaryota; kingdom Metazoa; phylum Chordata; class Mammalia; order Primates; family Cheirogaleidae; genus Cheirogaleus; species Cheirogaleus medius. The sequence continues at coordinate 17,806,363 of VBSM01002153.1, forward strand.
AGGACCGGCCGGCGCCTGACGGGTGATACACGGATGAGCAGAGGTGCATCCCTTTCTGCCCGGCCAGCGCGGGAGCTCGCGCCCTCAGCACCCTCGCGGCAGGCCTGGCGGCCCTTCTCCAAGCAACTGGGGCTCCCCGCCGTCCAGGGCTGCTGGACCTGGCTTACCCCACGCCACCCATCGTGATTTGGGGCTTCGGAATCAGCCAGACCTGGGTTCAAGTTCCAGCTCTACCACTTGGTACCTGTGTGACCTTGAGGAAGCCACTTGGCGTCTCTGAACCTCAGCTGCCCGATGCGCAACCGGAGGACACGCTGCAAGAGTGAGAGCAGGAGCGAGGGCGCCAGTCCCCGCTTCGTCGCGGCCTTATTCAGCACGTGCGCGTCTCGCATATCCTAGGGCCAGGCCCCTTCCCAGGTGCTAGGGTTCGGCGGTGCAAGGCAGACACAGCCAGTGACAGAGGGGAAAGGGCTTAGCGGTGACCCGCAGGTGGCCCACAGGAAACGGCGGCTGCCGCGTTTTACTTTGCTACTGCTGGTCGGAGCCGGCGAGGACACCTGCTACAGCTTCTGCATAGACGAGTCCTCAGTGATGACAGCTCTTGTGACGATTCTACTCCCCCCTTTTGCAGATGGGGAAACTGAGGTTCAGAGAGGGGTGGGGATTTTCTAGGGTCACTCAGTGAGTCATCTAGAAGGGGAGGGAAGAAAGCCGTGAAGGCGAATGGACGCTTCCTGGAGGAAGAGGGTCTTCGCGGCCTCACCGCCCCTTCCTTCGCGGTTCTCCTTCCCCGCCCTCCAGCTCCCAGACACTTGAAGGCCGTGCGGGGGGAGCCGGGGGGAGCCCCACCCCTACCCCACGGCTCACAGGTGCCACCGCCTCCACTCCCTGCCCTGGCCCCAGGCCAAAGGGACTTTTCAGACAGCTCAAATGAAAGCTCTGAGTAAACTTGGAACTTCTGAAACCACCTGAGAATATTCCCCGGGGTGGGGGCAGGGGCCCCTGGAGGCCCCCGACGGCCCAGGACATCTGCATCAGCCTGCTGGTCCCTGCAGCTGCGGGAAGGGTCCGGCCACCACATCCAAATTGTCCCCAGAGAGGCGGGGCAAGTTACCAGCCTGGCTCGCCCCTCAGGCTCTGTGACCATGGACAAAGCTCTGGGCCTCCCTTTCCCCATCTGCCAAGTGTAGACGAGGACAGTGTAGACGAGGGCCTGCCAGTTTTCTCTAGCATGAATTAGTAGCATTGGGTCTCCTTCGGCCAGGGCCAGGGCAGGCTGGGGGCCCACTGGGAGTGGAGGAGGGAGAGGGCAGGTCGCCAGCTCTGGCCCAGGTCCCTTCCTGGCGGCTCCAGCAGTCACAGCTCAAAGCGTCCTCTCTCTGCTTCAGGACCAACCCCCGGGTCTGGGGAAATGGGGCTGGAAGGAGGTATGGCCGCAGGCGCCGAGAGAGGCTGCACAGTCTGGGCAAGGGTGCCCCGGGCGACACAGGCCACAGCGGGTAGGGGTTGCTCAGTCAGGATGAGCTTGCAGAGACGGGGACAGGCTCCTCAGCTAGGAGAGGTTGCACAGGCGGGAAGGCGTTGCATGAGGGAAAGATTGCTCTGGCAGGGAGAGACGGGTAAGCGGAGAGGTCGCACAGCCTCAGGGGTTGCATGGGTTGCGGGGTCAGGCCCTTCCCGTCACCTTTGGCTCTCACTGACTAAGCTGTAAGCTTAAGGTCCCTGGCACACCTGTCTTCAGACACCCTTGCCACTGGCAAAAAAAAAAAAGTGAAAAGCAACTAGCATTAACCACACAGCTGCAGTGAGTAGCGCCTGCCTCCTCGCAGTCCCCGGCCGGGCCAGGGCCACCGCCCCCATCCCACGGTGAGGACGGCTGAGGCTCAGAGAAAGGAAGAGCTGTGGCCGCAGTCCCACCGGGAGTTAGTGGCAGAACCTCCTTTCTGATCCAGGGCCACCAGGCTAGCTCTTCCCAGCCCAAGGACTCTGCTTAGGTGAGAACTCGCTGTGTGACCCTGGGCAATCCGCTATCCCTCTCTGAAAGTCCCTTATTACTAATCTGATGACAGCAGTCCTGATCACTCGGACTCTGCCAGCCGAGGGTGTCGCTGAGGGTGAGGTGGGGTCAGCGAGGAAGCTGATGGGGAAACTAGGACCTCTCGGGGGCTGCCTCGGTGCCTGCTTCTTGTAACTAGACACCGCAATTCTTCTTCCCATTCATTCATTCACTCATTTATTCACTCACCGTTCTTCTTCGGCGACCCGTTGAGCACCCACTGTGCTCCAGGACCCCCCATTCTATGCACTGGGGGCGCCGTGGTGGGCAGAACAGGCAAGTGACCCAAGCTCTGGGGGCTTTCGCTCCGGCATGGAGACAAGTCATAAACACAAAACAAAAGCAGAGAGATTTGCTAACCTAATCCTAGCATTACAGTTGCCGTGAGGGAGACAGACGAGGGAATGTTTGGTGCAGAGAGCCTCAGAGGAGACACATGTCAGGGCAGATGGCCTCCGTGGAGAGGCAGCACTGAAGTTGGAACCTGAGGGCGAATAAGCAAAGAAGCCGGGGAGGTGATCTAGGCAGAGGGAAAGGCCCGTATGTGCAAAGGTCCTGAGGCAGGGGAAAGGTTGGAGCATTGGAGCTTTTATCCTTTTTAAGCACATAGGCTCTCAATGCCCTGAATTTAAGACAGAAGAGCTGAAAAGAAGACGATTTAACCTTGGAGTGTATCGTCTACGTAGGTTTTAACATTGAGAGTAATCTGCACAATCCATTACCATTAAAGCTTTCTCTTTCATTTGGTCATTCCTGTAACAAATGTTTTGAGCACCTACTACGTGTCAGGCACTGGTGAGTCACCGGGGATCCAGCGGTAACCAAGAAACACATGGTCCCTGACTTGACAATGCTCAGGATGTAAACGAAAACACCCCTAGCCGTGCGCTCCGGTGGAGGGGACGCCGCAGAGGAAGGAGTGACTCATACTCCTTGGAGAGGTCAAAGATTGACAGAGGAGGTGACATTTGAATGGGATTTTGAAGATTGAGTAGGAGGCTGACAGCCAACGAGGGTGGAGAGTTCCGGCGGCTGAAACAGAACATGCAAAGGCGTGGGAGCCTCATGAATGGGGCATGTCGGTGAAGCTGCCCGCAGTCCCGTGTGCCTGCAGTCCGGGAGGAATACTGGGGGCCAGATCCCGAAACGTCTAGAATGTTGGGTTTCTCTCCAGGCCATTGGGAAGCCGTGGAATGGCATGGCTGAACGGAGGAGTGGGCGGGAGGAAGCGCAGCTGCAGGCAGGGAGGTCAGGGAGGAGGACCCGCAGGAGAGCAGGTGGCAGAAGTCCTTGAAGACCCAGGAGAACATGGGAGCTCTTTCTTCTGTGTCCCCTCTCGGGAAGTCCCTTGGTCTTGACACTTCCCTTTCTGGTGACCTGTTGGCTCTTGTTCCTGGCACTTCTGGGGAGTCCCTCTTCACCCGTCTCATTTCTTCTTGGTCCCTAGGGGAACGGACCCTTTTACTTTCACCTCGCTCCTCAGCGTTCACAGGCAGGCGCCCACCCCCACCTGAGTCACACTGGACGGGACCCTGGCTTGAGAGACTAGAAGGATCCCTTTCCTGAATCACCAGTGAGGGAAAGAAGTTTCGGGGAAGCTGAGAACTTGGGTTCTTTCCAGTTTGGGGAGGTCGTAAAGAAAGCTGCTGTGAACGCACGGGTTCAAGTTCGCTCGGATGCACGCGTGCATGTTGTTCCTTGGTGCATGACCTAGAAATGGAAGTGTTGGGTCTCCTGTTCAGCACAACGTCCCACAGTGGTTGTATCAACTTACGCTTGGACCAGAACACTGGCTAGAGATGGAGAGTTTCGTTATTCTACCTCCTTTCCAGCACTTGGAATTGTCTTTATTTTTCATTATAGATTTAATCCTCCCCCTCCCACCACCATTTCAGTTTCTTTTCCATTCCCTTCATGGAAACTTTTGGTAAAGAAAAAGTCTTAATTTTAATGGAGTCCAATTGATCAGTGTTTTTCTTTGTGGCTAAGAGCTTTCTATGTGCTGTTTAAGAAGTATTGCCTGCACTAAGGTTATGAAACTATTATCCTATGTTTTCTTCTAGATTATCTAATATTTTACCTTTCTCATTTGGGTCTACAATCTACCTGGAATTTATTTTTCTGTATGGTGTGAGGCAGGGATCAAGGCTTATTTTTCCCATATGAATATACAACTGGTATGCCATCTTTTAAAAGATGTTATGTTTTCTCCATTTCTTTACAATGGTGCCCGTACTGAAAATCAAGTGGTTATATATGTGAGTCTATTTCTGGAGTCCCCATTCTTTTTCATTGTTCAATTTGTTTTTCCTTGCAGCAATGGTATACTTTTTAAGTTACTTTATAAGTCTTGATGTTCTTCTTCAAAATTGCCTAAACTATTTTCAACCCTTTGCATTTCTATATAAATTTTAGAAATATCTTATCAATTTCCACCGAAGAAAATCCTGCTGGAGATTGTTTTTCTCTTTGAGCCTTGAGATTTTATGGAAACGTTAGTTCCATTTGGAGAGAACTGACATTTTTAAAATATTAAATTTCCCAATCCATGAACACAGTATGTACCCCCACTTATTTATATTTACTTTAATTTTTCTTAGTAATGTCTTGTAGGTTTCTATGTAGCAGTCTTGCCAATGTTTCATTAGAGTCTTTCTTGGGTGTTTGATTTTTTTTTTATGCCAAGTTAAATTACATAATTTTAAAATTTCATATTTGTTATTAGTGTATAGAAATATAATATTTTTTCATACTTTATAATCTCTTTTTAACACACTTTTCAAGCTGGAGTTCCAGATGTAGGAAGAAATAGCTGCCAACCCCAGCCCACTTCAACTGACCACCAGTTAGGGACTTTCTGCCTTTGCTTTTACAATGTTCATAGACCTCTTTGTCTCCTTACGAGAAAGGGTATTGTAAAGCAAAGCAGTATCTCAGACTTGGATTTCATTAACCAGTAGATTTTTTTACACTCAATGATTTTTAAGTGTACAGTACAGTATTCTTCACTATATGCACATTGTTGTACAGCAGATCTCTAGAATTTTTTCATCTTGCATGAGTGAAACTCTCTACCCATTGAACAACAACTTCTCACTTCTCCCTTCCCCCAGTCCCTGGTAATTAATCATCAGTCTACTTTCGTTTCTATGAGTTTGATTTACTGTAGACACATCATATAAGTGTAATCATGCAGTATTTGTCTTTTTGTAATAGGTTTATTTCATTTAGCACAAGGTTCACTCATGTTGTAGCATATGACAGTATTTCCTTCATTTTAAAGGCTGGATAATATTTCATTATGTGTATATACCACATTTTCTTTATCTCTCTTTATCCATCTGTCAATGAATTTCGGTTGCTTATGCTTCTTGCCTATTGTATATAATGCTGCAAGTAAACATGGAGGTGCAAATATCTCTTTGATATGCTGATTTCATTTCTTTTGGATATATACCTGGTATTTCTATTTTTGATTTTTTTAAAGTTTTGAACCATTTTACAATCTCACCAAAAGTACCTATGGGTTCCAATTCTCCACATCCTCAACAACACTTGTTATTTTCTGTTTTTTTTTTTTAATTATTATTATGGCCATCCTAACAGGTGTGAGGTGATATTTCATTGTGGCTTTGATTTGCATTTCCCTAATGATTGTTGATCATCTTTTCATGTGCTTGTTAGCCATTTGCTTATCTTCTTTGGAGAAATGTCTATTCAAGTCCTTTGTCCATTTTTAAATTGTGTCATTTTGTTATTGTTATTGAGTTGTAGGAGTTCTTTATATATGCTGGATATTAACCCCTTATCTGATTTATGGTTTACAAATATTTTCTCCCATTCTGTAGGTTGCCTTTTGACTCTGTTGACTATTTCCTTTGCTGAACAGAAGTTTTTAAGTTTTATGAAGCCCCATGTGTCTATTTTTGCCTTTGTGGCCTGTGATTTTGGTGTCATGGCCAAGAAATCATTGCCAATTTCAATGTCATGAAGATTTTTCCCTACACTTTCTTCTAGGAATTTTATACTTTCAGGTCTTATGTTTAGGTCTTCAACCCACTTTGAGTTAATGTTTGTATATGGTGTAAAATAAGTGTCCAACTTGATTCTTTTGCATGTGGATATTCACTTTCCCAACACTATTTCTTGAAGAGACTATCTTTTCCCCCTTGTGTAAACTTGGAGCTCTTGTAGAAGATCATTTGACCATATACACAAGGGTTTATTTCTGGGCTGTCTATTTTGTGCCATTGGTCTATATGTCTGTCATTATGCCACTATGATACTGTGCTCATTACTGTAGCTTTTCTGAAATCAGGAAATGTGAGGCTTCCAGCTTTGCTCTTCTTTCTCAAGATCGTTTTGGCTATTTAGGGTCCCTTGAGATTCCAACTGAATTTTAGGATGGAATTATTTCTGTAAAAAATGCCATTGGGATTTTGACAGGGATTGTATTATATCCATGGTTTACCTTGGGCAGTATTGTCACCTTGGGTGGTATTATCATCTTAACAATACTAAGTCTTCCAATCCATGAACATGGGATGTCTTTCCACTTATTTGTGTCTTTTTTAATTTCCTTTGACAATGTTTTGTACAGCCTTTCTCTTCCTTGGTTAAGTTTATTCTAAGTATTTTACTATTTTTGACGCTATTGTAAATAAAATTGTATTCTTAATTTTCTTTTTTGATTGTTCATTGTTAGTATACAAAATGCAACTGATTTTTGAGAGTTGGTTTTATGTCCTGCTACTTTGCTGAATGCTTATATTAGTTCTAACAGTTGTTTCTAACCTTTAGGGTTTTCTACATATAAGAACATGTCATCTGTGACAGAGGTAATTTTAATTTTTCCTTTTCAATTTAGATGCTTTTTATTTCTTTCTATCGTCTAATTTCTCTGGCTAGGACTTCCAGTATTATGTTTAATAGAAGTGGCAAGAGTGGATATCATTGCCTTGTTCCTGGTCTTAGAGGAAAAGCTTTCAGTTTTTCATGTTGAGTATGTTAGCTGTGGGCTTTTTATATGTGAAATTAATTATGTTGAGGTAACTTATTTCTATTTCTAGTTTGTTGAGTGTTTTTTAATGATAAAAGGGTGTTGATTTTGTCAAATGCATTTTCTGCATCAATTGAGATGATCAGATGATTTTTGTTCTTTGTTCTGTTAATATTGTAAATTATATTTTTTGCTTTTTGTAATTTGAACCATCCTTGCATTCCAGGGATCAATCCCACTTAGTCATGGTATATACTCTTTTTAATATGTTGTTGAATTCATTTTGTTAGTAGTTTTTGAGTATTTTTGCATCAATATTCATCAGGAGTATTGGTCAGCAGTTTTCTTTTCTTGCATCTTTGTCTGGCTTTGGTATTGGGGCCTCATAAAATAAGCTTGAAATGTTCTTTTCTCTTCAATTTTTTGGAAGAGTTGAGAAGGAGTGCTAATTCTTCCTCAAATGTTTGGTAGAATTCTCCAATGAAGCCATCTGGTTCTGGGCTTTTCTTTGTGGGGAGGTTTTTGATTACTGATTCAATCTCCTTTCTCATTATAGGTCTATTCATATTTTCTATTTTTTCATGTTTCAGTCTTGGTAGGGTGTGCGTTTCTAGGAATTTATCAATTTCTTCAAGGTATCCAATTTGTTGGCATATGATTGTTCACATTATCTGCAAATAGGAATAGTTTACTGCTTCCTTTCCAATCTGGATGTCTTTTTCTTGCCTAATTGCTTTGGTTAGAACCTCTAGTAAAATGTTGCATAGAAGTCATGAGAGTAGACATCCTTGTCTTGTTCATGATCTTAGAGGCAAAGCTTTTATTTTTTCACCATTAAGTAAGATGTTGACTGTGGTATTTTCATATATCCCTTAATCATATTGACCTGGCCTCCATTTTGTAAATGATATTTTTGCTAAATATAAAATTCTAAGTTGGGTTTTAAAAATTCAGCTTTTAGAGAAGTTGTTCCATTGTCTTCTCTCTTCCATCATTTCTATTGAAATTTAGCTGATAGTCTTATTATTTCTTCTTTGAAAGTGAAGCATCTTTTTTCTCAGCATACTTTAAGAATATCTGTCTTAAATTTTTAAAAATAGATTTTCTATGATGTGCCTAGATGTGGGTTTCTTTCTATTTATTCTTTTTGTGATTTGTAGAGCTTTCTGAATCTGTAGCTTAATGTCTTTTGTTAGTTTGGAAAAATTCTTAACCAGTGTCTCTACTATTGCTTCTCTCTTTTCTTTCTTAACTTCAAATGTATGCATGTTATAGCTTTTTACAATGTCTCAGATGTCTCTTTTGCTTTTTTCTGAGTTTTTAAACTTTTTTTCAGTATAGCTTCAGTCTGGGTATTTTCTATTGACCAGTCTTCCACTATTAATCCTCTCTTCTAATGTTGATAATCTGTTGCTAAATCCATCTCTTCAGTTCTTATAAATTTCAGTTATTATATTTTTAAGTTCTAGGATTTCTATTTTTTAAATAGATTCCATATTTGTAGTAGTATTGTTTTTTGAGACCAAGTCTCACTCCGTTGCCCTGAGTAGAGTGCCATGGCATCAGCCTGGCTCCAGCAACCTCAAACTCCTGGGCTCAAGCCATCCTCCTGCCTTGGCCTCCCAGAGTGCTAGGATTATAGGCATAAGCCACCGTGCCTGGCCTTCTAGAATTCTTGAACATACTAAATCATAGTTATTTTAAACCGTGTCTGATAATCCCATTTCCTCCAATCACCTGCCTGTTTCTATTGTCTTTTTAAAAAATCTTGGTTGTTGATCATTTGGTGCTGTTTCCTGGTTTGCCTTGTAATTTTAATTGTGTGCTAGACATTGTGTACGCAGCTATGATGGCGTAGCTGGTATTAGACTAATCCTCCCCTCTGTGGCAGTGTTGGGCTTTGAACTGAGGCAGGCCACTCCACAGTCTGTGTTTTAACCAACATGGCACACACTGCCTCGCTATTTTCTACTAGTTATCTGTTAAGGGTAGCGATATAATATTTTCTTTTGACACATGCTTATTGGAGTAAGAAATGGGAGGCCAGGTAGAGATAAATAGCAGGTAGATAATAGCACCAGCGGAAACTTTGAAGGCAATAAGGGAGTGGCAAGAGTTCTGGAACATTCCAAGGTGGCTTCAGGGATGGAGCAGGTGGGCTGTGAGAGCTTGAGCTTAGATGATGGGTGCGGGGAGGGTGTTCAAGGAGAGGACTCAGCTTGTGCAGAGGCACATGGCAGGGCCTGGGGTGTCAGGGAGGTGCTAGTAATTCGGGGCAGCTGAGTGGTAATATTAGGAAGCCGGCCCCGGCACAGCACTTCGCAGCTGACAACGCACCACCGCTCCTGCTTTCTCAAGGACTCTTCTTAACTGCCAGGTACAGTTGGCATTTTGTCCCCATTTTTGAGATGGTAACTGAGGTCAGAAAGTGGAAGAGCCAGAGAAGAGCTGCTGTTTGCCCCAACATCCTCCGGCTTCAAAGTCTACTCCACTGTGTTAGATATCTTTGGTGGCAAGCAACAGAAATACACTTCAGTGTGGCTGAGCAACACAGGTGCTCATTGGCTCCTAGAAATAAAAAGTCCAGGGGTGGACATCAGATACGGCTGGATCAAGGTCCTCACATGATGCCATTGGGACTCTGGATCTGTATTCTCAATATTGACATCATTTTCAGCCAGGGTCTCTCTAAGAGGCAACAGAGATGGCTACACGCTTCTAGCTGGTACCAAAGAAATGCACCTCTTTGCTAGAGCTCTAGTAAAAATAAAATCCAGGACTGCTCTCATTGGCCTTGACTGGGTTGATGTCCACCCCTGATCCAATCGCTATGGCCAGACAGAGGGGTGCTTTGATTGGCCAGGCCTGGGTCAGGTGCCCACTCTTGGAGCAGGGGGTGGAGTCAGCTCTGCCCAAAGCACTAGAGAATGCTCCAGATTGAGAGCTCCTCAAACGATGGGGCGGCAGGGGGAGATGCCAGACAGACAGAAGCAGCAGATGCTTCCTCTGCATCCCCAGGGCTCTGCGACTTAGGCAGAGCTAAGGAATGTGGAGGGATGAGGAAGCTTGCATCTGCAAAGGGGTTTTCACTTCCCCTGTGGTTGAGATGGAGCCACCGTGGAGAGGCGTGGACAGAGCTGTCTATGCCGGGCCTTGTGCCGGGGCTGGGGTCACAGATGTGAACACGACAGTGAGGCGCAGACACAGGCTCCCCCTCCTGTGATCGGAGGTCACACCTTCAAAGCATAACAGCAGAGCTCCTGCAAGGCTTGGGGCCACGCAAGGTCAGCATTCCTTAAAGCAGGCTTAAAGGGCATCTATCTGCCCTGACGTCATTTTATTTTAATAGTGATGTTATTCATTTCAAAGTGTGTTATAAAAAATACACAGCCATGGATGTTACTGGAGTTAAGTTTTTAAGTGAGTTCATTGATAGAAAATATACTAAGTAAATATCAGTGCACACAGTGTACAAATGTGGCCAAAATTTTGAAAGTGAGAAATTGTGCAACCTCATGGCTAGATCATTCTGGGACCCCCTCCATCTCTGATGCCCTAAATTCTCTGTCCATTGCAGCTGTTTATCGAGTGTTTATATGTCAGGGGCCACGTCCAGGGTTTTCTGCAATTCTCCTTGCATTCTCACAAGAACCCTGGACGCAGGCTTTACTGTCTCTGCTTTATAAGGCTCAGAGAGGCAAGGGACTTGCCTGGAGCCACACAGCTGGTAATCTGAACCTGTCTGGCCCCACAGCCTGTGTCCTTCGCCACTGCTTCCTTGGTGACTTTGTTAGGAAGGTCAGAGGGAACTAAGGATGGGGCCGGAGTAGGATCTGGGGGAATCCCAGTAGCGGGGACGGGGGAGCTTCCCACTGTGGGGTCAGGGATGGTGTCTTGGAAGATCTGTGCATGTGACTTGGTCCCACATGAGACATCCCTCTAGGCTCTAGCTCCAGCTACACCCCTGCATGGGGGGGGCCTGTCTGGATGGAGCCTGGGCTGGTGGACCCGCCGGCCTCTGGCTGGCACCTCCCCAGACACAGAGCTGGAGGGTGCAGCAGGCAAGGTGCCAGGCTGGCGGGTCATTCCTCTGCCCGAGGGTCAAAGGCCACTCTTCCTGGATAAGCTCACCCTGTTCCCCAAAGAGGCTCCATCTCGGCCAGAATCACGAGTCCAGGCTGCCTTTGTTTGGCTGGCCTGGACTCCCTAGTGTGCCCCGTGGGCCAAGCTGGGCTTTGTGACGGCGTAAGAAGCGTGGATCTTGGGCTGACCTTATCCGAAGTACTCAGCAGGGGTCTCCGGTGTGGGCTAGCCGTGGTGTGCTCTTCCGAAAGAAGCCCACGGTTGACAGGGAAGGAGAACTCAAGCAGGCTGCTGTCCAAGCCACGCCTGCCTTTTCCCTCCCCGCCTCCCCCCACCCCTCGTCCTTGGGTAGATAAACGCACCAGCTTGATTTCGCACACTGCTGCGTCAGTGGGCCTAGCAAGGGCAGAAGAAGAGCGGCGATCTCCCCCTCTTCCACCTGCGGCAGGGACTGTGCCGGAGCCGGGAGGAAGAGGGAGAAATGGGGAAGGACCCACGGGGGAATCACCCACGTCTAAGGAGCAGGAACGTCTTGGGGGCATCCATGGGACCCTCAAACTTTTATTCTTTTGAGACAGATCCAAGAATCGGAGGCAAGTCTGCCCAGCAAGGGACGGGGACGAGCGGGAGCCCCCAGGCCTGGGCCACCCTCCCGCAGGCCCCCCGCCGGCTCCCGGAGGCAGCATGCCCGTGCCCCGCGGCCGGACGGCCCTTCTGCTCCTGCTGGTGCTGCAGGGCGGTAAGTAGCTGCCCCGCGGTCTGCAGTGGGGGGGGCAAAATCGAGCTGGGGCCGAGCTGGCCTTGTGGGATCTGGGACATGGCTAGAGTCCACGAACCCGGAATCTGTGGCCTCTGTCTACTGGAGGCTGGTGCCAGTCACAAGTAGGTCTCCCTCCGGTCGGTAGCCAGAACCCGTCCAGCCAGAGCTCCGTGAGCCAGGGGTGGCCCGTGCGGGTCCACAGTGAGACTGGGGGGCTGCGGGACTCCATCCTTCCTTTCTGTTGCTTTCTGCCTTGGCTGGCTCCCAGCCCTCAGAGGGAGGAAGTCCTGGCTTTGGTCTAACCTCAGTTTCTCCTGATGTGATGACTCTCCTTGGAGATGGTTTTCAATACTCACTGGATCCTCAGCAGGCACTGGCGTTTCCCAGGGTGGGCAGGGGAGGGAGAGACAAAAGGAGCCAGAGCCATGGCAGGCAGTCCTGCCAGGAGGACCAGGAGATGCTGCAGTCACAGGGAGAGACGTTGGAGCCCAGAGCTGGGAGGGCCAGGAGTCGGACTGCAGCAGCACTACCCAGGCCTGAGAGATCCAGGAGGCCTTCCCGGAGGAGGGGGCCACGAGGAGGCGGGATGCAGCCAGGGCTTGCACAGAGGCTGGCCCGGGGCAGGGGCAGGGCGAGAACTCAGCTGCTGCCCTGCTGACTCATAGGCATTTTTTCTGGTTTTTACCAAAAGACCCGGCACCTCAAATAGCTCCTTCAGGAAACACATGTCAGGAGTTTATTTTCCCCTTTTGAGTGGCAAGCATCACCCGCCGTGGCTCAACACCTCGCAGGGAGCAAGTAGCAAGCCCCTGCTGTATACTGCGCCCTGAGCGTCATCTCATTCCATTCTCCCAACGGCCCCGCGAGGTCCAGGTTGCAATGAGGCCCGGCCTTTAGTGGAGGAAACTGCGGCTCAGAGCGGGTGAGGAGCAGGTCCACGGCACACAGCCGGGCGGTGCAGAGCGGGGACCGGTTCCCGCCTCTCACAGCCTGTGTTAGTGCATTCGTGCTGCTATGACAAAACACCTGCGGCCGGGCAACTTAGATATAATAGAAGTTTATTTTGCACGGTTCTGGGGGCTGGGAAGTCCAAAATCAAGGCGCCAGCAGGTCCAGTGTCTGGTGAGGGCCCTACCTCTGCTTCCAAGGTGGCGCCTTGAACACTGTGTCCTCACCTGGCAGAAGGGACGGAGGGGCAGAAGGGGGCCAAACGCTGGTTCCCTCCAGCCCTTTTATGAGGCCACTCATCCATTTACACAGGCTCTGCCCTCATGCCTTAGTCCCCCCTAAAGGCCCCGCTGCTTAATATGATCACGCTGGCGATTAAGTTTCAACATGTGAGTTCGGGGGACACACATGCAAACCACAGTGTGGTCTGAGCCACCATGCCCTGCTGCTGCTGGGGGTGCCAGGATGTCCAGCTTACAAACAGGGAGGATGGCAGTTTTGAGTCACATGTCCGTGGTCACAGCGCTGGGAAACAGCACTGCCACTTTGAGCATCCCTCACGGCTTTCTTCGTGCTTTAATAGCCCCAGGTGTGGGGTGGCCAGGACACCAACTGGCTTCGTCACTCCCTCTGGTCCCTGAAGCCATTTCAGGGGCTGCCGTCCCCTCCCCAATATTTCATCCCAAGTTTGGGGACAAATGTTTGAGCCTCCATGTTCCCGGAGCCCTGAGAGAGAACAACCAGGGTACAGACTCAGAGAAGACACAGCTGTCTGGAGGCTTCTGCAGCCCTGGGTTTAGATTCTGCCAAAATCAGTCCTCTTTCTCCACGAAGTGCTCGAACCAGCCCCTCTGTGTCCTGCAGACAGGTCCCGTGTGCCTCCCCAAGGAAAGCCCCCTCCTAGAGCAAAATTTTTTCCCACGACTCAGACCCCTTGGTAGCAGCTGCCTGGAGGACCGTGTTGAGAAGGGTCCTGAGGCTGCACCTAGGGGAGAGAGTGCTGTGATCGATTAGCAATGTCTGCCGCGTGTGCGGATAACGATGGCCCAGACCGAGACAGACAAGGGGTGTGGTCTCGTCTTGGAGCCTCAGTGTTCTCATCTCTACAATGGGGTGGATTAAAAGGACATTTCCAGCAACAATGTCCTTGGCTCCCAATCCAGGTTCTGACCATAGTGAGACCAGGGAGGGAATGTGCCACCACCTCACCGGTCTTCATTAGTCAAGGAAAAACAGGAAAAGCCGCTGAAAATGAATCCACTTCAAAAGAGGAACAAGTTTTTTCATACATAGCGGGGGGAAAATAGCAGCATTGGTAGTTGACTTGACAAAACAAAACTACAAATTGTAAAGTTTATTTTGTCAAACAATTTAACAAAATCTAGATTATGATTGTGCCTATATTTTAGAACACAGTGAAACAGTGAATGTTTGCAGAGTGGGAAGGTATTACATCTTCAACAAAATTGCCTGACGGGGCAATACATTGTCACTTCTTGGTAGCGGTGGTGGTGTCATTTTGGCCGTAGGATAATACAGACATTTTTGCAAAAGTGTTCCAGGGCTTCTCAGTTTTCTCACGTTTTCCTGCCCCGTGAAGCCTTTCTTGCATCTCTGAGGGTCCACGTCCTGGGGGACCAACGGCCGCAGAGCTGAGGACTTTGAGGTGTTTTCAGCACCGCTGACTCTGTGAGGTCCTGACCCTCTCGAGGTGCACGGGTTTGTGCTGGCTGTGTTGGCCCCGCATCTGGGACACCCAGGACATGCCACTCTGAGTGGGAGCCTGGCCAGGAGAGACGCCTGCCTGGTGCCTGGACATGGGGCTCAGAGTTGGGGGGACCAGCTCAGTTTACTATAGTTCACATTCGGGGCATCTTGTCTGCACAGCCAGCCTGGAAGCTTTGGAGCCCAAACAAGGAGTTCCCGGGTGGTGAGGACCCCCGTATCCCAGGCCTACATCTTAGTGGCCCCCGAGTCCCCATGTTCATCCTGGCCCTGAGACCCCTGTCCCCCATTCCCCATCCAGCCCTTGACGGGGCGAGGGGTGAGCCCTGCAGTCCCCGGCCAGCCCCCCACCAAGGCCTGTCTCTCCCCGGACCCTCCAGGCTGGGGCTGCCCATACCTCATCTGCTACACCGATTACCTCCAGACGGTCACCTGCACCCTGGAGATGTGGACCCTGCACCCCAGCACCCTCACGCTTGCCTGGTAAGTGGCCGGGCCTCGCCAGCCCTGGGGACAGGACTCAGGGTGCCCGGAGGGCTGGGGTGGGCAGGACTGCAGGAGAGGCTGAGTTGGACCCGCTGTGCACCTGGCCAGTAGTTTAGTGACCATAGGAGTAGCTGCCTCATCCTGCCTCAGCCAGTCCACCCCCAGGAAGACGCTGCAAGCTGGGGACGACTGCGTCCTCCTTACAGGTGACCATTCGGGGCTCACAGGACTTGCCTGAGCACATGGTCAGGCGGCCACAGGGCTGCTCTGTCCAGCTTCAAAAGGTCACTCTCTCGTCCACACAGGCCTCACGGTGGTTTTAAGACCCCAGGGCAGCCCATCCCCGGCGTGATGTTTCAAGCACTGAGCAGATGCCCGGCCTCCTGCTGGGGGGGGTCACGTGAATGATCACTTCCAACTCTCTCATTTTACAGATGGGGACACTGAGGTTCAGAGAGGTTAAGCAACTTGTCCAAGGTCACGCAGCCAGTGAATGGTGGAGCTGGGATTCAAACTCAGGCTGCCCGACTCCAAAATCCATGGGTCCTTATTAGTCCACACACAGCTCAGGACAAGGAAGCGCCTTTCATTCTGTTATCCATCCACTCACTCATTCATCCAAAACACATTTAGGTTCTGGCCAGACGCTGTGGCAGGGGCTGGGGATTGAGCAGGGCTCAAGACTGACAAGGGCCTAGATGTCTTGGAGCTGACGTGCCACAGGGGACGGTGGCTGGGGCAGACGGTAGACACAGAATGACATGCGGGAGCGCTGTAAAGCACAGGCCACCGGCCCTCAGGCAGACAGCAAGTGACATGGCGAGGGTCTGCTTCAGCCCAGGTGGGCGGGGCAGGCTTTCCGGATGAGCGGGAGAGGGCGTTCCAGACAAGGCACCGCAGGTGCAAAGGCCCCAAGGGGACGAGCTGGTGAGTGAGCAGGACAGAGAGGAGGGTCGTGTGGCCGGAGCGGAGCCTGCCAGGGTGAGGGAGAATGACAAGCAGAGAAGCCCAGCGGTGGGCAGGGGCCAGATTTCATTGTGCAGGAGGAGAGAAGCTGCTGGAAGCTTTTAGGCAGAGGATGACAGGGACTTTTTAAAGAGTTCCCTGCTGGGGATAGATTTCAGGGAGGACAGGGACATCTCCAGACAGACATTGCAGTGGCCCAGACTGGAGAATTGGAGAGTGTTGATTCAGCAGAAGTCACTCCCAAAGTTCCTGCTGCAGCAAACTTAGCAAAGAACTTAGTCCGCACATCTCTATTGGCCCTGGAGGGTGATCATGCTCGGAACCTGAACGTGTAGGTAGGGAAATAAATATCTGGTGAACTCCTATACATACTTCAACACCTGTCATTTTTGTCCAGTGGGAGTTAAAAAGCCAAAGCATTTTCCCAACCCCCAGCCTCTCCCACCTGCCAGCTTCCCTGGAAGTTCGCACAGAGCGGGGCATGAGCTTCATTTCGCTCCTATCCCAGCCCTCCGCCCAGGCTCCAACCAGGCATTCAGTGGGTATTGGCCACAGTGCTCAGTCCCCTTCCTATAGGACAGCGATCGGGTGGTTGGAATTGCCAGCAACAGATGTAGACTTGGTCCAAGCAAGAATGGCCCAAATTCCCAAAGTTCAGAGCTGCTGCCCTAAATGAGGTAGTGAGTTCCTCGTCCCTTGGAGGCATGCAAGCAGAGCCTGGACACACTCCATCATGGATGGTGCAGGGGAGGGGACGCCTTCCCCAGGAGAGAGTTGGTTGGATCAGGTGACCCCCAGCCCCATCTCAAACCCCTCCCAGCCCTCAGATTCTAGGCTTCTGCCCTGGCCAAGCACTGATCCCCCCGGCCTCCAGCATTGACCAGCTGCTCTGTCCTTAAAGGCAAGACCAGTATGGAGAACTGGAGGACGAGGTCACCTCTTGCAGCCTCCACAGGTCCACCCACAACACCACGCATGCGAAGTACACATGCCACATGGATGTGTTCCGCCTCATGGCCGACGACATTTTCAGCGTCAACATGACAGACCAGTCTGGCAACCACTCCCAGGAGTGTGGCAGCTTCATCCTGGCGGAGAGCAGTGAGTACCCTTTGGGCCCCAGGCTGAGGAAAACCCAGGTGGGGGCTGGGCCCCCCTGCCCTGTTCTGTATCCTCACCACCCTGCTTTTTAGATGTACTACTTTTTACTAAGGTGTGATGGGTTGACATTAGGCTTGGGCCTTTACCCCAAAGAGAGGCAGCAGAGGTATGGAAAAGAGCTGCCTGGGACCGAGGACTGCTGGGCTTCTGTTCAGGCCCAGCCCCTGCCAGTCTTGGACAAGGCATACCTACCTCTTGGACTGTTTCCCCATTTGTGCAGTGGACACCCTTTCAACCCCGACGCTCTGGGATTCTGTCCCCATGAGGAGGCAAGCAGAGGACACTGAGTCACAAAAAAACCTCCGAGTTTCTTGCCTTCATTAGCTGCAGGGTGCAGGCTGGAGAGGGAGGGAGGGAGGG
>VBSM01002153.1:17824006-17885935 GCA_008086735.1 Cheirogaleus medius
GAATGTGCATGTGCGTGTGTGTGCATATGTGCCTGTGTACATGAATGTGCATGTCTGCGCACGTGCTTGTGTGTGCATTCATGTGTGTGTACAAATGTGCATGTGTGGGCATGCACGTGAGCGTGTGTGTGTGCGCGTGCATGTGCATGTGTGTACATGTACGTGCATGTGTGGCTCAGGTGCACACTGGCATATCCATGTGTGTGCATTGCATGTGCCCACAGACACGAGAGCACGCCCATGGTATGCCATGTGTTTGCCTGCACACGTGTGTCTGAGCCTGTGGAGCTCATGAGTATGAGCGGCAGCTGTGCCCGTGGTACACAGGTGACAGACTCCCTCCCTTCCAGGGTCGCCCCCGGGGCCTCCTGGGATCGGGGAATTACACCAGGCGCAGCAATCCAGGTCCTGCTCCAGGAGCCACGAGAAGTCCACACTGTTCCTTATCCCCTCCCAGCAGCAAGGGGAAGGGGACAGTGTGCCTGCAGTGACCCTTGGGGTGGAAGAATTGGGGGGCCCATGGTTGTAGGTCTGAATCCCAACTCTGACGCCTCCTGGCTGTGCTCCCTGGAGCAAGTGGCTTCCCCTCTCTGAGCTAGAGCTTCCCTGTCCGGACAATGGGGGTGACATGGCCTGCCTCGGGGGAAGTGGGCCAGGTCACCCACGTACAGTGCGCAGCCCAGAGCGGACCCTCCGTGAACGTCAGCTTCCTTCCTTCTGCGGCCAGGACCACGGCTCGCGCAGGAGGCAGGCGCAGGGGGCGAGAAAACCAGCCAACAGTGACAGCCTGGGTGGCTGCGGGGTTGTCCCACCCTGCAGAGGGGCACGAGGGGGGTTTCCAGGCTTCAAATCAATCAGCCTTGTCTCTTAGAAACAGTCCCCCACCACCCAAGATTTCTTTTCCTGGCTTCTGCTCCCCATGAAAAATAAAATCCCCCTTTAAGCACCCAAGAACTATTTATTGAGCACAAAGTCCTTGCCAGGCCCCCGGCCCACGTGGCCCTCGCCTGGCAGAGGAGGAACGGCGAGAATGATAAGGTTGCTCCTGGCTCCACGTGTCACCCCCTGCTCACTCCCGGCACCCAACTTGTTCATCCCGGGGCATTAGGGGGAGGTCGAGTTGCTTGTCAATGATTTCTCAGAAAGCCTGTTGAAATGTGAATCAAGAAACTAATAAAATACTTCTTAGCATGGTTTTGAAGGCTCCTCACTGAACATCAGTTTAATACAGAAGGCAGATCTAGGTGCTAGGCATTGTTTACGACTCATGATTGTTTTAAAAAAGAAAATAGATTGTTTTCCCTCCAAGGGTGCTCATCTCAGAGGTGGTCTGGCTTTTTCAAGACCAAGCATGGTGAAGGCAGCGCGGAGAGTGTGACTCAGCTCAGGAGCCTTGAGGGGAACCCCCCACCCAGGCCTGGGCCCACCCCGGCCCCACCGCATCCCCGGGGCCAGGCTGCAGGGCGCCACCTAACAGAAACAGCTCTGGCTGGTCTCTGCTTTGGGAGCAGGGCCAGGTCAGAGGTCAGCAGAAGTCAGTCCTGCCGCAAGCTTCCCCGTGACTCATCTGTAAAGTGGGGTGGTCTGGGGAGGTCGCTGAATGTTTGAGAGTCCTTGGTGGTGCCCGGCACGAGGCTGGAAAGTTCTAGAACACTGATGGTTTGCATACCGGGACGATGAACTTGGCATCAGGGTGTGTGAGACTCAGACGAGAGCACGAGTATGAAACCACAGCTCCTGCACGGGTGAGCAGACCTCGCCATCCTCCCCCCGGCACCCTAGAGACTCTCGGGACAAGGTGTGCTGTGGTTTTCACACCCTCTTGGGGCTGACAGGTTCCAAGTGCCACCTGAGCCACGGGCTCTCCGGGGAACAGCTCAGCTCTCCTGCACACGGCTCAGCAGGGTGTGGGGGAGGGGACAACCTGAGACTGAGGGGGGCCGGGCCTGGGGCAATGGCCCAGGGCACAAAAGGCTCCTTCAAATGCCACCTTTGAAGGGGACTCAGCTAAAACATGGGCGTAAACAGTTGGAGCTAAGAGCCGGCCCACCTGGAGGGTGGGTTAGCAGGTAGGAGGGGGGATGGAGGATGGCTGGCTGCGTGGACGGATGGAAGGATGGCGAAAAGCTTGGAGCAAGAGCGGCTGGTTGGACACACAGAGATAAACTGTTGCTCGTGCGAAGACGGGGCGCGAACACGGCCCCGTGAGGCCGGCAGCTGCGTCTGCCCTGTTCACTGTTTCAGTCCCAGCCTGGCACACAGCGGGCTCTCAACAGAGCCTGACTTGTCGCGTTTGCTTACTTCTATGGCGTAAATATTTCCACCATGGCCGCGTTCAAGCTCCCAACTTGACTGCAAACACAGAGCGCGGTCGGCTCTCCTGCTAGTCTGAGCCGGCCCCGGCGCACTGCCGCTGGGAGCCCAGAGGGGACATCGCAGGGGGCTTCAGGGAGGAGGTGGTGTTTGTTGGACTTTGAAAAATGAATAGGAGTTGTTAGGGGCACCAGCTATTCCAGGCAGAAGGAAGAGCTTGGGCAAAGGCCGGGAGGTGTGACCAAGGACCAGGGAGCAAGTGGGCAAGGCGGCTGCTTGTCCTCCAGCCAGAAAGAGGAAGGAGGATTGATAGCAACACCCCCACCATGGATGCCACAGCCCAATCCTTGCCACCCGCAGGCTCTGAGGGGACAGGGTTCCATCTGACAGATGAGGTGAGTGCACAGAACGGCTGGTGACCTGCCTGAGGCCACACGCTGAATTAGTGCTCAGAGTCAGAACCTAAACTCTGGTCACCTTGCTCTGCTGGAAGGGACTTAGACCAAAAGGTAAGAAACTCAGCAAACACCTGTGGGTGCCCTGTTGCTTTCGCCTGCACAGTAGCCTTGTGGGAGTGGCTGACCCAGCTCTGAAAGTGGGGACGTGACCCCGGCCTGGCCAACAGAGATTTCCACCCTCCCCGGCAACAGTACAGTTCAGGGACAGACACGTGACCCCAGCTGTCCCATGCGCTCTTTCTGCTGGGCTCACTGAGCTGTAGGGAGGGCTCCAGGAGAGAACAGCTTGCCTGAGACGAAGCCAACACACAAGAAAGCAGAGCTGAGAGATGCAGACATATTCCCTGTGATATCTCCTGGGCTCCTGGATCCAGCCATGCCTGAAAGCACATTCCTCCTCCTGGACGTTTTAGGCACATGCGTAAGGAAGTCATTAGCTTTTGGCCTTCTGGGCACATGGCAGGACTGTACCTCCTGGCCCTTCATGAGCAGGACTGGCCAGTGAGTTATAACCGGGAGTGGCAAGGCCCACGTCCGGACGGAGCATTTTGCTGCTGATGGCCGTGATGCCCCCTAGAGTGTGTTGCCGTCGGCCACGGTGACCAGTGGTGGCTGAGAAGGTGACTGCTCCCTCAGCCTGGGCTCTGGGAAGGAGACACAGGCCGGAGCCCCGGTTCCGCTGTGCTGGCCGTGCACTGCGGAGCAGGAAGCCCAGCCTTTGTTCCCGGCTGCTGTGATGAGGGCTGCTTGTCACCGCAGCACGACCCAGCCCGTCCTGACGGAACCAGTGAGCTGGTACATTTCCGTTTCTGGCTCACCCTGGTTTGAGGTGAGTTTCTGTCACTTGCAGCAGAAAGAGTTCCAGCGTTATGTTTGCATCACCCCAGTGGTAAGGATGCTTCTTCTGTCCGGAGGAAGGGCCACATTCAAAGGGACCAGAGGACCAGCTCCAGCATTTCCCAGGAATGACCTGGAGCAAGTCGCCTGCTGTCTCTGAGCCTCAGTTTCCTCTTTTGTAAGGTGGGGCAGGAATCAACCTCTCGGCTTGCTCTGGGGATGAACAGAGAGGGTGGGGTCCGCCCCTCGTTAGATGTGGGTTTCCTTCTTTCTAGCGTCACCTGGAGCCGGGCTCGGGGCAGAGGAGCCGAGGGCTGTGGCCCCACCCCTTCCCGGTCTCCTCTGCAGAGAGTTCTGGAAGGCTTCCAGCGAGGTGCCACGCAGCTTGTATCGCCCTCTGCCAGGATCTAGGGCACGCAGAGCCCAGCTCCCGGCCAACAGTTACCACGCGGTCGGCCTAGGATGCGGACTGGGCGTCTCCCAGATGCTCCGACAAGGGCAGGAGCCAGAGGGGGGTGGGGCCCAGGGACAGGCAGTGATTCGCACGCCCCACTCCACGTCCCGCGCTCCTGCGGGCCTCCCTGCTGGAAGGGGAGCCTCTTCCTCCCTCCCACCCGGGAAGGCGGTTTACACGAGCCTGGTGGGGTGCAGCACAGCCCCCCGCAGCCCATCAGGGCCCCAGATGCATCTTCAGAAACCAGGAAGGGGGCGTCCTCTGGGACACGGGGCAGTGGGCCTGTGCACCCCTCCCGGGAGCCCATCCTGCCATGAACGACCAACAAGGGAGAAAACGAGAGGCGGCGGCTGCCATCAAGAAACACCTGCACGTCTGTGGAAAAGGAGAGGCGGGAGCCAACCTGTGCTCAGGTGTCCCCTCCTCAGCGGGTCCTGGGGCTGGGCCCTTGTTTCAGATGCAGCAGCCACTGACCTAGCTCTCTTTCTCCCGGTACACTTGTGACCCTGTGCCCTGCGCCTCTCACTTTTCCATCACAATCACTATCTAGCCCACGAGGGCAGGGGCTGGACGCACCGCTGTGTCTCCTCGCCGGCAGGAGTGAGTGAGTGAATGAATGAATGAATGAATGGCAGAGCAGTGACTGGCAAAGCAGTGGGCAGAGAGGAGGGAACCACCTGCCCCTGAGCCTGGAAAGGCCACAGATCGGGACGCGAAGGTGGAGCAGGCAGCCTCCTGGGAAGTGTATAAAACAGGCGAGAGCCCCTCCCCCGTCGGTCAGACTGTGGGGTGATCATGGGTGGCCCCCATCCCTAGGACAACAAATGTGAAGGCTTTTCTTTCTAAAATTGATGTCCCCAGGTAAGAAATCCTTACATTCTGCTCCTTTGGGGAGGCTCCCCACCCCAAAGCAAACCCCATCACGGGAAGGTGGTGTTGGGGACAGGGCACTGAGTGGAGTGCCAGCAGGTCCGCTTTGTAGCTTCCAGCCTTGAGGAAATTATTCTACCTCCCATGCCTCAGTTTCCTCATACATGAAATGGGTACGCCTATCAGACTGAGTCCAGCTGTGGTGAGACCGGGAGCTCACCTGTGTGAAGAGCCCAGAGCAGCGTCTGGCACGTTGCAAGCGCTCAGGAAATGTTGTTGTTATTATTATATCAATTTTACGACAAGTCAAATTTTATGACTGCAGTCAGTTTCCACTGGTCTCCCCCTCAAAGGTGAGCGGACAAGGAGCGCCAGGCACGCGGACACCACGATGAGCCGGCAGGGAACTGAGATGCGTGGGCCGCTGGCGCCACCTGCTGACGAGCACTGGACCGGCAGTGGGGCTGAAGGCGGTGCCCAAGCACACTTTGCTGTCCTGGGGGAAGGGGACACACAGGTGCATCTGTCAGGGCTCGTACGGGGGACCTCGGACAATCGTCACAGCAGCCCTCTGCAGCAGGGAACGTGGGTGAGGAGGACAGAAGGTGAACTTGGAGGGTCTTTTGTAATTCAGCCAGGGCTGACTGCTACCCTTGCTGGGTGGACCCGTCCTGGGTGCCGGGAGGTGGGATGGAGCTCCCAGGAAGCAGGGAGACCCTATGTCCACCCACAGGCAAGCACACACATAGGTGCACGTACACGCACACACACACACACATGCACACGCACAGCTGGACAACCCTGGTGGAAGACTGTCAAGGCCCACGGGAAGGATGGTTGCCAGGGCTCAGGGAACGAGGACGCGCAGTCATTCGGCCGAGGCTGGGAGGACGGGCACACGGGAGGTGGCTGGAGGCAACAGGCTGAACAAGGTCTGAGAAAAGCTTGGAGAAGGGACGGAGGCCGAGCCCAAGACGGCAGCCTGGAGGACGCCATGACGCAGGGGAAGACGGGGAGGCCATTAGGGAAGAGCGCGTGACGTCAGGACATCAGCCCTGGGCAGACTACTGCGGCTGAGCAGGGAGTGCTCTGCACGCTGATGCGGGCGTGCAGGGGTGTCTCTGAGTGGCAGAGCGAGCTGCTCTCGGGGCACGTTTTATGTCGCACGGCGTCACAGGCCCGTGTTTTCCAGGGCTGCCCAGACCGACGTGGATGTAAATGCACAGACCGGGTCTGGGAGGGGCCCGAAGGAGAGGGGCGGAGCTGCAGCCAGATCTGTAGTGTTTTAAGTGTTTCAAAGAGAGTGGAGTCACATATGCTTATCTGAGGTTAGGAAAAAGAGTTAAGGGTCTGGAGGACGAGACCGCGGAGTGCAGGGAACCTGGGGACACAAAGCCCAGGGTGTCTGTGCCCACCTGGGCTGCACCCTCCCCGAGGGAGGAAGGCCAGGTAGGGGTGACCTGGAACAAGCATGTAGCACTGCTCGGGCCGCTGCAAAAGGGTGGTAGACCCGTTTTTGCCTCTTTGTGGGTTTTATTTGGTAGCCAGTACTTAACACTTTTCTTCTAAATTTGTGTTCCTCGTAGCCTGGGCACACGCACTTTAGTTTTCCACACTGCCACTCCCTAGTATCCACCCGAGGGCCCCCTCCCTGCCTCTCATTTGTTACCTGCCTGGCCCCTGAAGGCAGCTCAGCTCACAACTTCCGGTCCACGCTGGGGCTTCTGGAGGCCTTTGTGCAGAGCTGGGCAGGGCAGAGCCGCCTGGAGGGGTGGCTGGTGGGTGGGTTTCATGCTGGCAGGGGAGGGAGAAGGAGCCAGCCATCCTCAGGCAGAATGGCCTGGGAATGTGGAGTGACATCCCAGAAGCCCCGTCTCTCTGCCTGAGGTCCCCTCCACTGTCCCGTCTCCGACAGGAGCCCGCACTGCCCCTCATCTAGGGGCACAGGGAAGGACACAAACTTGGCCGAACCCTGCCGTGTGCTGGCCCTTGGTGATCTCCAGCTCACCTGACGCCCCTTGAGGGAGATACTCTGTCCCCAACTTTTCAGATGCGAAAACTAAGGCTCTGGGATGTGAATGCCAAGGTCAGTATTTTAGGACACATTTGCTGGATCCCCAAACCTACCTTCCTCCCACCACGTAGTGCCTTCGCAGGTTACATTCTGTTTTTGTACAGTGTTTTCTGTTTACAAAGCAGATCACATGCGTTATTCTACTTGATCACCTCAAAAAATCCCCCAAAATACTAATTTTTTTTTTTTACACTTGAGTGAAAATGAAAAAAGAAGAAAAAAACAATGCTGAGACTTGCACAGGCTTGGCTTCTCCCCCAGGACTGCGACCCCCAAGCCATCGCTGTCCCCAAGGACAGAGGTTTGGCTGGGGTGGCCAGGGCCCTGGTCCCAGGCAGGGGGAGGACGCAGGCACAGGGTGGGAAGTTGGCCAGGGCAGGGCAGGGCCATGAGGTCAAAAGCCCCCCAGAGGGGCTGCAGGTGGGTGTGAGACATAGAGGACCAGGCTGGGACACAACCTGCCTATAGGGAGCAGCCTCTACTCTACACTTCCGAATGTCCACTGTTGCTGGAACTTTCCATTTTCCAAGAGAAGACAGAAATCTGAATTTTTTTTTAAAATGGTGAAACCTCCAATTTTTTCAAATGTTGGCAACTAACTAAAAAAAGAAATGTAAACAATGGTGCTGACGAGAACTTCAAGGGGCCTCCTCCATCCCACAGGCCTGTGACTTGTGACCCGCTGACAGCCCGCGGTGCTGAGCCGAGCGTGGGCCTGCGCTGGGCTGGGAGCTGCTGGGCACACGTGGGCGAGCTGCTCCGGGCAGGGATAGGCCTGGCGCCAGCTGGGAAGGCCGGAGGGCTTTTGAGACCGAGGGGGCAGGCGAGGGGGCCGCCTGAGTCCCTCTCATCCCAAGGCCGCCGTCCCATCCGCTCGCTGACGCCAGGCCTGGGGTCACTGCACTCAGCACCAACACTGCCCCTCGTCCCTGGGTGTCACTGGGGACACCGTTCCTGGATGTCACACAGGTGAAAGCACATAGTCCCCCAGAAAATCAACAATTCTTTAGGACACTCACAAATCTAAATGGGTTTGCTTCACTTTAATTAAAAAATAAATACATGCCAGAGGGACTTTTTTTTTTTTAATGAGGAAAAAGGTTAAAGAACAAATACAAAACAAACAAAACCAAAACCTACAGGGACTCCTCACATCTGGGGCCAGCAGGAAATTGCCGGCCAGACTGGGGAAGCTGGGCACGCAGCCCAGCGGGCCCGCCAGGTGACCCACGAGGCTGGAATAGGGACCCCAGCTCCGCTCTGGGTGGCTCAATCCCAGCCGGGGCGGGATGTCCTGCCTGGGAAGGAGCTGCGGTCTCCGCAGGGGCCCCTCAGCAGCAGGGAACCCCGCCCTTGTTCTGTGACACGTCTCCCCCGAGGCCCTCCCTCTCGGTGGTGGCTGGGCACGCAAGGACCCAGAAGTCTGCCGAGGGGGCTGGAGTCTGGAATGTGAGGCGTGCACGGCCGGGCGAACCCTGAGGCCCCACTGGCCCCTGACGATGGCTCTAGGGTGTGACGGAAGGCCAGTGCCTGGGAGGCAGCTCTGCGCCCAGACGGCAGCCCCTCCTCAGAAGCCCTCAAGGACCTCTCAAACCCAGCTACAGCCTGGGTTCCAGAGAGAGCTGCTCACAGCTCCACTGAGGGCAGGAAACAAGCCGCAGCAGTCAGTGGCTGAGACCACGGGAACAGGAGGGGACAGTGGAAGGGCCACAGTCCCTGCAGCTGCTCCACCACGTCCCAGCCAGGCTGGGACAAGAAGCACCAACTCCCGGTGTGATAAAGAAGGTTCCCGAGGAACAGCCCCAGAAGAGCCCGGGGACAGGCAGGTGGGGGCCTCTTTCCAGAGTTCCAGGACAGTGGGACGCACCTGTCAGGCACTGCTCTAGGCGGAGTATCGTCCCCTGCTGCAGGAGGCTCGGCACAGACCGATGTCCCGGGGCAGCAGTGGGGTCTGCCGACCACCAAGTGGGGCCGGCGCGGCATCGGGGCTGGGAGGGAGGTGGTGCTCACGGGTGACCTATAAGTGGATCCACTTGTTCCAGTTGACCTCGTGGGGGAACACGCGGCCCAGCCGGAGGGTGCAGTCCAGCGTGGGCTCATAGAACGCCGTGGGGCTCTCGCCTGGGCCGGAGGGGGCCTCTGCCTCCTCCACCTCGGGCGTGGAGAAGAGTGAGACCGGCTTGGGCTTCCTCAGCAGGCGCTTCCTGATGCAGCCGAGGGACTCCAGGCCCTGGAGACACCACAAGACCCACAGGTTACGGGGGCACCTGAACTTGGCCTTGAGAGGTAAGTAGGGATTTAGCAGCAGGGTTTAAGCAGAAGGCTGGGGCAGGGGAGGGAGTGGCTTGGGCAGCGTTTGTACACAGTGCTGGGGCCACCGCAGGAAACGCCAGTGCTGGAGGACAGGTACGTAGCAGGGGCTGCAAATGGGCTTCCCGTGGGCCAAGACTGGCTCCCAGGGGGGTTCTGTTTGGCCTGTGTGCACCTTAAAGTTGAGGAAATTTCAGTGAACTTCAAGCTTCCAGCTTCTCGAGGAGCTAGAGCCCTGGGCATGCCGGGCCGCGAGCGAGCGGGAGGCAGCTGCCCTCGAAAGGCAGGGTCTCTCCTCGCTGCCCACCAGGGCTGTGACGCTCATGTACCTGTGGGCCCCGGTGGGCTTGTGAGTTGGAAACCCCAGGTACACAGAAAGCGCCAGAGGCAAGAGCCCCAGAAACGCCATCTTTCAGCTTGGGTGGCGGCGAGACCTGCTGAAGGACACTGTAGGGACAGCCCTGGGGGCGGGAGTCTGGCTGGGCTCAGGGGGCAGAGTGCTGGGAACAGGGCTGGGGCCACAGTGCAAAGGCAGGAGGGGAGTTCCCAGGTGGCCCCTGTCAGCCAGGGCCCCTGCTGAGGGTGGAGGAGGGAGCTGAAGGCGAGCCGGAAGGTGGGACGCTGGAGCAGAAGCCGCCTCATCTGCTGCACTCCCGGGGCGCACCCAGCCCCCCACCCCAGCCCCGCTGAGCCCCAGCAGGGCCCGCACCTGGAGCAGCTCCAGCACGGCGACGGGCTGCAGGACGCCCTGGTAGTGGCGCAGCAGGCAGCTCTCGGGGACACCGGGCCTGGTCATGATGTGGTACAGCATGGCCTCCATCATGCCCTTGCACACGGGCATGTTCAGGTGGCCGTCCACGACGCGCCACGGGCGGCCGATGAAGCAGACGCTCTCACAGGCCCTGCAGGGAGAGCAGTCGGCGTCGGCCCAGTGGGGCGGGGAGGCCGCAGCGTGTTCCCCCTCCCTCCCGTCTGGACATTGTGGGGACCCACTCAGATGCAGCTGCAGCCAAGGCCACGATGAGCCCATGGCCCCAGGTCACGGCCCCCTCCACACTGGCAGGGGAAGGACAAGAGCTAGGCCTCCACCTGGCACCCTGGGCTAGTGGCTGCTTCCACCCCCGGCCAAGCTCACAGAAGTTATTACCCAGAAGTTCTGCTCGGTGCCATCTGCAGGGTTCTAGACACACTTTCCTTTGAACAAAGGTTTCTGCTACTAAACCAGGGACTGCTCCGCCGCATCGGGTCCAGGAGTGCCACAGGCCCCAGACTAGTTGGACACTTGGCTCTGACTGCCATGGCTCGGCCCTGGGGGGGCCGTATATGAACTCCTGGGAGCTGGGGCCCAGGGCACTTGGGCCCTGCCCTGCTGAGGGCAATGCACACACCCGTGGGAGGCGCCCCTCATCAGAAAGGCTTCTGTGGCCTCTGAGCCACCTCCCACCCCTAGGGCACAGCAGTCCCAGGTAGAAGGTGCACATTCCTGGAGAGGAGGCTGCTGGGACCAGCACTTGGGCACTCTGGGCTGATCTGGCCTCGCACTGGCTATGTGACCTTGGGCAGGGGCAGTGCGTCTCTGGGCCCTCTGCTCATCTGTAAGATGGGACCCCTCATGACAACGTGAAAGCACCCAGCTCAGGGTTCTCAGCCAGCACTATGCGTGTTCTGGAAGCACAGCCCATTGCTCCAGGCAGATCTGGGTGCCGTGAACACCCAGCACACCTAGTCCTCGCCCACTGTGCCGGGCAGACTGTCCCAGCCAGCGTCTCCGTGAAAGACCTTCAGGTGAATCATTAACTCTCTGTCCTTCTGGGAACCCTGAGGACAAACTTCCCCCATGCTCAGGCCTGCCCCGGGCCCCGGGCCGGCCCACACTCACCTTTCCCGCACTGCCTGGGAGAGGCCACTGGCTCCAGAACTCTCTGCCAACCCTGGTGGAAGAGGAAAGGACGGGAAGGACTCAGAAAGTGGGAGGAGCCATCTTTCCTCCACTCATCCAAGCCGGCGCCGAGCACCCAACGTGTGCCGGGCACTTCTGGGGTGACACAAAAGGACAACGATCCGTCTCCTCTCAGAGCATCCATCCTGAAGGTGGCTGGACCTTGGAGGCCAACGCCAGCACATGACACCAGAACACACCACAGCCTGCAAACATGCGGAGCTTGCTCCCAGACCCCGAGGAAGTCCCGTGCTGGAGGAAGGCAGCGAACACCCCATTTCCGTCCTGATGCCCTCAACACAAGGGCTGTGTGCAAAGCCCCCAGGCAAAACCCCCAGGAGAACAAGAACACCGAGAGAAACCAGAGGGGAAAGCCACTGCTGACTCCAGACCTAGTAGGAGAGGAAGGGCGAGTCTCAGCACGGGCGTGTCTGCCAACCTGTCTGTCACACCAACCGGCTGGAGGCCTGCACTGGGACTCAGGGATCCCTGTGGGTGCCTGGGAGGCCTTCTGCCCTCCAGTAGAAACACACTTATAGGCAAGATTGTCTTCCTCACCTCAGTGTGTAAGCTCTGAAAAGCTGAAGCCCTTTTGTGGCCGGTGGCAGGAGGTCCCCCATCTTGGGGGAGAGGCGTAGGCCAATCAGGGTGAGGGCAGAGAAGGGGAGTGGGGTGGGGTAAGGTGGGGCAGGGGACAAGGTGGTACCTCTAGGGTCGTCAGAGCCTTCTGGAAGCTGGGCCTGACAGCTCAGCTGCTCTTGGCCTGGAGAGATGGACACCCCAACAGCCTCCTGGTCCTCCTGTCCAGCCCCCTCTGCAGCAGTGTCTTCCAGAGCTGGAGGCACAGCTGGGGCCTGGGTTTCTGCCTCCTTTTCTGCCCTGGGCCCTGGGCTGGGGGCCAAGCACGTGTCCTCGAGTGCAGGCCTCTTTGTGGGGGGCTCCTGAGTACCCTCAGCATCAGCCTCTTCGCTCTGATCGGCCCAGCTGGCGCGCCTCTTGGCACCCTGGGGACTCTGAGAAGGTGGTGCTGGCTTGTCAGGGGGGCTGTCCTCACTGGAAGGCCCCTCCAGGGTCCTGGCTGGGGGGTCTTCTCTTTGGGCGTCAGCCTCCTCCTCTTTGCCTTTTAGCCGTACTGAGTGCAGGAGCCAGGGCTGGGCAGCAGCCATGGCCACCAGGCGAACGGTGTTGCCGCCAACTTCTAGCACCTGCTGTTGCTCCAGGAGGTCCTAGGGAAAGGAGACACACTGGGTCAGCCTGGGAACCAGGATCGCTGGGGCTGCCTTGACGGGTGATGGTGGCGAGTGGAGTGGTCTACCCTGCTGATGTGCTAGGTGTCCTGAGCAGGTGGCAAGCCTAGCTCCATCAGGACAAGGCCTGGCTTCTGCCCCTGGGGCTGCCACCGTGTACCAGCCATGTACTAGCCGTGTACCCTGGGACAGTGTCCCTCCCTCTGTCCACTCAGTGTGGCCACTCATGAAACAAGTCCATTTGCAGAGTGCATCTGCCTGAGAGCTGAAAGTTCTGCCTTAATGACACCAGGAGAGGCTAAAGTGCCGCTCACCTGGACGCAGTCTGTGAACGTCCGCGTGCGCTCGCTGCCTGTCTTCTCGAGGGCCGAGAAGCGTCTGCGCAGCTCCTCCTTGTCAACCCCGAAACAACCCGAGGCCACAATGGCTTCCTGGATCTCCAAGGCGGCAGACACGTCTTTAGGCTTATACCCCGACAGCTCCAGCTGGCGGACAAACTCTTCTGAGCTGCAGGTGTTTTCTTGGGGGTTTATCAGCCTGGTGAACGTGTCAGGAAGGAAGGAGATTCCCGCTGTTAGCTCGTCCAGAGAAGTGGCTGCAAGGACAAGGAGGAAGATCAGAGGCAGCTTGACAGAAGCCCCTCCTCAGACCCGTGCACAAGCGACACTGAGGCAGGGCAAGCTCCAGCTCCAACTGACTGCTCCCCGACAGCCACAGGGTCACCTTCTGGGTGGGCACACCGGGCCCCTGCCAGTCAGGCTCCTGATACTCTGCCCTGGGCCCCTGACTGCAGCTACTGGACTAGATTTCCCCTGGCCACTGTGATCCTCCTGCTCAAGATATAGAGGGAAGACACAGAGGCCAGGGACGGGATCCAAGAACCATAAACCCCAGAGCTCTGGATGGGAGGGCCTGGACCAGAGCTGCTCTCGTCCCACCCCTTCCTGAAGCTCACAAGCTCACTGCTCCCTCTCACTTCTGCCTACACTAGCCAGGGCTGCTTTCTCTTGCTTCCTATAAATGATGTCTGCGAAGGCCACAATCTATAGGTTATCACGACATTTGTGCCTGGTTTAAACTCTAGACAAAGCACAGAATTCTAATTGTGGTTACAAAACTGACTGTAAACACCATCAACTTCAACAGTGTACCTCGCTTTATTGCACCTCGCGGATATTGCGTTTTTACCAAACTAAAGATTTTTAACAACCCTGCATTGAGCAATTCTATTAGTGTACCATTTTCCCAACAGCATTTTGCTCATTTTGTAGTTTTCGTGTCACATTATGGTAATTCTTGCAATATTTCAAACTTTTTCATTATTATATTTATTATGGTGATCTCTGATCAGTGATCTTTTATGTTATTATTGTAATTGTTTTGGGGCATGAATGTTACTATTGTAATTGTTTTGGGGCATCACAAACTGCACCCATATAAGATGGTGAACTTAACTGATAAACGTTGTGTGTGATCTGACTGTTCCACTGACCAGCTGCTCCCCCATCTCTCTCTCTCTCCTTGGGCCTCCCTATTCCCTGAGACATGACAATATTAAAATTAGGCCAATAACCCTACGATGTCCTCTCAGTGTTCAAGTGAAAGAAAACGTCACTTCTCACTTTAAATCAAAAGCTAGAAATGATAAAGCTTAGTGAGGAAGGCATGTTGAAAGCCCAGCTAGGCCAAAAGTTAGGGTTCTTGTGCCAATGGTAAGCCAAGTTGTGAGTGTAAAGGAAAAGTTCTGGAAAGAAATGAAAAGTGCTACTCAAGTGAATGATAAGAATGCAAAACAGCCTTATTATTGTTGATACGGAGGAAGTTTTAGTAGTCCCTATAGATCAAACCAGCCACAACATTCCCTTAAGCCAAAACCTAGTACAGAGCAAGGCCCTACCTCTCTTCAATTCTATGAAGGCTGAGAGAGGTGAGGAAGCTGTAGAAGAAAAGTTGGCAGCCAGCAGAGGTTGGTTCATGAGGTTTAAGGAAGGAAGCAAACTCCATAACATAAAAGTGCAAAGTGAAGCAGCCAAGTGCTGATGTAGAAGCTCTAGCAAGTTATCTAGAAGATCCAGCTAAGATCATTGATGAAGGTGGCTACACTAAACAACAGATTCTCAATGCAGATGAAACAGCCTTATATAGGAAGAAGATGCTGTCTAGGACTTTTGCAGCTAGAGAGGAGTAGTCAATGCCTGGCTTCAAAGTTTCAAAGGACACACAGGCCACCTCTCTTGTTAGGGACTAATGCAGCTGATGACTTTAAGTTGAAGCCAATGTTCATTTTCCATTCCAAAAATCTTAGGGTCCTGAAGAGTTATGCTATATCTATTCTGCCTGTGCTCTAGAAATGGAACAACAAAGCCTGGATGACAGCACATCTGTTTACAACTAAATCTACTAAATAGCAGTAGGTCATTGTTAAGACCTACTGCTCAGAAAAAAAGATCCCTTTCAAAATATTACTGCTCATTGACAATGCACTTGGTCACCCAAGAGCTCTGATACAGACGTACAAGGAGATGAATGTTGTTTTCAAGCCAGCAAACATGACATCCATTCTGTAGCCCATGGATCAAGGAGTAATTTCGACTTTCAAGTCTTATTGTTTAAGAAATACATTTCATAAGGCTATAGCTGCACAGATAGTGATTCCTCTGATGAATCTGGGCAAAGTAAACTGAAAATCTTCTGAAAAGGAGTCACCATTCTAGACACCATTAAGAACATTCATGACTCATGGGAGGAGATCAAAATAGCAACTTAGCAGAAGTTTGGAAGAAGCTAATTCCAATCCTCATGGATGACTTTGAGGGGCTCAAGACTTAAGGGAGGAAGTAACTGCAGATGTGGTAGAAATAGCAAGAGAATTAGAGTTAGAAGCGGAGCTGAATATGTGACTGAATTGCTACAAGCTCATGATCAAACTTGAATAGATGAGGAGTTGCTTCCTACGGATGAGTAAATAAAGTGGCTTCTTGAGATGGGATCTACTCCTGGTGAAGATGTTGGAAACATTGTTGAAATGACAACAAAGGATTTAGAATATTACATAAACTTACTTGGTAAAGAAGTGGCAGGCAGGTTTTGAGAGGACTAACTCCAATTTTGAAAGAAGTTCTACTGTGGGTAAAATGCTATCAAATAGCATCACATGCTACAGAGAAATCTTTTGTGAAAGGAAAAGTCAATTGATGACACAAACATCATTGCTGTCTTATTAAGAAACTGTCACAGTCACCCCAACCTTCAGCAACCACCACCCTGATCAGTCAGCAGCCATCAACATTGAGGCAACACCCTCTACCAGCAAAAAGATTACAACTGGCGGAAGGCTCAAATGATCTTGTTAGCATTATTTAGCAATAAAGTGTTTTTTAATTAAAGTATGTACATTGTATTTTTAGACACAATGCTATTACACACTTGACAGACTACAGTATAGGGTGGATATAACTTGCATATGCACTGGGGAACCAAAAATATTCATATGACTTGCTTTACTGCAATATCCACCTTATTCCGACAGTCTAGAACCGACCCTGCAATATCTACAAGGTGTGGCTGTGCACATAAAGGTAAATCAGCCACAGGTGGGAAAGGAGAAAGGGGGGAATGTAGGGAAGAGAAGGGGCCCTAATATTACATCATAGGAGGAGAGAAGGCCTGCCTAAAATTGAGCACACAGGGAACTGTGGTTTAATAAGTTATTTAAAGTTTCAAAGGTCATCAACAGAAGATCTAAAATTGGAAGTAAGGAGACAGGAGATCACAACTGTGAGCAGAATTCTCATCTATCCTACCGGGGTCAAAAGATAATACCTAAAAATCTCCTAAAAGTGGAGTTCAGAGTCACAGAGCTAAGTAAGCCCCAGGAGACTGAGACCAGGAGCAGTGAGGAGGCCGCAGTGGAGAGCAGGCAGTGGGATGTTCGCTTCCTCAGGGGCCCTCCACCTGGCTGCTGGCACCTGCCTGCATGACTGTGATTAAAAGGCAGAAAGAGGCAGCATGCTGAGCTCTCCCACAGAGGTGTGGGCACAACACTGTCACCTGAGAAGGCGTCTCAGGACACACTCTCCTTGAGTCAGCTGCAAGAATAGGAGCGTTTTTCTTCACGTCAGTTGTGGCTGCACACCTGGCTTTTGGAGCCTAAAGGTGCACATCTCTGGCCTGGGTCACAGAACAGGTCAAAGGGCCTTTCTGGCTGATGGGCGAGCCGCTCCTCCAGCCCCAGTGGGGAGCACTCACCCATGGGCCTGAGCTGGGTGGGCGCAGGGGTGCGGCGGAGCCGGAACTTCACTTGGCAGGAGTTGACCACGATGCTGTCGTTGGGGTTGAGGTTGCGGGTGCTGACGATGCCAGGCGAGTAGTAGCCCCTCATCAGCAGGTAGTTGGTGTGGGAGGCCTGGGCGGGCTTCACCTCCATGCTCCGGCGCTTGCCCCCGGAGCCTTCGTCCAAGTCTTCCTCTTCGTCCTCATCATCCTCCAAGCTGCCATCCTTTCCCAAGCTAGAAGAGAACCGAGATCTAGACGCCTGAACCCAGGCCAGCCTGGCGGCGGCCCGAGCAGCAGTATCTGGCTGTGCTCTGCTACCGAGGCTCAGTGTGGTCTGCCACTCCACACCCACACCCCTCTTCCCTTCCCACACACCTCAGTGACCCCTGGTCACACATCTGTGACTTTGCAAATGACTTTGCATTTGTGACTTTGCTGTTCCTTTTGTGGGGATCACTGTCCAGAAAATACTTAACTTCCCATGAAGTACAGGTTCAGCTGTGAGGCCCTCAAGGAGCCTGGGCCAATCCACCTTCTCTTCCTACCCCTGCCCCACCCTGCTACACTGTGCAGACTCCCATGGCAACTGGGAGGCCCCAGCAGAGGGCATCAGGGACGTCGTCCTGTCATTCCTAGATACTGATCTGGGAAGCCCTGTCCCATGAGCTCCCTAAAGGCACCGATACACCCTGCTTGTCTGGCAAATGCTTTGCACAGTGCCGAACACAAAGCAGAAACACTCAGCATGTGTCTGTTGAGTGAATAAGACAAGAGGACGCAGCAAATAAAGCTGCAAACAACACAAGGACAAGAGGAAATAATGATGCCTGAAGTTCTGTGAACACGCTCGAGCCCAGACGGCGACCAAAGCAGTGGGCACAGTGCCAGGCCTCCCACCTCTGTGACTCTGAGCTCTTACCTCTTAATGACCTCGTTCTCCACCATGGAACTGTCCACCACTATGATCTGCTCTGGGATCCTGACATCCACGGACATGAGGCCCAGAGAGAAAAGGGTCAGGGCAGCCACACAATACCCTCCAGGGCCGTCCAAAGAAAATGGCACCATGTCAGTTGTGGAGTCGTTATTATCCTGGTCTTTGAAAGAAAAATTATCAGGCTGGTCCAACTTGCCGGCAGCCCGCATTCTGTCAAGAAACTGGAATGATTCCGTGCAGATGGTGCTTGGAAATCGCCATGTGAAAATCCTACATAGACAGACAGGAAGGAAGGAAGGCCCTGACTGAGGACCGGCTACAGGCACATCAAATAATTATGGTGAAACTACACACCCCAAGCTCTCCCCTAGAGCTCTCTTTTCCATCTCAAATGAAGGCACTGCATGGGCATCAAGTGGTGTCT
This sequence comes from Cheirogaleus medius, assembly GCA_008086735.1. NCBI lineage: Eukaryota > Metazoa > Chordata > Mammalia > Primates > Cheirogaleidae > Cheirogaleus > Cheirogaleus medius. The sequence goes on from VBSM01002153.1 coordinate 17,842,145, forward strand.
GTGTCTCTTCCCCACTTGCCCAAGCACCTCTGAGGCAGGGTCCTATCTTTTTTCACCCAATGCTCCACACCTCATCTTGCAGGAGCTCACTGTAACAGCTGCTGAACTAGGGAAGCGGTAATAGCAATCTTTACACAAGACTGGCCCTGGTTCACAGACAGATGAGAGGACACTGTGTGTTCAATCTCACTGTCTCCATCTGGTGCCTGCAGAGTCAAGCCCCTGTCTCTGTCCGCGAGTGTGACCACGACTCTCTAACAGTCAGGGAGAAGGGATCCAAGACGTCTTCCTGATCTACTGACCAAGCCCTCGGTTCACAGACAAGGACGAGCAGACCAGAGCAGTGGCTCCAGGTCATACGGCCTTGCTGGACTTGGGCCTACAAGGAGAGGTTTTAGCAAGGAGGAAGTGCCTGGAGCCACAAGCACAGGGATGCGTAAAAGAACCAAAAGATGACTGATGGCATCTTCAAGCATGTGAACGCAGCCCCTACACGGCCTCAGTGCTGACAAGGAGAACATGTGGAGAAGGGGAAGCCACCGAGGCAATGGCTTGGGAACGTTCTAAGGGACTTCCCCTGCGTGTGGGTAGGAGGCTGGTGGTGCCACCACACGTGCTGTGCTGAGGGTGCCCTCTAGGAGGGAGCTCCAGGAAAACGCTCCTCTGAACACACCTCTAGGCCCCAGCCCCGCGCAGGCTGCCCGTGCTGCAAACAGGCCCAGGAGGCGGCATAAAAGCCTGCAAAGCAGGAGGCTGCACAGGGCTGGGCGCTGTGAGGACGAGGGACCGAGCTTATGCCCAACCAGGAGGGTGGACTTCCGATGGGACCAATTATTAAATTCAAAACTGACTTCACCACATCTGACAGGAGAAGGGAAAAACCTACCTGTGAGAATGGCGATGCCGCCCACAAAACACTGCCAGTGTTCACTGATGCCCGCACAAGGGAGGAGGGCAGGTGCTGATGAGGAAACTTCTCCCAGCCCCTACATTCTCTCATGAAAATGGATGTTCTTTCGCTACTCTTTGAAGACAGGGCATGGCTGGGCCTCCGACCCTGGGCCAGCGAGGGCTCCTGAGCGGCGCTCACCTGTAGTAGGTCTGGGACAACTGGTAGGACATGGGCACGAAGGGCAGGGCCCGGTTCTTCTTGGGGCCCAGCGTGTGGTTGACCCGGCGCCGGTTGACCAAGCTCCTTTTCTGGCACTCCATGAAGGCCTTCACGAGGGTCTGGTCCTTGTACTCCCGGTAGAGGCGGAAGGTCTGCAACACAGCGTGACGAGGTGAGCGAGGTTCTCCGGCCAGCCAGGGGAGGCCCGAGCCAGAGCTTGTGGACACACAGGAGCTACAGCTGACCCTTTAGAGAGGAAGCAGGCGATCGGGGACGAGGGGCAGGGAGAGTGTGTGTGCATGCGTGTGTGTAGGGGAAGCCTGGAGGAAGCAAGAATCCGAGCTGTCAGACCATCAAGCCGCACTTCCAGACACCACAGAGAGGGTCAGACAACTGCAGAGACAGGAAAGCTATTCACCCCAAGCCCATTTCTTTGGACACAAAGACACTAAGAGTCAACAGAATCATCTCAGCCACCCCTATAACCCTTAAACTCTCACCCAAGCATCGGTATATCTGGTTGTCTCCACCTTCTACATGTCCTCAAACACAGCTGCATTGGCCCCATCTCGTCCCTGCCACTGCTGTTCCCCACCGCCGCCTTCAGCTAACTAGTCTCCCTGCTTCTCCATGTCACCCCGACCCCCAACCCGGCCCCTGATCATTCACCACAGCAGCCAGCGTCATGCGCGGGTGCTACATCAGACCACACAATCCTGCCCTGCTTCGAAACCCCAAGGGCTTGCCCTGCAAGTGGAGCAGCATCCAGGCCTTACTAGGACGACAGGGAACCCTGGGAGGGAGACCCTGCCCACCTCTCTGGCCTCACCTCCTCCAACTCCACCCCCAGCCTGCCTACCTTTCTTTTTACTTTTCTTGAAAAAGCCCAGGTATTCCACCTCGGGGCCTCTGCATTTGCTGTTCCCCTAAATCTTTGCATGGCTGACTCCTTCTCAACATTCAAGTCTCAGCTCAAATATTTCTCCTCAAATGACAAATCCTTCTCTAACCTGCTCCTCTATGGTCAACTGTATTATATTATCCTACTTTATTTTCTCATAGCAGCTACTCTACCTGAAGTGACCTCAGGTCACTTATGCATTGATTGGAAGTCCCAGGAGAACACAGATTTAACTCTTGCTGCTGCCACCAGCACCTGCTGCCCACGTGGAGCACTGCATGGAAGGAGGCCACACCACCTGACTTTGTGGCTCAGCCAACGAAGTCTCACGGACCTGGGCCCCACCCAGAGAAAGAGCCAATCAAAGGACTGCAGGACCAGCAGGGTCTCTGTTACTCCAAGTTTCCAAAAAGGGTCGGCTCAGCCAACCAACAGCTTCTGAGTGTCTGGCACATGCCAGCCCAAGAATCCTACTAGGCTGTCTCCTCAAAAGCACTGGCCAAGAAAAGTCACTGTCACAGCCTAATAATTTAAGGCTCAGAAGGTTCTCTCTGGCACCACCCCAGGGCCTGAGTGACAGAAGACTGAGGCACATGGCCTTTAAGTGCTCCTCTGAGGCCATACAGCCAGGCAGGGGTGGAACCACAGAGAGAACTGTGACCTCACCCCTCTACCTTCCCTCCAGCAGAGGGACATAGGGGACGGGGAGCCAGAGCAGTGGTCATTTGGGGTTTTAGGGGTACAGGACGGTGTTCTCTGGAGCCTGCTGGACTGAGGCCTGTGCAAACTTTCCTCCTACAGATGGCGCTGGGTGTGCGTCGGTCCTGGGTGTGCGCTCTCAGGCCTCATGCAGAGAAACACTCTCCCCAGGCAGAGGGAAAGAAGTAGGGGTGGCTGTTAGGTCATCTTTCCTTCCCCACAGAGCACTGGAGTGAAGCTGGATTCAGCTTCTCATGACCAATTTTCTATGAGTTTTGCTCTTCACTTCTATTTGGAAATAATTACTGAATGGGCAGATTCCCCAAACATCTGCTGCCGTGGAACAGGAGGGCTCAGAGCACGTATGATGAGTTGGGGACTGTGGGTCAGCCCCTCAGATTTCCAAGAGGCTGGGCTGTCACAGGCACAGGGAACCCACGGCTGCCTGGCAAGCTCAAGGCCTTTCGCCTGCTTCCTGGAACCCTGGGCTGCTGGGGGAACATAGTGGGGTCCCATACAGGGCCCTGACATCATTGCTATCAGCCTTCCAGTCCTCACTGCCAGATCTCGGGAGTCACTGAAGATGCACCTGCTTCCTGCTGGCCAGATGGTCTTTCTCTGGTGACCTCCCACATCCCTGGGGGTGGAAGCAAAGTGACTGGCCCTTTGGCACCACCCATCAGAGCGCAGATACGATACCACCTGGAGATGGAACTGGAGGAGGAAAAAGCAGCAGGTTAACACCAGAAACAAGGCCCGGCTGGACGGCAGGAGCCTGGCTTTGTCCATTAACTGGTTGTAAAACTAGTTTCTCCTCTCTGGGGCTGGTCTTCCTTGTTTGAGGGGGTGGTGGGAGGGATCCCTGAGGTCCCTTAGAGCTCTGACACGCTGCTGAGCAGAAGAGCTAGAAGGTCCACTCCATAGCCACCAGGCAGTCAGAAATTTAGATTCTTGTGTGTAATGTTGGAAGTAAACCAAAAAAAAATTTTTTTTAAAAACAAGTGTGAGTCCAACAAAACAAAGCCACAGGCCAGATGTGCCTGTGGGCTATCTGGGACTCCTGCCCTACACTACTCGATCTTGTTCTCCACATGATCCAGCTCAGAGCTTCGCTTTCTCCATCTGCACAACGTTGGGGCAGCAGAGGGGTGCGTGACACTGACACCAGCCTCCCGGTCTGAAATGTATACACTTTACTGCGTGTAAAACGGGCACAAGAGAATAAAATGCAGGGTTCAAGTGATACCTGGCAACATGTGTATAGAGAATGTTTATTGGGCCTCTTGGATTTGTGGGTCCCAGATGTCCCTGCAGGAGGCTATTTCCTTATTTTTTCCCTCACGTTCCAAACCAGGCTGACTTGTTAATACACGCCAGAGGAGTAGATTTTTAGGATTAGAGATTAAATACAAAAGTGAACCGGTTCTACTTGGAATTCATTTTTGTGAGGATTAAGAACAAGGGAGGGCCGGGCGCCGGGCGAGGTGGTTCACGCCTGTAATCCTAGCACTCTGGGAGGCCAAGGCGGGAGGATTGCTCGAGGTCAGGAGTTCAAGACCAGCCTGAACAAGAGCGAGAACCCGTCTCTATTAAAAATAGAAAGAAATTATCTGGACAACTAAAAATATATAGAAAAAATTAGCTGGGCATGGTGGTGCATGCCTGTAGTCCCAGCTACTCAGGAGGCTGAGGTAGAAGGATTGCTTGAGCCAAGGAGTTTGAGGTTGCTGTGAGCTAGGCTGACGCCACAGCACTCTAGCCTGGGCAACAGAGACTCTGTCTCAAAAAAAAAAAAGAACAAGGGAGAATGATGCCCCAGCAGGACTGGCTGGGGTGCAGGCCCCTCTCAGCCCCTCTCTGTTGGGGTCTTGTGTGATGCCTGAGCTGTGTGGCCTTGGGCATGTACTAACTTCAAGTGTCCGTATTTGTAAAAGAGTAACAAGACCACCAACTTCCCAGGCTCCATACGGGTTAAATGGGATTTGCCTTCCTCTATTTCATCCTCCTTTAGCCACAATAGAGCAGCGGCGCAGATCCGCGTTCTCAAGAGACAGGCAACTCGCTGCCTAGAGAAAGGCAGCTTTCCCGAAGTTCAGTGATCTCCAACGACCAAAATATCTCAGGGTTTGTAAGTTATAATTTGAAAAGATACATTATATGGCTCAATTACTTTTTTATTAGTAGTTCCTTTGCCACACCTCATTTCCTCTTCTGCCTCATTTTCTGTCTTAAATATTAGACTTAAAACCTCAGCCTTTGGCTAGGTGCGGTAGCTCATGCCTGAAATCCTAGCACTTTGGGAGGCTGAGGCAGGAGGATCACTTGAGCCCAGGAGTTTGAGGTTGTAGTGAGCTCCGACGAGGCCACTGCATTCTAGCCTGTGCAACAGAGAGAGACCCTGTCTCAAACAAAACCAAACCTCAGCTTTGGGAGGAATTTTGGAGGTCACTGGATCTTGTCCCCATACTTTAAAGACGAGAGAGCTGGAGAGATGTTGGCCAAGGGGTACAAAGCTTCAGTTATGAGAGATGAATATGTCCTGGAGAGCTAATGTACAGCATGGTGACTACAGGTGACAATACTTGAAATGTGCTAAGGGGGGAGATCCTGAGCATTCTCACCATTGAAAGAAAGAGGTAACTGTGTGACATGAGGGATATATTAATTAGCTTGATTGTGGTGATTATTTCACAATGTAGAGGAACACCAAAACATCCTGTTATAAATCGTAAATATATACTATAAAAATAAAGAAATATAAAACAACAAAAAATAAAGATGAAAGATGCAACGGGTAGTGTCTCGGGGCAATTGGGCCCCCTGAGAGCCCCCAGGGGAGAAGAGCAGAGCTAAGACCTCACCCGGCTCGGCGTCTGAGGGCCCCAAGTCCCAGCTATGCTGCCAGGCAGCCGTGGTACCCACCTGAAACGACTGGCAGGACTTCATCTGACTGTCCGAGAGGGCCAGCGTGCTCTGGATCAGGTTCTGGAGCACCAGGAAGTGGATGTCGTCCACGCTGAAAAAGAGGGGGCGGTAGGGCAACATGAGGCCACAGGGTGCCACTCATCTTGGGGGGATGCAATTCTCAGTTAAAAAGCTTTCAATCTCACAACAATGACATGAATGCCAAAACTACTCACAAAATAAAACCAAATAAATGATGATTTTTAGGCTTAACTGGTCAATTTTTATAGGAAAAAAGTTCCCATCTAGTGGATAAAGGGTGACAGTCCTGACACTTGACAACTAAGAAATGTAGTTAGTGCTTATATTTCCTTTCCCTCTAATTCTAAACAAGTTTTCCTCCAAATAGAATAGGTTTCTCACCAAAATACAGAGCTAAAATCAAATGGAATATTGATTATCCAAGATGGAAAAAAAAGCCGAGCTTTCTGAACAGAGTTCTGCTTGGAAAGCTCATGGGTTGAGGGTTCGAATCCTTTCCCCAACCTTCCTTAAGGCTAGGCCAGTGACATTCGAGGTTAGGGGGTCAGAACTGTTTTCTATAAAGGGCCAGATAATACATCTTTTAGTCTTTGTGGACTACATGGACTTTGTTGCAACTATAGTTGACCCTTGAACAACACAGGTCTGAACTGCAGGTCCACTTACATGTGGATTTTCTTCTGCCTCTGCCATCCCTGAGACAGCAAGACCAACCCCTCCTCTTCCTCCTCCTCCTCCTCACCTACTTGACATGAAGATGTGGATGAAGACCTTTCTGATAAACCACTTCCACTTAATGAATAATAAATATATTTTCTCTTCCTTATGATTTTCTTATTAACATTTTCTTTCCTCTAGCTTATTTTATTGTAAGAATACAGTATATAATACATATAACATACAGTGTATGTGTTAATTGACTATTTATGATATCAGTATGGCAGAATTTTGGTCAACAGTAGGCTCCTAGTAGTTAAGTTTCTGGGGAGTCAAAAGTTATATGTGGATTTTTGACTGCACAGGGTTGGCAGCCCCTAACCCCTGAGTTGTTCAAAGGTCAACTGTACTCAACTCTGACGTTCTAGTGTAAAAGCAGCATAAACAACACATAGAATGGGCACAGCTATATTCCAATAAAACTTTATTTACAAAAACAGGCGGTGGACTGGATTTGGCCCTAGATTACCCCTGTGCTAGGTTGTAGGCAACCAAATCAAGTAGCTGAGGAAAGGTCCTTTATATATCAGTACTTGCCTACTAAGTTCATCCTCTTTCCTGATTTGATCTTTCTCGTCCCCAATTGCCAAAACTCGGTATCTGCATAAAAAACAAAAGAAGAGCATGTCAATGGAACAAAGCAGACCTTTACTCACTGGGCTGCTGCTTGCTCAAGATGGTCATTTATTGGCTAAAATGTTGGGGAAAATGTTAAACTCACCAAAAGCCAAACACGGTACATGTAAACTAAAGTAAGAATATACCATGTTCTGCCCATTGTATGAGGCTGTTATGGAAATGAGGGTTGAGAAAATGTGAAATGCTTCCTTACAATTATGTAGCAACATGGAAAAATGCAAATTGGCACAGATCCCCCGTTAACTGTTAAGGGAGCAGGATAGAAAACTGTGGGCTCATTACAATTAAAAAACAAGCACAAGAAAGAAGACTGGAAGAAAATTCCCAAAAGTAATCTAAAAAACTAAATCTCATAGAAATAGTAGAAAGGTGGTTACCAGAGGAAGAGGGGCAGGGGAAGGGGAGATGCTGATCAAAGGATACAAAGTTTCAGTTGGACAGGATGGTGACCACAGTTAATATTAATATACTGTATATTTCAAAATTGCTAAAAGAATAGATTTTTAATGTTCTCATCACAAAAAAATAAGATGGTGGGGTGATGGATGTATTGATTAGCTTGATTCAATCTTTCTAAAATGTATACACATATCAAAATATCACACTGTTCCCCACAAATATATATAATTCTTATCAATTAAAACATTAAAAAAAGAAAATATCCAAAAGAGAGTAGCTGTTTTAGGTACTGGAACTGTAGATGATTTCCCCACCTTTTTTTTTTTTTTTTTTAACTTCATGTAATATTTTACTGTATTCATACTAAGCAAATAAATGTAAGAATAAATCACAACTAACTTTTAAAAAGTATGGCCATTTGTAAGACATTTCTTTGGTTTCTACAAAACTAAAGTAAAAATTCATCTTTGCAATGAATTCTTTGTAAATAGCTCCTAAAATCTGGTGTCAAGAAAAAGTACCTTTTCAGAAATACATGTGAATGACTTTTAGTCAAACAGGGAAAATATGTAACCATTTTCTATTCTGCCTTGCCTGCCAGAAAGCTCAGGATCAAAATTAGTATTAAACTGTTACAAATGCAGCTTTTTCTTTCCTCTTCATGGGTCATGAACTTTCCTTTAAAAATCTTTAACTGCTTTCTTTTATGACTAAAAGTTGCCCCATAACTATATTAAAAATATATGGGGATATAAATTACAAATAGGTAAACAGGCCATTGAAACACACTTAGGACTGAATTTTAACCATGCCATTTGGGAATTCAGTTTACCGCAAAAACAAAAACAAACAGCTAAACGACATCAACTCTGAAAATGACTACAAGTTGCTCTTCCGGCCTGGCATATAGTAAGCACTATACAAATTACCTGTCAAATGAATGAAAGAATGCGATCTCCAATCGAAATGCAGAGAGCAAAAGTACTCTATAGTTCACAAATAGGAACTGATGGATGAACATCGTTGCTTTATAGGAAGAAATTCAGAAATACAGTGGCTAGAGGGGCTTTTTTAATGAGGATGGTGGAGACAAGTTACATTTGGATAACTAGTTCACAGAACTTAAGATTCAAAATTGTACAGGGTTCTGTGTTCACACGCAAGTACGTTCTTCCAGATGGTTAGGGGGGTTGAGCGGGGAAAAAGTGGGGCTCTAGAGTCAGACCCGCCTACATTTAACTCCTGGCCCTGTTGCTTACAAGCACTGTGACCTTGAACACGTTACTTACATCTCAGTGTTTCCTCATACGTAAAGTAAGCAAACTTAGCAAAAATACACCTCCCAGACAAGGAAGCCTCAATTAAGTCAACAGCAGGGACTCAACAGGAGAATGAATGCAAGTTCCTGGAGGGGTGCTTGGAAAAGTAGGTCTCTCCCTGTTTTCAAGTCACCTGTGAGAGATCAGGTGGTCCAGAAGCAAGGGAGACAGGACAGTTAGCTGCAAGGCCTACAAAGCCATGCAGGTGCTGTGTGCTTCCGGACGGGCTAACAAGGTATACACCACGGCAGTCCTAGCCAGCTGACCTTTTCCTCTTTCCCTGTGAGCATGGAACCATCCCAAAGCCCCTTACCTGGCAAACAGCTCCTGGAGTGTGTCTGGGATTTCAAGGTTAGAATTCCTTAGGGCTGAACTGAACTTCTCCTTAAGCTTCTCCACAAACTCCTTAAACTCGCTGGCACAAACCTTTCGACACGAGAGAGTGAGATGTTAAGTCCTTCTCTCCCCAAAGGAGCACTTTGCTAAGATGCACCAAGGAACATTTTGTTGAACAAACTCTGGCACCAGCTCCATCCCAGACCCACTGACCAGCTGCCCCGTCTGCTGCAGGGTCACCTGTCGCCTGAGAAGTCTGGGCTGTGGAGGCAGCAGATGCTTGTCACTGTTCTCAGGACTCTGGAGGACCTGCTGCTGCCTAACATGCTGATGGGCCTCACACCTGCATGGCCGGCACTCTCACAATGAAGAGAAGTCTCAAATGACGCCCACTGGGCACCTCCAGGCAGGCCTGTGCCCCCGTGTTGCCTCCCTCCTCCCAAGCCTGGCTCCCCGGCTCCCCTGTGCAGCCGGCCTCCTTCCTCTCCCCCGACTCAACTCTCAACTGGTGGTCTCCAAGTCAGGCCACTCCTCTACACCTGCACTGCAGCTGTCTCAGTCCGGACCCAGCTCTGGTGAGCAAACTCACCCTGTGTCCACTGTGACAGAGTTAAGTTCCCGTTCTCCCTAGGCACTGTGGCCGGGCAGGACGCGCCCTTGCTGCACCTGGCTGCGGCCCTGATGCTGTGCCCCTCTCCCCTCACTGCCTCTGCCTCAGCTGCTGCAGCTTTGGGTATTGTCTAGTGCCGACACCTTTGCAAAGCCCTCTGTGGCAGATACCGTGGGGCACTTAACCTGTTCTTCCCCAGTCTTTCTCATTAGAGGAGCCGGCCCAGATTTGCTTTGGGGAGACAGGATGCCCGGCCTCATGGGACAAATCAGGACAGTCTAAGCCACTCATGGCAGCCTCGGTCCCCTGTACTAGGCAACTGTTTCCAGCCATGTGGCCCAGATCTGCCAAGGGCTCCTGGGAAAGGCTGTCCCCCACCCCCATGGGCCCAGTGCATCCCCTCTCCCCACTTCTTCTGCCCTGGGATTGTTATGAGGACCTGAGCTCTAATAGCCACTTGCAACCAAAGGGTGACCAGCATGAGGATGGCACGCTGACCACTGAGGGTGGAGAACAAAGTGACAGAATGAACCTGGCAACAGGAGGCCATATCTGCTCTGCTGCACCAGCCCAGGACTGCCTCCTTCTGGACTGCTTGGCACTTGAGAAAATGCCTTTAGCTCTCGCTAGGTTGGGTTTTTCTGTCACTTGCATCCCAAAGCACTGCTGCTCCTCCCTCCCTGACCTCTGTGGGCCTGTGCCTTCCTCTCCAGGAGCTGACTGTACTGTTCTGCGAGGGTCATTTACTCCTCTGCCTGTGGCTCCCTCAGGGAAGAGCTGCACCCCCTGCTCCATTGGCCCTGCCTGGCACAAGGCCTGACTCACGTGCAGCAGAGTCCAGTGTGAGCTCCACAAGCAGAGAAGTCTGGGTCTGCAGACAGCTTCCTTCCTTTTCAGCCACCCACCCCAGCCCCATCTGGACAGAAAACTCAGAAAGAAACTCACACCCTATCTGCAAGCCTTCTAGGAAGTGTGTTTGTAATTTCTGAAGAGCTGTCCTATTTTCTTAAAAAAATAGGCCCAAGGCACAGCAGGATTTCAGAGTGGTATGTCAAATTCTAACCATCTTTAAAAACTGATGCTTGAAGCCAGATCAAATGAGGTCCAAAGAACTGACAAATTGATTTCCCAAAAGAGCAGGGAGGAAAAAAAAGTCCATGTTTGTGAGGCTGGCAGAGGCAGTGTGGGGCCCAGAGACAAGGCCAGCCCCCAGACACCTCTGCCTTCAGAGCAGGCTGAGCCCCGCACAGGGCCTACCTTCGGGTCATCATAGTCACATCTCCGATTCATAAAATCTCCAACAAGTGCTTTATCCTGGTACACCTCAGCGAGGCAAACCCTATAGAAAGAAGAGACAAAAATGAAGTCTGGCAATTACGGAGCTGTCTATATTCAAAAGTATCAGAAGAATTCTTTTCTACCATTTCTGGCCTTGGCTAACCATGAAGTATGACTTACTAACACAGCTGCTGGAAGCTACCACTTCTACAAATGAAGGATCTGGGGTGAGCTGAACCCGACAAGTCAGGCCCTGCTGTTGCTCGCACTTTACAGCTTGGCTCCTCTGAGCTCCCATCCTCCACCGGTAAATGAGAACAGCAAATCCCACCTGCTCCTCACAGGCATTTGGCCAGGGTGCTGACCCATGTGAAAGTGTATGGTACATTGAAAAATACTATACAGGCTTTGGTGTTAATTATCACTAAGAGCTCTGATCGCCTCCAAAGCAGGAGATTTGTCTACTCCACCAATCTTCATTTCCCCATGATGTAAGGAGAGCCGGACTTGCCCGAAAGGAGAGGAAGGGAAGATGACCAGCATTTGCTGGGCTCCTGTTAGCCAGGCGCGCTGCAACCTTCACAAAGAGCTGGCCAGGTAGAGACTATCATTCCATTTCACAGCTTGGGAAGGTAAAGGGACTCCCTGATGTCACACATACACCAAGGGCTGGGCAGGTGGGAAGGTATGGTTATGATGGATATCATCATCCTGCATCACCAGCGAGAAAACTGCCTGTGTAGGTAGATGCCCCATCCTGTGGCTCAGGAGCTGCATCTTGCTCCACTTCCAGGGACTGCTGCTAGGGGAAGAGAAAGGGCCTCAGCTAGGGCTCAGGAAGCCCAAGTTCAAGATCTCGCTACACTGACAACTCCTGTCACCCTGCATCCTTTCTCAGGCCCTGTTGGATGAGGTGATCTGAGCCCTTTCAGATAAAAAGTCTAAAATCCTATGCACAGGACAAAGTGGCTTCACATGGGAAGGCGCCTTGTTATAATTAATTCAGTGGTTCTCAACTAGGGCAATTCTTCCCCCAGGGGCATCTGGGAACATTTCTGGTTGTCACAATGGGAAAGGGAGGTGCCACTGGCATCTAGCAGGTAGAGGCCAAAGATGCTGCTAAACCTTCTACAACACACAGGACAGCCCCCACCACAAAGAATTATCTGGCCCCAAATGCCAATAGTGTCAAGGCTGAGAAACCCTGTCTAGAGTTGAGCTTCCTCCACGATCCAGGGCTGGACTGATTTTTCTCTACAATCTGACTGACTGCAGGTAGCCTGTGACCCAATCTGCAGCCAAGCTCTCTTCCTGATTTGTGGCAGTGGCATGAACGACTAGCCCTGTCCTATTCTGTCCTATCCTGTCCCCTCCTACTCTACTCTCATGCTGGCTACAATGCTTAGGTACCTCCCTGCACCACTCTGATGCTCTCTGGTCCTCCCTACTCAAATCCTCCTTGTGGAGGGAGTTGGAGGAGGAACCTGGCAGGGCTGGCTTTATGGCCTTAGCCTGCGAGAAGGAGATGGTGGGGCACTGGTGTTTGTTATTAGTAGAGCTCTAATAAGCTCACTGGCAACAGACCATAGGTGGATGCTTTTAGACTGTCAGGCAGCTGCCTTCCCCACACATCCCAGGCCATGGCTAGTAACACTCAGTGAACACCCAGCTCTGCCAAGAACATGGTGAGTACTGTTCTCTCCAATAATCCCAGGTCCTGTCTAGCTTCTCCCTGGAGTGAGCTATGTGATGGGCCACAAGAGCTCTCAAGAGCTGCTCTGAGTGCTCAAGCACCAGTGAGAGTCAGCCTCTGCCTCAACCGCCCACTAGGCATGTGGTGTTCAGCCAGCCTGTCTAGCCTCCATCTCTTCATCTACTTCTCAAGGCTGTTCTAAAGTCCAAATAACGGCAGGCATGCGAAAGCACCCAGAATCATGCCTGGCCCTCAAAAAATCAAGGTCAATCTCATCACCAGCCTCCAACACCTGGGCAACCTATCGGATAGCTCAGTGTGCTTCATCTGGATTTCACACCAGACTCTTAAGCAAATGGAATGAAAGAATAAAGAATGAACTAGTAATGTTGGAATCACCATGTCCTGGAGTGGTGAAATTTCAAATATGGCTTACTTATAGTTCAGATAGGCTTGTGGATTTTTGACTATGTAGCGAGCTCTTCGTCCAACCGAGTGAGACGTTTTATCCAAAGACTCTTCAAAGGTAGCGTGCAGAATGTCTCGCACGACTTGCCAGGGGACAAACGGGCCCTTCACCTGGATCAAACACAGAGCCGAGACAGAATGTCAATATCCTTGAAGCCCACATTATGGGGAATTACTGTAAAGGAGTGGGGAAGATGTGTTCTATGGAGCCTCACAACTGTCACCTCCCATGTCTACTCAATCACATTCACGGGGTGCCAACTATGTGCCTGGCACTGAGATTCTGGGTAGAGAAGAACAGGACAACCCCTCAGTGTCCAGTGGGAAGGAGTCTTTTGGCAAGTGCCATGACTGAGGTGCCCAGAGAATGTGGGTCGTACTGACTGAAGGGCAATACATTTGGGAGATTACAGAGACATAAAAGGTGCTCAATGAGAGAGTCTTCATGTCTTAATTATATACCATGTACCCTGAGACATTTTGCGCATTGTGCTTATATGGTACATGAGTAGAAACAGAATGTACTAAATCAGCAGACTCAGGAGAGACCATCTCTGCCAATAACACAAAGGAAGGCAGAGCTGACATAAGCAGCTTGGTGACAGGTTACTTTCTTATGTCACCAAGAATGAGGTGGCCCAGGAAGAAGACAGTGTAAGTTCCAGTGAGTGGAGTGAAGGGTCCACCAACTCTGAACTGTGCAGGCCCCTCTTGGCTCCTCCGGCTGCATCAAGAGTGGAACAGAGGGAAGGATGCCCTTCCTGTCAGCACGGCAGTGACAAAACCATTGTGGATGCAGGGAACAGAAAATATGTCATCTTTTGGGATCTTCCTTGGAGAAGGGGTTGGTTGGAATTCAGGAGAAGATTGAGAGGTGTGAGAATATGGGACAAATGGTGAAGAAAAGGGATCTAGCTCTTTCCACCCTCTTTCCGTGCCGCCATGATCGGGTGCACGAACGTCCTGGCTGATGCTCTCAAGGGCATCAAAGATGCTGAAAAGTGAAGCAAATGCCAGGTTCTTCCTAGGCCATGCTCCAAAGTCATCATCCAGTTTCTAACTGTGATGACGCAGCATGGTTACATTGGCGAATTTGAAATCACTGATGATCAAAGAGCTGGGAAAATTGTTGTGAACCTCACAGGCAGGTTAAACAAGTGTGAGTGAACAGTCTCCGGTTTGATGTACAACTCAAAGATCTAGAAAAATGGCAGAATAATCTGCTTCCATCCCACCAGTTTGGTTTCATGATACTGACAACCTCAGTTTGCATCATGGACCACGAGGAAGCAAGAGGAAAACACACAGGGAGAAAAATCCTGGGATTCCTTTTCTAGGGATGTAATACACACTTACAAATAAAATGCCTCAGGGGATGGATCCAATGAGACTGGAGACAAAGAGCATCCTGGGCACAGGACTAACTGGGATCCTCCTGGCTTCCGTGGCTGAGACAAGGATACACAACCAGGCTCTTATGAAGGTGCCTCACCTACTCTACCTGGTGGTACTACTGCCTGCAAGGGGCCTGGATGATGGCAGAGCTCATTTGGTGGTTTCTGAGTCAGTGTGGTTGGATATTTGTCCACCTCGTTGCTTTCTCCACATCTTGGTACAAACTGGGATGCGGAGGACAGCACTAAGTAGCAAAGCGTACAGTGTAGGAGTCAATGAGGTATTCTGGGGAACATGGTGGGAGGCGAACTCTGGCTTGGGCTGTGGATCCTTCTCAGAGGCAGTGATGTCATAGGAAAGAGGAACAGTTTGCTGGATGCAGAGCAGGGCCCTCCCCACCCCCGTGACTCAGAGACACAGGTAGGGAGGATGTGCCAAGTGTGGGGGACTACAGTATGGAGGGCAGGGCAGTGAACATGAGATACCCAGGGAGTCAGGCGGAGCTACCGTCCCCATTCCATGTGGACTCAGTCAATACTGACAGTGGGATTGCTGAGTGTAGGCGCCATGCTGGAGGCTGCAGTGAGGAGGGCAAATAGCACGTCTCTCTGCCTGGAGGAAGGGCTGCCCCCGTGGGCCAAGAGGTACCGAAGGCAACAGAAACAGTATGAGAAGCATACGTCCAAGGGACAGAGAAAAAACCCAGTAATTATACCCATTTGGCAGGATCAATGAAGCCTTTCCAGAGAGGATGAGTAGTTAGTACAAGATAAATCAGAGTTTTTCAGGCAATGAGGGTGGGAGAAGGGGAGCAGGATAGGGTCAGATTCCTGGTGAAGAGACAGAAAGAACAGAGCTCAACTATTCTGCCTGCGGCTAGGGAAAAATTTACATGTATCTAGCTGAAGGCCAAAAAGAAATTTGCAAAAATGGTATAAATTTGTAGGATTCTGGGCAATGCTTCTCCCGGCAGCCAAGTGGAGGAGATGAGGTGAGTGGGTCCAGGGCCGTGAGCCCTGAGAGAGGGGGCAGTGTGCTGACTGGTGGCTGGGAGGGCAGGGGCTGGGGCCAAGCACCTTGGTGTTGAGGACGTTGCTGGCGATCCGGCAGAGCATAAGCAGCCCATCCTCCTGCATGGACCAAGTGACGCGTAGCCGTGTCATCCTCTGTAGGGCACTCTGGTCGGCCTCGTCATGGTAGCGAATCCTTTTGCTTTTTCCTCCTGGGAACTCTCCTAAAAACACACAAGGGAGAAGAGAGGAGAAGAAGCCTCTAACAACTGATTTGGAGCTGCCACTCTGGAGGGGGAAGGGTCCCTACCCAGCTGGTAAGATTTGACCTAGGTTATCAGTTAACAGATTCTCATTGTGTCTAAAGTCATGCAAACTAACCACAAAAGACTCAGCCCTGTATGACAGATTTTTTTTTAAACCCCTTTCATCATTCTTCTTTGGTCAGCTTTCAGTGATGGGTTGGGTGGCCTAAATGCAGCCTATAGCTAGTTATCTGCCAATCTCCAGTCTCTCCCACTGAGACATTGAGACTTTGAAGGCAACTTGTACAGAGGCTGATAGCACTCACTCAGCGCATTGCTGGCCGCATGAGCAGGACCACCCACTGTCACATCACTGGGCCCCCACCTCTCCCTTGCTCTTTGACCTTAGGAGCATTGTGTAGACCCTTGTGCACCGCGGGGAGAAGGCCTATGTTCCAGGGCTGTCTTGAGGATTGAACAAGACGGGATATAAAACACCCAGTGCAGTGCCAGGCACAAAGTAGCTACTAAATAAATAACACCAGTCACTAGCATCGTGGAATATTCACTATGTGCTAAGCACTGGTTTAAGCTTTTTATACATATTAACTTAAAACTAGACTGCTACTTTGCACCAACCTTATGAGATGGGTACAATTATTATCACCATTTTATCTGAAACACAGCGAGATACAGCAACTTGCCCCAGTCACACAGCTGAGTCAGTAGCAGACTTAGCATCTCAGCCTTGAGTGCTTAGCCACGAGGTTTTCCGGGGTCTCCTGCCCTGGGGAGGTGCTAACCGCAGTTCCACAGGGCAGACACCATATGCCACTGCCAATTCCAGAAGACTGTTTAGTGGGTGTCTTCCAAATTAAGGCATAAGAAAAGTGGGGCAAGGAAATTTGGAATCAAAGCGATGCCACCACCATATTTTGCCTTGTGATGAATTCAGGTCTTTGTGAGCCAAACTGCTCTCACGTGTCTGCAAGAGGCTTAACTGAGGGACCATTTCAACTGATGGAATGCTATTTGTTACAAACGGCAGCTAAATAAAACAGGTTCCTATTTAAACATTTTGTTTTTATCTGAAATAGCTATAGACATCAGATGGTTGTTAAAACATATGGACTACTTAGGTGATATAAAAGTAGTCTAAAAAATAGACACTGGTCTCCTTACCAGCCCCCTTCTGCTATAAATACTGACCGGATGAGGAATCCAAATGGCAACTACAGGCACCACGCCAGGGGACGTGGCACATTGGAAGAAATTGCACAGGCTTACTTAACTCCCAGATTTCTTCTAATTTAAAAATATGGCATGCCTTTGAACTTTGGCCTGATGAGCGTAAATGCAAACATTAAAAGGTAAACCAAAAGAACAACAGGATTTGGGCTGGTTGTGGTGAGGTTTTTGCTAAGGTTTTTTCAGTTGAAATGAAATTAGAAATACGAACTGAGGGTGTTACTAAAGTAAGAGACTCTACAAAAAACAAAGACAGAGAAAGCAGGGGAAGCATATGGGAAATTCAAGGATCTCTCAGTCTGCCAGATGGGTTTGGAAAATAAAACGACCATCACACAGAGCTAGTGCTACAAATTAGGGGGAAATGGGAGCCTGTGTCTGAGGGCAGAACTCAGGCCCGGCTAGAGTGAGACTATTACATGTCTCTGAGATGGAGCTTACAAAGATAAGGCCCGGAAAATGCAAACAATCATCACGCAACCTTTTCTCTTCCTCTTAATCTTCTTTCCAGGGTCCCTCTTCAGCCGTTTCCGCCTCTGGCTTTTCCCACCCCTCACTCTCCGGTTCCTGTCCAGGGTGGGCTCTCGGTCAACCTCAAACTGTTCTTCCCTGTCAGCGCAGAGCTCGGAGCCTGCTCTCGCTTCTCCCCAGATATTCAACCTGCCATTGCCTAGAAAAAAGCACAGAAGACAACAGTTTCAGGACGAGCTCCGCAAAGGCCAAAAAGGCCAATATGAACGCAGGTAGTCGCTTTGGCGTGAACTGGTACCATGTTTATTTCTGGGGCCCGCTCCCAGCACACATACCTCCGGCACTGAGAGGCAATGGGCGCTTGGACAGGAACGTCTGGAGCCTCATGGTGAGCCCGTTCTCTGCAGTGGTGTTCTCCTAAAAACCAAGTATGGTGCTGTAGTGAAGCACAAGCCGCCACGAGTCCCCAAGAGCTCAGAGTGACAAGTGCACTAAGATGTACAGTCTCTAAGGAAGCCAAGGACTGCTGTACGGGGACAGCCAGGGCCTGGCCCCAGGCTGCTTGGAGGGCAGAGCCACTTTATCAATATACACACACTTCTTCTGGAGGACCTGTGTCACCCAGACTTCCATTCCTTCTTTAAAAAGGAAAATCTGTCCATGTCACAAAGTAAGTTAGAATCCACTGGAAAAAAAATAGCTCAGGCAGACATTTAAGGGGCCTGAGGTACCTTCAATACAAACAGAAGATAATATTTGTGTCTCTGGTCAATTTTGATTTCGCCAATTCAGAAACTGAGAACCAGCAAGGGACAGGAGGAGGATGAGCAGTGGTGACACCCCGAGGTGGTGGTCACAGCCCCAGAGCCCACCTTTCTGGCTTTGTTGATGATATAGCTGGTCCAGATCCAGTTGCGCTTTAGGTGTCCATAGAAACTGGAATCCAGGCCAGCGGCTCCCAGCCCATCTCCAGGGATCAAGCCTTCATCCACAACCTCGCGGCTCCCACTGAGACGGGAAACAGATAGAAAAGAACCTTCCTCAGGCTCAAATAGAAAAGAGAGTGTAAGGCATGGGGCGGGGGGCATTTATTTATAACCAACTTCAACCTCCCCAGAAAAACACCCAGCAGGTAGAAGTGAAGAATCTGGGGCCCCAGTGCTGGTAGGTTTCTACATTTGCAAGGTAAGTCGAAAATCTAGACTTTTATATAAAATTTCCAATTTAGACAACTGACTGAATTTCTAGAAGCAATACGCGGGCTAAATAAAGTATATCTAGGGTCAGCTTTGGCCTGTGGCCAGCAATTTACAGCCTGTGCACCAGAGATGCAGGCCTGCTGGTCTGACATCCTCAGCTGACAGGGAGGAGCAGGGTATTTGGGACGAGCACCACCGCAGCCCTGTGCTGGGCCCGTGCTTGGGCATGGCCCATCGGGGGACAGGACGCACGTGGTGTACTCCATCATGGCACACTTGCGCTCCAGGTTGTGCTTGTCGATGGCGCTCTCTTGCTCCTTCTGAAGGCTGCCCTCCTCATCACTGCCCTGGTCTGGGTTGCTGCTCTTCCTGACGCGTGGGCAGCGCACCACACCTAGAAAACCAAATACGAACGTGATGGTCACACCTTCCTACTGCAGCTCTGGTAGCTACAACAACATGCTAGGTGACGAGAGAAGAGTGGCTCCCCAACCAGATGAGGGGATCTGAAAGTGGTAGAACCTCTTCATATAAAATGCCTCATGAAAGGGAGTCCGAGGGAGCAAGGAAGAGAGTTAAAATGCTGGTGGTGAACCTGAGAAAAGGGTCTGTATCAGGCTGACCCCATTAACGATGGAAGACAGATAGGAATCAGAGAGCCCAACAGGCTCAGGAGTCTAGAGCTGAGGAAAGCCAGGCCGTCCTGCCTGGGGTTTTGGAAACTGGAAATTGGAAAGCCCTGGGGAGATGCTATGAGCCAGCACGCAGAAGCCACCGCAGAAATGACTACACTGGGTGGCAGAGCAGGGATCAGGAGGGATCTGCACAGACAGCTGAGATGGCATCACAGTGTCCCTGGGCCCCACTCGGCTCCACGAGCAGCCAGATGGCTCCTGAGTGCTCAAGAGGTGCACTAAGGTAGTTGAGCAATTATATTCAGTTATCCTACAATAAAGAAAATTACATTTCTTGCAAAAAATATAAAATATTATACAACTATAACTATTTGCTTGACTAGGTGAGGGAAGGTTAGGTTAGTTTGCAGACGATCAAAGACCTTCTCACAATACGCTCAAGTAGACACTGTGGCTCGATGGTGTGGCTGGTGGGGGGCCAGAGGCAGTGGGAACTCATGCCCTGCACCTCACAGCTGGGACTTTACATAAAACACCTCATTTAATCTTCACCTCAGCCCCATATGGTGGTGGCAGTGGTGTTCTCAGTTTAGAAATAAAGAAACTAAGGCTAAGGAGGTTGCAAATAGCTTGGGCAAGTTCATCCATTTGAATGGACACTCCAAACAGGGACTACTTAAGGCAATGCTTCTCATGTACGAATAACAGCTTCCCACCAAGCTATTATTCTTGTGCATGCGAACTTTTGGGCAACACCTGCTTTAAAAGATGATTCATCTTATTATATGATGCTCTTCCCTCAGTTCTTGGGGCAGAACCTCTTCAAATGTTTGTTGAATGAAGAGACAATCAATGCCTGATTCATGGATTCAATAAGCGTCTGACATTTCTGCTCATGAACACTAAAAGGGATGGAAATTCACCAATTATCAGGCCTGAAAAACTTGGGTGCAAATTACATGCTGGCTCACAAATTTTTATCTAGGTATAAAATGTGGGGGAATTAGGGCATTATTAAAATCTAAAGTGGTAAAAGCCTACCTAGCTCACTACCGAATGCCAGAAGATTCTATGAAACATACTGTTCTCAAATTTGTCTGGACCCATTAAAGTTTCTAAATGCAAGTGCTCATTACCTGGCTGGCATTAAATAATTCTACCAAATAACTACGTGATGCCTGCTTTGCAAAAATCAAAGTGGATATGGATCTTTCCGCCCTGCGACAGGAGGAACAGAATAATTGCTCTCACAGGTGCAAACTGAATGTGGCATCCTTTTCCTTCTGGCAGAGGTGGCAAGAAAAGACCAGATGGAGAATGGCCTGGAGGAAAGAGCACTGGAGTGGGGGCTCTATTGCCTTCCACAAATCCCTCCATTCGTTCGATAAACATTCACGGGACGTCAACTGTGCACCAGGCACTTTGCAACACCTTGGGGATAGAAGCCAAATTTCCCGTGCTCAAGGAACTCACAGGATGAAGGCAATAAAGATGCTAGAAAGCCTTTCTCAGAGAGGCGATGCTTGAAGCAGGAGGGGCCATGTGTGAGGCGAGCACGGGTGGGAGGGCCATCCAGGCAGGGGAAAGGTATGAACAAAGGCCCTACCCAAAGCCCAACTCCGCCAACCCACCTGCACATCTGGGCAGTTCTTCCTCCAAAACACCTCCCCTACCCTCTACCCCCCACCCCCCTCCCCAGCCACCAACAGACGTCTCTCTTAGATAGGGTCACACTCCCTTACTGGCCTCCCTGCTTCCACTCTACTCTTGTGCCCCTAGCCTAGCGCATTCTCCACACAGCAGCCAGGTGAGCTTCTAAAAACATGAGTTACTTGGTACTCCCTGCCTACAACCACCCATGGCCCCTCATTGCTCCTCCAACAAACCCAAACTCCACCATGTCCTGCACTGGCCCCTGCCACTTCTCCACTCTTGGCAGCCACCCTCTTCCCACCTGTGCCGGCCTCTTCTCTTTCTCCAACGTACTGCTCAGGGCCATTGCCCCTGCCTGGGGTGCCCTCCCCAGCTCTGGCCATGGCTGGCACAGCCTGATCCTTTAGGGCTCAACTCAAATGTCTCCTCCTCAGCAAGGCTGTTCCTGAGCCCTAGAATCCACATCACCCTGTGTGCCACTAGGGCACACGGCACACTCTGAAGTGCTCTTGTGAGCAGAGTCTCTTCTTTACTAGAATGTTAGCCTCATGAAGGCAGGGCGGAATGTATTCTTATTGCTGCATGGGCAGACACAGGAAATGATACACAGCAGGTGTCCAATAAATATTCACTCAGTGAACAAGTGCATGAAGACAAGGGGGGCTGCTTGGGCTCGACTGGATCGGGGACTGGGAGCCGGCCCCATCCAAAGCCCATCATTCTTCTTTCTAAGGGACCCCAGGGGCATTCCAGGCCTCTGGGAGCAGTCTGAAGACCACCAGACTAGGTGACTTCTAGGCACTTGTAGCTCTAAATCCCAGTTATCACACAGAAAGGAAGGGAGACAGCAAGGCCCAGCAAAGACAGATGGTACCTACCTAGTGGGGTATTGAGGCAGACGCACTGGAGATCAAACCAGTAGTTTTCCACATCCTGCATAGAGTTGAGAACGTAGAGACGCCTTTCGAAGGGCCGGCTGCTGCGGGCAAGGTTGTAATGTGGGTCGCAGATGGTGGTGTCAACGATGACCGCGTTCTTCTTCAAGAAAATAAAGACCTACGGGAGACAACAGACGGGGAGAGGGGAGCACCTCAGGATCAGTGTCGGGTCTGGCTGTTTGGAGACTGTGTCTAACAGTCAGGGCCACTTTTGTTTGGCTTGAAAGACACTACCTGATCTTTATCCTGAAACTTCTCCGTGGGACCAAACTGTAGCAGTCCCATGTAGCACAGCCTCTGAAGGTTCTCCACCACTGAGAAAATGTAACGCCTGGAAAACAGAAGGGGTGGCAGGGGTCCACATCTGGAGCAAGGGGTGTGGCTCACTTCTTCTCTTTCCTACCTGGTGCTACCAGGAGCACCATCCTCAGGCCCGTGCTGTTTCAAGGTCCAGAACCACCCTTCCCAACACCCAACCAGGGCAACGGGGCACTGACCCTACACTTGGGGTTACACTTGGAAAGCAAAAGTAATGAAAGGAAAAAAGAAAAAAACTTCAATGCTTGCAGACTAGTAGCAGATTTTACTTTAAAAGAACCCTGAAATCAAGCATTAATAATAAAATTTACCAGCCATACTTCATTGGTGACTGAATTAATAAAAACCTTGAATGTTTATTACCTGGAAGGCAGAAACTTTTACCTCTTCCTGGTGAATGATTACTCAGAACCCTAACTTTTAGGGGTCTGTTTGGACCCAAAGCCACTTTGGGTCAGGTTCAGTGGCCTCACCTCTTGTACAGGAGCTGCTGCCGGATGGGCCTGGGGAGAAACCGGATCAGCGTGTGCTTCTTCAGAGGGTCATTCAGAAACTCCTCCAAGTTGTCCACCTAGAGTGATTTTCATGTTCAGCTCACCCTGCAGGCCAGGGTGAACTGCAAGAATCACAAAGAAATACTCACCACTATCTTCCGACTGCCATTGCCCTGAACCTGCCCATGGGCCCCTCCTCCCTGCCTCTCCAACTCTCCAAACCCCCTTTCTCTGCCTCTGGTCTCACCACCCCCCTCACAGCCCATCCACCACACTGCTGGGGGTAATAAACAAGCGGCCTTGTATCCTGCTGTGGGCATACAGATTGCTAAAACATCACTGGGGGGCAATGTGGGAGTATATTTATTTATAATAAACAAAAAAAGAAGAGGAACGCTCGCTCCCTTTGAAGCCAGCGATTCTACCTCCACCCCTTACCCTACAGGAAAATGGTGGAGCTGCCCACGGCTATGTCTACCAAAAGGTATTCATCAACATGCCATTTATAATAGTAAGAAACTGAAATTTAAATGTCCCAAAATAGAAAATATTATTGGTTAAATAAATCAGAGTACATGCATAAGAAGGAATGCTATGAATCTACTTAATATCAAGCTTAAAAAGGTAATGATGTGGAAAATATGATACATTGTTCAGTCAAAAGAACAGATAATAAAAGAGTAAATACAGTTTCAATTAGTTTAAAAGAAGGGGGATTACATACACACAGACACACACACACACACACACACACGGCATAGTAAAAAAGACTAGAAGAAAATGTACCAAAAACATTAGTAGTGATTATACCTCTGCGTGATGAGTTGTGGGTAATTTCTATTTTCTCCTTTTTCTATATTTACTAATTTTCTAAAAACGGTTTATTGTTATACCATAATTATTTGTCTTTCTGTCTATCCACCTACCTACTTATCAACAGATCTAAAAGAACAAGCCTTCAAAGTATTTACCCTTGACCAATCATCCATCCATCCACCCAATTATCTAATCTAATCTATCTAGAAGAGCAAATCCTTAAAGTATTTTCCCTTGACTGACCATCCATCCATCTATCTTGAAGTATTTTCCCTTAACCACAGGAGTGTAGGCCCTTCTGCTCAGAGGACCTGTGATGGTCCCAGAGTCACCGGTACCTTGTAGCTGACTTGCACGATCTGGACAAAGATGGAGAGTGGCAGGCAGAGGAGAATGTCACTGACGAGGGCCCAGCCAAATCCAAAGTCCCTGTGGACTGGGATGGGAGGGATGTAGCGCGTCCACGAGGCTTCATCCACATACACTAGGAAAAATATCAGAGTCACTCCCAGCAGACAGGATCCCAGTCACAATGGTGACATCTAGCAGGTCTTGGTTC
Organism: Cheirogaleus medius; assembly: GCA_008086735.1. Classification (NCBI taxonomy): domain Eukaryota; kingdom Metazoa; phylum Chordata; class Mammalia; order Primates; family Cheirogaleidae; genus Cheirogaleus; species Cheirogaleus medius. Next base: position 17,866,242 of record VBSM01002153.1, read on the forward strand.
CTTTACCACAAACTTGGGCAAAACCCTACTTGTCAGGCAGGAAGGAGGAGGAGACAGGAAGCCTGTAGGTTCAGGGACTTTGGTTACATCTCCATTTGGATCAGGAGACTGTGTTGGGACAAGCCAGTTCAGATCAGGATAAGGAACTATCCATCGTGTTTCTCCCTGGATCCTACCAAGGCCTGCGGGGGCATCTCACCTGTCTCTGTGGCGAGCTCCACTTCAGCCTCCCAGGTGACGCCATCCTGGCTGTCTTTGGATGGGGAGGCCTCCCAGACAGTTCTAGAGGACGAGGCCTGGGCTCCTGCCCTGCCCGGCTCCTGCTTTCCTGTTCTTCTTTCACTGCTGTGACTCGGCTTCTCCACTGTGTTGCTGGCAGGGTGCCCATAGATCAGGTACCACAGAAACATGTGGACCACCCGCAGGCGAGGCATTTTGGGCAGAAACCCTAGAGAACGCCCGAGTCCAGGAACTGAAGCAAGAAATAGGGAGGGCAGTGCTTGAAATATCCCAGATTGGATTCAGTTCAATTCATTCAAGAACTATTGAGTGCTGCTATGTGCCAGGTGCCAGGGACACGGCAAATATTCTTATTCTCTTAGAGCTCACTTTCTAGTGGGCGAGGACAGACAATAAAATACCGAAAATAGCACATCAGATGGAAATAACTGGTGCAGAAAATAAAGCAAGGATGGGAGGAAGGCTATAATTCTACATGCAGAGGCCAGGAAAGGCCTTGCTGAGGAAAGGTCTTGGAGTGAAGTCCTCACGTTGGTGAGGGAGCGAGCTGTGCAGGTATCTGGAATGTGCAGACCAGGCGTGCAAGGTGCCTGAGATGGGTGTGTGCCTGGCACACTGCAGGAAGCCAGGAGGTTGGAGGGCAGGTGGAGCAGGAAGAAGGAGCGTGTAGGAGCTGAGGCTGGAGTATAATGGAGAAGGGAACCAGCAAGGGGGGCCTGAGAGGCTACTGGAGAAGGACTTCTGGCTTGATGGGAACTATGCCAGATATCCCACAATCTTGGTTCTTTTAAAGTACCTCATTTCTTTGATGATGCAAATAAACTGTTCCCTAAATTTCCTAGTGAGAGAGGACAGGTGTAAGACAAGGAGTAAGGGTGGTGGGACAATTGACCAGAAGGCCCACTGAAGAACACATTCACTGCTTGTGCTCTACCCAGGTACACGTGCTGTTCAGCTACACATACTCGTGCTCCTGTTTCTCCTTAATCTGGCCTTTACTGGCATGGGAAACTTGCATGGCTGTTGAGAGACAGATGAAACTATGCCACTAGTAGATCCCGTGAGGAAAGATGAATTCCTTCTGCTGAATATCCTTGGGCTAGAACATTTGCATGGGAAACCACATGAGTAAAGTCCACACAATGGGACTGGAGCTTCAGAAAGGGAAGTCACACAAATGACCTCTTCCACTTGGAATCCCCAGGTCTGCTTTGTCTGATACGAGATGCTGTTTGGCAGAGGTCTGGGCCCTGGTGAGGCAAGTCTGCCCTCCTTCCTGCAACCAGCACACACGCTGCGGCCAGGAAAGGAGCAGGGCACCTGAGTATAAAGCCCTGGCCACCTGCACTTGCTCAGCACAAGTTTGTATCAGAGCAGCTCAGTGGGGAATGAGTGAGGAGGTGGCCCTGTTAAAGACCTGATTCTGGGAAAATCACATGAGTGCTCAGACTCAGCAAAGACTGTGCTGCCGGAGGATTTGTGGGGTCAGGACAGGGAGAGATTTTCTGTGGTTTTAGAATATTCCAGCCCAAGGATATTCAGCAGAAGGAAGTACTCTTTCCTTACATTGGGATCTATCACAATTTCATCTGAGTCTTTCAGCAGCCTTTTGAGGTATGCCAGGCAGAATTATCCCCATTTTGCAGAAGGGGAAACAGATGCTGGCAGAAGTCATGCGGCCAATCCGACTGATCCAGTCAGTAATTCAGACCCAATTCTTCTAACTGCAGCTCAGAGCTCAAACAGAGGAGAACATCAAGTAATTCAAACATCATCATGCAAACAACAAAGAAAATACAAACACAGACAAGAAGCTACTTTTTACCTACAACAGGGTTATAATTTCTAAGCTGGGTTATGCCCATTTTCTCATCACTTTTTTTCATCCGTCCACTTTCTGATTTAGAGGAAGCACTCAGGTGAGAGTCTTCTGATCCACTTGGGCCCTCTTTTCCTTGACTTTCTTCCTCTGCCTCCCCTTGGGGTGCTGGAGGCTGGGAAACTTTAACCCTGCAATTCAAATACAAGATGCAATAATAAGTGGAAAAAACCAAGGGCTGAGAGAAAGGATAGAGTCTGTCCACATGGATCAGAGGAAACCATCAGGCCAGGGAGTTTCAAACTCAACTGCCTGTAGGAGTCAGGCAGATGATGCAAACAAATCATGTGAGAAAGGGAGCCCAATGTACTGGGTCTTCTCACACTTTCAAAAATGCCAGAAATCAGGAATTTTATGAGAAACGAATTGGCAACTGATTCAAAGTATATGTGGCCAATACTTGGCAGACTACGCAAACCAGCATCTGCAAGACAGATCAGCCCTCGCCCACTGGGGGCCATCTCTAGTTGAGATGGAGCTAAGAACTTTCACCCCTGAGTTTTTTTTCAGCCAATTAGACAGTTTATGAACAAAGCTAGAGGAGATCTCAGAAAGGCAACTAGAATCATTTTAAGCCATTGTGAACTGAGCCAAGTTTTAGACATCAGAGGCCTATGATAGGGAGTGTTCTGTCCATTGAACATTAGTATTTTCATCTTAAAGAATATAGAAATTGATCCCTGTTTAGACTAGGGGATCATGAACCACAAACTCTAAACCATGAATTCACTGACTTTATTTATAAAATAAATTCACTGATTTATAAATAAAGGACTTTGGGAAAACTGCTTCAGGCTGGAACACATGGGCTGAGGCGGCCTTGCTGTGGATTATTCCTGGGAACCGTCACTTGCCTGTTGGCTGTGCTTGAATTGGAGATCCGGAAGCGAACCTGCTCAATGGCACTTCTCACGAGAGGGTCATTCTGGTCCATGGACGGGTGCACTACCAGGTCCACCTGTAGAGAGGTCAGAGTGTTGCAAAGGGCAGGGGAAGAGCTGAGGGAGACTTGGCTTTACAACTCAGTCCCTTAGTGGAACACTGGTTTCACCTGTTTTCATTAACATTTCCAAAAGAAAATTATGAGATGGAAGCAAACTGTGCTGCTAAGTTTGCCCTTACGGCTACCGGCATCAAAATCCCTCAAGTGACCAAGCGATCAAGCTCTGCCATCAGCGCTGTGGCTTTTCTGCTTGGGTGAGGAATTCTGGCCTGGACAGAACCATGCAACCTGCAGTTCCCTCGCTGGCCTGTCACAGCCCACTGGTCTCTGCAGTGACCTGATGGGCCGCTCCCAAAGCCCCGCTCCTGCTATCTGAGAATTTCCCAGTTGCTCGTGAATCCTGAGGGCTTCCATTTGAAAAAGGTAAGCAGCTTTCATTAATCTCCCCTCTCTGAGAGTGCCACCATGGGACTCCTGCCAGGCGCACTTCCAAATAAACTGGCAGAGGATTTAGGCTGCTTTTGTTGTTCTTTACCTTTTCCAAGCTACTGGAGCTGAACGGTTAAGGTGGTTATCATTTCATGAGAGAAACAGAATGAAAAATGGAAAACCGTGTGGAAGGGAAGGAACTTGAACGCCCAGCAGATAGAGGTGGAGTTGAGCAGCTGTGCCGCGGATGGCGAGGCACGATGACCTGGGCACCTGGAGAGCCACGATTCCTGTTTGTTTCTGTCACTGGGAGGAGATGGCCAGGTAAGGTTGTCTAGGCGCCAACTCTGGCCAGCAGTTTCATGCCAAAAATGGGCTCAGATAGGTTTGGAAACAGGGAACAGGCAGCAACACATAGATGAAGGCACTAGAAGGCCGTACTTGGGTCATTATCTCTAGATCCTCATTTGTAAAATGAGGACGCCACCTCCCACATACACTCACTGACTGCCGACCTATTGCTTTTGTGAGGCTCAAATGAGATATAGTTAAGTAATATCTTAGAGAATTTAAAAGCACAGTACAAATACACAACACTCATATCTCCCCACTTTCCACTGTCAAATGGCCCAGCAAACTGCCCAAAGGCACAACGATGCGGGCAGGACACAGAAGCAAAGGCAAAAGGCTGACGCAGGCGCATCAACTCCAGCCAGCACGGCTCTAGCAGATTGGAAGGCTGCCAGCAGCACCTGCTCTGGGTGCCAGAGCCGAAGCCTGTTCTAGAGGCACACGTATGATACTACCATCTTTTTCAGCAGGAAAAATGGACTACTACAGTGGTATCCTGTGCCCAGAGGCCCCCGTTTCTGGGCAGGTTCGTTGTTGAGGTTATGTGATCCCCAGTGTTTACCTGCTGCACTCATCCCTCACCCCAGCCGCTCCTCTGCTCCCTCTGGTACAGCCTGGTGGGTACAGCCTGAGACACAGCTGACACCTATGCCACATGCCTCTCCTCAGCCCTAAACTGGGGGAGGTTTCCTTGTCCTCAATTGCCGCACTAAGAAGACAGCCTAAGAAGAGAACGCTGAAAAGCCTGCTCTCTGAAGATCAACAAAAATCAGAGATTGTTCTTTTCTTGTCCTTCAGAGAGAGAGGTTAGCACAGGGACCTATTGCCATTGCTTAAGGGGACAAGTGGCAGGCTGGCGGGGTAGGGCTGCAGGGTCAAGGAGACTTACTGTTTTATTTTTAAAAGACTCATAGCAGATATAAAAACTGATGAAAGCTGTCAACTTGGAACATTAGACACTGTTTCTTAAGTCATTTTTTGTACTGTTCTGCATTTTTCAAATTACTCAAAAACAATAAAAGCACAAAAGCAGAAATGGGCCGGGCACGGTGGCTCATGCCTGTAATCCTAGTACTCTGGGAGGCAAAGGCGGGAAGATTGCTTTAGCTCAGGAGTTCGAGATCAGCCTGAGCAAGAGTGAGACCCTGTCTCTACTAAAAATAGAAAAAATTAGCCGGGCATGGTGGCATGTGCCTATAGTCCCAGCTACCTGGGAGGCTGAGGCAGGAGGATCGCTTGAGCCCAGGAGTTTGAGGTTGCTGTGAGCTAGGCTGATGCCATGGCACTCTAGCCCAGGCAAGAAAGTGAGACTCTGTCTCAAAAAAAAAGCAGAAATGACCTTGCCAGCTTATTAAGCAAACAAAATATCAAAGCAGAGCCATCTTAAGGCAGAGATCAGAAATGCAATCAGACATTAAAAGTGACTGTCTCCACAGAACCATTCCCTTTGGCCTCAGTGCCTAGCTGTCCTATTGCAAATCACTCTGACCCTGAAAAATGTGTGCCTTAGACTATGTGCAAAGCTGCTGAGCTACAGTTACCATGGGAATGGCCCCAAACTTTAAATTTCACAGAAACAGATAAACTGAGATGGAAGAGATGTATCGTTCCTCATCAGGTAAGCCCAGCAATGCCTCCTAATTGAGTTGCTGCCATCATTTCCCCTGGGATGTGCTTTCTCAGATCTCTGTGGAAAATGTTCTTGCTGCTTAGTCTAAATTTTCCACCTACTAAATGTTATTTAATTTCTCCCAACACTACTCTGCTGAACTTTAATGTGCCTCCACTTTCCTTCCTCTTTTTTCAAGGCTGGCTGCAGGGCTGGGTGCCTGCACAGGTGCTGCTTAGAGCGGACACACTGCTAAGATGCAGGCAAGTGACTGCTCTTTTCTGTTTCCAGATTCCCTATAAAGTTAGGATAACCCTTGCCCCAAATTGTGAGGGAAATTCCAAGTCATTGGTAACAAAGGAACAACCGAGATGAACACTGATAAAACAAGCCAGACAAGAAAACCTCCAACAGCACGATGCTGGCTTTGTGGGCAGTGGGAGAGCCAGCGTTACCTTCTTCTTGATGCCATCTTGGATGACCGTAGTCCGATATAGTCTCAAGAGACCTTCCTCAGACAGGTTCCGCACCAAGCGGACGATGGACTTCTTACAGCACTTGGTAGACACGCCTTCTTGCTTCTCCTGATCCATGATCATCTTCTGAATCCTGCGGCATCACAAACAAGCAGTTAACATTACCAATCTCAACGTAAGAGGCAATAGACACGTGCCTAATGGTATCTCACGGACATCAGGGAAGAATTAAAGAGGGTTCTCACCCACTCTGGAAATGTTAAAGATCATGTCTCTCTGTGGCAAAAGAGTGAACTAAGGACAAGCCACCAGCCACAGCACACCACATGCTGAGCCTTTCACAGCAACTTAAAAGACAACCTGATTTATGACCATGATGGCAGGGAAACTGAGCACCACGATGGACGTCCGTGTTCTCCAAGTCTACATGCTAATTTAACATCCAGCCAAGGGACATTCCAGTTCACCACTGTCCCCTAGGATCTGAAGCTCTTCTTGATTTCTCTTACTCTCTAGAGCTCACTGAATCACTATGGTAATACTTCTAGATCACTGATCATAGAATGGCAGGGCCAGAGGGACATTAGGAAAACTCAGCCAAACTTCTCATTCCATAGAAAAGGGACTGAGGGGACGGTATCTGCAGATGGTCCCTGCCCCCACTCAGCCCTCATTACAGAAACAGAGTATGCAGAAGGACCATGTCCTTGACTGGAAGGTAAGGGTCCTTCTTCTCGAGTGACCTTCACACTGGGTGCCTCAGAAGCCCTGAAGATGCCACCCTAGGAGGTGGGGGTAACAGGGGATCATAAGGACCAAACCAGAGCTCAGAGCCTCTAATCCACCAAAAACACAGAAGCTCTGTTTATGTCTCTTGTTTTTATTTCCATAGAAGGTTCTGTTTGAACAAAAGCCTCCGTGGAGAACTAAAAGTTTATGAGTAATGCTATTACCTGCCTAAGTATCTTTACACTCCTGCCTTAGCAACAATTTTCCAGGAAAGGAGAAAGGCAAATGCACTTTCCCCACGACTTCTATTTCTTGCTCAATCATTCTCTCCCTGTCTAGCATACTGATATTCCTCAATGCCTACAATTTTTGAATAAGAAGAACAAACTCTAATCTCTTCTACCACAAAGGGATACCAGAAGAATCTATACAGTGAAACAGAGATTCAAATGCCTCTCAGTCATTTCTGTGGCTTGTAATGACTAACTGGAATAAGAATCATTGTTAGTGCAAGACAGACAGACAGACAGACAGACTATTCCTTACGTGAATAAGCTCTCGATTAAGCGGAGGTTGGTGACGGCTTCTATGATCAGATTCCTGCGTTTCAGCAGTCGGTAAGTTTCGTGGGGTTTGTCTTGGCCTGGGCCGTGCCTCCCTGTCTTCTGGGAACTGCTACTCTCCTAGAACAGAGAACAAAAGCACAAGCTACAACAGGCTGAGCACGCATTGGGGGCCACACACCACTCTTGTGGGTACACTTTCCCTCTTTAAGGAATTTCTACTCCCATCTTTCAAGAACGAAAGTCAAGAAATCTATTCTTTTACACAGGATTCCACTGCCCTAGCATTTCCATGCTTTGAAACAGCAAAGACATCTGCCAGCACAGGAGCCTGGGCAACTTGATGAAGATCAGCTGGTTTCAGAACGGAACTTAGAGGCATCTACTACAGAAACCCCTAAAAAAGTAGAAAGCATTCCCCTCAATTTTCCCTTGCTTCTTCCACAGTGGAATGGAAGGAACCAACATACTGACAGACACCTGCATGCCAGTTACTCTATTAGGCTATTTTCATCAAAAACTTTCAACAACTTTATCAGTATTGTTCTCATTTCACAGAGAGGAAACCAGGATTCAGTGTGACTGAGTAACCATCCAAGGTACCACAGAGAAGGAACGTGGGCCAGGACAGGGCTTTTGACTCCAAACAGAGGGAGCCACGGGAAATCTCTGGGCAACAGAGGATGCGGAGCAGAGGCAGGCTTTCAAGTTCAGAACAGGGTTCCACGAGGTAAATCAGGATGAATGGATCTGTGCTTCCTCTTTTATCCCTGCCAAAACACCCACTTCTCCCTTAATGTCTCCTTTCTGTCTTCCATGAGCTTACAATGAACTTGTTCCACCTCCCCTTGGATCAAAATATGTTAAAGCCCAAATATGAACCTTGAATGGAAAGGAAATCCTAACTCTAACATAAGCCTTATGAATCACTGGGCCCAAATCAGAGCCTTATGGCAGCCCCGGGACACTCCACTTGCCGCCTCCTAGCTCAGAGTAGCACTTCCAGGAAGTGAGCAGGTGCCCAAGGAGGCAGAACAGTCAGCTCCCACTCCGCTTCCTGCCGACTGTGGGACCTCCAGGTGAGGCACAGTTCTCTTACGGAAGGGGGAAAGGCTGGAGGGGGAAAGATTCAAAGATTTAAGAAAGGTCCCAAGACTGGCAGAGAGACCTTTGTTCTCCTTTGCATTTCAGAGGGAACAGCTGGAGGAAAATCACGTGACTAAATCGGCCACTTTCCATGGGCTGCTGGAGAGCAAAGAGAACAAGCTCTGCCAGAGCCTCCAGGTGAGCAGTCGATGCCACAGTCCTCAGCAGGGCCACAAGAGGGACACGATGCTGCCATCACTCTGGAAATGGATTTCCATCAGAAAGAGGAAGAGCTTGGCTAGGAAACAAATCACAGGAGTCCTAAGACCTGGAGGGAGCACACTGCTGGCCTTGTGGGGACATAAGGAGAGGTACAAAGGGGGTGGCCAGCTGAGGAAGGCAGGTGGCACCCTCTGGGCCTGTAGAGATCCCACTGGCAGGCCCAGTGCCTCAGTTACAGCCGCTATCAATCCTACTCCGTAGAGAGTTACAGTATCCAACAAATAGGAAAGGGCTGAAAGAGTCTAGAACAGGGGTGGGGAACCTGCAGCCCTAAGGCCACATGCGGCCTTCTAGGTCCTTAAGTGTGGCCTTTTGACTGAATCCATTTTGCAGAACAAATCCTTTTATTTTTATTAACACGTTTTTGTTCATCTTTTATATTTATATTTTATTTTTTAAATGAACATATTTAAAATACCAAAGAATAAAATAAGTTCCAACAAAATAATCCTCCCAGATTGACCGGCACAATTAGAACATTAGTAAGCCATAACGGCTAAACTGACGGCTGCTACGCTCATGATTTAGTTCTAACTTCTGCGCCTGACTGGCGCCACTACCGCACGAGGCTGGTTAGTGAGACTTTATGGGGTTCCAGTACGCCAGTCTGTTATCAGCTTTTGACAACGGTGCGCTGTGTTTCTGTTTTAAGTGAGTAGTTGCTCAGCTCAACAGTATTTTTAAATTCTGTCTGCTGAACAGCCCATCATGTCAAAGACGACCAAGAGAACACTGAAGGAAGAAAATAGATTTTTTAGTGAGGATTCTGAGTTGCAATATTATCTTGTTTATGCTAAAGATAAGACGAATTACTTGCTTTGTGATACTACAATATCAACATTAAAGAAATTCAATGCTCATCAGCATTATAACATTCATAAGGACTATAAATATTTTAAATCAGAGGGAGAAGAGTGAAAGGTTACATTGCAGAAATTAAAAGATGAAAAGCAAAAGCAAAGACAATTCTTTCAAGCAGCAATAACACCTCGAAATAATATCACTGAAGCAACTTATAAAGTAGCTTATATACTTGGAAAAAAGGGAAGCCATTCAATGATGTAGAAATTGTGAAAATGCATTGTTGAAGTTGTAGGATGCTTAGACCCCAATAACATTTCAAAGTACAAACAACTGCCTCTTTCAGGGAGAACCATTAACTGATTGGCAGCATGAATTAGCCTTTAATTTAACAGAACAACTTCATGCAATAGTTCAAAAGGAAAATATATATTATTCAATTGCTTTGGATGAATCGACCGGTAATACTGATTCAGCACAGGTTTTATACTTTATTTGGGTCATAACGGAAGACTTTATTTGCTATGAAGAGTTACTTGCTTAGGGCACTCTTGCAAACAAAACATAAGAAATAGATATCTTCAACAACGTTCAAGATAAATGTTGTGAAGTTGGACTGAATTTGGTAAATTTAATGAGTGTATGTACAAACAGTGTACCTTCCATGACAGGAAAACAAGAAGGGTTTATTGCACAGATTAAAAAATATTAACAGATCCAGGTGCTCTCATTTCTTTTCATTGTATCTTGCATCAGCAAAATCTCTGTGCTAAAGCTACTATTTTAAGTGACATTTTTTTTTATTTCAGCATATTATGGGGGTACAAATATTATGGTTACGTACATTGCCCATGCCCCCCCTCCCGCCTCGAGGCAGAGCCTCAGGCATGACCATCCCCCAAACGTTGCACATCTCACTCATTATGTTTGTATATACCCATCCCCTCCTCCCTCCTCCCACCCACCCAACACCCGACAAATGTTACTCCTATATGTCCACTTAGGTGTTGATCCGTTAATACCAATTTGCTGGTGAGTACATGTGGTGCTTGTGACACTTTGCAACAAGTTATAAGTATTGTTAACTATATTCGTGCAAAAGCAACATGCATCTTCAGTTTCGTAACATGCCAAAGTTGAATGACTGAGGTATTCAGTGTGGATTTGCCATATTAGTCTAAAGTGCCATATTATTCTAAAGTGGTGTTAGCCAAAATTTTATCTCTGCAAGAACACATAGTTAAATTTTATGGAACAGAATCAGCAATGTGAATTATTGAAAGATTTCTATAGGAATGCAGCACTTCTGTATGACACCAGGTCAAATAAAAACAACTTGAATATTTCTTTGCAAGGTAAAACTAAGTCTATATATGATATGTGGCAAAAAATCCAAACATTTTGAAAAAAGCTATGTTTTTTCAAAATACTTCTTCAAAAGGAAATTTTGGATGAACATTTTCCCCAGTTAGTGAAGGTCAATGATGAGGATGATATATGCGAATCATTTGAAGAATATACAGCTGTTATAGACCTATTAATTGGAGAATACAATGAAAGGTTCACTGACTTTGAGAATCATGACATCACACTCAAATTAGCATTTCAGCCTAGCCTAGTTGATATCACTAAGGCACCTAAAGAACTACAGATGGAATTGATTGAGCTGTCAGTAGATGACATTTTAAAGTCATTGATGCTAAGAAAGATCCAATTGAAATAAGGAAAAATGCAGAATACCTACGACTTTGGCAACATGCCCGAAAAATGCTTTCTTGATTTTCAAACACTTATTGCTGTGAATCTGCATTTTCCTACCTAACCCAAATCAAGATCCAATCACAAATGACTGATACCCATCTAGAGGATCAACTGAAACTGCGGACCTCCATGCTGCAACCAAATATTCAAACACTTTCCAACAAAAAGCAGACACAACAAAGTCATTAAAGGGTTAGTTAACTTTAAAATTAACACATAGTTTTCATTTTTTCAAGTTATTAAATACACAGTAGTTAGATTTTTACATAATGTACATCTTAAGTATACATAATTGAAGTTTCTTAAATTCGACCTTATTTGATTACAGCTGAATTAATGTGGCTTCCAACATGAAAAGGTTCTCCATCCCCAATGCAGAAAAATATACCCTGTGCCCCACCACCTCTGCTATAATGGACATTTCCAAAGCACAGGCCTCTGTCTCAGAAAGGGAGATGCAACATAGGGTAGGGACTCCACACACACAGCTTCTAATCCTCACTTTGTCATTACCTGAACAGGCAAATTACTATGTCACTAGGGGCCTTGATTTCCTCCTTTCAGACTGAAGCTGGTATTTACCTACAGGGCTGTGGTGAAGCCTGCACCAAACAGCAGCAACAGCCACCCTGATCACACGTCTATTCCATGCTTGGTGTCTCATCCTCTACTCTGTGTTTCTAAAATACAGGAGGTGCCACTGGCAGTATTTGATGTACTTTTGAGTGACAAAGGATATGGCATTAACTGACTGAATTACATAATGAGAAAGGTGTTCCTGTGTCAGTTTTTTTTTTTAATTTTTGTATAGTTGGAGTCTTGCTATGTTGCCCAGGCTGGTCTTGAACTCCCTGGCCTCAAGCTGTCCTCCTGCCTCAGCCTCCCAAAGTGCTGGGATGACATGTGTGAGCCACTGCACTCAGCCATCAATTGTTTTTTAATCTTTCTAATTACACTGATGAAAAAGTATTGGTCTGAATCTACTGCATCTTTAACACCTTGAACATACAAAAGTATCTGGCCAGGATACACTAACTGAGTGGTGTTGTTTTGTATCTCTTTTATGAATATCTTCTTTTTTATGGCAAATGATCTTGGCCTTTCATCTAAACTAGGGTTTCTCAACGTCGGTAGTACTGACATTTAGGCTGGATAATCCTCTATCATGAGGGCTGTCCTGTGTATTACAGAATATTTAACAGCATCCTGGCTTCCAGCTCCTCCACCGTCGGCAGCATCCCCTCCAGAAGTTATGATACTCAAAAATGTCTCCAGACACTGCCAAACATACCCTAGAGGCAAAACTGGCCCAGAGTGAGAAGTACTGATCTAAATTAGCCATTCAGACTTAAGGAAAAAGAGTTAAGTTGCTGGAAATTACAACATTGGGTAAAGAACATGCCGGAGATTTTTGCGTGGACACAGGCTGCACAACGGTGTTAAGTGAATGAGTACCGCATTATTCCTCGGAAAGCCCCTCGCCACCACTGGCACAGGGCAGGCACTCAGTGTGGGCGCTCTTACTGATTCTGCTGTTGCTGTGTGATTCTTAAGGACAGAGATAATAAGGCTGATGTCCACCTGCCACAGGCTCCTTCTCAGAGACAACACACTCCCTTTGTGAGCACTGACCTTTGGGTTTTCGAGCCGGACCTCCTCGATCACAGCTATGTCACCGCTGTTACTGTCCAGGCAGTGGGAGCCAAGAGACACGTTGGGGTCTGAGGTGCCGCTGGTGTCCAGGAGGTTGTCCCTGCTGACTGAGCTCCGGCAGGCTTTCTCCTCAGCAGCTCCTGGGGAGGAAGACGGCTGCTTCTTCGACCGGTGTAGGTTTAGGACTTTCCACCCACCTGTGGTGGAGGCAGAGTTAGAACAAATCAAGGGCAGGGTGAGAGGGGCATGTGTGCTTGGCAGTCAGACCAGACCAGCAGGTCAAAGGGTGCTGTTTCAAGGGAGTGTAAAGATGAGGGTGGTGGACCAATGAGCAGCTCGGTGCCCCTCCTCCTGGCCTTTTCGTCTAAGCAGGGTTTCTTGACTTTGGCAGCACTGACCTTGGGGCTGGGTAATTCTCTCTTGTGAGGGGCTGTCCTGTGCATTACAGGATATTTAACAGCACCCTGGCCTCTACCTTCTCCATGCCAGTAGCATTCCCTTCCCTAAATTGTCCCCTGGGGGGACCTTAGCTGGATACCAGATCTGCAAATTTGTCATCAGCACCACCCTCCACACGCTTCAAAAAAGGTCTTCTATAACTAAACTAAAAACCTGAGGGATTCTTAAATAGATTGTTGGCAGGAAGGGGACATAGGAAGCTTACGAAATTCCACCCCTTTAATAATAGAACACAACCAAACAAAACATTTCCCAAGGAGAACTGACTTGCAAGCAGCCAGGAGACAGACCACAGGCCTCTCTCCTTCATGCTATGCAGAAGTGATGTGAGTGCCACTGTCAGGCCCCAAATTAGGACAGCACCAGGGGGATCCATAGGTGTTAGCTCAACTGACAGCAGTTTCCTGCAGATGCCCAGCGGCACCAGTGCACGCTGCCCCTGCCTGCCCTCGCCCCTGCTAGGCACTCCATACCCTTGGTTGGGGTAGAGTGTTGAAACTGAGTCCCTGGCCCGGGGTGTGCGGAGGATCTCGCATCCCCCTGGGACCCTCTGCCCTTCCGCTTGCTGCTGCTGCTGCTGCCCTCCTCCTCGCTGTCTGACTCGGAGAGGAAGGTGTCTTCGCCTTCTGGCAGAAGCGACTCCTCTTGCACAGAGGCCAGGCTCACTGTGGTCAGGAGCTCACTCCGGGCTTTCTCTCTCTGGTACTGCCGGCTCAAGTCACTCTCCTCTGCAAACACGCAGGAGATGTACTTGGTGGTCCGCTGCCGGCCTTCATCTTCCATGAATCCCTAGAGGGAATTAGATGTGTTATCACACACAAGAGAGAGTGTCGCACACACAGGCATTCAGGTGGCCTATGGCGTCTGTTTCACCTTTGTCTCTTGCCTCACCACCTAGGCCCTGGACAGCCCTCTTGGCTCTTCCTGTCTCATCAGCCCTCTGGTCCTGCTTCCACAGGCCTGTGGGAGATTGCTATCTAAAGCACAATCCTGAATTTCTGTCTGCTCTATGAGACCATGAGATCCTTGGAGACAGGGCCTGACTGGTCTTCCATGTAGCCTTACTGCCTGGCACAGGACTTGGCCCACAAAAAATGGTAAGTAGTGAGTGTTTGCTACTCAGAATTCAACAGTTTCCACAGACTAAAGAGTCAGGGCCCAGAGGGTACCAGCTCCACCTGGCCACTGCCATGGGAATTAGAGGAATGGGCGCCACTATCCCCATCCATTTTGTCTTCTAGAACAGGAGAAATGGGCTCTTCTCAGGGCCCTTAATGAGAGATGGAATAGCATATTCTACATACCAACCACATGCCAGGGATGGTGCTAAGTGCTCTGCAGTCAGCAGCTCAACTACAATGCTGCCTTCCAGCAAAATGGCCAAAAGTGTGCAAGAGGAAAGTGATGCACCAAGGGCAGAGAGGACAGGTCTGAATGACAAAAGGGGAATGCCAGCCAGGCATAGTTGGCCACCTTGATGTCCCAAGGATCCAGGCGAGTGACAGAGGTGAGAAGGGGGCCAGGTGGAGACAGAGAACACTGCTTTTTCTCAAGGGGGCGGATGAACACTAGCCAGTGCCACCTGACTGTGCCCGCAGAGAGGTGGGCTCCTGGTGCCTCCACTTCACCTTCTGAATTTTTAATACCGACAATTCATTCAATCTTTAAAAAGTGAAAACAAACAAAAACCATGGTGAGGGGGAGACATACATTTGCGATGGCAAGTGATCTAGTTTCCTGACTATCTGAGATGCTCCTTCGTAATCACACTGTGAGCACATCCAAAGACAATGAATTGTAGGGATTTGCAATGTTACCTTGACCACTTTGAATCTTTGAAGAAGCCGGCACAGCATTCTTGCTTCTAGTTTTCCCACATTCATAGCCACTCGGATTTCAGCTTGGGAAATTCCTTTCGTGCCTCTGCGCTCAACTGTGAGAAACAACACACATGAACCCAAACCTCTGCACAGGAGCTGTTCTGCACAAGTCAATTCCCACTCCACTTTTAGGCCCAGACATTTCAATGCAGTGAAACCAACAGATAGAATAGAATACACGCCATTTCTCTCCCTTCTCCTCCCAAGACTTTGAATAACAATACTGTACTATATTAATAATATTACAATACCAATAGCTAATTTTTGAGTGCTTACTGACTCTTCCATGTTAAAACACTAAATGTCAGGAATCAAAGGCTGATCTACTAAGTTCCAGAACAGTGTTTTTTCCCAGCAGTAGGAAATTAGCCCTTTCACATGAATGAACTTTCTCAGAAAGATGAAAGTGGCCCCTTTAAGAAGAATCAAAATAATTTTTAATTAAGAACTTTTTTTAATGTATATTTTTCATTTCCTTGTCTTTCTTAGTAGACACAAGGTATCATGGACACTGACTATTGCATTGTCTCATAACGGTCACGTGAGCAGGGACTGTGGGGGAATAATGCCGGTTAGCCCTACAGTAAATGACCAGCAGGTGACTGTGCCCTGTGGTTTGCTCTGTGTAGCTTGTCAGCTCCTGCCCTGCCATAAGCTGCTGTTTCCCAGTACTGTTACTGCATCTGCTTCTAAGAGGCCCTTCTAAACTCATCCTACTATGCTGGGCCTGAGAACTCTAGGAGAGAGCCTGCATGGGGTTGGGAGGCAGGCCAGTAAAGTATGCGAACTGCAGGGCAGATCTGGTGGCAAAGCTCTTTGACTGTTCAGAAATATTTTCCCCTTTATTTCCTGATGCAGCCACATATTTGAGGCTGCCAGGTAAAATCAATCTAGATAAAGGAGGTTTTATTATATTTTACATGCATAAATATAAACACCAGAATTAACAGAGATGACTGGGATATGCTCCTACACTGAATTAGCAACGTGCCAAAAGTTGGGATGAAAGGGTTAAGGGCAGCTTTTCCCAAACTATGTTGTGAGGAATGCGTTCTGAAAGATGTTAAGAGAACTGCCAAATAGACCTCCAAACAGGCTGCCCGCTGAACCAGACCTGCAGCCGCTTCACCTTCCACTCTGTCCTCTGCCCCACACCACCCATGGCACAGCACTAAGACAGTTTTCTTTGTCCCTTTGTTCCTAGATTCCCAGCCTACAGAGACTGCAGACCAATCCTGGAAGGCAATAGGTAGCTCTTAAACCTTTGAATAATAGTACTTATAGCTATTTTTTTCTTCATGCTTTCTAGGTACCAGGCACTATACTAGATATTTTAATTCTACGTCATTTATCTTCAAAATGTGTTAGTGTGGGTATTCTCCCCAGGTAACTGTTGACTAGATTAAGGGATACCCAGATAACTGGTGAAGCTTTTTTTCTGGGTGTATCTGTAAGGGTGTTTCCAGAGGGGACTAGCATGTGAGTGAGTGACTAAGACGGGAAGAAGATCTGCCCTCAATGTGGTCAAGCACCATGCAGGGTAGGGAGCCTGTGGCCTTAAAGTTACATGTGGCCTTCTAGATCCTTAAGTGTGGCCTTTTGACTGACTCCAAATATTACAGAACAAATCCTTTAAAATTCTGGATTAAAATTTGGATTCGGTCAAAAGACCGCACTTAAGGATCTAGAAGGCCACATGTAACCTTAAGGCCACAGGTTCCCCAGCCCCTGGTAGGGCCTGGATAGAGCAAAAAGGCAGAGGAAAGGCAAATTTGCCCTCCCTCTTCTGGAGCTGGAACTCCCTTCTTCATCTCTTGGACATCAGAACTCCAGGCTCTCTGGCCTTTGGACTTGAGGACTTGTGCCAGTGGCTTCCCTGGTTCTCTAGCATGTAGACAACCTATCGTGGGACTTAGCCTCCATGAGTCAGTTCCCCTAATAATCCCCTCTCATATATCTCTATATATTTATGCTACTGCTTCTGTCTCTCTGAAGAACCCTAACACACCCTATTTTACAGATGAGGAAACTGAGGCTCAGAGACCTTGCTAAAGTCATAGACCTAAAAGTGACAGAGCAAGAATTCAAACTCCAGTCTGACCTAAAAAAAGCCTAAACCCTTCAAGGGAACCAGGGTGCTTCCCCTTGTGTGACATTCTCAACAGAAGAGCCCTCTTTCGACACATAGGCAAAACATTGCTCAATTCAAACACCTGGGAAGCATATCCGAGCTGGTGTGAGAACAGGACTTACTGAGCTCATAGGTCTGTGTGAGCATATCCCGCTCAAACACAATGTCCACTGGAGGCACTCCCTTGGAGAAGACCTCCTCGTCCTCGTCGTCCTCCTGGTCGTCTTCGACCTTCCGCTTAAATTCCTTCAGCAGCTTGAGGCACCGAACCATGACATCAGTCCCTAGGAACACAGCACAGGTTTTCCAGCAGTGAGCAAAAGCAGTGCTGTGCGGGGGGAGGTGGAGAGTCTTGAAGTATCACAGGAGACTTCGGCAGAGACAGAGGGCTCAAGAAGGTCATACACATCATTATATCTGGAACATGTCTTGGGGGTGCAAGACCTGAAAATTTATTCCATAAAACTGCTTCCTTTGTTTTTACTAGACTTAGTGAATAAAGAAATTCAAGTGAAAGGAATAAGGAGGTGCCATTGCCGTTCCCGCTGGAGACCAGCGCCATGACAACAGGAAACGTGCCTGTCCCTTCCCAGCACCAGGATAGGGCCTGCTCAGGAGGCACAAAAGTAGTATTTGCTAAAAGGATTAAAAACATTTTTCCTTTTAAGCTAATACCACTGCCGATAAGGTGTGGCAACACTGCAAACAAGTTCTATAACTCTTCTAGAGCATTTCAAAAGGCCTTACAATGATTCTAAGTATGGGAATTTATTCCAAGAAAACAACTCAAAAAGAGGCAAAGGCTACAGGTACTAATAGGTCCGTTACAGCACTCTTTATAGCATTAGCTCTTATGAGTAATTATTAAAAAAATCAGCAACAGGGGGCTAAGCAGTATATACCAATAAGCCACCACGCTCTCCGTGGACTAGCTAGCATCTGTCTTCAAATAGTCACACCGTGCCTATATCACAACTTATAAAAGCATGAAGTGGGAAAAAATAACAAGCTGTGCCTATAGCTGTAACAAGAGAAGATGTGTGTGAGGATTAAAAAGGTACAAGAAAGAACAGAACCATCTTGATACTTTACATGTGTTAACTCATTTAATCCTAACAACCCTACAGATGAAGAAACTGAGACATAGAGGGGTTAAATAACTTGCCCAAGCTCCCAACAGCTTGTAAATGACAGGCAAAGTTACTCGGGCAGGGTCACAGACCTCCAGCATGGAACACTGAGATATCCTACGATATGTGACAGCGTGGGAGATGGAATAATAGGCCCTCAAAGATGTCCATGTCCTAATTCCTAAAATCTGTGAATATGTGGCCTCACGTGGCAAAGGGGACTTTGCACAAGTGATCAAGGATTTTTTCTTTCTTGTTATTGTTGTGGTGATGAAGTTAAGGATTTTGAGATGAGGAGATTAGCCTGGATTACCTGGGTGGGCCCGACGCAGTATCGCACAGTCCTTACAAGAGGGGGGCAGAGGGTCAGAGTGGGAGAGGAGAACACACTGGGTTTGAAGATGGAGGAAGAGCTCACAAGCCAAGGAATGCAGGAGATTTCAAAGAAACTGCAAAAGGCCAGGGAATAGATTCTCTCCTTGAACCTCCAGAACAAACACAGCCCTGCAGACATCTTGATTTTAGCTCAGTAAAACCATTTCAGATAATAATAAATTTGTGTTGTTTTGAAGTCACTAAGTTGGTAGTAATTCGTTATAGCAGTAATAGGAATAATGTGGACTATTTCTCCAGCAGCTTATGCCAGCACATGGATGTGCAGAAACCCTGGGTACTACAGCAAGGAGCGAGGGTGCGACAGCGGGTCTCTGTGGCCCAGCCCCTCTCGCACAGCAGCTGTGGCCCACTGACCACCCTGCCTGTGAGGTGTGAAACGACCATCCCCTCAGAGCACAGAAAGCTGACGTCTAAGGAAGATCAGGCCTAACCACCCCAACTTGTGCAGTGGAATTCCTCTGGGGATGGGGCACATGGCTTGCAGGTGAGGTTCACAAACAAGCATCCCATGGCCCTGCCCTCATCAAAGACTTACCTAAGGAGACCCTCTGGGAGGCCTGGCCTGGGGCTGGCGATCAGCAGGAGTGCGGATAGCCTCAGCCAACCCCAGGCACTAGCCTGGTACCGATCCCGTCCACTCCTCACTGTGACAGAAAGTCCCCCAGCCCACGGCATTTTATTAGAAGCCTTGGCTCCCTCTGCTCAGGCCAGGTCCTCCCCTGGGGGTTCCTGCTTTTTGTTCTGATGGGTATTTTTGGGTTTTTTTGTTCTTGTTTTTTTGAGATGGGGTCTTGCTCTGTCTTCCAGGCTAGAGTGCAGTGGCACAATCATAGCTTACTGCTGCCTTGAACTCCTGGGCTCAAGTGATCCTCCTGCCTCAGCCTCCTGAGTAGCTG
>VBSM01002153.1:17886035-17902529 GCA_008086735.1 Cheirogaleus medius
CCCCACCTACCTTGCCCCTACCGTGGTACTCACAGAAGCAACCTATTGCTCCTAATAACAGCACTACAACCATTTATCCAGCACGCACCACGTCCTGGGCGCTGTCCTGAGCTCCTTACGTGTGCCGCATGAGTTGATCCTCACCACAACCTTAGGCGGTACGGGCTATCACCCCCATTTCCAACATGAGAACACCGAGGAGCTAGGAAACTTGCCCAAACAACTGCCCCTTAATGAGTGAGGAGCCAGCATTTGCCAGGCAGTCTGGCTCTGGAGGCCAGGCTCTACACCTTTGGTGGTAGGCGCCCCTGATGCTAAGGCATCGATGTGACCGAGAACAGCAGAGTGACCCAGGGCCAGGACACCAGCAGCACAGCACAGCACACAGGGAGGCAGATCTGAGGCTTTCTCATCCGCAGCCAGGCAGTATTTTCTCCATTCTTAACTTCCTTAAGGGGCTAATTAGCTAGGAAAAGACACCCAGAACAGCCCTCAAAATAAACACAAGTAGCAAAGGAGAAGCATTACTGGTACACTTATGGACTCAGTGGACAGAAAAGGAAAAACACCCTCTCAGCCTTCAGAGCTTCTGATTTTCTCACCACTGAGTGGGTTCACTGCTGTTCCCTCTCTGCCACCACAGCACTGGACACCCACCTTGTCACTGCCTTCACCAATGGCACACCTGCCTCTCCCACTGACAGCCAGCACGGACGTCTGGAGGGAGGGCAGGAACACACCTGGGCTCCAGGGCCAGGCACACACAGGTTTCCATATCAGTGTCTTTGGGGAAATCACTGAGCATAACTCTCTGTTTTCCAATAAGTAAAATGGGATGACAATGTTCTCTACCTCATGGGGTTAATGTTAGGATGACCAAGATAACATCTGTGCAGAAGCTGGCATGGAGCAGTACCTCACCACAAGCACCCAGCACCTGCTGTGGGCCAGGCACTGTGCCATGGGTGCCACATGAATTAACCCATAAAGTCTCACAAGCTCAAGGCAGGCCGGCCCCTGTGGCTCCATTTTACAGATGGGGAAGCTGAGGCACTTGTTCAAAGTGATGGAACTATAAAGCAGCAGAGCTAGGATTGAGGCCCAGGCTATCTGCCTGCAGCGTTGATGCTCTCAACCAATAGAGCAGCTATCCTGAATAGTATCGCCAGCACCTAGCACAGGGTAGAGACATGACAAACATTAGTGGAAGTAAAAAGAGTCCCTTCCTATTGTAGGATGAGGCCCACAGCTGGCCTCTGGTGGTGGTGGCCTGGCTCCTTCAGACTCACGGCTCTAGTTCTGAGCATGAGGCTCAGGAAGGCACTTGGACAGCCAGGCTGTTAGTCAAGGGAGCCTGAGGGTGATGCCCAGGGACTGGGAGCTATTCCCTGCAATCACAATGGACATGATTAGTCCCAAGATTTACAAGGAGCACTAGACCCAGAGGAGGCGCTGTGGGCGGGCCTGCTCAAGCACCCCAAGGCTGGGCCTAGTGCAAGGCTGCTGTGGCTTCCAGGAGGCCTGAAGGGACACATGTGGGGGGTTGCTGGTGGCTGTTGGGCCAATGGGGTGTGTGGCTCTGCCTGCCCCGCAGAGCATAGCTGATTTCTGTACCATGAATCCCAACCACACTGACTTTCTTCTGCACCCCTCAGACAAGTAAGCCTTGTTGTATTCACCCAGGCTGTGTCCGGCTCTGCTCTTCAACTCACAACTACAGAAACACTCCCCTCCCCCAGATGTGTCATACACATCTTCACTTTGGAAAACCTTGTGTTAGGCAGCATAGCACGGAGATGAAGAACCCGGACTTCCCTGACACACAGCTGGCTGTGAGCCCTGATGTTGTCAGTGGGCCTGGGCCAAGCTGGTTGACCTCCCTCAGCCTCAACTGGAAACTAAGGCTAACAACAACATTTAACCTAACGGGGCTGTGGGGAGAATTGTAAGAAACGAGGCAGGTAAACGACGGAATGCAGTGTAGCCTGTGTTTCATGTTTCCAGGGGACCACTTGGAATTAGTTTCATTAGCACTTTCTGGCTTTCCCACAGTTCTACTAGCCTCAGAATTTCAGTTATTATTATTAAAATCCCTTCAGCTCCTACTTATCTTTCTTCTTAAGCCAAAAGCAAAAGGGGTCAGAGGGAGACCCGAGTAAGCACATGTCAACCAGGATGAATGGGGCCATCACTCCCTTTGAGCTGCCACTCCCTTGCTGCTGGAATTACCAGCAATTCCCCTTGCAGGAAATGGTGACCTCTTAATGACAACCACTGATCCCCGGATGCAGGGCTTTCTTTCCAGGAACAAAAGGCAGGAGAGACACAACTAGCACACGCTCACAAGCACAAGGCATTGTAGGCATTTTAAAGATATGGCACGCTAATGTCAGCAGTTCAACACAAAGGAATCACGTAGAACCTCTCTGTCCAAGATCCAGGACAGGCTTAATTTAGAGATTTTGAAGACCCAGAAAGGAAAATTGAAGGAGTAAACCCTTATTGAACGCCTGGCATGATGCATTGTTAGGTGTTTTTAGAAGCTATTTTACTTACTCATCACATGGATTCTGTAAGTTATTATGGCCATTGTAGGAAAAAGAAACCTGATGCTCAGAGGGGTCACGTGATCTAACCAATATCTTTCACGCTAGGCTATCTGGCTAGGCTAGAATTTCAAATTTCCGTCAGAAAGCACTATTCACCGTAAAGGGAAACCCAGAGTAACAGCTGTGAAGTGGAACCAATAGCCTGTTTCTCCCATTCCCAGTGAAAATTCTCATCTGGCCTCCTAGCAAAATGGTGCTCTCTCCTGTCATTAACCTGGGAAAGAACAAAAGCAAGATGGGAATGAGTTGCAGGGCAGTTTTCCTCTTTAAAGGTCACAAGCAAAGGGACACTCCCCCTGGTGAGCCAGGCAGAAGTCATGTAGATTCAGAGTGTTTCCTCCACCTCCCCCTGCCAACACACAAACACCCCCCCACCCCCCGCCGCCACTCCCCGAGCAGGGGACAGGCTGGGCGCTGGGCGGTACTGGGAGTCCTTCAGATAGTCTGGGGAACTGAAACAGTGGGCAAGCCCCCAGGACAACTCGGGGAAAGTAACGGCCTTAGGTGACTACAGAGCAGCCTGACCAGAAGCAGGAAGTACAGAATTCAGGCAGCACTGCAATGGTGGAGGCGGCCGCCATGGCCCACACCCCAGGACGATGGGACAGGTTAGAAGCGTGGGCTCTGGAGTCAGTCTGGTATGAACCTGCCTCTGCCAGCCTTGGCCAGTTGCATGACCTTGGCTAAGTGAAGTGCTCTCTAGGCCTCAGTTTCCTCAGCTATAAAATAGGGACAAGAATAGTATCTTCCTCATAGAGTACCCAGCACAGTGCCTGACACATAAGTGGTGCTCAATAAAAGCTTGCTTCTGCTTTCATCACTACTGTTGTCATTATGACAACATTAGGAAAACACAGCTTTTGAGGATCATGTGTCACCTTAGTCTCCTGGGCTGAAAGTGTCAGGAAATTGTTTGGAGCCTTTACCTCAATTTGATTCCATAAGCATTTATTCTGTGCTGGGTCCAGAACACATACAGATGAATGAGACAGGTTTCTTGCCCATGCAAAAGGTTGCGTCTGAGAGAGGCCAGGCAGTGTATGGAAAACAATGTGCTTGGGTTTCACACAAGCCTGAGTTTGAATTCTGGCTCTACCATGGGGGAGCCTCATGAGACTCTCTGAGCCTACCTCTCTGAGACTCAAGTTCCTCATCAGTAAAACAGGGCTAATTCTAACAGCATGTCTAGAATAAGCCAAGAGTGAGGACTAAATGAGTAAATGCATACAAGGTGCCCTAGCATGATACCTGGAACACACTAGGCGCTCAGTGTGTGCTCTTTAGCTTGATGACTACTGAAAGAGCTGAGCACACTGAGAAATATGCTACAATGTGCTCAGGGGTCTGCCAAGCATGCACAGAGCTTAGAAACAAGAGAGAGGCAGGATTGTGGGAGGGGAGGTAACATTTGGGTAGACAGTAAAGGATATGTAAGGACTGTCTGACAAGGCAGAAGAAGACTAGTGTTCCAGGCAGAGGAAACAGCATAAGCCGAGGCGCTGAGGTAGAAAAGGGGCCACTGGGGAAGTGGAGGGGGACGGGCAGGAATGACGATGAGAATGAAGAGAAAGGCAGACTGCAGAAGGTTTCCATGCCAAGCACAGGTTATTTTACTTTTTACTTTGTAGGTGTGATGTTTAGGGCCAACTCGAAGCCATATCTGCGGTGGATATGGACGATGGCTTGGAGGGAAGGAAGCCTGGAAGAAAGGCCAAATCTGCAGACACGCAGACCCCTGGGAGCTGTCCTTGGCTGGCTTTCCCCTTTAGCCCCTCTCCCTGGCTCAGGCCCCAGGCACTCACCCACCCGACTTCCACTTTCTCCTGTGTTCATCCCAGTCTCTCACGGGAGGTAGTGGAGGAACTGACTGATGCATGTGCTCAAGAGTCACAGTTCCTGTGTTCAAATCCCTGCACCAGCACTCGCTGGCTCTTGGCCAAGTGACTTCTGTCTCCATTTTCTTATCAGTGACATAAAGAAAAAGAATGGTATTGACAAGATTGGGGTGGGGGATTGGAAGGATTCGAATAAAAGAAATAACACTTGGCACACTGTCTGGGTATTATCTTGATGTGTTTTTCCTCCCTACCTCACCCCCTACCACAAGACTGGTGACAAAATGGGATAACAATATGGTATCTTGCCCAGTTCCTTTCTCTTTTTAATGTCCTGAGGCAGGCCCACAGAGCCTAAGATTTTTCTTACTAACTGCACAAGGAAACAAGAGTATTGATGATAATACACATAGGTGCTTACAAAGGCTTAGTAAATTGTGTAAATGTTCATGGTCTAGAGTTTCAGAGTCATCATTAAATACCCAGTGCAAATATCACCTCCCCAAATCCTTGGGCTGAGTTAGTGACTGACTTCTTTAGGTCCCCAAAGTCTTAAAGTGTGACCAGTGGATGGGAAGGGCTGGGCGTAAACTGCAGTGCTATAAACAATGACAACGGTGAGACAACGGGGAAACTTTCTTGAGGGCTCTGAGCCAGGCACTGTTTAAGATCATAACGTCACCTCGCTGACACACATCCCAGTCACTGTACTGGCCCCATGCACACCTCTGATGCCAGGCTGGTCACCCTGTATGGACATGCACGTGCTCACAAGTTCCTGCACTTGTCTTCCGCTCCTACCAGCTCAGGGAGCAGTCTCCAAATCAATCAGCAGTCTACACCCTAGAAAAGTCTGAAGGAAGCCCATGGCCAGGCATCAGCCCCAAGTCTGCCTGTGTCTGCTCCAGGCTGCTTCTCTGGAATTCTTTCCAGCCCTCACTCCCCTCCCACTGGCCTGGAATGCTTGTTTCCCTGCGGACAGCCATCCACCGCTCCACCATCTGCAGGATTGAGTGGATGTTTCCTCCCTGGGAGGGCAGCAAAGGGAAGAGAGCTGTTCCTGACAAAGGGCGCTCCCTAAACACCTGGCCCCCTCGGGAGAGCTGTGTAGACTCCTGCAGCAGTTACTCAAGCTCAGGAATTCACACCCCAGGGGATCTTACCCCTCTTCTAAATTCTCACTTTTAATAACTTCTGCTGTATTAACGTGTCTGTTTCTTTTACTTTTCTTAATTATTAATGACAGTAATTACTTTTAATTTTTTTAGCTAGTATTCTTTAATCACTTGTCACTTTTGACATAAATCCTGCTCATTTTTAACTATTTTAACCATTTTCTCCCAGCACCATTAATTTTCTAGGCTTTTAAAATTTCTGACAACCTTTTTCTATTCTTTTTATGTTTATGCTCACTTTTATCCTTTATGTTTTTCTGATCCTCATTCTTTTTAACTCCAGTGTTTTGATTTCAAAGCTCTTTTAAACCTTTATATTTATTTTATTGCATTTTAATCATTCTTACTAGGCTCATTTCTCTTTTTTGTTAGCTTGTATACATCAATCCTACTATCGTTTTAAAAGCGTCTTTTGCCATGTTAATGTTCATAGTGTGCTGTACCCTGTTATGTTTCTTGGTTTGGTTCTTATTGTTTTTATTTGAATTTTTAACAGTTTTATTGGGATATAACTCACATATCACACACTTCACCCATTTAGTCTGCACAAATCAATGGCTGCTTAGCATATTCACAGGTGTGCACCCCCATTACCAGTCCATTCTAGAACATTCTCATCACCTCAAACCCACTACTATTACTCCTTTTTCCACTCACCCCTAGCCTAAACCTCACTAATCTACTTCTAGATTTCCCTATTCTGGATTTTCCTATACATGGAATCATATATTAATAGTAACGGCCTTTGACGACTGGCCATTCTTTCCCCACTGAACAGTCTTGGCACCCTTGCCAAAAATCAGCTGACCACAGATGTAAGTGTTTATTTCTAGACTCTCGATTCTACTCCACCCATCTTTATGTCTGTCCTTGTGCCAGTATCATGTTGTTACTGTTGTTTTGCGTTAAGTTTTGAAAGGGGGGAGTGTGAGTTCTCCTACTTCATTCTTTTTCAGGATTGTTTTACCTGTCTGGGTCCTTTGCAATTCCCTGTGAATTTTAAAATCAGCCTGTTAATTTCTACAAAGAAGTCAGCCGGGGTTCTCATCTGGATTGCGTGGCATCAGTAGAACGGTTTGGGGAGTATTACCACCTTACTAATGTTAAGTCTTTCAATCCAGGAACATGGGATGTTTTTCCATTTACTTAGATCTTCAATTTCTTTCAACAGTGTTTAGTAGTTTTCAGAGCATACATTTTATACTTCTTTTGTTAAATTTATTCCTAAGTTATTGTGAACAGAATTGTTTTCTTAATTTCATTTTCAGATTGTTCATGACGAGTATATAGAAATGCAATGGATTTTTGTACATCGATCTTGGGTCCTGCAATCTTACTGAACTTGTTTATTGTTTTAAGACTCACAGAGGCAACAGCTCCCCTGCCATCCCTTTCTATACTAGTCTCATCTTGTCACCAAACCTGGAAAACCCACTCAAATGCCAATCTCAGTCATCAGCCCCAGGGAGCACAACTTCTGTCAATTGCTTCCAACTGTGATCATTTTCTGGGGGATTGCAAAGTTAACTTCTATTTCTCTTCCTTCCTTTCCTCAGCACAATTTTAAACACAGGATGACTGGTAAATATTCGAAGAAAATAATCCAAATTTGCAAAACAGATCAGTTCAGGGTGATTGTTTTCATTATGAAGGTTTTTTCACCTTTTGCAAAACAGATCACTGCAATATTCTGTGCAATGAAATACGCATTTCAAATATGCCTAAATCCAAACTCTTTAAGGAATGTTACAAACAACTCGTATACTATATCTTAGGCACACCTGTAAATTTACATGAAGTAATATATCATCTTCATGTATTATTTAAGTCTTCTCTACTCCATAATGCCTTAAAGGGAAATTTTTATGTTAATTTTGCAAAGCAGAATGACAAAGCTCAAGGCAAAAAACAAAACCCCTGAAAACTGTGCATTCATCCCCCTCTCCTGCACAGGGAAAGTAACTGAAGTGGCACTTAATTAAATGTGCTAAGCATATGCTTAGCCCCTACTCTGTTCCAAACAGACACTGCACAGGCATTAAGGATATAAAGTATGTAAGGGATGTGGCCACCACCCTCCAGGAGCTCACAACCTAGCTGGAAAAAAGTCACACAGATAAATAACTGAGCCACGAAGTGCCAAGGACATGAGGGAAGGACTGACCATGAGCCTAGGTTTCCAGCCTGAGCAGAGAAGTAGGCAACAATGTGGGCAAAGGGACCACCGTGGGAATGAGATGAGCTTCCTGCAATCAGAATGGCTCAGTGTGTGTACGTGTCACAATCTAAATAATCTGACTGTCATCGTCTTGGGTGCCTGCCCTCTTAATCTCGCATGAGGAGCTGAAGCCACCAGTATCAGTGCTGAGTCTTGCTGACCCTTCTTCCGGGAAATCTTCTCTCCCAGTTCCAGTCCTCAAGATGACTAGGACCACTCACTGCGCAGGTCCTATGGACGGAAACACCTCGAAGGGTCAGGCATATGACACACCAGAGTGAAGCAGGCTGTGGGTTACGCAGCAGCAAGCAGGGTGTTCTTGGTGAATAGGAATGTGGGTCCCATCGAAATGGGGCAGCACCTCTCTGCCTGGCCAATTGCTAGTAAAGAAATGCAGTCAAATGTTGCCTAATTTTATTTTTACAGAGAAGTTGAAAGTCAAACTCTTTAGGGGAAAATTATGATTTTTAAATGCCAGTAACAAATTCAACAAAAACAAACATTGTGAGCCAAACAAAATACTAGAAATTGCTAGATTTGACCTGCATGGCACCAGTTTTTGATCCCGACCCTGTGGACACTGTCACCTGTAAGCCCCACAACACCCTGGAAACTGAGTACTGTCACCACCCCCAGAAAATCCAGATGAGGAAACAGATGTACAGAAGTCCTTGCTCAAAATTACCCCATCAGAAAGTGATGGAACAAAAATTCTAACCCAGGGCTGTCGTATTTCAAAGCCCATTCAGGTGTCTGTTACTTTCAGGTGGTTAACTTGAATTTCCAGGGACCTCAAGTTTAGGAGGAGCCTTTCTCCACGGCTGCCTGCCCAGGAAAAAAGGTTCTTTAAGGCACTATGGTTCCTCTTTAGTTTCTCTTTATTTTATTTATTTATTTTTTTGAGACACAGTCTCACTTTGTTGCCCGGGCTAGAATGCCGTGGCATCAGCCTAGCTCACAGCAGCCTCAAAGTCCCGGGCTCAAGCAATCGTTCTGCCTTGAACTCTCGAGTAGCTGGGACTATAGGCATGCGCCACCATGAGCGGCTAATTTTTTCTACATATATTTTTAGTTGGCCAATTAATTTCTTTTTATTTTTAGTAGAGACGGGGTCTCGCTCTTGCTCAGGTTGGTTCTGAACTCCTGACCTTGAACAATCCGCCCGCCTCGGCCTCCCAGAGTGCTAGGATTACAGGCGTGAGCAACCGTGCCCCGGCCTCTTTATTTTAAATATAAAGTTACTCCAGTTTGTTTATTTTTAACACCTTTCTTCCAACAGCTCACAAAATAGAAGTGACTAATAGAGCCACAGGCCCTGAGTATTTTCAGCATTCAGAACATCAGACCTCAAAGTCAAATACTAAAGAATCTCCTAACAGTTAAGTTCCCCAGGACACCTCTCAGTTCATGCATGAACCTTTTCTTCCTTGTCACAGGACCCAGCAATCCTTTCTAATCTCCTCTCCACTCAAAGGCTGATGCCACCCACTCTTTCCCTTGAGGAGTTCCAGTCATTCCATCAATCAGACATTTACCTAGCACTGAAGAATGTGTTAAGAACTAGAGACTCAAAGATGAGGTTTCACTCCAGGAGGGCTTCCCTATCTCCCATCTGCTCCTTCTTTGTTTATACACTTGTAATATTGTAATTATCTGTGTGTTATCATCCTTCCAAAGACTTTTCTCGGACACAAAGAAGCCAGATAGGTGGCCAGTGATTCCACTAACTAAGCTAGGAAATAAGGGAAGAGACAGAATCCCCTTGGACTGGCAGTTCCTATTCCCTCAACAAATATGGCTGCCTGCCTCCTGCAGGGCACTAAGCTAGGTGCTGGGGATACTATGGGTCTGCCCTCCTTCCGCACACATGCTGCTGAGATGTGTTGATGAAGCCAGTCTCCACAGGTTACTTGCTATGCCTACAAAGTCATACGCAGAGGCCCTATGCAATGTTTTCTTGTATACCTTTTCGTTTTCCTAGGAGTTTTTTTTTTTTTTGAGACAGAGTCTCACTGTGTTGCCCAGGCTAGAGTGCCATGGCATCAGCCTAGCTCACAGCAACCTCAAACTCCTGGGCTCAAGCGATCCTTCTGTCTCAGCCTCCTGAGTAGCTGGGACTACAGGCATGCACCACCATGCCCGGCTAATATTTTCTATATATATTTTTAGTTGTCCAATTAATTTCTTTCTATTTTGTAGTAGAGACGGGTCTCGCTCTTGCTCAGACTGCTTTCGAGCTCCTGACCTTGAGCGATCCTCCCGCCTTGGCCTCCTAGAGTGCTAGGATTACAGGCGTGAGCCACCGCACCCAGCCTCCTAGGAGTTAGTAACTCATTTATTTCCATTTGTTTGGCTTCCTACGTGCCTATCACTAACCCACACTCAGACTCTCTGAGCATGAAGCACACCTCTGAAGGGTGGGGAAGAGGAAGGGAGAGGTTACCATCAGGTGGGCTTCCTGAAGGGTGAGCCAGCAGGGGCTGCTATTTGTGGCAAACCCCCAAATTTCAGTATCTGGAGGACTTTTCTCTTGGACTCACCAGTGTCTTCAGAAAAGAACTCTCCAGCACTAGCCTAGGGGACTGCAAGACTGGCTGTCAGTGTTCCAGGAGCCCACGTTCCCTTTTAGGAAGCTACTGGAGGATATATATGAAACGACAGCACAAACCAAGAGATAGCCAAGTTGGGAATGGCAGCTGGGGGAATTTTCACCTATGGAGATTGTCATATATCCATTTTGGGCACAGTGCCCTGTCCCCAGCTTGTGCTCACATCTCTGAGTCTAGAAACCCTCTGGCACCTGCTCTCTTGAGCTAACTCCAGACTTCTGTCTTTGTAAGAAAGGGCTTCTTACGGGAGTGCAACTTCTCACAGAGACTATCAGCCAATCCTCTCATCTCTAGCCCCATCCACATGTGTGATTTCAAAAGTACCTGGAATCTCCGACTTTTTAGTTTATTTCAAGTTTAGAGGTGTCAACTCTTGGCTATCGCACTTCACACACACTTAACTTTCCCAGTCTGTTGCGTCAGTCACCATTTGTCCATCTGCCTCTGAACACCAAAATGTTGTTGCCAGTTCTCTCTGCTGTCATTTCCTGTCCTATTCTCTGCACGTGAGGGCTCATTCCTTTTATATCCCTATCTCCACTACAGTGGAGTCTGGGTGGAGTGTGGATAAATGCATATATTGTGACTATCACCTTCCATGAAAGCTCTAACTCTTAGCTTTTAAAATGATTTTGTTTAGCTGG
Organism: Cheirogaleus medius; assembly: GCA_008086735.1. Taxonomy (NCBI): domain Eukaryota; kingdom Metazoa; phylum Chordata; class Mammalia; order Primates; family Cheirogaleidae; genus Cheirogaleus; species Cheirogaleus medius. Next base: position 17,897,126 of record VBSM01002153.1, read on the forward strand.
GCGTGGTGGCTCACACCTGTAATCCCAGCACTTTGGGAGGCTGAGGCGGGAGGATCAGTGAAGGTCAGGAGTTCAAGATCAGCCTGAGCAAGAGCGAGACCCCGTCTCTACTAAAAAATAGAAAGAAATTAGCTGAACAGCTAAAAATATATAGAAAAAATTAGCCAGGCATGGTCGCGCATGCCTGTAGTCCCAGCTACTAGGGAGGCTGAGGCGGAAGGATTGCTCGAGCCCAGGAATTTAAGGTTGTTGTGACCTAGGCTGACACCACGGCACTCTAGCCCGGGTAACAGAGTGAGACTCTGTCCCAAAAAAAAAAAAAAAAAAAGAAAGAAAAAATGATTTTGTTTAGTCAGGAGGTTAAACAGCATGGGACAAAAATAAAGAATAGAGAAAAATAAAGGACTATGGGAGGTTTTTAAAGTTTTACAGGCTATTGTCCTTAGTTTAACTTTCTCAGAAGGCTCAAATCCTACATTTGCCACATATTGATTGCTTAACCTTCCATAAGTTACTTAACATCTCTTAACTTTAATTTTCTTACATGTAAAATGGTGATAATACCACCAACCTTATAGGGCTAGCCGATGAGAGCATGCAGCACAGAGTAGGTACTTATTATAATAGCTGGCTAAAGAATGGCTTTAGAGTGGCTTTAAGAGTGGCTTAGTGTCAGAAGGAAAAAATGCACTTGCTTTATGGGCATTGTAAACTTGAGATATTGGAGGACACCACACAGAGATGCTTGCTGGATGTGAGATCTGCTTTCGCTCAGCAAACATTTTCTGGGCACTTTTGATATAAAAGGTCCTGAACCAGGCACTGAGGCATTTGAAGTTGAATAAACATGTGAAGCCATGCTGTAAGGCAGAATGTGATCAGAAAGAGAGGCTGGAGCTTAAAAGAGAGAAGTGACAGCCATCATCCATCCCAGGGAACGGAGGCTGAGATCTGCCGTTACCTTTCTTTGTCTTACAAGGTCCACATTCAGGGTGAATCTCTTGTAAGGGAAGAGAAACCACTTTGGCTAGTCCGGCATTCAGCATGTACTGGTACAGACGCTTAAATGTCCTTTCACACAGCCCCTGCCAAAACACAATTTAAAAGCTACTATTAGGTACAAGGAAGATGTTTGAAATGACTAAAAAGTCATGTAAATGAACACAAGTTCAGGACCTGAATTAATTATCTTGAATGGAAAAATGCTGGAGGTACAAAAGAGCAGAGGCTGCCAAGCTATGCTGCCAAGGGAACAAAACAAAGTCTAGAGCAGGACAGAAACGATTCTACCTGTTGATGACAAGGGGCAGAAGCTTTGCCTAAAGAGATCCTGAAAGGGTATACAGGGGTGGGAATGAGGCAGGTGGGAGGGGGCTTTTCACCTGAAAAGGTATCAACCTTTTCATGTTGTTTTGACTGTTTTAAACAAGGGTATTAATTATTAATATATACACATAAACACACACCTCCCACAAGCAGTAGGAAAAAACAGATTAAAATTTTTTTTTAAATGTGGTCTGTGTGAAGTTACAACAAAATGATGATGAGTATACCCTTCCTATCACTCATATTTCTGCACGGCTGCTACAACCAAAATGATCCTAAGCACATCCCTGTGGGGGTTACCAAAGGGCAGCCTCCAGTGCAGGCCATGCTTTTTCATCTATGTATGTCTTCCTAAAACAGTAATTTACTTGCCAAATTTGAAAAGTGAAGAGACTCATAAAAAAAAGCACCCAGCTGGTACCTCATCCATGACATTCCCAGATCTGTTGTGAAGCAAAGAATGTCACTTTCTGATAGGTCCAGGAACCCCAGGTTACTTTGGGACCTCAAGAAAAGAGGAAGTTACCCAATTCCTACAGATATCTACAGACATAGTTAAATCCTTGGCTTGGCTCGATAAGCTTTAAAGTCTGAGATTCCTTATGAAAAAATTCCAGCAAAGCCAATTGAAAAAAAGAAAAAGGGAAAGCCTATATGGACAATAACTATTCTTGCTGCACTTTATGCAAATAATCAGGCCAAGTATAATGAGACTAAAATTTATTTCACAAATAAATTGGTCCTACAATGACTTGTCTTAAGTAGAAATGGGAAACTGTAGAGAGAAAATTACATTTCAAAAGAAATTATAGGCCGGGTGCAGTGGCTCACATCAGTAATCCTAGTACTCTGGGAGGCCGAGGCAGGAGGATCACTCAAGGTCAGGAGTTCAAGACCAGCCTGAGCAAGAGTGAGACCTCATCTCCAAAAATAGAAAGAAATTAATTGGACAACTAAAAATATATAGAAAAAATTAGCCGGGCTTGGTGGCACATGCCTGTAGTCCCAGCTACTCGGGAGGCTGAGGCAGAAGGATTGCTTGAGCCCAGGAGTTTGAGGCTGCTGTGAGCTAGGCTGATGCCACGGCACTCTAGCCAGGGAAACAGAGTGAGACTCTGTCCCAAAAAAAAAAAAAAAAGAAAGAAATTATAGTAAACTCATTATTAGATTCTAGCTTGAATCCTGAATTCTTCCCTGGCCACAAGTCTCCAAATAATGTTTTCAAATTTTTCTTCCATTTTTATGACAAGGACTCAGTGAAACTGCCCCTTCCTTTTTCCTGAGGTCCTACAGGTATACTTGGTGACATACAAACTCTGGGCCAGAAAGCCACTGCCTACTTCCACTTTAACTGAAGATGTTTTTAGTTTAACATCTAGACACCTCAGCTGGACGCCCTCCAGACTCTACCGAAAGGTTACAAATATCAACCTTTGTTTTTCTTCTGTGTGCAAGCTCATCTGCAATGCCAGCTTCTAGAATGAGACAAAGCTGTTTAACTGAACTGATCTATTCACAGGACTAAGAGACTGACTAAAGAAGATCTGGAGCACTATGTTTAAATTTGCTCTTTCCCGTTTATGCCAATTTTTTTTCACTCCTTTGTATATCTCTATCTAACAATCTCTAATTCAAATTTCTCCAAAATTATCAGCTTGGCTTTTAATATGTAAAACTTTTTAGTTTCAAAGTGGGGACTGAAGAAAATTAGAAATATTTTATCCCAATGTACAGCATTTTGACATGCTGCACTGACTGAAGAAGGCTCAAGGTCTCTCTGCCCTTCCCCCACCCCACCCAACAGGCACTCCCCCAAAAAGTTAAAGTTTCTTGTGAACTACAAAGGCCAAAAAAAAGAAGAAAAAAATGTGAAGAATAAAAGATTAAAAATTATTTTTTAAAAAGTTAAAGCTTCTTTATCTGCTTAAAGCTTCAGACCCACCTAGTAGGACAACTATTCTTTTCTTCCCCTCGCTGTAGGACTAGGAATGTGACCACGCCTGAACAGATTTTTTAAGAAGATAATGTCCTGCCTCTCAAACTAATTCAAATTCCACGGAGAACTAGTTACTCTCCACCCATTCATCCTTCCTAGTAATCATTTACTGCCACTCAACAGAATTCCTCTTCCCCACTCCCCAGTAACCCATTTTACCAGAAAAGCATATTAGCTTCTAAACCCCAATGCAGAGTTGAATTTCCATTCTGAAGGCTCTTGTGTATACATGATAAATAAATTTGTATCTTTTTCTCCAATTAATAAAAAAAGAAAAAGCACCAAGATTTTGGCTCCTTTTGAAAAACCAGGATCTGCCACCCAGTGCTAGGACTGCAGATCCTCCCAGCAGCAGCGAGCAGGAGCTGAGGACCAGTGCTTCCCTTCAGCAGGCACGCCCATCTCGGCAGGGCCACAGCCTCCGTGCTCCCCATCAGACTCTTGGACAATGAAACTGAAGGTCAGCTGCCATTTATCACCATTTTTGTACTGTTCTTCTCTAACAGTACTTAAGAGGAAAGTTAATTTCTTAAATCTATACTGCTATCAGAAATTTTTTTACACTTGGCCCATTTTGTTCATTTCTATCACCCTCCTGGGCACTGCTGCCATTTGATTTTGCAGCCCCTGGAAGAGTCAGGCAAGTTACCACGGCTCTAAGCTATGGACTGAACAGGAGGCACTCATGACAAAGGGGTGTTCACTAAGTCTTACAGGTTCCTTCTTACACTCTGGGGGACAGACTGGGAGCAAATGTCTGTGGGCTGCTGCCACCACATATGTGTGATCAACAACTAACCAGCACTCTGGCCTTTGGAGGGCAGAACATATGGCTATCAAAACAATTCAGATAACTCACATATGGCTCATTCAAACTCACCGGCTTGTAAATGGCATCTATCGTTAATCTAGCCATACCCCCAGCACCATGCAAAGACCCTATGGAAACTCATCCATCAGACCCCAGCCCTCAACATATGGTATTAAGCCCTGGAGTGACCGTCCTAAGCGAGGGAAGATGATGTAGTCTTGTCTTCTGGGGGGTTGCCATCAAGGACTCAAACAATCTGGCCAGCAAAAAGAGAAAGAAGCAATGAGGCCCCCTCCCGCAGCTTCCCCAAAACAACAGCATCCATATTCATGGCATTAGCCTCATCTATAGGCTAATTTATTCACTAAATCATGCTCAGCTCTCTCTGACCCCTGCTTCTAGCTGCTGACTGTCCTGGGCCCAAAGACAAAGCAGGTCCATAACTACCTTCCTCCCTACCTGTCTCACCTCCTTTCCAGGACCATCACCGCTCTGCTATTTCAGTATAAAACCACTGGGAACAAAATTACAAGCTTGATTATGGAAGTAAATCTAAACACCAAGATTTATCATTGCACGTGAACTTTGGTAATAGGTTCCAGAACAAACCCCAGAGGAAAATAAAAGTCAGGCAAGAGCAAGAATTTAAATGAAGGACAGCACTTATTCATTCTGTGAAACAAAGGAAAATCCCATTTGTTTCAAACCCACGACAGAGTTTTGGGTTGCAATTCATTCATCTCCGCCTGACAAAGATTTCCCAGCAGCCCCAGCACATGGGCACCGCCGGCACTCACCAGTTCTTCCCTCAGCTTTCCTAGTGTCTCTATGTGGTTACTCCGCGTGCTCAGCATGGCTGAAAGCTTCTCCATGAGGATGTCATATTTGCTCCTCCTGCAAGGAAAACCAAACAGTTTGTTTTTTCAAACCTACAGCTAAAGACAATATTTACTGCCTGTTTTTTGAAGATGACACAGCACAACTTAAATGACCACATGGGTCTCAGAGATCATCCAGCCCAGCTCCCACATTTTACAGCTGGAGAGACTGTAGCTGTGAGAGGTTGTATGTCCAAGGTCACCTAACTAGTGGCAGTGTATAAACTAGACTCTAAGACCAAAACTTGAATGAAATGATTCTTTAAAACACATTACAGGTTGGGCGCGGTGGCTCACGCCTATAATCCTAGCACTCTGGGAGGCCGAACCGGGCGGATAGCTCAAGCTCAGGAGTTCAAAACCAGCCTGAGCAAGAGCGAGACCCTGTCTCTA
>VBSM01002153.1:17902629-17916296 GCA_008086735.1 Cheirogaleus medius
AAAAAAAACAACAAAACAAAAACCACATTACATCTTTTACAATACTTTTAAAGTTTAGGAAGCATCTTATATATTTCTTTATAAATCACTTGGTGAAGGATGGGGATTATTTTATAAAGAAACTAACAGGCTTCCCTAAAATTCAGGCCTGAGACGGGAACTTAGGTCTTCTTCTTCTAAATCTAGTACTCTCTTCCCTACACTGTGACGCCTCTCTGATTCTGAAGCCCTGGTTTCGGCCTCTGACTTCACTGGTGTGATTGATCCCACCTTCCACCTCATTTCTACTGTGAAGTGGATATCATGACAAATACTTCCAAGCTAAAAAGCACCAAGGCCTCTTGACTATGTGTGCCCAGGGGAAACTAGGGAAGGGGTACAGAGAGGAGCCTTGTTGCCAGTTCGGCTGGACAAGGACAGCATGGCTTAACCCATAGTCCTAGGGAAAGAGCGAGTACACATGTGGGATCCAGAGACTACACCCACTTCTCCATTTGTACTGCCTCTTAATGAGTGAAAAAATAAATGAAAGGACAGATATTTACTGCATATGAACACTATGCATTTTAAGCACTGTGCCACAGTCATTTTCCACAAGAGATAACTGGGCCAAAGAGGTCAAGTGAGGGGTAGTTGAAATACAGATCTTGATTTAATCTAGTGTTCTCTCTCTTGCCCCATGGCTGCCACCCTGTGTTCTTTGTAGCTCACATGCTATACACCACTTACGAGTTTGGTGAGATAGTTATTTAACTAATGGATAGTATGACCAACTAAAATGTGAACTCCCAAAACATGATTCTCTCCAACATAGTACAGGTGACTCTTCAACAACATGGGTTTGAACTGGGCAGGCCCATTTATACATGGTGTTTTGGTTTTTTTTCCAATAAATATATTGAAAATTTTTTTGGAGATTTGTCACAATTTGAAAAAATTATTCACAAACCATATAACCTAGAAATATCAAAAAAAATAAGAAAAAGGTGTGTCATGAATGCATAAAATATATGTAGATACTAGTCTATTTTATCATTTACTACCCTCAAATATACACAAATCTATTTAAAAAGGTAAAATTTTATTTTTGTCCTGTTTGCAGTATCATACATGATCATCAAACTGCTGCTAGAATGCTCACACCTGTTACTGCAAATTCAAAACCCAGGTAAGACTTCTCCTGAGAATTTATTTTAGGTCAAGGTCGGGCTGCCTGGTACAAGGCTGCACCCACAACTGGGCAGGTTCAGTAACACAGGAGCCTTTCCCCAGACCATAAAATTTATCAAAACTTATATACACAAATACTTACAGACCATACATGGTACCATTTGGAGTTGGAAGAAATGTAAAGATGCAGTATTAAGTCATAACTGCATAAAATTAATTATAATACAAACTATACTACTGTAGTAATTTTGTAGCCACCTCCCGTTGCTAGTGTGGCAAGCTCAAGTGTTGAGAGTATTGCCTTAAAATGCCATGTGACACTAATCATCACTCTGTGAGCAGTTAGTCTCTCCAGCAAATTGCTTATCACAGTAAAAAGTGATCTCTCACAGTTCTCGTGTATTTTTCATTGTGTTTAGTGCAATACCATAAACCTTGAATGATACCATGGGATCCATATGAAATGCCACTAGTGATGCTAGAAGTGCTCCCTAGAAGGAGAGAAAAGTCATGACATTACAAGAAAAAGTTAAACTGCTTGATATGTACCATAGATTAAGGTCTGCAGATGTGGCTGCCCACTGTTTCAGACAGACAATTCATCTTGTAAACAGATGACATAAACTTACTGTATTCATAAATACAGTATAGTATATAAATGTCTTTTCTCTTCCTTAGGATTTTAATAACATATTCTTTTCTCTAGCTTACTTATTATACTAATACAGTACATAAGACATGTAACACATACAACAAAGTATGTGTTAAATGACTGTTTATATTATCAGTAAGGCTTCTGGTTGACAGTAGGCTATCAGAAGTTAAGTTTTGGGGAGTCAAAAGTTATATGTGGATTTTCAACTGTGTGGGGGATTGGCACCCCTAACCCCCAGCATTGTGCAAAGGTCAACTATATTTCTAAAACATTAGTGAGAAGATAAATTAGGAATTCAGAACATTTTGGACATCTTGACAGAGGTTCGAAGGCCCCTAGATAGCTGTACAGAGATTCTAGCCCCCAAAGACCTATAGTCAATAGACAGTGTATATATGTGTGTTAGGCATGTTTTTGGGGCCAAGCCGTGTGCAATGCAGTGGGCACTGCAAACTTTAAAACTTACACTTAATCCTGAGTGTTCACTCCTCTCCCCTTTGGGGGGTGCACCTGGCTACTGGGGTAAAGGGCAGAGACTCTTGTCAACTGGCCAGGGAAAATCACAGGATCATTCCCCGTAGTCCAGGGAAGGGTCTGCCTACTCGCCTTCCCACTATCCCTCAGCACTGCCTATCACTTCCAGAAGTGCTGGTGGCCAGGCACTGTGAGGCTCAGAACTTGCTCATCCAAGGACTGCTTTTCCTAGGCCCTACACCAGCTTGACCTTTCCCCATGCTGGCTTCTGCCCCTTCACCAATGGAGGACATGGGTTGTAGAATATAGGCTGAGACCTCTGCAGAATCGTGGAACATTTCTTTCCCCCATTCATGTGCCATGTAATTAATCACCCCAACAGCAAGGATTAAAGAGTCAGAGACAACCTACTCACTTTCAGAGACTCCTTGGTTCTCAGAAGGAAATGTGCATATTTTGCCAGTTTGCTGCATTGCCTGGACTACGATACCCAGCTAGAATAGCCATATCATGCATTGCAATCATTTAGCAGAACCTCATTGTCGCATCCATATAACATTGATTATTATGGTTGTGTTATAAAACATCCAATTTGCAATTGACATAATTCAACTACAATTCTGTCACCATGACAAATCAAATTTGACTTATTTTTACAATTCTCCAAAATGTCACCAAAATGTTAATAGTTTCTATTGTTGGGCTGTGGGGTTATAGGTAATGTTTTTCCTTCTTTTATGCATAATTTCCAGGCTTTCTAAATAAGCAGAACTTATTTTCACCAGCAACAGATAATAAATATCCTTTTTTAAAAGCTACAGTCATATTCTCATTTGGTCTCTATGATTTTTAAAAGCATAATACACATGGCTGCAACAAAAAAGTAATCTCATGCTTTGACGTACCTATCCACATGAAACCGGTTCAGGAGGAGGAGGATTGAGTGTTGTTGGGCTCCAGTGGGTAATCGAATCACATGGGACTGCATCGTAATGAGCCCATTTTTGTTCAAAATTTTCCTATGATAGTGCAGCTTCCCAGCATCAACCCTAGAGAAGGAAAGGAACAGGGGCTATGACATTTACTTTGTTAACAGCTTTAACCCCACAATGTACAGAGTCTCTCACTTGGACATAAACCTCACAGACATAAACCTCTTGTCCAGCCAACCTAAGAGAACAGTGACTGTGAGACAATAGCCTTGGAAAGAAAAGCCATGACTCAGGGAAGACAAGGAAACAGGGCCCCTACTTTTGGGATGCAAGACGCAATGACTAGTGAGCCCCATAATTTAAAGCAGAGAAGCAAGTCCTCCTCCTTACTTGAAAGCAGTGCTGTGAAGGTCTCGCTGGAGCTCTCCCTGCCACCTGGACCGGCCTAATCGCTCCAGGATACAGTAAGAAAAGTCGGGGAGCTTCAGGTCAGGATCCCCCTCCTGGCCTATCAAGGCCCTGTACCGCATGGCCTGGGAGGCAACGATGATCAGTTTCTTCCCCCACCTACAAATCAGAAACAACCACAAAGAAATAGGTTTAACTGATTTTAAGAAAACTGAAATATGAAAAAGTAGAACTTCTCAGAATCTTCATTTTCTGCTGCTTCTCAGAAGTTCATAATAACCCCAAATTAATCTAAGCAAGTTTTCAGAGCCTTAGAACTGAAGGAAAAAGACAATCTTATTTCCTTGCTGAAAGCCACCCCAGGGCTTGCCAAGGCACTCACACCAAACCCAAACACCTCAACATGGCCAGGAAGGCCCTCCACGATCTGAACCTCCCTGTCTCACTCATCTCATCTTCCACAACTCTGCCCCTCACCCACAACAGTCTTCCTGTTCCTGAAAAAAGCCTCAGGGTCATTGCCCTTGCTGTTTCTTCTGGCTGGTTGCTCTTCCTCTGGATATTTACGTGACCAATTTCTTCTCATCATTCAGGTCAGAGCTCAGCTACCAACTCCCCAGGCCTTCCAGAAAGTGCCAACTAGAGCTCCAGGCCCTCCCCAACCATTCCCATATTCTTCATAGCACTCAGCACTCTCAGAAACAGCCACAGTTTTTTTTTTTTTTCCAACATTCTTATCAGTTTCCCCTCATTCAAATATAATTGCTATAAGAGCAGAGACATTGTTGACTTGTTCACCAGGATATCCTTAGTGCCTAGAATAATGTGGGTGCATGGTAGGGGCTCTGTATATATTTGTCAAGTAAATTAACTACCCTAGTGAACTAGACTCATGAAACAAACTTCAGAGTCAAAAACACTAAACTGTGTAATCAGCAGACCTGTAGTCTAATTTTGACTTCACCATTGAAGACCAGACCTTGAATACATCATTAGTTTCTTCTACTGAATTGATGCATGAAAACAATGCCCAAAAAGAGGCCAAAAGCACTTCCTAGCAAGGTACTTCAAGGTACCCCAAGTGAGAAGACTACTTTCTCTGCTGAGGCTTGACAGTTCTTACTGTGCATTCCCCACCACAGAGCCTTGCCTATTAAATTAAACTGATGTTTTGAGCAAACTGACCTTCTCCATTCACCCACTTTTAGAGTCCAAGCCCTGGTTCTACAGCAGAGAGATCCTACAAAGAAGTCCTGGCAGAGAACCTATCCCTCACTTACTCCTTAGCATCAAGTTACTCAACCGAAGGATGCTATGATTTGAATGTGTCCCCCAAAAGTTCATGTGTTGGAAACTGAATTTCCATTTTAACAATATTAAGAGTTAGAACCTTTTAAGAGGTAATTGGGCCATTAGGGCTCTGCCCTCATGAATGGATTAATGTGGTTATCGTGAGAATAGGTTAGTTATCACAGGAGTGGACTCCTAATAAAAAGTTAAGTTTGGCCCCATTTCTTTCTGTCCTGTAGGCATGTATATGCACTTCTTCACCATGATGCCACTATGGGATGACCCTTGCAAGATGCTGGAGCCATGCTCTTGGACTTTCTAGCCCCCAGAATCATGAGCCAGATAAATTTTAAATTATTCAGTTCATAGTATTCTGTTTTAGCAACAGGAAATGGAATAAGATAGATAACCTCTGTTTCCTAGATGAAGGAGTCACCAAGGGTCCACATATAAGAGTTCACAAGCTACCAATTCTTGTCATTTGGAGCCAAACATTCACTCTTTCTGGCCCTGTTGTTTACAGATGCCTGGTCACAGAGTCTATCCACAGTCCCACCACTCAACTCAGTCTGACAGTTTTCCTTCCTTCTTTCCCCATACCAAATAATTTTACTTCTATCACCAAGTAGGCAAAAATAAAAAAGAACAGGCTATCTTTGTTTTAACTCAACCGCATTTTCCTTCACATTGTTTGTGACCTATATTAGTCTTCTTCATAAGTCACAGAAGTCTGGATAGTCTGTCTCCAAACACGGTATTAGGTTGTAAATACACATGAAAAAGAGTCTACTTTACACATCTGAATGTCACAAACTTAGGACCTATGCTCTCTTTTCTCAAAACAGACTCATTAAGTTAAATTATAAGAGGTCAGTTGGGGAAAAAAAAATTTGAAAACAGTGAACTGGTTTGCTGCTTTTTAAATTTTATTACTCAGATTAGCTTACTATTTTTGACTATCACAATTCCAATGTTTCTGTTAATTATTGCCAATTAGCTGATTCAATGATTCCTGCTAGTTCTAATATGCTGACTATGGTCCAAATACCAATTACGTACTGTGCAAAGTACCAGGATACCAAGACAAACAAAAATAGAATATACCTTCACAGAGCTCAGTCTACAGAAGGAGAAAAATAAAAAACTATGCAATTACACTACGAGGTGATAAGGTGATAATTTCTCTGACAGATAGAAGCTATGGTTGTCAAGGCTATGAAATGGCATATATGAAGAGCACCAATTCAAACCTATGTGTGTATAGAGCATGTGCATGGTAATTATGGAAAACTTCTCAAGGAGGTGATTCTTGAGTCAGCAGTAAGCTGGGTGGATGAGAGGGAGAAGAGCAAGGAAGGGAACCTGCAAGGTTACAGAGGCAGGAGGGAGTACACCTGCTCTGGGAGGCAGCAGTTAGCACAGCAGCAAAGTCTGGAGTACAGCAGCAAGCTGGCAAGCAAAAGAACGGAAAGCTTGAGAGGGATGCCACATCCTGAACAGCCCTGTGATGCCATGCTGGGGAGTTCAGATTCTGTGACACAGGTCAGAGGCTACAACTTCAAACCCAACAGTCAACATGTATCTCTAGGAGCCAACTTTGTGCCAGGCCTATGACAGACCCGAGAGATACAGTGGTGAACAAGATGGACAGAGTCCCTGCCCATAGTGTGGTGAGGAAAGAGTGACATAAATAATTAAAACCATTTTTGGTATCAAAAAAAGTAATATGATAGTGCCTGGGTAATGGGGGGCACTTTTTGAGGAGTCAGGTTGAAGCCTAAATGATGTAGCAATGTGAAGATCTGAGGATAGAACATTCTAGGTGGCAGGAATAGCACAGAAAGGAGCTCCACTTCAGGCTGAATGACAGTGAGGAGTGGGGAAATTGAGGGGGCTGAGGTCAGAGTGCCGGGGATAACGGCTAGGTCATATAGAGCCCTCTAAGCCTATCAGTGTTCACAGGCTTATAATTGGGATCTTAGAGGATTAAACTGTGGTAAAGTGATCAAGTCAGGAATTTAAGTCAGGAATCAGGACTGCAGTGGGCAAAAGAGTGAAGGAGAGGTGAAGAATTAGAAACTGTGAATGTAGCTGCTTCTTCCAAGCATGCCTGCAGAGATAGAGGGAGACCCAGTAACAGGAGAGGTCAAGAGAAGGTTCTGTTGTGAAAAGGGTAAGCTGTGTCAATGTACTGAGTGGAAAGCACTATTAGGCAAAAGTTGAAAATCAAGGAGAAAGACCAGCTAACTGACAGGCAAGAAAGAACAGAAGGTGGCCGGGCATGGTGGCTCACACCTGTAATCCTAGCACTCTGGGAGGCCAAGGCGGGAGGATCGCTTGAGGTCAGGAGTTCAAGACCAGCCTGAGGAAGAGTGAGATCCTGTCTCTACCAAAAATAGAAAAATTAGCTGGACATGGTGGCATGAGCCTGTAGTCCTAGCTACTGAAGAGGCTGAGGCAGGAGGATTGCTTGAGCCCAGGAGTTTGAGGTTGCTGTGAGCTAGGCTGATGCCATGGCACTCTAGCCCAGGCAACAGAGTGAGACTCTGTCTCAAAAAAAAAAAAAAAAAAGAAAGAACAGAAGCTACAGGGAACTGGACTTGGGGGAGGGGAGAAAAAGTGAAAGAGAAGCAGCCAGAACACAGTCTTAGACAGGACCACCATTTCTCATCTTCCCTGAGATGAGCAAGAAGGGAGGCAGGAATAGGGTCAGGTGCTTGAGACAATATAGATTATCTACTCTTGGAACTTGAGATATTGACTGAGGAGTCACAGAATAGCTGGTGAACACAGGTAGGAAAAGAGAACAAAAGGCACCATCCAAATGTCAGCTGCCCGCCATGCCCAACTGTGCAGGAACCGTGGACACAAAAGCAAGAGAAAGGCCAGACCCCTGATGTAATTTAACTCCAACAGGAGAGGAGTGAAAAAGGCAAAGAACTGGCTTAGTGTAGGGCTGGTGAACTCCGACAGACACAGAGGCTGTAGGCCAGATCCAAGTGCTCTGACTGCAAACACAACTTCAAAGCACCCAGATTTCCAGGAATTTCTGATGGTACAAATCAGTTACCTGTCAAAGGCTTCTACCATCGTACAGCGAGGCTGCAAAGACTTGGTCCTGATGTCATTGGTAATGTTTTTCCTCTCCTTAAAGTAGCGGCACGAACCCTGGATGCCATCCTTATTCTCTAAGATCATATGAATGGGGTAGACATCTTCCAAAGGAACTGGGTCCCTCCTGGACTCCAAAATTCCAGTCTCCAAATCAATTTCTTCATACCTAAGGGGAAAAACACATATATCAAACCCCAACTCAGCTTCAGAAGTAATGCATGCTTAGCTTTGTTCTTTTGACAACCTCCAACAAAGATCAGAAACAGTGAGATCACTCAGTCTTCCTGCCTTACTAATGCAGATAATCAGGACAAGCAGGTTCTTGTCTTTCCATCCCAGAGAACACAGACCTCTAGAGGATCCCCAAAACTACTCCAGAAGCTGGGATCTAAACTACCATACTAGCCCAGGTCATGGCCTTTTGGATTTCCTCCAAATCTGGCACTTAATCTCCAAACCAACAAGTTTGGACTGAATGATTCAAGGCTTTTCTTCTTTAAGATGTCTTTCTACCTCTCTCTATTTATCTCTCTAAAACCATTTTTATGGTTTTAATTATCACCTGCATGTTAATAACTCTCACCCTTGAATCCTTGGTCCTGTCTTTTCCCCCCAAACACCAATCCAATGTCATCCATTGTCTATCAAACACCTCCCATTCCAAAGTTATGGCTGCCTCTCCCCATCTCCAATCAAGTCTCTCCTTTCCCCTACTTGGCACCACATTCTCCCAGTTGCCTCTTAACAACACCATGGAGATATCTTTGATTTGTGTTTCTTCTTTTATCTAGTCAGCCAAGTTTATCAAGTTTTCCTTTAAAATCTCACTCACATCCTGCACTAGGCTAGCTGAGGCTAAATCCCATACACACTTTTCAACCCTTTCCTCCATTGCCCTCTCTGTGACTTCTGCACTATTTAACCCTCCATTCTCAAATCATGTCTTCTCCTAGCTTCCACGACACCATCTGGCCTAACTGTCCTCTCCCTCTCCAGCCACACCTCCTCAGTCTTCTTTTGAAGGTTCCTCATACTCCACCTAGCCTTGAAATGTAGATGCATCTCAGGCCTATGTCTGAAGACCTCCAATCACATTATATTCTCTCCTAGGGCTGATCTTAGCCAACAGCTTTAATTACCAACTATATGGGATGACTCACAGATGTCTAGCTCAGTCCCTACCTCTGGGCTGCTGTTGCTCTGTGAAGCCAGATGTATACTAATTAGACTCTTAAGTTGGACAACCCAAAGGAACTTCAATGTGTCTAAAGTCCATCCAGCACCTTCCCCACCTCCCCCAGACTCAACCACCCCAATCATTGCTCTTCTGTGTTCCCTGCCTCAGGGAAGGGTATCAGGATTCACTCAGGTGCCCAAACAGCAGCCACCAGAGGACACCATCCTTGATTCCTACCTTCCTTACACTCCACATCCAATCAATCTCCAAATCCTCTTGATTCTTCTGCCTAATATGTCTTGGTTCCATCTTTTCTTCAGTCCCACACCCACTATGGTAGGGCAGATCATGACTGCTTGTCCATGACCAGATTACTACAAATCTCTCCACTCTCTCTTTGCCCCTAGTCTGACCCTCTCTTCAATGGCTTCCATCTGTCCTTTGGATAAAGGATAAACTCTATGAGTGGATTAAAAGTTCATTGAGGCTGGGCATGGTGGCTCACACCTATAATCCTAGCACTCTGGGAGGCAGAGATAGGAAGATGGCTTGAGGTCAGGAGTTCCAGACCAGCCTCAGCAAGAGGGAGACCCACCCTGTTTCTACTAAAAATAGAAAGAAATCAGCCAGCCGGGTGTGGTGGCGCACACCTGTAGTCCCAGCTACTTGGGAAGCTGAGGCAGGAGGATCAATTGAGCCCAGAAGTTTGTTTGCTGTGAGCTAGGCTAACGCCACAGCACTCTAGCCCAGGCAAGAGTGAGACTCTGTCTCAAAAATAAAAATAAAAAATAAAAAGTTCATTGATTCCAGTCCATTTCGTTTAAGAGCAGAGTGGATTCTGGACCTAGATCTCCTGGACTCAAATTCTGGGTTCTGCCCTTGCTAGTTGATGACTTTGAGCAAGTCATTTAACCCTCAGCACCTCGATTTTCTCTTCAGGAAAACGGGGATAATATGACCCACCTACTAAGGTTATTGTAAAAATTAGATAACATGCTATATGTAAGGATCTAAGTATAGTCCCTGATCATAATAAGCATATATAAAAGTCAACTATTATTCCTCATTCCCTATCTCCAATTCCACACTTCTGCCAAACTTAACTTACTTCTCCTCCTTCCTTTCACATTTGCTATTCTCTGTCCACAGTACTCTGCCAACTGGCTGTCTAAATCCAATATTTGAGTTTTGTCTTGGATGTTATTACCTCTGGGAACCTCCCCTGAACCTCACAATATGGCTTAAGAGCACAGACTCTAGAGACAGACAGCCTGGGGTTCAAACCAATTCTTAGTCACTTATTACCCCCATAACCTTGGACAGGTTACTTAACCTCTCTCTGTGACTCAGTTTCCTCCCCTGTAAAATGGGGACAATAACAGCACCTACCTCCTAGGGTCACTGTGAGGATTAAGTGAGTTCAATCTCCTGACGCTCCTAGAATAGGATCTTAGAATAGTACCTAGCCGTAGAAAGCGCCCTTTAAAGGTCAACTATTGGCATTTATCGCTAAGCTTGCTGAAGTGCAGCTCTCTAGCTGCCTTAGCCTCCTACTCTGGTTCTGAATTGCCTTCCTGCTCCAATCCTATCCTACAATTTAAAGGAAATGCTCTTTGGAGCCTGAAGAATACCCTCCCAGTCCTGCTCACCACCACCCCCAAACAAACACACACACGCGCGCGTGCGCGCGGACGAGACGGGATATCAGATAACACCTCAACTCCATCCGACTCCTCGGCCTACCAGGCCTGAGGGACCCCAAAGCAGCCTCACGGCCGCGCCGCCCCCACCCAATTCAGACTCGCGGTCCCCCTCGGCTCCACTCGGTTCTCCCGCCCCGCTCTGGGCTCCTTCAGCCCCTGGGCCCTGCTCCCGCCCGCCGGGCCAGGCCGCTCGCTGACCGGTCCTGGAGCTGGAGGTCGGGTCGCTCCCGAGGCTCCTCATAGAAGCTGATGCCCGGGTGCGTGGCCAGGGCCCGCCACAGAAACTCCTGCGTGTAGGGTTCCAAAGGCAGCGGGAAGGGCGGCACTCGCGTCTCCAGACGGCTCCACAGCGCAGGCAGACACAGGCCATCGAGCCCCTCCAGAGACACTTCGTCCAACAACGACTCCAACGCGTCCATTGCTACTTCGGTTGGCAGTGCCCGGGGCGCCTGCGCACCACACCACCAAGGGCCCTGGTCCAAAGCGCCTGCGCACAACGATCGGCGGCCCAGGGAGGCGAGTCGGGCTTGGAGCTCGCAAGAGGAGTTCCAGCGCGCCGGCGTGACGTCACTAGCTTGGGGGGCGGGCTCAGTGAGTGGCGCTCCACCGCCATTGGTCCGGAACTCCGCAGTAACCAGGGGAACTGCAAACAGTGTAGAGGCCGCTTCCGGTTCGAGCACCCGGAACCGCCGCCTCTAGGGATGGATGGTGAGTGTCCGTGGGCCCCTTCAGGAGGTCGGGAGTTATTCTCCCATCCCTCCCGAGCTCTCCGTGGGCAGGATCCTAGGCCACAGACCCCTGGACCACCACTTCCGGTCCCAAGATGTTCTTCGATCGGAGGGAAA
The DNA here is from genome assembly GCA_008086735.1 of Cheirogaleus medius. Lineage (NCBI taxonomy): Eukaryota > Metazoa > Chordata > Mammalia > Primates > Cheirogaleidae > Cheirogaleus > Cheirogaleus medius. Next base: position 17,914,398 of record VBSM01002153.1, read on the forward strand.
GGGAGGCTTAGTGGTCCGGAATGCAGAGGAGAGGCTGGGGGAGTGGTCATTCTGCCCAGATGTGGTCGTGAAGGAACCGGTACTGGCCCGGGGCTTAGTGAAGGGACTTACGGTGGGGAAGAAGTAGAGGTCTGAGGAGGACCTTGTGTGTCCTGGGTTGTGGAACTGTGGGATCTGGGAATTGGTGTGGAGGTGAGCTTGATCGTGGGGAGTCAACAGCTAGTACGAAGGGAGATATTACTGGTATGGCAAGTGGAGGGAGAATGAGAATACTCCTTTTCTGTGCTTTGACATTAATAATAATAGCCCACGTTAACAGAGTACTGTCCGGTACCAGGAACTCTGTGAGTGCTGTCAGGCAACACCTTGCTAAGCTTCATAAGAGCCTTTTGAGGTCAGTGTTACCCCATTTTACAGATGAGAAAACTGAGGCTCAAAGAAGTTAAGTAACTTGCCCAAAGTCAAACAGCCAGCAAGTGGAAGAGTAAGTGAGGAACCCAGACACTCCGCCTCTGGAGCTGAATTATGGAATTTGAGATTTGGAAAGGTTTTCAGGGATCCTTCATTGCAGAGGTTGCAAATGTCTGCAGAGGAAAGTCTAGTGGGCTGGATTGGGGCTGTCACTGAAAATCAATTATCCATCTAAAAGAGAAGCTGCTCACTGAGCTCTAGTCAGTTGTCTTCATGAGGCACTTCTCAAAATACTGTGATGGCCAATCAGTCTGAAGGCCAGAGGCAGCCTATGGGCCACCATTTAGGGATCCCTGATTAGAATCATTAACAATTGGAAGCAATCAGAAAACAGGCTACTCTAGTATCTCACTTTGCAGATGGAAAGACTAACATCTAGAGAGACTGGTGGGGTCTGTACTAGAATCCAGATCATTTTCCTTATTACAGCACCGTCCTTTCACTTCTGGGGAATTTGTTCCTGGGGAATTTGCATTTCTTTGATATTCACTGAATGCAGTGTGGAAAAAATGTTTTTAATTGAACATTCTGTCATGTGCTTAAAAGATGTCTTTGCCCTTTGTACTTTAGAGGTCCTATAAAGTGTCATTTACCAGTTTGCCTTGTGGAAAGGTCAATGTAATGTTGCTATAGAACAACCATTCTCAAACCTTTTAGCTTCATAACACCTTCATGCTTTTACCGCAAAGAGCTTTGCTTATGCATATTATATCTATGATATTTACCATATCAGAAACTAAAACTGAGAAAATCTTAAAACATTCGTTAGTTCCTTTAAAGTAGCAACAATAAACCCATTGTTTCTAAATATAAATATCATTTTTAATGAAAAACAGCTATATTTCCCCCCCAGAAAAATTAATAGGAAATATAGCATTGTCTTACATTTTCTCAAATTTGTCCCGTGTGTGGGTTAATAGAAGTAATAGAAAACAGCTAGACTCTCATTTCTGCTTTAGCATTCACACCGTTTTGTTATGCTATTTTGGCGGATGTATACAAAGAAAATCTGGCCTCACACATAAATAATTAGAACAGAGAGGAGTATTTTAATTGCCTTTTGAGATGACTGTAGACATTCTTCTTTGATACCACACTAGAATTTAGCAAGTGGCAATTTCTTAAAGGTTAGTCACCATGTGTCATCCGAAACCATATTGGTGAACTTTTGTATTGTGATATATTAAAATCTATTGGTTTACCTTGTCCTTTGATTGGTTACTTTACCCACATATGGTTATATAATATCAGCCATTGGTTATTTTGAAAATGTTGGTTTGCCATGATATGCAAATCTTCTAAATGTTGACTTTTGAAATGTCATTATACAATATCAAAAATCACACTTGTTGGCCGGGCGTGGTGGCTCATGCGTGTGATCCTAGCACTCTGGGAGGCCGAGGCGGGAGGATTGCTCAAGGTCAGGAG
>VBSM01002153.1:17920546-17932250 GCA_008086735.1 Cheirogaleus medius
GGGTCTCACTTTTGCTCAGGCTGGTTTCGAACTCCTGACCTTGAGCGATCCTTCTTCCTCAGCCTCCCATAGTGTCCTGGAATAATATATAGTTTAAAAGGCACCACCCTTGACACCTTCTCAGCTCCCTCAGGGTCTGGCCCTGTGACTGCTCTTCTATTGCTAAGTAGAAGAGGTCTTATGAGGAGCAATATGGTTGGCTGGAAGGAGGAGCTTGAAGCTCTTTGCAGAGCACTTTACATAAAAATAAGAAAGTATAACTACTGATGTCCCATGGGGTTTTGAACAACCCAGCCCTTCTAGCCTTAACAATTGCCCTATGTACATATAATTGGAGAATTTCTCAGGGAAGCAGTTCCCCCTCCAGCTTCATCTTTAGACACTTACGCACTCTTATGCCCAGAGTTATTATACTGTGCTGTATTGGGTCCATAGATGTGTTTTCCCATATTCAAAAATAGTGATTTCACCTAAGAACCTGGAGTTTTCAGTCTCTTGATAAATAGGGTGCTTTGGCCCCCTGGGCCTGCCATGTCACACAGCTCTGGTTCTTTAGTGCTGGGCAGTGACCATCTCCTTGACCTTGGACATGTGCTGATGGTTTGACCCCTTCTGGCTGGTGGTGCCAGTCGTCAGGTGCTCACTTGTGTTGAGCATGTTGGCCTCCCCTGCAGGCGTCGGGAAGCTGGCCATCTATTGAGCACACCTCATTCTTTCCCACCTTCCTGCCTCACTCATGGTGTCTTCCCTGCTGGCTGTACCCTTCTTTCAAGTGACTTCCACACTGTAGATTGCAGTGACCGGCACCACCCACAGGATTAACTCCTTCCCCATGGTGGGATTGCATAGTTCCTCATACATCGTGTTGTACCACAGGTGTGGGCTGCATGCCTTTCTCTCTCTTCGAGGGTATAGAGACCCACTCTTGTTCCTTTGTATGCCCACCACCTGGCACAAGGACTGGCACAGGTAGATCGCATGAGTGTTTGCTGGGTTGACATCGTATCCAGGAAAGAGATTAACTGACTTGCCACCTATTGAATTGCTGGCCAGTCTCCATGAAGCAGAGAGAGAAACGTTCATCATAGCCAAGCTTCTAGAAACCTTGGCTGGATCCTTTTTCTCTAGTGCACAAGTATGGTCCTCATAACATGCCCTCTCCTAGCTACCTTTACCCCTCACACCCCACAACCGCTCACTTGCTTTCCAGTGCATTCCTGCCCTGCCCCACTTCCTGTCCCAGTGAAGTCACTTTCACTCCAGCCCTTGCCTCACTTTGGAGCCTGCTGCTACTTTGACCACCCTGAGCTGATGGATTTTCTGACTTCGGGGAGAAGAAAGTTATGGGTAAAGGCAGCCCCTGGCAGAAAGCTGGAGAACCACAGATGTCTGGTCACCTGCAGGGACACCACATTTTTCTAAACTCTAAGTAACTAGCGATGCTCTGTGTGTATGTGTGTGTGTGTGTGTGTGTGTGTGTGTATGTGTTTTCTCTCCAAAGAGTCCCAAACTATTTAGATACATTTTATGAACCCATCTAAAATCACAGAAGGTTAGAGCTGGAAGGGACTTGACAAATCTAGACCAGGGTCCCATTTGGGGGAATTTGAGGTACCTCAGAATCCTGAGGATCCCATGCAGGGTCTTAAATTTAACGGCCTGCAAGAGCCAGGTAATATAAATGGCTGCAGGTAATAAAAATGACTGCTATGGCCGGGGTTTATTTCCTTATGCTGTGTATGTTGGTTTCTTTCAACACCTAAATACACTTTGCACACCCAGGAGTATTCTTCAATTTTATAAAGAAATCTACTAATTTCTTGAAACATGTGGCCTCCTCAATTTCTCCATCATGTATAAAATAGAGATAATAATTGAATCTACCTCCTAGAGTTGTGAAAATTAAATGCATTAATCGATACAACTCCCTTGGATTAGGGCCTGGCCCACAGTAAGCGCATATGTGTCAGCAGCGGTGGTAATGACAAGTCTCACTTTGGCTGGAAATGTGCACACCTGAACCTTCACTTTCATCTTTTTTATAGAGAAAAACCTCTCAGACCTGCTGGTAAATGGCACCCTGGACTTGACCTCAGTGGCAGGGAGGCAACAGGGAGAGGAGGAGGTGGGGATCAAGGGCACTGTGCCACCCGGCAGGCTGTTGGCCTCAGCTCCAGACAAATGTTGCCAGGCAGGAACGCAGGCCCTGCAGTGCCAGTTCTTTCAGTTTTTCAAGAAAATCCAGAACTCAGGATTTTAAAATGTGAAATCTCCCAAGCTTTAAATGTTGGCAGAAAAAAAACACACAAAAAAATATTTAACATTACAGAGACCAGACAAATGTGTGTGGACTGGATTCAACCAGGGAGTGACTTTGGGTCTAGTTTGATCACTGTCACTTACCAAGTGCCGAGGCCAAGGCACAGGGGAGTTAAGTGCCTGCTGCAAGGCAGCTGGGGAGTGGGAGAGCAAGGCCCAGATCTATTTCATTTTAAGCCTACAGAAGGAAACTGTGGAACACCAGGGCAGAGGATCAGACTCTCCTTCTCTCCCTGTCTTCCTGTCGTTGCTCACCATGCCAGACCTTCCTGATTCTGGACAGGAGCAGAAGGGGCAGAGCCTGTGGAGTCCAATGGAGGGGGTTCAAACTCTGACTCCGTGTATCAGCTGCATGACCTCTAGAGAGTTAGTTGCAGGCCCTAGACTCTTAAGTTGTAAGGTGGAGATTAATAATAGGACCTTCCCATAGGACTATTAGGAGACTCATTCATCTAAGACCCTTAGAAGAGGGCCTGGTGTTTAGTGGGCTCTCAGTGAAAATTAGCTATCTGGAGAAGGAACACATCTTCCTTAGGATTCTGGGGATTCTCATGCACTATTTCCCACATTTTTCAAGGCAGTTTGGCAGATCATTTTTTGGGGATGCAAACACTCAGCAGGCACTTTAGTTTGGACACGCACACATTATCACAAATGCAAAGTCCTCACTTGTATTCTGTGGGCAGCTGGGATGGGTGGATGGGGCTGGGTTCGAGTGGAAAAGGGCTTAGGAGCTTGTATGATGGATTCAGAGAGAGACCAAAATACATTTCAGCCTGAGAAGCATGTTGTCACATAAGCCACTGATTAGATTACAGAATGTGGCATTTACTCATCTTTACTATTTCAAATAGAAAAAAAAATCAATAGTTTCCAATTATCTCCAATGGCATATCAGACTTACTTTCTTATATTTTGTTTCACCATCTCAGAAAGTGCAAGGGGAAAGGGTCAGGGAAGCACACTGCCAGAGAAGATGAAGTCCTTACTGTGGTTCATAATCATGCCGCATGTCCTTTCCAGTGTCGTCCATTCAGAAATTCCGTCATTTACTCATGCTTCGATTCCAGAAATGTCTACCAATGCCTACTCCATTGCAGGCACTGTTCCAGATGTGGGGGATTTGGTGATAAAAAAGCCAGAAAGTGGCCTCCAGTTTCAAGAGATTGATATTTAGTGGGGGGAGGCAGATCACAAATGCATTACTAAGAAAAAGATAAGTGCTATGCAGAAGATTAAGGTCGGGAGGACTGGGAGCTAGTTCACTATGGGGAGGTGGGGCCCTTTAAACTGAGAGCTGGTTGATAAGAAGGAGCCCTGGACCTGGCGCAGTGGCCTGTAATCCCAGTGCTTTGGGAGGCTGAGGTGGGAGGATTGCTTGAGGGCAGGAATTGGAGGCCAGCCTGGGCAACATTGTAAGACCTCATCTCTACAAAAAAAGAAAAAAATCACTATAACATTGGGGATTAAGAAAAATAATAATAAAAGAAGGAGCCTGCATAAGACCAAGGGGAGGAGGGCTGAGAGAGGGAAAGGAGAGGGCCATGGCCCTGAGGCAGGAAGAAGTCTTGGCTCTAAGAAGCAGAAAAAAGAGGTGGGGCAGCAGGAGTGTGAGCTGGAGGGAAGGGGAAGGGGAGGTCGGAGATGTCACATGGGCCAGGCCAGGCAGAGCCTAGTCAGCCAGAGCAAGGGGTTTGGATTCTCTTCTACACGCAGAGGGAAACATTAGAGGGTCAAGCAGGCAAGTGATAGGGTCTCCTTTTATATGGCTGCCATGGAAAAATCTGGCAAGAGCAGAGGCAGAGATACCTACTAGGTGGCTATTGAAAAAGACCAGGGGAGGCCCAGTGTGGTAGGTGGCTCATGCCTGTAATCCCAGCACTTTGGGAGGCCAAGGCAGGAGGATCGCTAGAGCCCAGAAGTACCAGACAACCTGAGCAACACAGTGAGACCAATCTTTACAAATAATTTTTTTTTTTTAATTGGCTGGGCTTGGGCATGGTGGTGTGCCTATAGTCCCAGCTACTCGGGAAGTCCCAGCTACTAAGGCAAGAGGATCTCTTGAGCCCAGGAATTTGAGGCTGCAGTGAGCCATGTTTGTGCCACTACACACCAGCCCAGGAGACAGAGCGAGACCCTGCCTCTAAAGTAAGAAAGAAAAAGAGTTCAGGGGGAAAAAAGAAAACATCTAGAGAGAGATGGCGGGGCTTAGAGAGAAATGGACAGACTCAGGATATATTTGGGAACCAGAGTTCAATATTTGTGGATTGTTGAGACCCACAAAGAGTCAGCAGTGTATGAGAGAGGGAGCTAATAACTGCTAACTACCTACTGTATGCAATGCTGTTCTAAGTGTTTTACATGTATGATCTTAACCCTGACAGTTGTCTTAAATGGACTTGGACTAACAGGATACCCAAACAGGTAATGAGAGGCTGAGCCAGACAGGCTGACCCAGAACCTCCCCTCCCAGCCACCGTACAGCACTGTCCCCAGGCTCTCATCTAATTATGAAGTCTGCAGCCGGCCAAGAACGGGTGGCTAAGCATTTCTAAACCGAGCAAATCACGAAACAGTGTGCAGGTTATAAATAACCATTTCTAGCTGCCAGCTGCTGTTTGGGTTTGGAAGTGAAAGGAGGATCTTAGCCTGACTTGTTTATCTCAGGTAATATGGCAGTAAACTGGGCCCCAGAAGTCCAGTTACACAGAAAATGCAAAGGAAAAGTGACAGGGATATTGTTTCAGTCTTTCAAAGACAGAAGGTAACTTAAAGGGCCAGACCAGCCTGGCAGGGTTGAAAAGGAGTGTTTACCTGGCTTTCCAACAGTCCTGCTCTTTGCCCAATAAACTTATGTTATTTTGGTGTGATATCTTTAAAGAAGACCCCTCAAAAGGGGTACATGGCATCGAGATAAAGAAATAATAGGAAAAGTAGGAAATTTTCCAGTGCTCTGCCTAGTTATCTATTAGGTTGGAAACTAGAGGTCTGTTTGTTGAGCCTGTACAGAGCTTTAAATTTTCTTTTTAATTACTTGTCCACATTTAAAAATTAGAAGCTTTCTCATAAGACTGGACTTGCAACTTCTCTGGAAAAATCTAATCCTGCAAAACTGAGCCCACATTCCTACATGGAAACCAGCAGCTGGAGCCGAACAGTGATTACCCCATGAGGTTGGGCAGCTGCTCTGGAGGCTGCCCAGTCCCCTCCCTGTGTCCTCCCTGCCACCTTCCTGTATCTGCCTGCCTCCGACACGCCTGTGTCTTTGCAAAATATGGTGGGTAGAAGCCAGATTCAAGGTCAGGAAGCACGCAGGAAGTTGAAATGGGGCTGAGGGCGCATGGGGGTGGGGGCAGTCATGACAGTGGATCTGAGCCCATTCCTGGGCTTGAAGAAGGGCGTGCAGGCAGGCGGGCAGCAGGTTGTGCTGGGCATAGTGAGCACTGGGTTAGTAATCAGACTGGCTGGATTCAAACCCAACTTCGTCCCTTTCCTTGTTCTCTGACCTTGGACAATTTGCTTTGCTTCTCTGAGCTATTCAGTTTTGTTGCTGCACGTGGTAGGAAATCCCAAGATCTATCACTTAGAGAAGAACCTACCCGTGGTCGGTGCTCGGTAAGCACTGACCCCAGGCGAAACCAGATGGCCACACAACCCATCTGGATGGCTCTCAATGTTCCTTTACCTTTTTTTCCCTTTTCCTTTTTCCTTTCTCATCTTCTCTAGCCATTTCATAAAAACTCTGCCCTCAAATAAATGAGCAGGTCACCAAGAGCCTATTGGCTTCACTAAGAAATTGTCATTTCAATTTCCAGAAACCATATTTTGTCATCATTTCATTCTTATCTCTCATGCATTACAGATTGATCTCTTAAAAGAAGGCAGTTTGTCCTCCAAAAATATTGTATTTGTTTTCTGGCAAGCTTCAGGGTCCTGAGGTTCTCAGAGGCTTACTCCATCAGGGAGATGACAGACTGCCACCCTCTCTTGGGCCTCGGATGGGAAAGTCTACGGCATTTCTCATATTATGTTTTTACAAATTTAAATTAGCCTTGGGACATTTAATATTTTAAGTTTATTTTAGTTTTTTGAATGGTAAATAGATTCAAATAAGTCATTCAAAGATAAAAACAATATAAAAAAGTGACATTGAGAAGTCCCTCATATGTACCCTCTGGGTGGTTCTTTATACAAATAGAACCAACATGAGTATATATCTTTATTTTCCCTCCTTCTTATTCTTTCAATTATATATATATATTTTTTTCTCTAGCCTACTTCAGATTTCCCTCTTTCTCAGAGAAAAGGTTACATATTACATATACTTTCTGCCCTTGATTTTTTTTCCCACTTAAAATATGGCCATCTTTTAATAACATAAAGAAAAAAAGAAAAAAAAATATGGCCATCTTTTAATGATATATAAGAAGTAGAATATAAGGAACTTGCTCATTCTTTCTTCCGGCTTCATAGTGTTCCATTCCATTGTGTAGGTCCACCATATTTATTCAGTAGTTCCCTATTGATGGACTTACATTTTATTTATATTAATAACATTTACTGTTGCAAATTATGAAACAGTGACTACCTTGTGCACATGTTTGTTTTCTGTTTGTAGAAGTGTTTCTTCACGGCAGCTTCCTAGTAGTGATACTGCTAGCTCAAAGGCAAAATGCACTTGTGCTTTTGAGAATGTTCTCAAAATACCCTCCAAGGGGACTGGGCCGTTTGATGCTCCTGCCAGCAATGCTGTTTCTCAGATCCTGCCAAGAGTTTAGGGTCAAACCTCTGGATTTTTGCTAGTTTTATAGGTGAGAGAAAATGATATCTCAGTGGGATGTTTGTCATGTAAATTAAATCGCATAGATATTAAACTGAGTACAACATGAGTCTTCATATTTAGAAAACAGAGAGATTGATTGCCCCTCATTTTAGTGACCTAATAGAAGCACCATCACCCTACTGGTCAGGGAACAAGTTCTTTGTTCAAAACTCCTTTGTGATGGGGAAGTCCCTGCACAGGCTTTCTTGGCCTGTAAGATTTCCACTGAGTTGCTTTTATTCTCTGAGGCCCAGTGCTTCCTGCCAAGGCTGAGCATTTTACCTGAGTATACGAGAGCGAGTGTCTAATGTCAAGCCCGCCTCTGCACATTTGGCATTTTATGCCCCTTGCCATATTCTAGATCTTTTCAGTAAGCCATCTGGCTGGAAGGGAGCTCCACCTTCACTGGGGAATTATTTTCTCCTAATCCTTTTATTAATTGTTCTGGGAGCCCACAGCACATTCAAAAGCTGCATCACAGAGAGAGTTCCCTAACTCAGACTCCCTCTGAAGCACCTTCTTGTACTGTCTTTGTTCCTGTACTGGTCTTTAATGACATGGCTGAGGGACAGTGCGGTCGAGTGGTTAGGAATGCACACTCTGGGGCCTGATTGCCTGATTCAAATTAGAGCTGCTCTACTCACTAGCTGTGTGATACTGGGCAAGTTTCCTAACCTCTTTGGGTCTCAGTGCCCTCATCTGACAAGTAGGATGATAATAGTATCTATTTCATAGGGTGGATGTGAGGAGTAGAGCCCGGTACAGCGAAGCCGTATCAACCAAGCATTTCACTTTTCTGAACTCAGCGTCAGGCTCTGGCCTCCTCCCACCACCACTCCCCTCCCACCTGAAGAGGAAAATTAGAGGGAGTCATTACAATATGAATACTTTAATTAGAAATAACATAAAATTATATTTTGCATATGTATTTTCATCATGTACTATACGTTCCCATATGCATCAAATATTACATATGCATATTACCCTACAGCAATGGATAGAAAAAGCTGTGTCCTGTAGACTATACTTTACAGGTGGTCTAAGATACTTTTTCAAGGGTAATTTTGGCACCAATTTTCCCTTGCCAGACGACTTCAGAAACCAATATCCAAGGAAGATGCGACTCTCCTCTAAATGGTAGCGATGAATATTATCTGCATCTAGAGCAAAGTAAAACTCAAGTAGCAGAATCTGCTAACCATTAAAAATAAATCCTAAGTGCAGATAAAACCTTTCTTAAATCATAATGGAAGAACAGTATTATAGTTACGAAAATTCCATGCATTCACTTCTTTTTTTTTTCTTTTCCCCAGGCACACATCTGTTCTATAAAGTGAAGTACACACGTATCATTTATATTTGGCCTTACTTACTGCTTTGTAGCCGAAGCAGGCAGGTCACCTTGCAAAATACAGAGTAACACCCCCTTAATTTTGCAAGTGGCATATATTGATATTAATGTCACCTTCTTCCACTCCTCTCCCTGAGTTGTAGAAATAAATGAGATATAGGTAGGATACTCAGAGAAGCTAACTGCAGTGGACAGGGCAGTGTTACCTGGTCACAGCACTTGTGTCCTTGGCAAGAAGGAGCTGTCTCCTCATTGAGTTACCTGGAGGAGAAAAAGAGGTTCTGTGGTGTGAAGATGGGGCCAACTAGTCTGCTAGGGAGTTTAGATAACAAATGCTGTTAATTGAACAAATTATCCTTGTTAGAAAATAAGCAAATTATTTTACAGTTTAATGAATAAAGAAGCTTCTAATTAACTCTAATAGAAAGATTTGCTCTCAAATTTCAGTAGATAAGCTCAGTATTATTCTTTGTGTTAATATTTTATTTTTGTGGTCCACCTTAATTTTTTTAAATGTTCTTTATTGGTATAACAAAATTTTAAAGATGAAAAGCAAACCTAGAGAGAATTCAGCCTCACTCTTATTTAATAAAATAAAATAGGAGACTATGGCCCAAAGAGATCCTATGATTGATCTAAAGTCCCTTAGCTGGTCAGCTGTCCACAAGGACCAGATCCCCAGGAGACGGTGTGGCCAGCAAAGGAAGGGCCTCAGCCAGACTCTGGGGTCTGCCAGGCTGGCCCCTGGAGTAGCTCTGCTCCCTCCTGCTCCCTGCCCTTGCTCTGGGTCCTGTGGGGCTCTGCTGGCATCTTACTGTCACTGCTTCCACGGCTAGGACACCCTGGTCCGCTAGCAGCCCTGACCCAAACCTACTTTGTCCCTTCCAGCTCAAGGTCCATCTCCTGGCTCTGCATTGCGTGGCCTGACTACCTGCTGTCATCCACTCTGACTAGCATTAGGGCCCACTCGGAATCCTTAGACTGATAGTGCGTGGTCATGGGTTTGCGCGAGCGTTCACTCTAGTTCCTACTCCAGCTCAACAGGGATCGGGAGGTTATGAGAAAATTGGTGCAACAACCAGATCTCTTGTTGATCCCTAAATCCTGGGCCTGTGTATACGTGTGTGTGTGTATGTGTGTGTGTGTGTGTGTGTGTATGTGTGTTTAATTAATAAACTTTATTTTTTGGAGCTCTCAGCAAATTTGAGCAGAAAGTACAGAGAGTTCCCATATACACCTTGCCCACCCCAATCAGCACCCCACACTGCAGTGGTACATTATCCTAGGTACTCCTTTTCATCCCTAAATCCTAGGTTCTTTGTCTTCAGGCAAAAAGGAAAACACACACATACACACACACACGCATACACACACACTAGATATAAGTGGGTGTCTATGGAACACAAAGGCAGGCATGTAGTCAGTTTAAGTTTACTTCATTCTGTCCTGGCATCCTGGCCTTCCATGTTAGTCTGCCCCGAGGCTGGCATCAAAGCTCACACAGGGAGATAGCCCTGCCCTGCCCCTTTCTCCTCTCTGTCACTCAGAATCAATTCCAAATTCCTGGGTCTGGGATTCTGATTGGCTACAGTTGAGTCAATGGTCCATCCCTAGTGCAGCAAACTGAGGTTTGAGGTGTGGGATCGTGTGTAGATATGTCTGCCCTGGGGCCCACCCTGTGGCTAGGGAGGAGAGAAAGAGAGAAGAGGGCAGTTTAGGGTGTCATTATGAGCTGAGCAGATGATCCAAAAGCTGTCTACCATTCCATGATACTGTATAATCCATAGTCTGTAAATTCTTCAGTGGCCTCTTTTCTAAATCCTTTTATATTAATATTATTAACATATATTGGCCCCAGAGTTTGGCCATTGCAAGAGGTTCATCCTTGGACCTTTGCTCTTCCCCTCATTCACGCTTTCTTGGAAAAAGCATCATACTTTGAGCATTGTCACCAGCTATGACCTCTTGGCACCCCCATTCGAGTATAGACCCACTGAAAGTGACCACATCCAAAGATGAACATGTTTTCTCTGAGACTGTGTCCCCATCTTTGCTCCTGCCTTCTGAGTTTTCTTACCTAATGGGACATGTGATTGTGGCATCCTCACAAATAGCCATTTGGGAGTGAAGCTGGGCAATTTGGGAGATACATTTAAAATGTAGACTGTAAACAGATTCCTGTTTTATATTTTAAAACCAAAGCAACCCATTGATTTTCCATCAAGGGATTCTTTTACAATGGACACTTCCATAAAAGTTGTGAAAAGTATACTTGAAGCAGCATATTTAAACATTATGATGTCAGTCTGTTGAATTTATGCATACCTTCAAATGTTAGTCTTCTAGCTTTCTGAGAAAAGCAACAATTCTCTCTGAAATTGCCCATTATGTGAAATGCGAGTGATTACCACTAATTCACACCTGCACCATCACCTATGTGGTGAATCTGGGGGGTTGGTACAGCACATTGGTATGCACTCATCAAAGGTTGTGTGTATGCACACAGTGGAAGGCATTTTTGTGGAAGGCATTTTATATAATTCCAAACAATTTAATAAAAATGTAATTCAACTGGGAAAACTACAGTCCGTCGGCCCTTTCAGAGTACAGATAATGTTCCAGATTAAAGGGCTGGAGCCTTGTTCATTATAGTCAAATAACGTGAGTGTGTGAATTACCATTTTCCTTGCTGTTGGACTATTTCAAAAGTGTGCCATTTTCCCATTATAATAATAGGCTGCATTTTCTTAAAATCATCTGATTATGATTGGTCTCATCTATTCCGTTTGCAAATAAAAAGCTTTTGCGGTGACAAACTAGCTGTTCTAAAACAGCCTTCATCTCCGATTCTGCTTTTGAACCACTGCAGGTCAGACTCTGCGAAAGGCTGACAGAAGCCGGTCCTGCTCACGGGAGAAAAAGGAGGTAAGCGTGTCTCTGGTGAGGGCTGCTGGGATGCCACTCTGTTTGAAAGGACCTGAGGAACAGGGTGGCGCATAAGTATTCCTGGATCTCCCACTCTTTTTCTCTTGGAGTCCCAAGCTTGAATCCTGGAGCAAATGCTGGTTAGTAACTAGACTTTCAACCCAGTGTCACTTGTGATAATCATCTGTTACTGAGCATATCAGTTAGCTTTGTCTGTGTAACAAGTCACCCCAAATTTTAGTGGTTTAAAACAACAACCACACATTTAGTTCCCGATTCTTTTTTTT
>VBSM01002153.1:17945271-17964411 GCA_008086735.1 Cheirogaleus medius
AGCCAACATCCTCTGACCGCTCTGCCCAGCCCCAAGACAGCCTCGAGGGCTCTCCTGGCATCGTGTTTTTGCACGTGCTGTTCCCCTTCGGCATGCCCTGCTGCCCCTCTTCCGCCCTCCCCCATCCTCCTGGTGAGCTCCTTTACAATCCAGTGCCTGGTTCTTTCCTCGGGAGAGCCCTCCAAGCCCCACCAGCAATGCCACGCCCTCCGCTCTACCCACCACCCCACATGGCGCAGGTGTCTCCCTCGACCTGCCACATTGCACTGGAGCAATTGATTTTCTGCTTCCAACCCTCTACTCCAAGTTCCTGGAGGCCAGGGATTTTGTCTTCCTCCCTTTCCTTCTGTTCCTCCTTGTTCCCTCCTTTCTACACATACCTTATAAGCACCTCGTGTGTGCCAGGAACTGGTCGGGTGCTGGGAGACACAGCAGTGAGCAAGCTGGCACCGTCCCTGCCCTGGTGGGTCTGGAGTCCTGATGTGGGGTGGGGCGCCACAGACAAATGCACAAAGAGATGCTTTCAGGGGCTGGGAAGGGCAGCAGGGTGAGGAGGCTGGGGATGGAGTAGAGGTCCCTGGAAGAGGAGACACAGGCCAAACACGCTCACCCTAGAGCAAGCGGGAAACATTCTAGGCAGGGGAAACAGCAAGGGCCGTGTCAATGGAAAAGAACCCAAACTCCGTAAAATAGTTTAAAGAGGTTTGTTCTGGGCTGAATATGTGTGACCATGGCCCAGAGAGCCACACCCAAGAAGCCTTGAGCAAGCGATCTCACCATGGTTGGCTTACAGTTCGGTTTGTACCTTCCAGGAAGACAGGAATTACACACAAAGTCATAGATCAATACATGGAAGGCATACAAGGGTTTGGCCCGAAAAGACACGATGTCTCAAAGCAGGGGCTTTTAGGTTATTGGCAGGTTTAAAGATTATTTGATTTGTGATTGGTTATGAGGAAATGAAGCTTTGTCTAAAGGTTTGGAATGTTTTAAGTTAAGGAAGTCTGTTAATCAGAGACAAGCCACCAGATGTATACCCAGACTCAAGTGATCTGTAAAGTAAATTGAAGACCTGCAAGTGTGGTTTAATCTTTGTCTTGGCCGGGCGCAGTGGCTCACACCTGTAATCCTACCACTCTGAGAGGCTGAGGTGGGAGGATCGCTTGAGCTCAGGAGTTCGAGACCAGCCTGGACAAGAGCGAGACTCCATCTCTACTAAAAATAGAAAAAATTAGCCAGGTGTGGTGGTGTGTGCCTGTGGTCCCAGCTACTTGGGAGGCTGAGGCAGGAGGATCGCTTGAGCCCAGGAGTTTGAGGTTGCTGTGAGCTGTATTGATGCTATGGCACTTTAGCCAAGGCGACAGAGACTCTGTCTCAAAAAAAAAAAAAAAAAAAAAAAAAAAAGCTTTGTCTTGCATAGCCTTAGGCCTGTTAATGAGTTACAAAGGACATCTCCAAGAAGGGAAGGGGCATGATGAGGCATGTCTGACCTCCCATCTCATGACCAGCAACTCAACTTTAAGGTATTTCTGGGGTCTCCTTGGCCAAGAGTTGCTCCATTTAGTCAGCTGGGGGGCTTAAGATTTTATTTTCGTTCACAGCAATGACCCTGAAGAGAAATAGCCAGAAGGGCTAAATGGCTATTGGGATGCGGTGGGGCTGGGGAAGATGGAAATAATTTGGGAGGGTGGTGGGGCCAGACTACCTTCAGCCTTGTCTGTCTCTAGCCCTTACGAATGGCCCAACCCATAGGAGAAGCTCAGGGAACATTTGTAGGCTAAATTAGAAGGGAGTGCTCGCTCCTCTTCAGGGGACTCGTGGCAGTCCCTGGGGTGTGCCTGAGCATCTGTTCAGACCGCCCCACCTGCTGGGCTGGTGGAGACAGGTGTGGTCCTGGTGCTAGACGCCCTGTGTTGGGAGGCTCATTCCCTTAGCAGAAAGAGTTCTCTCCTGCAGAGCAGGTGCATGGAGGCAGGGCTTGGCAGAGGGAAAATTCTACTGTGGCTGCCTCTCTCCTCCCATCAGGCCAAGTGGCCAGTCCTTCCAGATTGAGAGGCTCTGACAGGTAGAAACAGCCCTAAATCAGTTTCACTAATAGCACCAGCCTGGGAGAATCGAAAGAGCTCCCCTCCTTTCTTCCTCCTTAATAGTCTGAAGCTGTTTGCGCCTTTTGCACTGTTTATACTGCCTCAGGGCTAAGCCTCCTCCCAGCTCGTGGAGGAGGGTGGGAGCTGCCTCCGCTCTGCTACCGGCAGGCCCTTTGGAAAGGGTCTGAACCTTCTAGCCCTTCTCTTCTCAGGACTCCCTTAAAACCTAGGTAAGATGATGTCGGGTCTTCCCAGAACACTCCAGTAGCTTCCTGGCCCCCTCAGTGTAAGGCTGGAGTCCTCCCCGTGGCCTGCAAGATCCCCAGCCTCTGGCCACCTGTCCCACCCTCCTCCTCCCAGCTCCCTGCCTCACTTACTCTGCTCTGGCCTCGATGGCCTCTGAGCTCTTCCCCAAATGAGCAGCACGCTCCCACCCCCTGGCCCTTGCAGGTCCTGCCACCTGGAACCCCTCTTTGACCAGATGCCCTCAGGGTGCACCTTCTTCATGACCACCAGGTCTCCGCTTGAATGTCACCTCCCCAGAGAGGCCTTCTCTGATCCCCCTGGTGAAAGCAGTCTCTCCCTGCCAACTATTCCCCATAGCACTGACCACTAGCCCCTAGATCAGTGCCCAGCCAGAGGCGGTATTCAGTGGATAGTGAACGAATGCACGATGTATAAAATGAAGTCCATGACGCCCACCTCCCAGGGTTGTGCGAGTGTGGAAGTTCTGGCACCGTGTTTCCCAATGTGTGTTTTGCATACCTCAGCCGCCTTGTAGGTGGCATGTAAACATTTCCTGTTTTAGTAGGTCTGTATTTATGTCTACAGTTACCTTCTGGCAAGTGATAATGATTTTCCATTTATGGCATTAATATAAAGTTTCCTTTTTAAAATAAACTCATTCAAGATTTTTGAAAAATCTTCTATCTTTGCTAGCCTAAAAGATAGTTTATAATATACTTTGCAGTTTTCCAAGAAAACTTTTCTGAGAATAAAAAGAAATGCTAATTATTTTCTATTGGATATGGATTGAAAATGATTTTTTTAGGTAGCTATGGAAGAAAAACATTTTCATACAAGTACAGCATACTGTGTCCTGAGATCCTAGATTCTGCAATGATATTCTATAAACCCTGAAATTAAGTATAAAATCTTGGTAGCAGTAAAGAATGGCACATAGAAGGTATGGTAGTAATAAATGTAAGTCTAAGGTATGTGAAAAATAGCCCAAACTGTCCCTTTGATTATCCATCTGGTGTGTGCATAGGATGTGATATTTTCTTAGGATGTCTACCTCAGGGCATGAGAAACTCAAATGTTTGCAGCAGTGTTTTGTGTTGTTTTGTTTCACCTCTAGGGGGCAGTATCAGCCATTGCTTTAGGTGTTTGTTGCTTGGCTTCTGTTGCAATACAGGCACATTGAATGCAGAGTATTGTTCCTTTTTTTGGGATGAGAGTACATCTGATACATTAGCAAATGCAGTAAAAACCAGGCTAAGAACCACACTTTTTCATTCAACTAATATGCACTGAGGACTGGGACACAGCACTGGGACACAACAGAATCACAGGGAGAACAGAGGAGTTGGCACTTGGAGTGGGTTTTGAAGGAAGAGTAGGAGTTCTGCACCACAAGATCCATTCGGGTCATTTTTTATTGTGGGCTTAGGGCCATTGGGAACATTCACTGAGGTATCATTTAATCCACCACTAAATGCTTCTCTGAGCTCTTGGACATGGCACAGACATTGGATTCAGATGCCACCAAGGATTAGCTCTACCACTGTACCACCCCGAACTCAGCCGGGTAAAAATCTCACGTGCACGCATACACACACGCGCACACACAATCCAAACTGGCTTGAGCAGAGAAAGGAATGTATCAGCTCAAGTAACTGAAAAGTCCAAGATAGTGCTGGCTTCAGGCACAGCTGGATATGGGAAATTAACCACTGCTAAAATAATCTGGCTTCTATCTGGTCTGGCTCTCAATGTCCCCGATTCTGCTGCCCCTATGTAGGTGTCACTGTGGGGCAGATTTCTCCATGGAACGTATAAAGATGTTCATAATGGTGCCCCTAATAAGCTGATAAAAGTTACTTCTTCCTCTGTGTGTGAAAAAATGACATCTTCCTTTCTTCCCTAGTAGTTCTCGGCTCAGATCAGCTAATAATTCCAGGAGAGGAGAGATAGGATTTTTCCAGGAGATTCAACCAATTCCTGAATTGAGTTTGTTGGCCTCGCTTGGGAGGCCTGGCAAGCCCTGAGCCATCACAGGGCCAGGGAGATGGAATACACTGGCCAGGCCTAGGTCACGTGCCTGCCCTTGCAATCCGGGAGTGTTATTTCCACCCACACCACATGGACTGAGAGTGAAGGAGAGGTGGTTTCCCAAAGGAAAATCAAAGTGATGTAACCAGAACAGTGCCCGCTGTCTTCTCTCAGAGGCTTTGTGGCCTTCAGGCAATTGGCTTCAGCTTTCAAAGGCACAGTTTCTTCCTTTGCAAAGTGGGGAGGATGATCCTAGAGCATAGGAATATTGTGGGAATTAATAAGCACCATGGAGGGCATGAGGAATGGCAGTTAAGGTGGCCTGAGGAGCTGGGCCCCTGTAACCTGGAATCTTGTCACTCATAAATCATCCCCCAGTTAGAGTGCAGAGTTGGAGGTGGGCAGGGGGGGATGGAGTGACTCGGGTGTGTGAAAGTGCTCTGTGAACACGCAGGGCCCCCAGACACAGTGTCTTTGTGGCCTCTTTATTAACCCATCCTAAGTGATTGTTCTCTGCGGGGACCTGATGCCAGCAGGGTTAGGTCCCTGTGCTCTCAAGCCCTGGAAACCAACACTGCGCTTTCTTTCAGCTGCCTGTTAACAGCGCTGGCACTTACTAAATCAGCCCCGTTTAGGAGAATTCCAATAGTCTGGCCTCAGAGGAGTACGTGATCTCTGAAATGTGGAGTCGGTCAAACGTCTTTAAGTGCTGATTTTTGGCGTTTCATTCCAATTCCAGTTTTCTTCCCCCCCCAGAGAGAATTAATAACATGGCCATTGACAAAATTCTATGCCTTCCCTGGGGCTAGCGTTGGGGATGAGGATGATAAGGGAAACTATAAAGACAATGAGACTTTGCTTTCATGCCACATCCAAACTCCTTAAACCCTTTGTTGTGTGTCACTCACTCCTCCCCGGCACCCACCACTCTAGTTGACCCAGCTCCTGGCCCATCCATGAACGTCGTATGCTTTTTCAGGCGCCCGAGCCTTTGCACATGTTGATCCTGCTACCTAGAATGCCCTTCCCTTTTCTTGTTGCCCAGGTAGCTCGAATGTCTCCCACGTATTCCTTCACTCAACCACTTTGAATGGAGGGCCCCAGCTGTGTGCCAGGCACTGCTCTGGGGGCTTGGAATTCACAATGAACAAAACAAAGCTCCCTGCCTTCATAGAACTTTCATTCTAGTGTGGGGTCAGCCCAATGAATAAAAGACATGATAAATAAGATAAACTAGACATTGTGTTGAGGGGATGGGGAGTAGGGGGCTGGTGTGTGTGCACAGCTTGCAAGTTTAAATAGGGTGGTCAGGGGAGACCTCACTGAGAAGAGACGATCTGGGCCTGGTCTCAAAGCAGGTGAGGGCATTTTCCTGGGAGAAGAGCATTCCAGGCAGAAGGAATAGTGGGTCAAAGGCCCTGAGGTGGGGACGTGGGTGTGCTAAGGACACTGGAGTGAGGAGGAGGGTGGTGTGGTAGGAGGTGGGTTAGAGATGGGGTGGAGGCCTCATGGCCATTGGGAGGGCCTTGTCCTAGAGGAGCCCGCTTGGGGCCCTGAGCAGAGGAGTGACATGATTCCACACACCTTTCTTCAGGTCTCCCTGGCTGCAGCAGGGAGAATGGACTGCAGGGACAGAGGCCAAATCAGTAGTCCAGTCAGGTCCCCGGACCAGCGTGGGAGCAGGGGGTGGGAGGGGGAGTAGTCAGATTGGGATATACCTTAGTTTATGGAGCTGATGGATTAGATGTGGGGTAGGAGAGGGATCGTGGCTTTGAAGGTGACTCCAAGGACGAGGGCCTGGCTGTGCTCTCAGAGGCCTTCCTGGTCCCCTTATTCAGACCCTTGGCATTGCATTTGGTACATTTTATTATAATTATTTGTCTCCTTTTGGGGGGCTGAGGTGGTAATCTGATGAAAGTTATGGATTCTCTTCGCAGAAAAATACCCTCGTGCTTTCAATTGAACGGGTGTTCCCAGAACGCTCTGCGGGGCCCCTGGACAGTGTGTGGTTACTTGGCTGGCTGCAGCTGCGGCGTGCGGCTGCACAACGGCAGGAGGTACCATTCACACTGCACATGACACGAATGGGGGCTGCGCTGCCGGTTGAGTACAGCCTACACGGGCACGTTGGTATCTGAATACGCACTGGCCAGAGCTTGCGTTAAGCCCTGCTCGCATATGTAAGCAGGCTGGCCTCCCAGTGAGCACTTGGTAAATGTTTGCTGGAAAACGCTGATGATAAACTTGGCATTCTACAGGGTCCTCACCCTCGGTTCCTTAAGTATTCATACCTCCATTTCATCGATAAGGAAATAAATCTTCGGCCCAATGAAGGGTGCCGTGCCAGGGAGAGGCAGAGTCTGGTGTCCGACCAGGGTTGTGGTGAGGATTAACCAAATTGGCATGGAAAGGGGTCAAATAGTGCCTGGACAGTGGTGACGCCCGGACTGGAGCCAGGCTCCCACGCAATATTCCTTCTCCTGCCCCTTCCCATGCTACGGGTCTGCCCTCCGGAATTTATAATCCAACTGGGGAATCGATAAGAAAAGCAAGAAAGAAAAAGATCTCAAATTGCTTCTATTTTAATTCTTATAGCAGCCCTGTGAGATAGACCTTATTATGCCCCCTTTTTACAGACGAGGAAACTGAGGCTCAGAGGAGATAAACAGCAGAGTTCTGGACTCACCCTGAGTCTCCAAATCCCCAGATAATTAGGGAGCAATATGCATAGTTAAATGCTAACAACTTAGCATTTAATTATATCCTATTTCACACTGTATTGTGTATAATTTAATACTAATTGCAAGGTTTCAGAATGAACTGAAGTTGGGGGGGTGCGGAGAATGGCAAGGGAACCTTTTTCATGAAACCTTTTTCATGGGGACTTTGGGAATGAGCTGGGTCTTGGAAAGTCTGTGAATGGAGGCTGGAGGGAGATGGGGTGGATTTCTGGAAAAGGGAATAGAATGATTAAGGCATCAGGTTAGGAGTGAGTATGGGGTGGGGAGGGAGAGGCTAGGATAGTGCTATTTCAGTATTGGAGCTCTGGAAATGTGAATATAACCGATGTTCGTTGAGAACTTTGTAAACACCAGGTATTGTGCTAAGACCTTGCCACTGTTATTGTATTTATCCCTTGTTTAACCTTGTAAGGGAAAGAAAAGTCCAACCAGACAAGTACTGGCATTGCCCCCACTCTACAGATGAATTAAGTGGCAGTATTGGAACTTGGAGCCAGGCCTGGACTCCAAAGCTCATGTTCTTCCCAGCTCAAGTTCAAAGATAATCTGACTGGAGGTGGGGTATCGCGAATAATGAGAAATAAGATTGGCTAGTCTAGGGCCTTGCTACTCAAAGTGTGGCCCGTGGGCATTAGCTGGGAGCTTGTTAGAGGTGCAGACTTGGGGCCAGGCGTGGGATTATAGGCTGGCCTGTAATTCCAGCACTTTGGGAGGCCAAGATGGGAGAATTGCTTTAGACCAGGAGTTCAAGACCAGTGTGGGCAACATAGCAAGACCCCATCTCTAAAACAACAACAACAAAAATTAGCCAAGTGTGGTGGCACACACTGTAGTCTCAGCTACTCAGAAGGCTGAGGTAGGAGGATTGCTCAAGCCCAGGAGTCCGAGGTTACAGTGAGCTATGATGGCACCGCTGCACTCCAGCCTGCGTGGCAGAGCAAGACCCTGTCTCTAGGGAAAAAAACAACAACAAAAAACAGACGTGGGCACCTCCCAGTCCTCTTGAATTAGAATCTGCATTTTGTCACAGTTCCCAGGTGATTTATATGCGCATCACAGGGCTGGTGAGAAGTGGGGATGGATGGATGCTCCCGTTCAAGTCTCTCTGATGACATCCCCTCCCGGTGGAGGAGAATAGTTACATTCCCTGCAGGGTTTGAGGTGAAAGCCCAGGGCGGCCCAGCACAAGCTGACATCTCTTTGAAGTCCCATATTTCATCTAAAAATGTCATCAAATGTTTCATTCCATACCATAATATAGCAACGGTCATTTTAATATTTCAAAATGGTTATGTAAATTGCCATGGAGTAGGATCTGTGTTCCGGGAAGATGCATGGGATGGATTTCCTTGTATCTTAAATGGGGTAATAATAACTACTTCAAGGGCTGCTGTGAAGATCAAAGGAGAATCACGTATTTGGAAATGCTGCGTAAACTGTTCGCACGATACACGTATTGTTATTCTGGAAGGAACTGAGAATCGTCCCCAGATCCAGCATCATGCAAAGCAGCTCTCCCAAGGGCGGAGGTCTCATGTACCATTCTTGCACTCAGGGTGAGGCAGGGCTCAGTCCCAGGAGAGGACAGAGGAACTTCTTTGGGCATCTCAGGAAGCCAGGAAAATAAAAGAGTAGAGAAAGCTTATTGCTAGTTTGATTTTCTTAAAAAATTCCTTGTAATTTCATAATAGCACTCTTTCTTACTATAGCTCACTTCCTGGTAGGCCAGACTGGCTAGCAGGAAAGCCCCAGTAAAACTCAGATGTTTCAGAGACATCAGGATAGAAGATGGGGGTACCACATCCTGTTCCCAAGTGGGTCTAGAGAGAGCGGTGTTGGGGAGGCAAAGTGGGGGTGACAGGGGAAGAGATAAGCAAATGGCAGCAACCTGGGGTCCTGCAGGAAACAGGAGGAGAAAGGAGAACCAGGCTGTCAGCCCTGGACTAGGAGTGACTGTCTGGGCTCCCCATCCAGAGGGCCGTGTTTCCTTGTAATCAGAGGGAGAAGTGAAGACAGGGAGAGAGACTCAAGACAGGTGAGATGGAGAGAGAGACAGACAGACAGATACTGACTGTCTACAACCGAGGGCAAAGGAGGAAAGGTGGCCGGAGAAGACACAGGCAGAAAGCCACGTGGGCAGGCAGGGAGTCTCATTCAGTACTGCAGTCGCCAAGGAAGAGAATCTGGGGTTAGCAGTTCCCCATGGCCTGCAGCAGTTGGAAAGGATGAGGAGAAGGACCATGACATTTAGTTAAGGTGGTCCTGGGTCACCCTTGGGTTTTAGTAAGATAATGGGGTTAAAGTGAGATTTTTAGGAGAGAAATGTTGGGGAATCTTTTTTTCCTCTCTCTCTTCTCCCCATGATAATCATTAAGATTCCTACACAGATTGCATTTGTTACAAATGTCCTAACTCGCCATTTAAAACTTAATCCCTCTAACTTGCTATAACTTGCGACCAGTACCAAGTTGATGTTGTATCTTTAATCCGTTACTTGGCAAAAAGTTCTTTAAGAGACGGCAAATCTCGGGCGGGCGTGGTGGCTCATGCCTGTAATCCTAGCACTCTGGGAGGCCGAGGCGGGAGGATCGCTCAAGGTCAGGAGTTCAAGACCAGCCTGAACAAGAGTGAGACCCCGTTTCTACTATAAATAGAAAGAAATTAATTTGCCAACTAGAAATGTATAGAAAACATTAGCCAGGCATGGTGGCGTGTGCCTGTAGTCCCAGCTACTCGGAAGGCTGAGGCAGAAGGATTGCCTGAGCCCAGGAATTCGAGGTTACTGTGAGCTAGACTGACGCCACGGCACTCTACTCCGGGCAAAGAGTGAGACTCTGTCTCAAAAAAAAAAAAAGACGGCAAATCTCAAAGCATTGTTTATGGTATGATTCCATTTTTGTTTAAAAGAAGGTACCCGTTTATGTATATTATGAACAAAGAAAAACATTCAGAGGACTAGATATCAAATTATTACAGGGGTTTTACTGGTATATGTATATGTCCACTTTAAATATATGACATTTATTACACATTAATTATCCCTCTTTAAGGCTGTAATAAATTATAATAGTGGTTATCTCTGATGGTTAGATTATGGCATATTAATTAAAATTCTTTTGGCTGCATATGACAGAAACTCAGCTGAAACTTCTAAAGCAATAACTGAATTGTCCAGATACTTCTTCATGCATGGGTGGATCCAGGGACTCAAATGATGTCATTAGCAATCCATTCCTCTCCAGTCTCTTGGATCTGCTGTCTTTTTTATTGGCTTCACACTCAGATAATTCCAGGCCTGCATCTCATTGGCTCAGCACCCGAGTGGAAAGAGTGCAGTTCTTTCCCAAGAGTATCAGCGAAGTCCCAGGGCTGACTTGGATCCTGGCTCACTCCCGAAACAGTGACTTGGTGTGGCTGGGGGAAGCACTCTGTTGATTGGCAAGGCCAAGGTCATGTGACCCAAGAGGAGCACAAAGACACTTTCAAGGGCACCTAAGGAAGCCAATGAACTAAGAGGGGCTGCATGGTTCCTTAAAGGGAATCCACACCCTGTTGCGAGAAGAGGAGGAGCAGAACCGCAAATGTCCACCTCCAGCGTGCCTTTGCTCCCTGGGTCAGATATTTCTGTAATGACTGCATTGCTTAACATAAACCTGCACTTCTCCTGCAATGGCAAGGGGAAAATGAGATCCCCTTTTAAACAACGAATGTGAGTTGCATCTGGTTATGACAATCAAGATAACTAAATTATGAGTGTTGAGAAAACAGTAAAGCCCAAACCTTGTCAGAGCCCTTGACTTTATGGGGCACAGGAGGCGGATGTAGTAGCGAGACTGGGGAGCTGACCTTCTCCTTTTCGTAGATTGTTAAAGTTGTGTACGCCTGAGACCCACTGGGCCATCAGGCAGTCTCTGGGGCTCTGGGTCGCCAGAGTGATGCGCCCAGGGAGCTGGGCCTTCGTCACAGGCCAGCCTCTGCCTCTCGGCTTCCTGGGCCTGTGTGGCAGGGCCCCGGGCTCTCGGTCAGTGCTCCCTGCATTCCGATATCACACTGCTTTGTTTCTTCGTTTCAGGGTTACACTAAGGACATGGTGACAGACTTTGATGAGAAACATGATGAGTATTTAATATTGCTCCAGCAGAGGAACCGGTAAGATGAAGCCGCTCGACGGCAGCCCTTAATATTAGCCACAAATAAAAATCTATTTAGATTTATTAACAGCATGCAGGCCCTGCTGCACGTAGCAATAGGATGCAGAGGCTTAGAACGTGATCTGCAATCTCAGCTCCTGTTTCTCCATTCACTGATTTAATTGCATCTTTGGATTGAGCTGTTGCAAACTGTTCAACATGTAAGTGCCGCCTCTTGCCACCCTGCTTCTGTTCTGGGAGAAAGGTAGGATTGTCAAGAAAGGCTTGAATTTGGCAGGGCTTGTGCAATAGTCACCTGAATAGCCCAGTCTGCAATCTTACAGGCTTTGACGGTCTCTTGAAATCTGAGTCTATAATCATGTCCTGTTACATAAAGGTGGAGTCATTTTACATTTGTTTTGAAGTTGGTCGATATGTCATTTAAAGTTAAGACTGATTTTGTCTCTAGAGTGCTGCTTCTTGAAAAAGCGTGCAATAGGTGCGATGCTTAGTGATCAAGGTCAATGCGTTGTGGTCTGGTTTGAAAGAGGCGTCACCTCCTCGGTGCCTTTGCAGGGCTGAGAGGGTTCATTTTCAATTCACTGTGGTTTGTCTTCAGGCCTTGAACCTTGCAGCAAGCTGGACTTGCAAACTCAGATTCTAGGAGATGCCAGGCAGTGAGTGAAGCCCGCTCAGGGGGGCAGTGGGCACCTGGAGCTCTCATCTCCAAGCTGCTCAGCTCAGGACAGTTGTTTGTGGGAAAACAGTCCCCTGGGGTCCTGGTCTTCCAGGTTTGCCAAAGAAGCTGGAAATCTAGATTTGTGTTGTGAAATCTCCTGAGTTTTGAAATGTTGGTAATGAATTCAAATTAAAGCACAAAGCAAACATAACACTGCAGGCCCACAAAACTGGTTGGACGAGGGGGAGGAAATGAGCTGGGTACTAATTTGGACCCCTGTGTTATGGGAGGGGGGTTGGGGTCTTGCAGACAAGAGTCTTGGTCGGGGAGGTAGTGTCATCCTGAATGTAGATTCAGCCCTTGTCTCACCGATTGGACTCCTAGTGGTGTCAAAAGGGGCCCTGGTGGCATGTTGGGTGGGACAAGTTTTTGTGGTACAGGATGGTCCAGTGCATTGTAGTAGGAGTTTAGCATCCCTGCCCCCCAGCTCCTTTAGTAAATTCCATTGAGTCCCCCAGTATCTATGACGACAATACCTGCCCCAGCAAGGCAGCGCCATCCTTGGTGGAGAACTTCTGAACAGATAAACTCTCTGCGACCTGCTAGAAACGCCATGATGGTGTCCTCTGTGCCCAGCTGCTCTGCGCTCATCGCCCGCCATCCCAGCGCCAACCTCCAACTAGAATAGCGAAGGCTCGTGCTGATTAGACCAGTGTGGGTTTTTGTCATCATTAATGCCACAGAGTAGGATGTTTTTATTCAGTTTCTGGCAGGCTGGATGGTGCCACCAAACACCTGGGTGATCGTTTAATCATCTACATGTGACTTGTCTGGGGAGAGACTGTCATAGTTCCTTATGAGCAAATAGTTTCTCATTAATCAAGGGATCAATAAGTGTGCAAAGAGGTACTGGCTGATAGCATAAATGAGAATTTTCAGAGACAAGGTTGCAGCACAAAGGCAATTAAAAACTATATCAAAAAGGAGTTGCCATAAAAGTCGGGGGGGATGTGTTGCCACAGAGAGGGAGCTGTCTTGATGATGGGATGTCAGAAGGTACAGGTGGAAAGAAACACCTTCAGTGGAGCCCTGTGAAGAACGGGAAAGCCGTGAGCTAAGGTTGAGTCAAGCCTCAAAGGAATCTTTTGCAGAGTACCAGCCACATGCTAGGCGCTTGACCCAGCCATTTCACCTTGTCTGCGCACTACCCAGAGAGGCAGACAGGGTTATTGAACCCATTTTACAGACAAGGAAGTAGAGTCCCAGAGGAGTGAGCAACTTGCCCCAGGCCCCATAGCCAGGAAGTGGTGGAGCTGGGCTGTATTTTAGGTTTTGTTTGACGTTGTCATAAATAATCAAGAGGCGAGAAAACTGACTGGATTGCCTGTGGCCGTGAAGTTCACTAAGGAGGGATTTTGTGGGAATACACTGCAATTTGCTCGGAAACCTAGTTATATGACAGGTCGAAAACCAGCCCCTGAGCTTTACAGTGGGCATTGAGGGAAATGAAGACTCAGGCTGCTTGTCCGGGCTGCCTGGGACCCTCGAGGGGGGTGTGCAATCACTGGAGTGAATTCTTAGCAGGGATCTGCCCAGGGCACAGCTGCCATAGATGCTGGGTAACATTCTTCCATTCATTCGGGAGGATTTCATCGAGTGCCTTGTAAGTGCCCAGTGTTACCAGTAGTGCGAAGGTCAGCTCTATGACGAAGCCCAGGAAGCCCCAGTTGGGAGCCGTTGCTCCCTCCTCTGCTCCTTGCTCAGAGGCCCCTGTTGCGTGGTGCCTGGTGTTGGAGGCAAGAAGCAGCAGAACGGGGTAGGTGACAGCACAGGCTCTGGAGCCCCACGTGGGCGGTGGCTTACTAGGGGCCGGAACTTAAATCCAGACTCAGCTGCTTCTGTGGCTTCCTGATGAAACAGGCCAATGGTGGAACCTAAGTCCCAGGGCCATTGGAGGATAAAATCCCACAGTAATCCCACCAGCCAAATCAGCGATCATCGTCATCATGATCATCCTCTTAATATTAAACATGTCCTCTGCCCAAGTCGATATCCAGGGATGACCCTGGGAGAACTCCTAGGTGGACCCTTGAGATAAGTGAGGTCTGGTGGAACCACGTGGCTCGCCCGCATGCCATGGCAACCACGCCGCTCAGAGGCCGGAGACAGAAGCCCAGTCACAATCAGGCCCTGCCCTCTGTGCTCCCCAGCTCTTCCTCACCATCTGGGTCCCTGCTGTGGTGGCCCATGAGGGGGACAGTCCTCCCCAACCACCCCAGCCCTCAACCATGCAGGTCCCCAGTCACACACTCCCTCATGACACCCTGTGCTCCTAACTCACTGAGCCTCCACTTCCTCATCTATGCAAAGGAGCTCTGCACAGGTGACTCCAAAGGTCAGGTAAACTGGAAATGGTGGCTGTGACATGCACCGGGAAAATGATATCTGTGAATAGTAGGATACTCAGCCATGTCCCCTGCTAAACCTTGGGGCCACTTTTCCAGAAATAGGTATTGAAAGCATTCTCCATTTTCCTTACCATGGCTGACGGGACGATGCCTGTGCCCAGGGGCTCGGATTCCAGTGGGGAGGGAGGGATGGAGTATAAACAAACACACAGATAAAGCATAGTGTAATGTCAGCCAGTGTGATATGTGTGCCGTGAAAAAACTCAAACCGGGAAGAGCGTAGAGGGTGGCAGGGCAGCAGGTGGCAGGGCCCGATTCTAGATAGGGCAGGAACTGACGCTGATTTATCTGAATCCCCTGCACCTAGGACAGCTTTTTATGCAAAGTAGGCTATCAATTAAAAAACACACTTTTCTTCGATGCCACCTGAATATTACTGATGCTCTCAGCTGCAATAGGGGAGTTCCTTTAGCAATTCCTTTCACAGTCTGAATAATTATCTAC
Organism: Cheirogaleus medius; assembly: GCA_008086735.1. Lineage (NCBI taxonomy): Eukaryota > Metazoa > Chordata > Mammalia > Primates > Cheirogaleidae > Cheirogaleus > Cheirogaleus medius. Next base: position 17,960,095 of record VBSM01002153.1, read on the forward strand.
TAATTTATTTATCAGTTTCATTAAATCCACATTTTCATAAATCATTCTGTTTAGGGAGAGGCGCTCGTGGAGTGGCAGCCCTGGATCCCGGGCAGCTGGGTGCCGTGACTATTAACGCGGCATCCAAGGACAGGGAGAGCAGATTTCCTGCCCCGCCCTGCCACAGGGCCCCCCAGGGTGTGGGCTCCTGCTCTCTCCCAGGAGACGGCTGGTGGCCATGGCGTCCCTCGATGGTTTGCTCCAGCGAGCATAGCTATTGCCGTGTTTGGAAATTGTCTCTTAGTTACTTGTGTTTTCCTTCTGTTTTATGTTGTCGCCTAACAATCAGGCATCTCCCAGGCTTCCAAGGCTGGAAGAGATAGGCAGTCTGTAATAAATTCTCCTGCCACGATTGTTGAAAAGACAGATGTAGCAAGCCGCTAAAGAAACATTTAAAAAGTAAACAAAGAAATCACGCACAATGCCACCACCTTACCTCAACAGCCAATTTCATTTTGCGTCTATCACCTTCCACTCTGGGGCCAGAAACTCACTTTTGTCCAACTTTGCTTTTACCATGCATGTACCATTTTTTCACCCTTCTCTGGACAGACGACAAACAATCCCCCATGTTTCTATACGGTCTTCACGATTATAACAGCCGCGCAATAGCCCAGCTTCCTCCTACCTGGTGGTAGACATTTGGGTTGTTTTCAGGGTTTTGTTATGACTACATACTAACCATCTTGCTGAGGAACAATCTGCCAGAATGTGCTTACTGGGGAAAGACCCAACATAGCATTTTCTAAATTTTCATATTACTTCCAACAAGGTGCTGTGAGTTACAAGCAATGTCTGGGTTTGCCAATTTCAACAGCATCTTGACTGATAGTGTTAGACAGTATCTTTGTCGCGGTGAAGACCCTGGAGGCATGCTAGCCCTGCCGTGGACCAGCTGCGTGGCTTTGGGCACGTTACTTAACCTCTCTTTGCCTCAGTCTCTTTATCTGCTAAGTGCGGATAATAAAAGTAATTACCCTATGGCTGTGGTCCCCAACCCCTGGGCCGTGGACTAGTACCGGTCTGCGGACTGTTAGGAACCGGGCCGCACAGCAGGAAGTGGGAGGCTCATCTGTACTTACAGCCACTCCCCATCGCCCGCATCACTGCCTGAGCTCCGCCTCCTGTCAGATCAGCAATGGCATTAGATTCTCATAGGAGCGCGAACCCTACCATAAACTGCACGTGGGAGGGATCTGGGTTGTGGCTCTTTATGAGAATTTAATGCCTGATGCTCTGAGGTGGAGCTGAGGCGATGGTGATGCTAGCGCTGGGGAGCAGCTGCAAATACAGATTATCATTAGCAGAAAGGTTTGACTGCACAATAAATGTAATGCGCTTGAATCATCCCGAAACCATTCCCCACCAATCCATGGAAAAATTGTCTTCCATGAAACCAGTCCCTGGTGCCAAAAAGGTTGGGGACCGCTGCCTTGTAGGGTTGTTGTGGAGGTTAATGTCTTAATACAGTTGTTTCTCATTCTCAGATTCCGTATCTGTGAATTTGCCCACTCACAACAACTTATCTGTGACCCCGCAGTCCATTCCTGCGCATTTTTGGTCACTCACAGACGTGTGTGGGGCAGCAAAAAACTGCAGTCGCCTGACACTCACATTGCCAGCTAAGGCAGAACTGTGCACCACTTTGCCACCTTTTTTCTGAGTAAACAAGTGTCCTTTTCTTTTGAGGTATACCTAATGCCACATTTTTCACATTTTTGTGCTTTTTGTTGATGATTTTACTATTTAAATCGGCCCCCAGTCACACTGCGGGAATGCTGTGCAGTGTTCCTAAGCACAAGAAGGCTGTGATGGGCCTTCTGAAGAAAATATGTGTGTTAGGTAAGCTTCGTTCGGGCGTGAGTTGCGATGCTTTTGACTGCGAGCTCAGTGCGAATGAATGAATAGCATAAGAGGGCGTCTTTGAACAGAGGCTCGCGTAAAACAAGGTTGTACAGTGATCGGTTCATGAAAATGGTGTGACTAGAGATCTCAGGAACCTGATCCTGTATTTCCCCTAGAAGCAATGGTTCGGTATTCACTAATTCCGTGTTCACGGTGGCTTTCTAGACCACACCTACAGCAAATAATGAGAATTAACTGTGTATGTATTTAGAACAGAGTTTGGCACACAGCTTTTATGTGACTGCTATTATTTTTTTTAATTTAAATTTTGTTCATTTGGTAGGTTCTTATTTAATTACTAAAGAAGATGCACACTTGTTGCCGTGTTGGTTGGTCGTCTGTATAAATCTAGTTGTGGGGGTGGGTAAAGGTGTTTGTAAAGATACTGGAGGGCTTGGTGTCACATGGGAGCAGTTCTGGAGGGGGCTAAAGAGGACACTGTGCACTGTTTATGGCAATGGAATGTCAGGAGTGGGAAAAGGACCAAGTTTGAAGCGTGAGGATGGGCTTTAGTGAAAGCTAAATTAGAGACCTGGCCACACTCCTGCCAAGACCCTTTTAGCCAAAGGATGTGATAATCATATCATTAATCTCGAACAAACACCTATAATCAAACATGGATATATTTTTTAACTGCATCAGAATACGAAATTATGCCATTTGAGATATCAAGGGTAAGTGTTTGAGAACACATATATTCACTGGAGCAAAAAATTAGCCTGCCCAGTCTTGCGAGGGATGTTTTCTGATTTGTAAATGTGTTATGTGAAATCCCTCTCACAAAGCCTTAGACCCTAAGCCACTTTTTGTTACACGTTCAAACAAATTTCCACTATCCACACAAAGTGCAATTGCATACAATTGGGATCATCTCAGAAAATCCAGGTTGTGTGATAGCAGGATGCACACATGTGCCCCCTCTCTGCTCAGCCACCATGGGGCAGGGACCGTGTGTTTGTTTTTGCTAACGTGCATCTGAGCCTTAGAACGAGAGCAGAAACTTCCCTGCAGGGCCCCAAACAGTCTCCCCCTCGCTGCTTCTCTGCGTGTGTAATGGGCCTCTTTAGAGGCTGTTTGCAGACAAACAGCTGGGCACACGTCCCCCGGCCTCTGATTAGACACGCTTCACCCTCAGAACAGCAGTTCACTCCTGGCTTGGGGGTGGCAGCCGCCCAGCCAGACTCCCATACGATGAGGAGCAAGCAAGCGATCATTTCTCTTGCAGGATATTAAAGCAGTTGAAAGCCAAGGACCCCATGCAATTGAGGCTGGAGCACTTGGAGCAAGGTTTCTCTGTCTACGTGAACGGCGCCAATTCTGAGCTGAAGACCTCACCACGGAAAGCCGTTCACCCCGACTTCTCCAGAAGTGCCTCGCACGCTGAGGGGACACGTGGTGAGTGCAGGGCCTCCAGGCTGAGCCACAGCTCTGTTAGTTAAAATTAATTAGGGACCGTGGAACCACATCCTGTGCACATGAATTTACCAGCAGATAACTAGTTAGTGAACACAAGTTAACTATAACCACTTGGCCAGAAAGAGAGCATGAGAGTAAAAATGAGAAACCCTATTTATTCCTTTTTTTTTTTTTTTTGAGACAGAGTCTTGCCCTATCGCCCTGGGTAGAGTGCAGTGGCGTCATCATAGCTCACTGCAACCTACGACTCCTGGGCTCAGGCGATCCTCCTGCCTCAGCCTCCTGAATAGCTGGGACTATAGGTGTATGCCCAGCTGATTTTTCTATTTTTAGCAAAGACAAGGTCTCACTCTTGCTCAGGCTGGTCTTGAAATCCTGAGCTCAAGTGATCCTCCTACCTCAGCCTCCCAGAGTGCTGGGATTACAGGCGTGAACCACCGCGGCCAGCCTGTTTATTCGTTTTTAAACTAGTGTTGGCCTCTACTAGCCCAGAGCAAAGGTGGCCAGAGCAGTAAATTCCTAGCTTTTACGTTTCCTGCATTTCAAGTGTCAGTACTTTAAGGAAATTTCTAGTGTAATTTTGGATTATATCTGATTTTCACTTGATAGGTCTTAACTCTGGTACCTGACCTCTGTGTAGTATTTGAATCCACCATTCATTTCTGCATTTAGTTAATCCATACCCTGCATACTTTAAATCAATTTCATGTGTCCCCTAAGAAAAGCACAGAAAGCCTGAGAATGTAATAGAAAAGCACCCAACCCAGTGTCTAGCCTAGGATAGGCACCAAAAATGATTTGGCAGTTGAATGAATGAAATGGCACCACTCACGGAGTCAGGTTACCATGGGGAAGCCACTTTGGCTCTTTGTGCCTTTGCTCATCTTTAAAATGGGACTGTTGGCCAGGCGTGATGGCTCACGCCTGTAATCCTAGCACTCTGGGAGGCCAAGGTGG
>VBSM01002153.1:17978081-17999809 GCA_008086735.1 Cheirogaleus medius
GACAAGATCTCATTCTGTCACCTGGGCTAGAGTGCAGTGGCATTATCATAGCTCACTGCAACCTCCAACTCCTGCGCTCAAGCGATCCTCCGGCCTCAGCCTCCTGAGCAGCTGGGACTGCAGGCAAGCACCATAACTCCTGGCTAAGTTTTCTATTTTTAGCAGAGACGAGGTCTTGCTCTTGCTTCAGGCTGGATAAAAGTCCTTTTCTGTGGAATGACCCAATGACCTTGTTTCCCTACCTAGTCCATAAAAGTGAGATTTAAACAGTAGGCAAACTTGTGGGCTTTATTACCTTTAAAGCCCACCTCCCACACAACACACATACACACACACACACATACACATACACACCACACACTCTCTTTGCTTTTTAATCAACCAAACAGCCCCCTGCTCAGGATCGGTGTGTGCCAAACAGTCATCAGTTTCTCTTCCTTTGGGGGGCTCGGTTTTAGCCACATGCCAGTCTGTTGCAGTCCCAGCCCAGCCCCATGTCAGAGAATGTGTGTATATCCTTCAAGCAAGAGGCCGTGGTAGTTTGCCTTTGGTCAAGCGTCGGGCACCTCTTGTTAAATTAACATGCAGTCCTTCCTTTGCAAGCTCCCAAACTCCCTGCAACACAAGGCAGCTGTGGCGTCCCTCATAAGCTATTAAGTTCCATTAGCATTCCTTTGTGCACGTGCTCTGAATCAGCATGGCTGCTGCTCCACGGCACTTAATTTTCTCCACTCTGAGTGCTTGATTATATTTCTTTCTTTCCTTTTTTTTTTTCTTCCCCATCTTGAGGGGGCACTCCATAAGGCTTCACAGTCAATTTCCCCTTGGAGTTATTTTCCTGCAAAGTGAAGGAGTAAAATGGCAGTGCCGGTTTTCAGTAAAGGCAGAAGTCTTAAGACATGCAGTCTGAACAGGAAAGGAAAAAAAAAGAAAAAAGGCACGTGGCTAAATATACTCAGCCACCTCACACTGTTTGCAAGTGCAGCCTGAAATGGAGCAAGAGGAAACGCGTGTCCGCATATGTACTTTTCATCTGACCTTCACTGTTGAAACACACCAGCCTCTCGCCTTCAATCACATCCTCAGTGAACTTCAATTTCTCGCCGGCTCTGAGTTCACAGACCGGCGTGCTGCAGACACGTTCTGCTGGCCTGCACCCCGTTGACTTGCACAGTGCTTTTAAAAGATGTGAACTGCTAGCTGACATTTAAGAATCAGGAGATTCCATGTGAACATCTGAATTGGGGGCTTGAAAAATTGGGGGATCTGGGGTGGGGAGGTCCACATTCGTACACGCTAACAATGACTAGAGCTGAGGAGCAGCTGTCCCCTTAGACAGGGCTGCGTGCTCCAATGTGCCATAGTCCCAGGCACTGTTCCAGACACTGAAGATAAAGCAGAAGATAAATGAGTACATAACGTGCCAGGAGGTGACAGGGCTGCTAAAAATAAAGCGGAGAAAGGGGACAGAGAAGGACGGGCAGGGGCCTCCCCTTGATGGGGTGATATTTGAGTAGAGACCTCGAGGAAAGAAAGGAGTGAGCCAGGTGGGGAAGAGCCTTCTAGGCACAGGGAGCAGTGAAAAGGCCCTGGGGGCGGTGGGGGGAGCCAGCGAGGAGGCCAGTGTGGGCAGTTGGGGCGGTGAGGAACAGGGGTGAGGTCAGAGAAGCAGCCAAGGTCAGGTTGCATCGGGCTTGAGGGCTGCGGCATTGTCTTTCAACGAGACAGGAGCCATCACAGGGTTCTGAGCAGTTGCACAACTCCAGTGAAAGGAGGGTCCCTCTTTCCAGAGAGTACCACCAAAGTGCCAGGTCTCAGTCGTGTCGGCTTTCCCTGGGACACGGCTGTGTGCTGCAGCGGATAATACCATCTCCATTTCAGTGATACTGGCTTCATGGAAGAAGTATCAGGAACAAAACAAAGTGTACATTTTTAGAAATTAAGATATCTTATTTTCCCAATAATACACGATCAATATAAAAAATTCAAATGATATTAATACAAATAAAAGTCCTCTCTCTTTTTTTTATATATATTTTCTTTCTTTTTCAAACTAAAAGTCCTCTCATCATCCCCCCTGCCCCAGAGATAATTATTGGGAGGAGGTGGGTACATCACCGTCTAGACTAAAAATGGCATGTCTCATTATATCCAAGACAAGATAGTGGATCGGGACTCAGTCCTGTCTCATTCCCAATGAGGGATGTGTCCCAAGTTCAGGTACCTGGTAAGTCCCTGAGAACTCGGTAGATGGCAGGAAGACCTGACCAGCCTGACTTCTTCATGAATGCCTTCTGAGTTTCTCTTTCCAGTGGGTGGATCCCAGCGTGGAGTGAATTAGGTATTTTCCCCCCAATTACAATTCAATGTCTTGGCCGGGCACGGTGGCTCAGGCCTATAATCCTAGCACTCTGGGAGGCTGAGGCGGGAGGATCGCTCAAGGTCAGGAGTTCAAGACCAGCCTGAGCATGAGTGAGACTCCATCTCTACAACTAAAAATATATAGAAAAAAAATTAGCCGGGCATGGTGGCTCATGCCTGTAGTCCCAGCTACTCGGGAGGCTGAAGCAGGAGGATCGCTTGAGCCCAGGAGTTTGAGGTTGCTGTGAGCTAGGCTGACACCACGGCACTCTACTCCAGGCAAAGAGTGAGACTCTGTCTCAAAAACAATAAAAATAAACAATTCAATGTCTTAAAGTCTGTCATTATTACTGACACATACAAACAACTAAAGGCCATCAGCCTTGGCCAGGCACCTCCAGTGGAACGGCCTGTCAGGGCTCTTCCACAAATCCCTTCTGTTCTCCTTCGTTCATTTCCATGGCGAGACTTAAAAAATGAGGCATTGCTTTTAGGAAAATTCCACTGCTTGGGTACTTCTGCTGTTTGGGACTACCAAATAAATCATCTCTGAGCTAGTGCCTTTTTAAAAACTTTTTATTGTTGTATTAACAAAAATGAGATTATACCATCCATCCTATTTGATAATCCCATTTTTTTTTTTTTTTAACACTCAACAATATACTATGGGCATCTTTCCACACTGATACTAACTCAACCACTGGATAGCCAGCCCAGTGGTCCCGAGCACTGTATTGGGAGTCAGCGGCCTGATTTCCAGTCCTGCCTAGCTGTGTCTTCAGTGGTGTTGATACAGCAGGGATGGAGTGCAATCAGGTCTATTCTGGGAGCGAAAGCAGAGGGCGATTTAGTGAGGAGAGGCAGGAGGCAGGGAGACCAAGAGAAGAGCGAGGCCCCAGCCTGTCTTCAGGGACAGTGAGTTGCTCTGACCGTGCCCACTTCTCTGTGCTTGTCTCTAGGATACCAAGTCTGCCGCCAGCACCACGCCCTGTGATTTTAATTTCTCTCTTCCGAACGCACAGGAACATTCTGACCCTCCAAGCAATACGGACAAAGAAAGGATCCTCTTGACCATTCAGGATGTAATGGTAAGATCGATTTGCAGCATCCTATCCTTGAGGGGCCGGGGTCTTTTCCACAGCCAAGCAGCTGTGCCATAAAAGGGGCCCCGCAAGAGGTTCTGCAAAAACAACACAGATTAGCAACAGAATTAAGCTTTAACAAAAAAACCCTCTGACCCACCCACCAGGAGATTTAAAATAACACATGAGAGATGTGACTTAATGACATTATTTAAAAAAAAAATAAGCATAAGATCTCACATTAAATGAGCACTTACTAAGTGCTGAGCACCGTGTTGAGCATGTAACATCCATCACTATATTAACCCTGTGAGTTAAGTACCAGGTATTTTCATTCGCATGTTATAGTTTGGAGAAATGGAGGAACAGAGAAATGATGTTGCTCACTCAGGCCTCAAGGAAGCCCACTCTGATGAAGGCCCAGGCTCCATGACTGCTTGTTCTTTGGAATTAACAGTCACAGGCTGGAAATGGCGCTGACCTATTTCTGCTTCAGCATGTGCCACAGTCTTTGTGAATATTATTGATGTTGTGCCTGGGAGCAAGGTGTTCAGAGGTGACCATCCATCAGTTATGCTTAATAGCGCTTTAAACAATGATAGAGAGAAACTCTCCTTAGCCAAATATCTCCCCAGTGAACCCATAGCTGAGAACATGGATGAAAAATGTTTCTGAAAACCAAAATCCAATGAGAAAACAACCAAACAAACCCAAATTGAGGGGAAGTCTGTAAAAGAACTGGCCCAGAGACTTCATAAATGTCAGTGGCATGAGAGACAAAGAAAGGAGACTGTTCTAGATTAATGCAGGATAAAGAGATATCACAATAATGATGCGTAAGATCCAGGGAGGGGGAAGAATTGCTAAGTTTAAGAATAGTTTTAGGAAATTAATGAAATTTGAAAATGCACTACATTGCACTAAATAGCAATGTTGTATAGACATTAAATTTCCTGAGCTCAGTAGTTAGATTGTGGCCAGGTAAGAGAATGTCCTTGTTCTCAGGAGACACCTGCTAAAGTGTGCCGGCATGAAGGGTTGAGTTCTCAACAACTAGGGCATAAATGGGTCAGAATAAAGAATACGTGTGTACATATTAAGAAGGAGAAAGTAGGAGGATAGAGAAAGAAATGTGGCAAAATATTAACAAATGTGATTGCAGGTAAAGGATATTTGAGTGCTCATTATATTAACATAAATTTTCTGTGGGTTTTACATTTTTTCAAAATTAAATAGGAAAGCACATTAAAGAGGAGATGACCTGCTTTGGTAGAATTAAGCATCAGCAAAAGAAGAAATAGAGAAAAGTAAAAAGGAGACCTAGTTACCATAGTAAGATTGTATCAGTGTCAGTTTCCCGACTCTGAAGTTGCACTATAGTTATGCAGGAAGTTACCATTAGGGGAAACAAATGACATGTGAAATCTACAATTATCCCAAAATAAAGAGCAAAAAATAAATAGATAAAAGCACAAATTCTGCTTCTGATTCTGACTCTGGATTTGGACTCAGCCATTGTTCCCTTTTTGAAGCTGCTCACCTGACTGTAACTTGCAGCTATGTTTGCAAACCACAGTTACAAGGAGAGGGTAGAATGGTGGTTCTCAAAGTTCCACATGCACAAGAATCACTTAGGATATTTGTTTAAAATGCATATTTTAGGCCTAATTTTTAAGCAAATGGAATGTGTATATAGGAGGTAGCACATTTTTTAACAAAAGAAATCTCAGTTGATTCTGAACCAGAGGCCTGAAGATTAGGGTACACCTCAAATGGAAGAAACATTTTTTGAGATATTTTGGATTTTGTGGCTTGGATTTGGGGACTATGAAAGAAAGGAGTTTAAAAAATCAAAGTTGAAAGCTCTTCTAGGCCAGGTGCAGTGGCTCACGCCTGTAATCCCAGAACTTAGGGAGGCAGAGAGGGGAGGGTCCCTTGAAGTCCAGAGTTCAAGGCGCCAGTGAGCTCTGACCATGCCACTGCACTCCAGCCTGGGTGACAGAGCAAGACCCTGTCTCTGAAAAAAAAAAGAAAAAAAGCTCTTCCAAGACCAGAAAGATACAGAATTTTTTGTGGGGCGGGGGTTCTACTCTTCTCTGTGAAACTATACCCTGTACTTCTAGAAACCCAGGTGAGAGGATGGCGCTTAAAAGTGTAATACATGATACCCTATAAACATGTACAACTATTATGTACCCATAATAATTAAAAATTTTTAAAAATATATAATATATGAAAGATACAAAACCATAATAGCTCCTGACACTATCTCCTGTATTATAGGTCAATTTCAATCTAAAATTCATTAGCATCAGGAAAAGACTAAATTATATTCAATGTACTCTTTTAAGAAGACAAAGAAGTCAACATATGTTAGAAATATTTTCGTATAAAACTATTTAGGTTTTTGACTATTTAAAAAGGTGAATTTTAGGTAAATAGAAAATTAATTTTGTGTTGTTATATTAAGACAGCATTATAGTATGAAAATAAATATGCACCCATCCTCTTTGGCTGTCCTCACTTTGGTCACATTTCAAAATGTGGCTCAAACTTGAGAAAAAAAAAACAATGCAGGGAAAATAGAGGCATGTAGGACAGGCGTTCTTATCAGGGATGACTTAAGAAACATGCAAACATTCAAGATAAGGATAGAAATGTAGTGATGAATGGGAGGGAGTGTAGGCAAAGGGCAGGGCTAGGGCTTGGACTTGTGACTGGAAGAGCCAGCTCCGGCTCCAGACGTGCTCTGCCGGCCAGCCTGCTGCTGTGCTGTGGTCATCGTTGTTGTTTTCTTTTGAATTAGAAAAAGTTTCTCTTCTGAGCGTGCACCCTCCAGTTCGTCCTGGTCCCCATTCCCTCCTGTGTGACTGCAACTCATCTTGGTGCTTTCTAGTACATTTCCTGAAGATGCTGGAGTTTGCGAGTCCTGTTTTAGGGAGTAGAAAGAGCAGGTGGCTGAGATGTGACTACCTGGAAAAAGTAGTCTGGGCTTTTCCATAAACTCTCTGTAGGGCCTTGGCTAAGTCACGCTGTTTTGGAGACTCCATTTCCTCCTCTGACAAGAAGGGGTGAATTAGATATTTTCTGTACCTGCCAGCTCTGACATTGTAAATCCTAGGTGGAGTTTATAGGAAAACTCTGTTCCCATATTCCAACAGCCAATGGAGTAGAAGATATGTAATAGTTTATGGGTTCCCTGTTCATCTAAGGACTATTTCTTTTTTAGAAATGGGGTCCTGCTATGTTGCCCAGGCTGGAGTGCAGTGGCTAGTCCCAGGCACGTTCAAAGTACCCTACAGCAGGGGTCCCCAACCTTTTTGGCAACAGGGACTGGTTTCATGGAAGAGAATTTTTCCATAGACCGGAGGTGGGGTGGGGTGGGGTGGAGTGGGAGATGCAGAGCTCAGATGGTGATGTGAGTGATGGGGAGCAGCTATAAATACAGATGAAGCTTCCCTCGCTAGCCTGCCGCTCACCTCCTGCTGTTGGGTCACCCAGTTCCTAAGTTTCATGGAAGACAATTTTTCCATGGATGGGGGGCAGATGGAGCTTAGGCAGTGTCACTCAGCCTGATTCCTAACAGGCCATGGACCAGTACCGAGCCACAGACAGAGGTTGGGGACCGTAGCCCAACAGCCTCGAACTCCTGGTCTTAAGCAATCCTCTTGCCTCAGTCTCCCCAGTAGCTGGGACTACAGATGTGTGTCACCACCCCTGCAACCCCGTGCCTAGCTATTTCCATAGGTCTTGATGTTTAGGGCTTCAAACACCCTTCCTCATCCCAGATCTAAGCTTCATGGTAGCAGACACGTGCTCTGTCTCATTGCCCACTGTGTCTCTGGTCCCTACAAAAGTGCCCGTCATAGGGTTAGTTTGCAAATAAATCTTTGTTAAGCAAGTGACTCGAATGATTGAATGATTGAATCAATGAGTGAGTGGTATAGATGTTGATTAGGCACCCTGGCCAGCCCACACAAGCTGAGTTCAGTCATCACATTCACTACGTTATAATTACAGTGACAGTATTTCCCAAACTGTGACTCAGGACACATAATCTGACAAAGAATTTTTGTGCTGCCTGGGGTAAAAGAGTCAGTTTGGGAGATGTAGTTTGGATCCTGAAATATTGGGGTTTCTGGCACATGGTATTAATGTAAAAGAATATTTTAAGTCCCATGAGTGAGGCTGGTAGGTCAGAAATCAGGGAATGGTGGGGCCTGTAGCAGACAATCATAGGAGTATAGATTGTCATCATGCAGAAATATGGGCCCAGTGCTGCCAGGCTTTCTAGGTTTAAGAGAAGCCAGGCATATGAGTTTCATTGTGTTTGATTTCTTCCAATTTTGTTTTTTTATTTTATGTTGGCCACTAATTCACAATTTTCTATGAACCAAACAAAATATACCTGCTGGCCCAATTTGGCCTTTATGGGTTTTTTTGCATGTTTTTGTTTTATTCATTGTTTCCTTTTTAGAGACAGGGTCTAGCTCTATTGCCCAGGCGGGTCTTGAACTCCTGTCCTCAAGTGATCCTCCCACCTCAGCCTCCCAAAGTGCTAGGATTCAACTTACAACTTCCGGTTTAGACAGTGAAAGTTTGTCAGTTCTTGACAAGAGAGGAGGAAGAGGTCTTTCTCATCCCAGTGGCTTTTGAGCTGTCCCTGTGCCACCCAGAACTGTCAGAGGCACCCAGAGATGCCCAGCTGGACAGCTCAGACCAAAGGACAGCTTGGCCGATGGCATTAGGCAGAGTCCTGGGCAAGTGGGTCAAACAGCACAGGGCCGGCTGAGTAGGAATAATTTGGCGATGAGCATGAATGATGTGGAATGCAGCCAAACAAGCACTAAATGCCCATGAAATGCAGGTCCAAAAGTGAGAGATGTACTGCCCCCTCCCCCAACAGGGTGTTTTTGCAAGTGTAGATGCAGGCTGGACTCTAACTTACTACAGCATCTTTTTCCATCTTAATGAAAATAAAGAATAACCTCTGAAGCAATATTAGAACAATCTTTTTTATGTTTTACATTTATAGCCTACTTAAAATGTCTTAGGTATTTTTACCTTATTTTGTATCATTTCATATAACACCTAATACATGAGTGCTTTCTCATTAAAAAAAGATTCAAACAGTTCAGAAGTAAACTGAGTATGATATGAAACGCTCTCTCTACCTACCCAGGCAAACCATCCCCAGCTTTTGGTTGTAGTGAGTATGTATACTTTATTTATTTAGTCATCTGTTCATTCATTTACTCACTTATGGATTATTTTCTATTTCAGTTCTTTTCTGCTTTTATCTTATTAATTGAAGTCAGGGGTGTGGGCACTGAGGCAGGAAGGCAGAGCAATGCCCCAGAAAGTCACTGTCTTTTTTATTTCATTTTATTATTATTATTATTATTTAATGCCCAACCTGGTCACCCACAAGATGGAGCTGGGGCAGGCCTGGGGAGGGCAGGGCTTGGTTTAATTTGTTGCTTTGGTTCTCCCTGACCTCTGTCCCTGTAACTTGATTTAAGTTAAATGTTTAATTAATCTACTTTTAATATTGTTTTCTAATATATCAATTTTAAGGCTATAAATTTTCCTCTGTTTATTGCTTTGTACTCATCCCATAAATTTTACTATATAGTGTGTTCATTGTCATTTATTTCTAATTGGTTTATGATGTTAGGGTTTATTTGGTTTTTCCTCCTCTTTAGGAGAGCTTTTCCAAATGTTGTAAATACATAGTTTTTGGTTTTTGTCTGATTTTGGTTTTTTGCTATATTTTTGTGTTCATTTCTAATATTACTACATTATGATTAAAGAATGGACTATTTGATTTCTGTTTTTTGGAAGTTACTGAGTTTTTGTTTGTGGACTGCCAGATGATTGTTATGAATGTTGTATGATATTTCAAAAGAATAATCATTCTCTTTTTGGTACAAAGTTCTCAATATATCTATTGAATCACACTATTAATATTGATAATTAACTCAGTGATTCTTAAAGTATGGCTCCAGACCACCTATATCAGATTTCACCTGGGCTGCTTATTTAAAGTGTGAATTCTCAGCCAGGCATGGTGACTCACGCCTGTAATCCTAGCAATCTGTGAGGCAGAGGTAGAAGGATTGCTTGAGTTCAGGAATCTGAGACCAGCCTGAGCAAGAGTGAGACTCTGTCTCTAGTAAATATAGAAAGATTAGCTGGGTGTTGTGGCACGTTCCTGTAGTCCCAGCTACTCTAAAGAGGCTGAGGCAGGAGGATCGCTTGAGCCCAGGAGTTTGAGGTCGCAGTGACCTAACGACAACACCACTGCACTCTATGCAGGGCGACAGAGTGAGACTTTGTCTCAAAAAAAAGTAGATTCTCACACCACACCCAAAGATACAGACATGGATCTGGAGGGAGCGTGGAGTGCTAAGAGTCTGCATTTTCAGTGAGCCTCCCTGGAAATTCTTATGCTCATTAGCAATTACCACTGCAATTGATATCTATTTTTTTTTTTATCTATTTGATCTGGTTGATTTCTGTGAACTCCTCAATTTTCCCTTATATTTCTGTTTTTACTTTACATATTTCAAATATCAGTCATTTTTTGCAAATAGAGTTAAGATGTTTTTTGAGAGAGTGTACCTTTCATCTATATGAATATATCAGTGTCAACATCTTTGTCCTATTTAAAGCACTGGGTGGGCCTTTTCAGTTTGAAGGCTTATGTGTTTCTTTAGCACTGGAAACTTTTCATTTATTATTATTACTATTATTTTTATTCTTTCATTGTTTCTGTTCTATCCTCTGGAGCCTCTGTTGGACAAATGTTGGTCCAGTTTTATCCTTCAAGCCTCTTAATTTATCTTTCATACTTTTCTTTTTGTCTTTTTGTACTATGTTCTTGTAAAATCACTTGCCTGGTTTTCTAGCACACTGAAATAGTAACCCTTTAGCTCTCTCTGCTATTTATTAACTTTTAAAAAATGTTAATGATAAAATTAAACCTTTTAAGATCTCTAGTTGTTTCCTTTTCACGAGTGACATTATCCTCTTACATCTCTCCAGGGATGTTCATTTTCTGATTATAAAATCTTCCTCTATTTATTCTAATAGCTTCCTTTTATTGAGAATGAGCTCTTTCATTAATTAAATTTGGTGCCTAGCTTTCAGTGTGTTGATTTCCCTCAAATGTTTGGTCATTCTTGGTTGTCCATCTTTGCATTTTGAGACTCCCACTGCTTCTGCCTGTTCTATTTGATGTCGTCTGACCCTGGTGATTGTGGGGTTGGGCCACAAACGTGCTCCTGGAAGCTGTGGATCTTAGCTTCTCTTCCAGGTAAGGGAGTTCCAAGCCTACCTTGCGGACAGTGACTTTCTGGGGCATTGCTCTGTCTTCCTGCCGCAGTGCCCACACCCCTGACTTCAACTTTCGGGTGAACCTCTCTGCTGCCCCTTACTTAATACAGATGGGGAGGGGCTGAAGCTCTAGAAGCAGCCCCCCTCCCACCCACCCCCCCGGCCCCGTGAATGCCTCAGGTCTTCCTCTTACTCATCTGTTGACTCTGGAGTAAGCTACACACACACATAACCCACTCCTTCTAGGGAACATTTTACTGCCCATGTATGTTTCACTCTGTAATTTCTCTACTTTTAGCTCCTCACAGATGTGATCCTTGCTTTCTGTCTCTTAGGTCAATTTCTAGTAGCCAGTGGCATTCTTTGATGCTTGGTCTCTATTCTGCCATCCCTGTGCAATTTCCTGTCTGTGGTCATTCACTGCTCAGGGCAGGGTCAGGTGAGGAGGGGTTTGACCAGGAGCCTCACAACCAGGAAGGGGTTGGGCAGCCTCCCGGGCCATCTGCTTTTTCAGTCGTGCTCTTTCTGTTGCATCACTCCAGTCTTTAGAAACTGAACTCTGGGGTACTTCATAAATACATTTAGCTTTGCATGAAAATTCATGAAAGAAAATTGAAATTTGAATCGGGGCAGTAAGAAGATATCAGAAAACTAAAAACATTGCCAGATATTTGAAGCACATGTATAACTCACATTTGCCTAGCTGTAGTTCCATCAGAATTGATATAGGAGAATGTGATTTTAAAAATACATAGAGTGGACCCTAAAGTTAAGTAGCACAAGCCACCTTATTATAGGCAGTTGGTGATCTAGGAGACACTGGGCTTGAGGCATGGACTGGCGAACCTTAGGTTTGGGTTTTTGACCCTCATTACACTTATAACCTTTGATAGAATGGCTGTCTTTGCTGCCAGCTTATGTGTCCCATGAGAACTCTGTCTTGTTCATCACTCTGTCCCTTGCACTTAGCTGTCAGACCAGCTTAAAGGAGACAGATAGAATCAACAAAAAATATTTGATGAATAAATGAAAAGAAAAAATTAGTCAACTAACCCTTCAGTACAGGATAAAAATCCTTTATGGACCAGGGAGGTTAATATGAATGTGTAAAGTGCCTCATATAGGGCAATAGAAGTCAGTGGGAATTACTGCAACTAATGGTGCATGCCAGACCAAAGGCATTCAAATCCCAGTTTTATAAAACTGCCGACCAAATGAGAGACATTATTGGGGGCTGTTGGGGGCAGGTTGGGCCTTTCTGGCCGCACGTCAGTAACCTCTACCCCAGAGACTCCTCCTTCCTCTTGAAGACTGTCTTAAAGTATCCATTGTGGCCTCGTGGTCTAAACGTCCAAGCTTTTTGTAGGCGAATTCAATTGTGTCTGAGAAATAGAGAAGAATATGCAATCATCACACTTGAAAATTTTTTTTTAAATTGCTAGAACTCTATTAAAGCAATCATGAAACACTGATTCCTAGCTGTTATCTGGTTTTGTCCCTTCAGCGGCCTTGTAAAATAGGGCACATTTTCCCCATAGCGGAGGTGGGGGCTTGAGACTTGGCAACCCACCTGGGGACACAGGGCAGCCAGAACCGGGCCCAGAAACTTCTCTGCAGCTCTTTCCCCTTTCTACGTTTATTTGGAGGTTTAATGCTTCATCCACTAAGGCTTAATCCATGCTTCACCACGTTTAGTGGCCTCACGGCAGCTTTGTGTAAAGCTCTCACGGGCAGGTTTCATCAATTCTGTGCAAGTCAATGGACAATCACGGGGCACCTGACTTTCATCCTGCTCTGGAGCCTGCTTGCTTCTAAGTTGGTACCAAGCAGGGAATAAACATGGTCACATACTTAAGAGCCTGGACGTTGGAGTCAGGTGGTCATTCATCCACACTCTGGCTCTGCCATTATTAGCCATTTGACCTTGGGCTTGTACTTAAGGGTTCTAAGCCTATAAAATGAAGAGACCCAGGAGACACGGCACACTGGGGTGTTGGGAGGTTGAAAAGAGATCAGGCACATTAGAGAGGCGAGCTCAGTGCTGGATATATAGCAAAATCTTAGCAATTGGGAGCTCTTATTGTTGTTATTAATGTTATAGTTACTATTATTGCAAAACCTTCAGGTTTGAGGGTTGGCTGGTTTTGTTCTTTTCCTAGCCCAGCAGAACGAGGAAGGGCAGGCATGGAAGGTACCAATCCCCTGACCATCAAAGCCCTGCTGCATTTTAGTCAGTGGTTCTTCTAGAAACTTCCTTTAAGTTCTTAACTATGCCACTGTCCATCCCTCCACCTCCTCCCTGGCTCTCCAGCGAGGAGACCCATTTGTGTGTCATCTCTGTCATCTGCTCTCCACCTGCGGCGCTGGCAGCCTGGCCTCCACGCAGAGGGCTTTCTGTCGAAAGGGCCTGGACTTGACATTTTAAACGCTGAACACTGAAATGGAATATAACAAGGTTTTAAAGCAAAGCTATAAAGGAAGTTTTTACAGAGAAATTTCTGGATGATGACTTCAAAGCACCGGGTAGATCCCACAGCATGGTACCTCTTTGAAGTACCAACAGATTGCCTTTCAAAGCGACCAACCCAAGGTCCTCGTCTTTCCAGATGGAAAGGTTTTGAACGGCTTTCTCCAGGGAGCGTTGCTACTTAGTTCATCTCCCCTTTGCCCCTGGAACAGATGGTTTAGAGCACGTGAGCATTTTAAGGGCCTGCGTTCCTGAACTTTGCTCACCCAGTGTGAGCAAATATATTCTTTTCCTTTGTGAGGAAGGTATCAGCCATACAGAATCCAGACTGCTTTCTGATATGTATTTTATAAATACAATTATGGCATTTAAATTTGCATTAAAATTTAACAGAAGAAAAAGCAAACTGAAACAGGGGAAATTACTGAAATTCAAATTTCACCATAAGAAATATTATTTCTTAAAATATCCATCAGTTTAACACATTATGAAATAATATTAAGAAGTGAAGGTTGCCATTTTTAAAATCTGTGTTTCCATTTGAGATGGATTCGAGGTGACTCCCTGGTATGGAAAATGAGGCCAGGCACACATGCACACTGCCTGCACTCTCCCGACTTTTGTTAGCTGAAGCTAAGGGCTTACGTTTATAACATTGCATGCCGGCCCAGCACTCTAACGTGCATAAATACCTACTATTAATTCAATCTCGACATGGCTTCGGTGCTCACTATTTGACCTTTGATCATAGGATCTTCATGCCTGTGTCTTTATTTTGATTTCCTTCATTGTCTAGATTTTGTTACTGGGAGGTTTTTTATGGAAGGGCTCATGAATGCTGTATTCCCAGGGTTTCTTGCTGTTTGAGATTGGCGGTGTGTTACTTTTCCATCTGGACCTCTTGACTGGATGCGCTGTTCTCCAGCTAGACAGACGCTGCCGCGTTGTCTTCCAGCATCGAGAGCTGCTCGCCATTTTCTGAGTCACTCTTTTAGGAACCAGATGTGCTCCAGGAGTAGAGATGACTGATTTTACAGACAACCGGCTGTCCGGAGTCTTCCACTCCACCGTTCCCTGCCGCTCCTGTGGGAGATTGATTTATTTGCAGGAGTGAGGGACTGGAATTACACATAAATGTAAATACATCATTTTTTTTCTCATTACAAAATTGGATACATGTTAAAAATAAATAAATAAATAAATGCAACAGAGCAGAGAAGGAAAGTCCCCATAATGTTACAAAGAGAACACAGTTAATACTACAGTTTGGTGTCTATTTTTTTCAAGGTTTTCTGTATGTATACATGCATATATATATGCATAGAAAATAATAATTATTTTAAAAATTAGGTTCAGACTATATGTATACTTTCTAACCATATGTATATTTTCTTTGTACTTAAACGTATATCTTGATATGAGTTTCCAAGGAAGTACAACAAGACCTACCTCATTCTCTGTAAGGGCTGCCTGGGGCTGCGTGGACACTTGCTCTATTAGTTATTTGGTCCAGCTCTTCGTGATGAACATCTGGATCATTCTCTGTTACATAGGATGCCTCAGGGATCTCTGTATACTTAAGACTGAAGGATACATTTCTAAAAGGGTGGGGCAGAGGGTAGGCGCATTGTTTATTTCTAGTCAGCTGTTTCTTCCATCTCTGCCTCCCAAATACATCTCAAGGCCACCTCCCTGTCCCCACCTCTGCTGCCACTTTCTTCTTTCACCTGCAACTGCAGCTGGTCACCCTGTTTCCACCCCGCACCCCACCCACCTCCCGAATCCACTTGGTATCCAAGAGTCATAGCGGTCTTTTAAAAACAGAAATCATATGATGTTGTAGCTCTGCTTAGCACCCTTCAGTGGCCTCTCATGTGCATGAAACAAAATCCAGAGTCTTCCCCGAGGCCTACACAGGCCACAGGACCCCTCCCCTCTGGCCCTGCCCTCCCTCTGGAGCGCATGCCCTCCAGCCATCCGTGCCCCAGGGCCTTTGCCTCTGCTGTTCCTATGCATGTCAGGCTTGCCTCCCGGACATTCAGTGGGTGGCCCCTCATCACTCAGCCGTCCCTGACCATCTTTTATCCGAGCTCCCTCAGCCCTGTCACTCTGTCCAAACGGGGCCTTTCCTTTGCAGTCCTGGCCACATCTGAAATGCCCCTGTTTATTTTACACTATGCATCACCTGCCTGTCTCCCCTGCCCCACCCCGCAGGCTTCTAGAAGGGCAGAGGTCTTGCTCCCCAGGGTTACCTCAGCCCTTAGCTCAAGCGCATGCGTGAATACATTAACAAGGGTAATGGCCATATGGCCCTCCCCATTAGTGGGCCATTAGTGGGCTCTGACAAAATGCAAAAGAGTCTGTTGTATGCATGGGTAACCTAGGAGCAAGTAACAGTGGCTGAGGGAGAAGTCACAGCTCTGCCACTTCATCGTGGTGAGAAGTTGGACCAGCTTAAAGGCTCTAGGCCTCAGTTCATCAAATCTCAATCTCAAAAATTAAATGTGGGGCCAGAGGGAACCTGCTCAGCTGACCATGGGCTCAAGAGTCCCAGTGCCCCATTCAAATCCTTCCTGGAACTGGCTGCAGTCGGTGGCCCCACTCTGCCTTAGACATCAATGGGAACGACTCTGGGCCATGGGACCTCTGGGATTCCCGACAGTGACAGCAGTCTCCCAGCTGGGAGTTTAACCCACAGTGACTGGGCAAGGGGAATGCAGGGACAAGGACACCCGGAATGCAGAGAAGTGGATTTGCCTGACTGCAGAACAGAAGAACCTAAGTTGGCCCCATTCTCAAATGCGGTTGGCCCAAGAATAGGGGCCAATAGACACTCCTATTTTTAACTGAATTAATGCTATCACAGGGTTTTATGCTACCTATCTATCTTGCAGAGTTATTTCTGAGGATCAAATGAGAGAAAGAGATGAAAATGTTTTATAGATCACAGAGCAGCATTCTACTGTAAAGAATTACTAGTTTTACAACCACTGAAATTGCCGCTAAACAGCAGGTCACCCAGGAACTCATGTTTCCCTGGGGAGGGGCAGTAAATCTGTTGACCCTCCAACTGCTAGCTGCAGTCAGACTTTGAAGACATGAGCCATGACCTCAGCCTGGTTTCCATGAAGGTTGCATGGACCACCCCAATGCACTCAATTATAATAGAAGACCTCGCATTATCTTCTTAAATGCCAATGGTGAATACACACTTGCTTTAGTACAGGGTTTCTCAACCTCAGCACTATTCCATTTTGGCCAGATAAGTCTTTGTTGCAGGGGCTGCCCCATGCATTCCAGGACGTTTAGCAGCGCCACTGGTGACTGGTGACCCCTTCCTCCTTTTTTAAAGCCAGCACTGTAACATCTTCCTTCCTCACTGGCCTCTGCTTCCATCCTTGTACATTCTCTTTCTGACTCTGATCTTCCCGTCTCCCTCTTATAAGGACACTTGCAATTACACTGGGCTTATGTGGACAATCTGGGATAATCTCCCCATCTTGAGATGCTCAATTTAAAGGACATCTTCAAAGTCCCTTTGCCATATAAGGTAACATATTCACAGGTTCCATGGATTATGACATGGACATCTTTGTGGACCATTTATTCAGCCTACTACAGTCTACCCTCTGGTCCCCAGCGATCCATGTCTGTCCCATATATCCATCCCCTCCCAAGGTCCCCAAAAGTCTCAATTCATTATAGTGTCAACTCAAGTCCAGAATATCATCTAAGCCTCACCAGCTCAAAAACCCAATTCTCATCATCGAAATTAGTTATGTGTGAGACTCTGGGTATGATCGATCCTGGGGCAACATTCTTCTCCATCTGTCGACTTGTAAAACTAAAAATGAAAAAAGTTATCTGCCCCCCAGTTCAGTGGGGGATCAGGCCATAGGATAAAAGTTATAGACATTCTCATCTGAAAGGGGGGAAATGAAAGAAAAAAAAGGACGTACTAAAGTCAAGTGATTTCAAAACTCCGCGAGGTTTCAAGACCTGTGAACAATTCTCTGTAGTTCAGGGCTTTACTCTCTTGGCCCTGAAGAATAAGCTTCATCTTTGGAGTCACTGTTCCTTTTTCAGGAAGAGTAGCATGTGTCTGCAGATGAGTAGTTTTATCAGCCTATTTCCTGCCTGTAGAATTTTGGGGAGTCTGATAGCCTTCTTTCATTTTGTTCTTTCTCCCATTCAGTCCAAGCTGGCAGTGTTTCTGCTGGTAAGACATTCTCAAAAATCTTATGGGACTCCTATGTATGTCTCTAGGATTCACTCCATTAGACAACAGGCTCCTCTGCAAGTCTTTCCTGGAAAATCCCATCTCCATTCCTGGCTCCTGCTGAGATGTCTAAGGGGATCTATGAGTCACATGTCTAATCTCTTCAAAGAGCCCCCTGTATGATTGAATACTCTGACCTTTGGATCCTCCTGAGGGACTAGCAAAAGGTTGACCAGCCATTCCCTTGGTTTTCTCTCCACAGCACACTTTCCTGATAGTGAATCTCCTAATTTTAGTATCTTTTGCAATCTGGATAGGCTGAAAATTTTCTAAATCATCAAGTCCTAGTTCCTTTTTTCCTTAACAGTTCTTCCCTCAGTCTGTCTCTTTCCTCTCACATTTTAATCTAAGCAGCAAGAAAAAACCAGACAGAACTTTCAACACTTTGTTTGGCAATCTCCTGAGCTAAATATCCAAGTTCATCGTTTCTAAGTTCTGCTTACCACGTAACTATAGGACACAATTCAGCGAAGATTCTGCTTCTATATAGCAGGATTCCCTCTCCTGCAGTCTTCAGCTACATCTACCTCATTTCCTGAGCTCACCAGCAGGGCCTTTAATGTCTACATTTCTATAGACGTAAATCTGTAAAGGTTGATTTCTCTGAGATAATAAAAGTTTTCTATACAGCTGGATCTAACGGTAGAACTTAAACTTCCAGTGGTACTTTGAATTTGGCATTGGGCAGACCATTTCATGGGCTGGGGAAGTATATCAGTCAGGTCTCTGTTGGTTGCTCCTCACTTCCTCCTGGGCCCTCACTGGTCCACAGGTTCTGGGGATTAGGACACGGACATCTCTGGGGAGCCATTATTCAGCCCACTGCAATAACTATTAGGTTTATTGGTCAATCATCAAACCTTTATTGATTGCTTCTCATTTTCTCAGAGCTCTGTTAGATACTACAAGGGCTACAGGGGTAGCATAGCTAGGCTAAGCAGATACACTGGTTTGCCCAGACAGTCCCGTTTATACTTTTTGTCCCACTGTAATTACAGTAGTGCCCTTTTTCCCTTTGTGAAGTATCTTGGTTTGTATGATACATTTTCTGGTCACTCTATAGATTTTAATGCTTAGCCTTAAAGAATCTACAATCTCCTGGAGACAAAGGAAACATATGAAAATATTATCAAGCTATTGTGGTTAAGTGCTAAATAAGACATGTATAAAAAAAAAAAAAGACACGTAGATGCTACTAAACATCCTACAATATGCAGGACAGCCCCCAACAACTATCCATCAGCCATTTTACCATCTGGAATTTAAGGGTCATTTGGAGGCTTTTGGGATTTCATATTCAAAGTGTGGTCCCTGGACCAGCAGCTTCAGGATCATCTTATTAGAAATGTTAAATCCTTAAGGCCCATCCAAGACCCCCCCAAATCAGTGGGTGGGACCCCACGATCTGCTTTAACAAGCCCCAATGTCATATCATGTATATCTCTCTTACCCCGCCCCGTCATTCATTCTCTCTCTCTCTCTCTCAGTGGCATCTCAGGCAGGGACAAACACCATGATTAATCCTATAAATACTGCTCTGTCCAGAGAGTTGCTCATTTTTCCCTGACAACACATGGGTCAAGATGATATTGTTAAATGTTAGTTTGGTGAGAATAGTTCTTTGGTTTAAATGATCTGTTTTCAAATAAGTTTTTCTCAAAGGACCATATTTATTTTTCATCTCTCTTCTTGGCTTTTGGCAGGAGCTGAGAAAAAGCCTAGAACTCAGCGTACATCTACAAAGGAAGCAAAAGGATTGCTCCAGTGATGAGTATGACTCTATTGAAGAAGACGTAGTCTCGGAGCCTGAGCCCGAGGACCAGGTGCTGGTGGACCAACCCCGAGAGGAGCCTCTTCCCCCCAGTGGGAACTCAGTGCAAAAGGATGTTCCTGAGGACCAGGAGACAGGGGGACGCTCTCCCCAGGGCCCAGACACCCTCGTGGTCCTGGAATTTAACCCGGCTTCTAAAAGTAAGCTTTGTCTTAGGTGGCATTTCTTTGCCTTTGATGTCTCTGGATCTAATAGTAGAACTTAAACTTCCAGTGGTACTTTGAACTTGGCTTTAGGTGGACCATTTCATGGGCCAGGGAAGCATATCAGTCAGGTCTCTGTTGGTTGCAAGAGGCAGAGGCTTCCAAAGGCTTCCAAATGACCCAGAAATTCCAGATGGCAAATGTCTGGGCAGATAGTTGTGGGGGCTGTCCTGTGCGTTGTAAGATGTTTAGCACCATCTACATTCCAATCGGCTAATGCAGAGTAGCTTAAGCAAAAGAGACTATTTGTTGGCTTGAATAACTGAAAAGTCCAGAACTGTAGCAAGACTCCTTTCTCTTCTCTTCTCTTCTCTTCTCTTCTCTTCTCTTCTCTTCTCTTCTCTTCTCTTCTCTTCTCTTCTCTCTTTCCTCCCTCTCATCTCTGCTTTCCATTCTTAGGTAGTCTCTCCAACATACAGAGTTAGAATTGCCTTCCTATGAGATATTGGCTTTTCAACCCCATCAGAAAGTGAATTTTTCTTTCCTAAAAACTCCAGCAAAAGGACCAGACCTGGCTCTCAAACCCATACTGGGTCACATGCTATCTCTGATCTAATTACCGTGGCTATGTTTGGCCAGGTCCAGCCAATAGGACTAAGGGGTGTGGTTATGACCACCCAATCACATGAACTGATAGTGCAGGAAAGGTGGTTTCCACAGGAAAATTGAGGTGAGTCTGAAGGAGGAGGAAGGACTCTGGGGAGGCAGAAACAGCAACTGTCTGCTGGAGGAGGTTTTCAGAGAAGATTCTAGAAAGTAGGGTGAGCAGAACAAGTGGTGAGAGACAGGGAGGAGAGAGGAGGGCTTGGGAGGCAGGGAGAGCCTGCGTGCCACAGTCCTTGTCCCCTACGTGGGACTCAGGCTGGCTCAGCCTCTGCCTGCACCTGTCTCTCCATCCCAAGTGCACCCTCATAGCTGGGTGTGCCAGCCAAGGCCACATGGCTGACCCAGAGTGAACCTGAGCAAAGGGAAATGAGGAAATCTGTGAGATCAGGTAGCGATTTAGTTTGCTAGGGCTGCCGTACCAAAGCACCACAGACTGGGTGGTTTAAGCAACAGACATTTATTGTCTCATCGCTTTGGAGGTTAGAAGTTCAAGGTCAGGAGTCCGTTTCTTCTGAGGCCTCTCTCCATGGCTTGTAGATGCTGTCTCCTCCCTGTGTCCTCACATCGTCACCCCTCTGTTTGTGTCCTGATCTCCTTTTCTTAGAAGGGCACCAGTCACAGTGGATTAGGGCCCCCCCACCCGATAAGAACTCATTTGACCTCAATTACCTCTTGAAAGACCCTTTTCCCAAACACAGTCATATTCAGAGGCGACTGGTGGTTGAGACTTCAACACGTGGGTTTGGGCGAGAGGGACGCAATTCATCCCGTAATTGACAGCCCTGGAAAACCCATACCAGTGGCCCAAGTCTCCAGAGAAGACATCTGTCCGTCAAACATGCTGTCACCGTGTTCTCTCTCACCTGCAAACCCTTGCTTGGGCTGTCCCCTCTGCTTGGGTGACCCCATTCCGTTTCCTCTCCCCTCTGAACCCTGAAACCTGGCTCCCTGCTTTTCCCTCAAGACTCCACTGAGAGGTTGATTCTTCCGCAACGCCTTCCTTTCACTCCCACCGTGGCCTCCTCTGTCCTCCTGTCACATCGTCACGGCGCTGCTCTCGCTGACCAGAGAGTTGTCTTTCTCTCCCCACGCCCTCCCCGCTCACCGGCCTGCGATGACGCTCTGCCAGGGCGCAGCCGGCTCTTCCCCTCGGTGGCTCCCCCAGCAGGCAGCAGACACCTTGCGCTTTCCAGCCACTCGGGAAATCTCTGTCAGGTAAAGGAAGGTGTGATGCCACCTGCTAGAGCATCAAGTGGTCAGGGCTAATGTTCATAACGCTCCCGGGTGACAGCAGCGTGGACTGCAGACTGCAGGGCTGCGGGGGAAGATGGCGAGGGAAGGACAGGGCTCTAAAGAGGTTGTCCGAGCCCTGGCCCTGGACAGAGTGGGGGAGAGGGACATGAGAGTCATTCCCAGTGTGAAGGACCAGGTGGCAGAACAATTGACACCAGGCACAGTTTGAGAGTGATACTGGGGCAGAAAGCAAAGAGAGAACTTGAATTTCTTGACATTTTACATTTTTTACAATTAGATTGCTTGGCGCCCCCCCCCCCCCCCCCCC
>VBSM01002153.1:17999866-18024731 GCA_008086735.1 Cheirogaleus medius
GAAGTTCCATCTCTGTTTACTCATGAGTATACACATTCAATGGTACACTCTCTTGCTCATAAAATTTACAATTTATATAGGTTTCTGGGTCCATATAGGATAGGAAAAATTCAAGGCAAATGAAGGTATCTTTAGTTGTTTTGCTGCATGTCCTATAGAAAATGTGGGCTATTTTGTTGACTGTTTTTTGTCATAATTGTTCTATCATCTGAAGCTTCTTTAGCCCTGCAAGAGACAGGCTCCCAGTCAGAGCAGCAGGCAGAGGCCAAGGGCCCTATTGTAAGGCCTGGTGGGCCTGGAGTTCCAAACTAGTCCTGAGCCTTTACTCAAGAAGAGCCACCAGTGACCTGAAAGGAAATTCGTGGTTCTGGGCTGTCCATTCATTCATGCGCTGGGCACCTGTCATGCCCCAGGCACTGTACTGGGACACGACTGGCCCAGTCTCCTGCGGCACCACATTCTAGCAGGGAACACAGACCAGAAGCACATAAATACATATACGGTCAAGTGTCACTTAACAATGGGGGTACAATACGAGAAATATGTTATTAGGCAATTTCATCATTGTATGGATACCACAGAGTGCGCTTACGCAAACCTACACGGGACTGCCTACTGCTCCGAGGCCACAAACCTGTACAGCGTGTCACTATACTGAATACACTGAATAGCACTTGTGACACAGTGGTAAGTATGTGTGTATCTAAGCATATCTGAACATAGGAAACGTACAGTAAAAATGTGATATTATAATCTATGGGACCACTGTCATATATGCAGTCCACCATAGACCAAAATGTCATTAGGACTGTATGTTAACAATTGCCAACATTTGGCCGGGTGCGGTGGCTCACACCTGTAATCCTAGCACTCTGGGAGGCCAAGGTGGGAGGATTGCTCAAGGTCAGGAGTTCGAAACCAGCCTGACCAAGAGTGAGACCCTGTCTCTACTAAAAATAGAAAGAAATTAATTGGACAACTAAAAAAGATATATATATATAGAAAAAATTAGCTGGGCATGGTGGCACATGCCTGTAGTCCCAGCTACTCAGGAGGTTGAGGCAGGAGGATCGCTTGAGCCCTGGAGTTTGAGGTTGCTGTGAGCTAGGCTGATGCCACGGCACTCTAGCCCGGGCAACAGAGTAAGACTCTGTCTCAAAATAATAATAATAATAATTGCCAACATTTATTGAGCTTTTGTTAACATGTGCCAAGCACTATTCCAAGAACCTTCCCTGGAATCCCTCATTGAATCCTCACCACAACCCCAAGGAAAATGCTACCATTGTACTGGTTTTACAGATGGGGAAACTGAGGCACAGAAAGGTCAAGAAACTTGCCCAAGATCACACAGTTAGGAAGGGGCAGACCTGGTCAAAACTCCAGCCATCTTTGAGACCAGAGCCTGAGCTCTTACCCAGTAGGCTAAATAAATAAACCAGAGAAAGTCATGAAGCAATAGTTGGACTTTGGGGAGCCAGTGAGTGACCCCCTGGTGTCCCCTCCAAAGTTGGGAAACACATGAGAGATGAGACTCTGAGAGAGGGCCAATGCTCCTTCACAGCGGACAGGGGCTGGTGGTGGCGTTCAGCACTGCCCCTCAGAAGCAGCCGGCCCCACCCTGGGTGTTGGCTGGGGGAGGGGGCTGTGTGCCCTGGGGGCACCCTACCCCCCCCCCACCCCAAGAAGGAGAAAGGAAGTGGGGAGGGGCCGGGTCCAGCCTCCTTGGCTTCGTGTCCTCGCTTTCTGATCCGATTCCGCTCCGTCCTCACTGTGAGCACAGAGCGGGCGGCCGGCAGGGAGGAAGGCAGAAGCTATTTCCCACTAACCGGCAAAGGGACAGCCGGTTCATGGTGAGCTTAGGAATTCGGGGAAGAGGAAAGACTGGTACCCGACAGTCTTCGAGGCTGTGAAGATGCTAAAACAGGATGCAGGGGCCATGGGAGCGGGAGCCACTTTATGTAGAGTGGTCAGGGAAGCCTTCTCAGGGGAGGAGGTGTTGAAGCTGGGACAGGAATGACAGCGGGACCCAGCCGTGGGCACAGCCTTCCAGGTGCAGGGAACGGTAAGCTCAAAGGGTACAGTGAGTCCTGGTGCTCGGGACCTCTGCTGGCTCCAAGCCCTGGAGCCACTTTCCACAAACCTGTTCCATTTGTAAACCTTCTTCACAGTTTTTTAGCCGTAATCACAACCCCCAACCCCTGTACTATTTTTCAACTTAGGTAAACCGGTCACCTACCTTCCTAACTTCCTTCCTTCCTTCCCTCTCTCCATCTGTGTCTTCCTTCCTCCCTCCTTTTCTCTCCTTTTTTTTTTTTTTTCGTAACTGCAAGTTTGTTCTAAGCAATAATATTTTTGAAACCAAGGGTTTGACATGCTGGCTATATATTTTTTCCTTACACATTAAGATATATAACTGCTTAAAAAACATTTACCCACCCAGCATCTAGAATCGCAGCTTGAGGGCAGTGAGTGTGTTTTAATGTGCTCCCTAGACTCCAAGGTGGCCTCGGTTGCACCGCTACTTGACGTGGCCTGCCACCAGTTAACCCCAACACCCCATTGATTGTGACACTTGGCCCCATTCAGAGATGTTAAAATTTGAAAACCTGTGGGTGTCCCAGAATATTTCATTTATTTACCAAAATGTGGTGCTGGGCCCACAGTCTCTCAGCAAACTTGTTTTGTTGTCTGCATCGTTCACATCTCTAATCCCAAACTAGCAAGGACGTAGAGTAGTTCCATAAATATTTCTTGAATGCATAAGTGGAGGGATAATAAAAAAATGCCTGAACAGAATGCCCCAATGCTGTTTGCACTCCGTGTCCGACAGATAAACAATTGATCTCCTGCAGGTAATAAAAGAGAAAGGAATTTGTCGGCAAAGAGGAAGGACAACGCTGAAGTCTTCATTCCCAGCAAACCCGAGTCCAGCCTGAATCCCCAGCCCCCCGCTGTGTTTCCAGACCAGGAGAGGACTTGCTCCAGTAAGAATTCTGGGGGCCCTTGAGCAGGGGAGCAGGGCTGGGCCATTCTCAGGGGGTGCTGTGATGGGAGGCTTCGCTCCATTACCCTTCCCCGCCAAGGGCTGAGCTGACCTTTCGCAAATGTATTAGGGTTCTCTGGAGAAACAGAGCCGAGAGGAAATGTATACATAAAGAGAAAGAGATTATTAGAAGGAATTGGCTCATGCAATTATGGAGGCTGGCAAGGCCAATCTCCAGGGTGTGTCAGCAGCTGGAGACCCAGGAGGAGCTGATGTTCCAGTTCAAAGGCTGTCAGGCAGGAAGAGCCTGTGTGCAGATGATGTTCAAAGGCAGTCTGCTGGAGAAGTCTCTCTTACTTGGGGGAGAGTCTGTCTTTTCTTTTTTTTCTTTTTGAGACAAAAAGTCTCACTCTGTTGCCCAGGCTAGAGTGCAGTGGTATCATCATGGCTCACTGCAACCTCACACTCCTGGGCTCCAGCGATCCTCCTGCCTCAGCCTCCCAAGTAGCTGGAACTACAGGCATGCGCCACCATGCCTGGCTACTTTTTCTATTTTTAGTAGAGACAGGATCTCGCTCTTGCTCAGGCTGGTCTCAAACTCCTGAGCTCAAGCGATCCTCCTGCTCTGCCTCCCACAGTGCTGGGATTACAGGTGTGAGCCACCATGCCTGGCCCCTAGAGAGTTGGTCTTCAACTGATTGGGTGAGGCCCACTCACATTGTGGAGGGCAATCTGCTTTACTCAACTGATTAATATGTTAATCTCATCTAGAAATGCCCTTTTAGAAACACTCTGAATGATGCTTGACCAAATATCTGGGCTCCCTGTGGCCCAGTCAAGTGAATACATCAAATTAACCATCACAGCTGCTTTCTGATTCTACAACCAAGGCATGCTTATACTTGAAAATTTCTTTTCATTTGTTTTATTTTTAAATGAATTTGCTTACTTTACATGGGTAATAATACATGGAAATTACGGTAGATGATTCTGAAGGTACAAAAGAGTTTTTGGTGGAAGACTCTCTCTTTTAATGAGAGATTATATTTATTGAGCACTTATTATGAGCCAGCCACCATTATAAGCTTTTACTTTGGAGCGTCATAATCCTTCTAACTGCCCTGGAGACAGGTTCTCTGAGGCTTAGAGCAGGCGATCCACAGCTGGAAGGCAGCAGAGGCTTTGTAGCAGGGGCTGCCATGACTTAGTTGACAAATTTCAAAAAGATCCCTCTGGCTGTCACATGGAAGAGGGGTGGATGCAAGGTGATCAGGGAAGAGGCCAGGTCATTCAGGGTGGAGAGGGTGGTGGCTTAGTCTCTGAGTGTTACCAGTGGATGGATTTGGACAGAAATTGGGAGGAATTGGACAGAAATTGTTGAGGAATCAGTTACAGGTAAAAGACTCATTGTGACTTTTTATCCTAAACAACCTAGGGTGAGAACCTGGGTCCTGGGGAGCCTGGCTTGTTATGTGGCTAGGTGCTATCATTTAAATATTTGTCTAAAGCTCATGTTGAAATTTAATCCCCACTGTGGCAGGATTGAGTGGGGCCTTTAAGAGGTGATTGGGTCATGCAGGCTCTACCCTCGTGCATGGGTTAATTCATTCATGGTTAATGGGTTAACGGGTTACCACAGGAGTGGGAGCGGTGACTTTATAAGGAGAGGAAGAGACACCTGAGCTAGCACAGCCCCCTTGTCATGTGATGCCCAGCACCACCTCGTGACTCTGCAGAGAGTCCCTACCAGTAAGAAGGCTCTCTCCAGATGCAGCCCCTTGACCTTGGACTTCTCAGCCTCCATAACCATAAGAAATAAATTCACTTTCTTTATAAATTGCCCAGTTGCAGGTATTCTGTTATAAACAACAGAAAATGGTCTAAAGCACCAGGGTAGGATCTGAGTCTGCGTCACTAGCAAAGGAGACTCAGGCAACCTAGGTCCCCGGAGCTGGGACCTGTGCATGCGCAAGCCACACAGTGCTAAGACCCCTGTTGTCGGTCTCTGATCTGCATCCTGCTTCCATCAGGAGGGACCCAGGAACTGTGGCCAGACACAGCCTGCATCCCTCCATGAGGAGCCAGGATCCAGTGGGGCAGAGTGAGCACCAAACTGGTTCCTGGGAACTTCTTGGTGAGACCCAGAGCTTGGATCCTGAGGGAGAGAGAGGTGGCAGGCAAGTGCTGCCGGCATGTCAGGGTCCCTGCAGCTGATAGGGTCGCAGAGGTGCCACACTGGGAAGTAGATAATGGAGAAACGATCTGTAGGAGTCAAGAGCAAGATATAAGAGCAAGAGCAAGATGTCAGATGTCAGAAAAATCTGACAAACTTTGGCTCTATTGGCTCTGGTCAGATGGGAGCTGGGAAAGAGAGAGAGAGGAGGAGCCATAGGACCAATGGCAGTCTGGGTCAGTTCTCGGAGCTCCCACGGCAGGTGGACATGGGGTAGCAGTCCCGTGTGACATTGTTCCTTATACACTTCCTGCAGTGGCCCCACTGACTAATGCTCGAGTTGACAAACCTCCAGCCTTTACTGCTGCTGCTGTCTTCACTCTATGTGAGGAAATTAAAATGGCTTTTCAGAAGTTCCTCCAAAAGAAGTTGTTAAACAAATGAAACCCAGGGCAGTGTGCCACTGCACCAAACCTCCCAGAGCCCCCGGCGGGGTGGGAACGGCACAGCGCTGGTCATGTACCTTTCCTGGCCACCCTACTGAGCTAACTGGGACTTCCCTCTTAAATGCATGTGCCACAATCACTATTTTTTCCATATCCAAGTAGTAAAATTAAGAGCCAACACTTACAAAGCACAGAACTAGCTCCCAGGCTGGGTGTAGCACCACACATTTAATCTTGCATTTAAGCATCCAAACAGCCCTGTGCAGTAGATACTACTATTAGCAACATCCTTGTGCCAAGGAAACTGAGGCACAGAGAGGTTAAGGAATCTGTCCAAGGTCACACAGCCTGTAACTGGTGAAGCCAGTATTTGAGAACTTGGGCCACAGAATGTCTTCTTTTTTCTTCCATTATTCGTCTGGAAGCAACAGAATCTCTACTCTTAACTACTCACTGTTCAGCCCCGCATGTGCCAGCTAAACTATTATTTTCTTAATAACTACCCACAGCCCAGTCCTAAGCAGTAACATGCCTAAAAATAATAGATTTGAGTCACTTGTTATATTTTTTCTAATGCTCATTAAGATAAATATATTAGTATTTTAAAAAGTTAAACCATGTATCAACTAAAATCATCTGGTATACTGTATTAGTTCGCTAGGGGTGCCATAACAAAGTACCACAATCTGAGTGGCTTGAACAACAGAAATATATCATCTCACTGTTCTCCAGGATAGAAGTCCAAGATCAAGGTGTTGGCAGGGCCGTCCTCTGAAGGCACTGGGGAAGCATCTGTTCCAGGCCTCTCTCCTGGCCTCTGGTAGTTCCTTGGCTTGTTGCAGCATAAATCCAATCTGTACATGACATTCTCCCTGTGTGCATATCTGTCCCTGTGCCCAAATTTGCCATTTTTATAAAGACAGATGAAGGCCCACCCTAATGACCTTGTCTTAACTTAATCATCTGCAAAGCCCCTATTTCCAAATAAGGTCACATTCACAGGTATTAGGAGGTTAGGACTTCAACACCTTTGTAGGGGACACAATTTAATCCGGAATACATACCTTTATGGACAGTATTTTGAGAAATAGGACTTAATTAATTAATCTATAATCTGCCTTTCTCCAAAGAGTTCTGACATGGTCTAACAAATGACATGCAGTGTATAGTGCAAGACTGTAAAAAAAAAAAAGAGGAAATGAGGGAGAAGAGAAAACAAGTGTAGAAAAATAAGATGAAACCAGGAGGTGAACAAATGAATGCTTAATGTAGTCACAGTTGTGACTGTGAGGTTCCTGGCCACCATGGCAAAGAAGCATGTGTTCATATACAAATACGTGTCACTGGGTCCATCTGATAATAATCAGATAACCAGCTGTTCTGGTATTTGGTTCTTAGAGCAATTTGTCCCATCAATACTTTTTTTTTTTTTTTTTTGAGACAGAGGCTCGCTCTGTCACCTGGGCTAGAGTGCCGTGGCATCAGCTCAGTTCACAGCAACCTCAAACTCCTGGGCTCAAGCGATCCTCCTGCCTCACCCTCCTAAGTAGCTGGGACTATAAACATGCACCACCACACCTGGCTAATTTTTTTTCTGTTTTTATTAGAGACAGGGTCTCACTCTTGCTCAGGCTGGTCTTGAACTCCTGAGTTCAAGTGACCCTCCCACCTTGAGCCTCCCAGAGAGCTAGGATAACAGGCATGAGTCACCACGCCCAGCCCCATCAATACTCTTAAAGACGAAAATGTTTGAGGTAGTAGAATCTTTATTTTAAATAGGCTTGGAGTTCAGCCTTTATCTATTAAATATACTTGGTTCCTACATCAGTCAGATTTGAAGACAGAGTCCTGTGGCTAAGAGGAAAGTTGAAAAGCCCAGCACTGTGACTACCCTCACACTGAAATGGGAGTGCAGTAGAGCCACATCTCACCCAGCATTAGTCTCTAAAGGCAGCAAAAAGTGCAGGAGGCCAAAGAGACCCTTAGGAATCCCTCTTATTGGTGATTAAGTGCAGCATAGATGGCTTAATATAGATGAATATATAATATATATCTCATCTCTCAGCAAGCCCGAGAGAGTCAGCTGTGGGAAAAATCACAGCTTCTAGGCTGAGCCCCAAATGCAGCAGTTGGCCTTGTGTAGGGCCTGGGTTTTAGGGAAAATGAGTGTTCTTAAACACTGGCACCATGCTGAGGGCACTGGAATGGCCATACCACCAGAGGCACATGGAACCTGAGACTTCCTGAGTGGATAAAGGAATCACAAACCAGCTCACCCTCCTCCAGGCAAAATCTGCAGGGTGGGCTGCTCACATGCTTTACTTTGTATTGATTGGGAGGGCTGTCTTTTTTGGTACACACAAAATTAGACTTTTTATATCTTCTTAGTGAATTGAACATTTTATCATTATATATTATCTCTGTTTTGCTCTAGTAATGCTTTTTGCCTTAAAGTCTACTTCGATACAGAGATACTTCAGCTTTCTTTTGGTTAGATATGGTGTATCTTTTCTCATCCTTTTACTTTCAAACTTCCTGTATCTTTAAATTAAGGTTTGTTTCTTGTACACAGCATGTAATTGGTTTTTATTTTTATCCTCTAACAATCTGTGTGTTTTAATGGGAACATTTAGTCCATTTACGTTTAATGTAATTGCTGGTATATTTGAGTTTAAATCCACTGTCTTATTGTTTGCTTTTTATTTGTTCAGCTTGTTTTATGTTCCTCTTTCTCTCCTTTCTTGCCTTCTTTTGAACTGATTGCTCTGTATTATTCCTCTTTTTTTCCTCTCCATTAGCTTGTTAGTTATACATTCTTTTATTATTTTTCTAGTCATTACGAGAGATTACAACATGCTTTCTTGACTTATTAGAGTTTACTTGAAATTAGCCAGTTTACCACTTCTCATTCCGTGGAAGTACTTTACAATTCTGTAACTCCATTTACTCCTCTCCCGACTTAAATACTGGGGCCATGCATTTTAATTCTTTAGGTTCTAAACCCCACTAGACACTGTTATGATTAATTATTATTATTTTATACAATCAGTAGCAATTTGGATTTGCCCATATTGTTAACCTTTCTGTGCCCTTTAGTCCTGGCTACTTCCAGGTCACCCCCACTCTCAGACTGTACCCCCCGAGTCTGTCACAGCTCTGCTAAGCTTCCCAGCCTGTGGCAGCCTCTTCAGAATCAGCAGAATGTTGAGAGGAAAGGCCTGGTTTTCTTTCTCCTGTCTGCCATTGGTCCTTTAATTCTTCACAGCCCATTTACCCTGTCTGCCTTCAAACAGATTTCTCTTTTCAAGCAGATTTTATAATATTTGGTCCAGGTTTTCTAGTTGTGTTCCAGGGAAGGGTTGATCCAAATGAGTTAGTCTGCCATTCCAGATGTGTAACCCATTGCTTGCACTCTTTAAAAAGGTATTTCTCCCCTTGCCCCTTTTTCTTGAGCTAAACCCATAAAATTGAATTTGTGTCAATTAAATGTCCACATGATGCAACTCCAAGGTAGCTTCATTGCTCTCTATCATTGTCATTGTTGCTAATTCTAATGAAAGGGACTCATGTCCTCTATTACCCCAGCCTGTATATAATCTTTCCAAAAAACTAATGTGATCTCCTTTCAGAGACTTAGACTCCTTCAAGAGACTGTTGTCTTCTTGAGGGTGAAAGGACATTAGTCTTTAATGCAGAAAGTTTACTGTCCAAGTTGTCAGAGTGCTCTAGGGAAGTGATATATCTGAACCATTTTCCCCAGACAAGCTGCCAACCACGGAAATAAAGTAACACCCCTCAACATGAGTGAATTAGAGAACCTGACAGCCCTGTAGTTAGCGTTCCTGCCAGGAAAACCTGCAATAGAAAGGCCACTCTGCTGAGATGCAGAGCCTCATGTTAGTCAGCGTTCATTAACAGCAAGTGACAGAAATCCAAACTGGCTTAAACAACAAAGGAAAACGTGTTGCTCATAGACCTGAAAATCCCAGGATGGTAGATTTGGTCTCTAGCATGGTGGGATCCTGGTGCTCAGATGCTATCATGGGAAGCTCTTTCCACACTTAGCTCTGCTTTCCTCTAGTCCAACTTCTCACACTTGGACATGCCTCAGAATTACTTGCAAAGCTAAGTAAAACACAGATTGTTGGAACTCAGCTCCAGGGTTTGGGATTTACTGGGTCTGGGGTGGAACATAAATATTTTAATTCCTAACAAGTTCCCAGGTGATGTTACTGGTCCAGGGACCACACTTCGAGAATCATATCTCTAGTCACTGTCAGGCAGGCATTGCCTTTGTGGCCCAGAGATGGCCTCCAGTGGCTCCAGGCCCCCTTCTACCTGCTTTGCAACCCCAGGCGAAAGAGAGCCTTCCTTTTCTAGTTCTTGTGTGAGTCCAAGAACCAGCTCTTTCCTGAGCCAGTCAGTCTCCATTCTCCTAGGTCAGGGAGAGGTAGTTCCCTCCTGGGCCGGGCTGGGTCAGGAGTGGGGTTCTGTCCACCCAAAAGACTAAGCAGAGAGAGGCAGGGTGGTTCCCCACAGGAAACCAAGGGTGCCGTGAAGATCATGGTTCCAGAAAGACCAAAAGCTGCTGTTCATTTCCTATAAAAATCAAACACACAGAACATTTTGCTACAGATTCTTCAGAAGCAGGGTGTGGAGTGACAGACTGTAACATCTGAGAGGAAAGAGTAGAAGTCATTTAGTCTGGGGCCCTTGATGGCTTTGCTTGGAAATCGCATGCATTCCTGGGCTCGAGGAGAGACGGCCGCAGAAGCATGAGTGTTAGGGTCACAGACAGCTCCTGCCATGGAGAGGCCCCCAGAGAAACTGCAGAGGTGAGAAGGACACAGGCCTTGACAAGCCAGGGATGTCAGCTGGTGATTATGGCCTAACAATCCACCCCAAAATGTGGCTTAAAACAGCAACAACCCTTTTATTGTCAGGTCTGTAGGTGGACCGGGCGGTTCTGTAGTGAGCTAGCAGGTGGCTGGGCCAGATGGTCTAGGGCTCTAGGACGGCCTCACTCACATATCTGGCAGGTTAATTTGTCCTGAGGACCTTGACTGGGACAGCTCGTCCCGGCTGCGTGTGGTCTTATTATCCAGCACTGGTGGTCTCAGGGCAGCAAGAGAGGACAAGCCCCAGCGTGTGCGTGCTTTTTTAAGACTGCTCGGTCATGATTGCTAACATCCTGTTAGCCAAGAGCATTCCCAGGCCAAGCCCCACTGAGAAATAGACTTCACCTCTTGATGGGAAATGCTGCAAAAATCACATTGCAAAGTGGGCCCTGTACAGGGATGGGAGGAATTTGTGGCCATTTGTTGCAATCTCCTGTGCCTTGGGAAGCAGGTGGCCTCATGATGCTGAAGCGACTTGAAATGCATGGAGGCTTTGGAGTGCTAGGGTGTAGATCATTGTTCCAGGGTGCACCCCCCCCCTTCTCCACCTCCCCCTTGGATTTTTGAGATGAGAGTGGACCTCTCAAGAGAAAACCGGGCTAAGTCTGCTGTCTTCTCTGCCTTTTTGCCATACAATGTAGCGTACAGTTTCCAGGCCTACCAGGCATAGGAGAGCAGGGAATGAATGGGGTGCACTGGGGTCACTGGAGCACTTCTGCCCCATCTAAAGGGGGCGCCACCACCCAGCTCCAGCCAACGGTTGCCACATACTACGAATGCTGGTCCAGGGTTGCCAGATGGTATACTTTTCAAGAGATGCCAGGAATCCCAATTTTCAGGTAGATTTCCTCTTTTTTTTGAAAGCTTGGCATCCATGTCCAATTTTTCTAAAAAAGTGAAGGTTGCACAACACATATCTGTGGGCAGGTTGTGTCTGTGGGCTGCTGGTTTCTGATTGCTATAATAGACCCTTGTTGTTCTCTGATTTAATATTAGCCATTTCAGTGGATTCCCAGGTGACCTCCAAGGCCCCTTGCATGTAGTAAGGGGTCATTTTGCAGAGACTCCGAATTTGAGCTTTCCGAGTCACAGCTGGCGGGTGGGAGCGAGTCACCGGCTGGCGAGCCAACCAACAGCCTCATGGCCTCACATCTTCTATGTGACATGTGTTGCAGTCATGGTAAATCTCCTGAATTGATACGCTTTTTGTTTCTCTGTAAGAGAAGAGAAAGCCAAGCGCTGGTGAAACAAAAAGAAAGTGAAGTTCTCAGAAGAGGGATGGTTCTCAACCAGAAAAGAGCAGTTTCGGATAAATTAAAATGTGCAATTTGGCTTTTGCTGGTGGCACAGATTTACTGTGTGAATAAATCCACCATTCTCTAGGTCTGTGATGACAATAAATCCACCTCCTGCTGGTTCAGGCCAGCATTCGCCCAAGTGAGCAATGGGAGCATCAAAAAGAGTTAAAGGTGGCCACCCCTCATGGCGCGAGGGAACGCACTGCAGGGATGTGATCTGGAAGGACTTGGGCCCCGTGTCCGGCGGTGCTGGGAAGCCACGGTGGGGCAAGCTCTGGCAGTGGCGCTGCAGAGCTGACCTTCACTTGGAGAAAGGGTGATTGAATTTTTAAAAGCATCTTCTTAGCATAATATGACACAAAGGGCACACACAACGCCCGGTGATCACGTTGGTAGAAGAACATTCCCTCTCTAATGAAAGATGCTCAGGGCAAAAGGGTTTGTGCAGATAAAACTGGTCCCTCCTGGAAGAAAATGCCGTCATGAATCTCCTTTTCCAAGAAGCAGCAGCGAGCGCAGGGCTGCAGCGGCTGAGGACAGTAGTGAGCGGTGAGGCGCTCTGTCCTCAGCCGCCATGGATAGCAGGCTTCCTAGCTACGTCGGGGGGTGTGCTGTTGTGCCCCAGCCTCAGACCGGTGAGGCCCAGGATTGGCATGTATTGGCAGTAAAAAAAATAGGGGTCAACACACGGCTCTTTTTAGACAGATTTTGTAAGTGCTCTGTGTGGGAAATGGCAAAGGGGCTTGTGGATTTCAGGTTCTGCTTATCCTGGCGCTGTCTGAGCCTTCCACCAACACTGGCGTTTGCACCCCAAATGTCGGGGTGCTAGCGTGTTTGTCCCTTATTTATAGAATTGTCTAGAGGATCTGAAGGGGGTTTAAGTTTTTCTGCTGTGATTTACTACAGATGATGGAGAAAACCCTAGGCTTTCGTGAGAGTCACAAATACTGAGATTTACAAGGTTTAGGATTGAAGTCATTTTTCCTCCATTCATTTGACAAAAATCATAATGCCAGGTGCCAGGGATATGACAGTAAATAAGATGGGTGTGACCTCATGAAGTAGCTGAAGCCCGTAGGACTTTGTGGCCTCAAGCCCCATGAGAACGGAGCTCACAACCTCTCCACCCCCCTCCACTTCTCAGCGTGCGGAGCTCTGACCACTTTAGTGCCTTGGCGCCTGCTCTTCCCTTAGCCCGGAACAGCTGCCACATTTGGGCACTCACGGGGCTCACTGCCTCCGGGCCTCCTCTCAGATGTCCTCTTCCTTGACCGTGCCTTTCAAGTGACAGCTGTGTCCCCTCCCATCACGTTTCTGCCCTGTGCACATGCCTGTCTTTGTCTGTCTGTGCTGTGTGCCTGTGAGGTGTGTGAGGGCAGGGGTGTGCCTGTTCCATCCACTTCTGCACCCAGAGCAGCACTGGGCCCAGTGCTGCGCAGGTCGCGGGCCTATGTAAGGCAGTGCCTCTGGCCTTGCCCGGATCGGAATGCGTTTCTGCGTCGGGGGCCAGGATGTGTCTGTGCTTCAGGGAGTTTCGACTCCAGCTCCAGGATGTAGCTCAAGACCACATCCTTCGGCTTCCTTCCCTCCTTGTCCTGTCCTTGCAGCTACTTCAGGGCCCTGATCCTTTTTGCTGGGAGTGAGGAAGATCCCCGTGGTCCTCCCCACCCTTTATCCACCTACGTGTCCATCACAGTGAGAATCCCACCATAGCTTGCAGAGCAGAACTCCCTCCAAGCCTCATATTCTCCACCCGTGTTTGTTTGACCTTCCCATCCCTCCCGTTGCAGAGCAGGCCAAGGAACTGATGAGAAGGCAAACGAGGAAAGGCACAGCAGCCTCGAGGGGGTGAGCAGAATCCCGGGGCCACATTTCCAGCAGCTCTTTACTTTTCTGTCCCCTGGAGCAGCATTGGGGATGATGACAAGAGACAGTACATCAATGTCAGGAAGTGACCCACTTGATGTTGCTCGCCCGGGGCCAGCCATCCACACAGGTGCCCTTGACCTTCTGGGGCAGCAGCTTGGCCATGGCATGGCCTGTGTTAGAGCAGCCCCAAGGTTCTGTTGCCCCTCACAGCAGTTCTTAAAAACTGGAATAAGTCATGAACAAATAAAATTAAGGGGATTTCACATAAATTTCAGATTCTAGCTTTTCTTGGGGACAAAAAAAAAAAAAAAGCATTTGGCAACACTAGGAACACAGTCCTGTGTGGCAAGAATTGGCTAGAGCTGAGAGGTGTCTCCTTATTCAGTGGCACTCGGCCCCTGGCACTCAGGGTCACTCAGGGTGCCTGCTTCTGGTCCCTGGGGCATTTGCATTCTCAGCCCCTTTCCTGGGTGCCTGGCATTTTAGCTTAGTGTTTCCATAAAAACCTACAGTCCAGCAGCCCTGTGCCTGGCTGTCGTAGAAGCCAGCCCAGTAGAGCTTCTGGGTGTCTCCTGCCCTCTCCTGCCAATGCCATTCTTGATGTTGCTATTTGAACATTCAGATGCAACGTTCTACTAGGAGCAGAGCAGGAAAGTCAAGTGCTCCGACAGGGATCTTTAATAATCAACAGCTAAAGTCATGGGGATGGAAGGATGCTGTTTTTCAGCAGGCCTTGCACAAGGTCACACGTATATATAGAATTCTCCAGAGGTCATACCTGCAAGGTCCCACTTAGTTAGAAGCCAACATGAACGCCAATCTTTGATATTGCTGTTAAATGACCCAATCCAGTTGCCTGTGTGAAATTCACATCTCCAGCCCTGGCTGCCCACTCAAACTCCATACTCTTGCGTGCACAGGCCAACTCGAGAGCTCGGCTCTGATGCCAAACTCACATCTGAACCTTACTTGCCCCACACTGAGACTCTGCTCTTCCCTTCCAAGCCCCCTCCTCCCATACCCACCCTCTGCTAGGTTGAAAGCGACACCATCTCCCACTTCCTCGGACCAAACCCTTGGAGGCATCCTTAATTCCTCTCTGCCTCTCCCGCCCACACTGGACTGTCAGGAAATCCCGCTGGCTCTGTCTTCAGTGGTTATCCAGAGTCTGACCACACTTTGCAGTCCCTCCTCTGCTGCTGCCTTCTGTCATCTGGACAGCTGCGGCAGCCCCTCACTGGGCTCAGTGCTCTTGTCCTCCCCTCCTTTGAGCCTCCTCCACTCAGCACCCGAGTCAGATCCAGTCCTCCCCTGCTCTGAATCCTTCAGTGGCTCCCCGTTTCACTCAGAGTAAGGGCCTCATGGTGACCTGCCCACCCCACCCCTCTCAGGCCTCCTCTCAACCTACACCCCCTGAACACTCCGCTCCTGCCCCACCGGCACCTGGCTCTTCCAGAACACACCACACGCCTCCCACCTTAGCTCCGGTGCCTGGCATGCACTTCCTTGATCCCCCGCGAGGCCCACCCTGCTGCCCTGCACTCATCTGCTTTTCATGGTTTTCCGCATCGTTTTCCACCATTTAACACTCTATTTTTTTAATTTCATAATTTCTCTACTTACTGTCTCTCACCACGAGGGCAGGGGGCTTGGTCCTCTGGTCACTGCCATGTCCCCAGGGCCAAGAACAGGGCCTGGCACAGATAAATATTTGTCCAAGGGATGAGATTTAGTAGGTCAAGCCTCTTTAAGCATCCCACTAGAAATATTTTGAACAGTCTATATTTTAATGGAACTTTTTTAACGCGGGAAAAATCCAAACATAAATAATTGAGATGTGACAATGACCCCATGTGTCCCTTACCTAGCCCTGGCAATAATCAATGTGGGACCAATTTCATTTCGTCTATACCCCTATGCGTTCCCCAGATTGTTATAAAGCAAATCCAAGTCCTCATATAATTTTATCCATAGTTATTTTAGAATTCTCTTCTTTTTACAGCTACTTACTACTCCATTGGGTGGGTGCACCATACTTTATTTTATTTAACCAGTCTTGGTCCTTTTTGCATAGCACTTTATATTTTATAAAACCAATTTTCC
Organism: Cheirogaleus medius; assembly: GCA_008086735.1. Classification (NCBI taxonomy): domain Eukaryota; kingdom Metazoa; phylum Chordata; class Mammalia; order Primates; family Cheirogaleidae; genus Cheirogaleus; species Cheirogaleus medius. The sequence goes on from VBSM01002153.1 coordinate 18,015,640, forward strand.
ATTCATGGGGACTTTCAGAATCAACTGTAATTTTGTGGTGCTTTTTTTCTTAAATTGGAATGTAATTACTTTGCAATACTTGTTACCCATGCAAAAACAAAATAGAAGGTAGTAAAAATATTGCAAAATACCCATTCCTCTCCGTAACATTATATATTATTCCTTACAGATATTTTGTTAGAGGGTTAATTTTTTTCTAACTTTTTATTTTGATACAATTTTAAACTTAAAGTTGCCAGGACAGTACCAATGTCAGTTCCGCCCTTCACCCAGATGCTCAGGTTCACCAGTTGTTAACGTTTTGCCCCAATTGCTTTTTGCTTTATATTTTCTCCCTTCTCACCATATATATACATATGTATATTTAGATTCAAATTGTATATTCTATATATAAAGAAATATATATTTATGTACATATTAAATGTATGTCTTCTATATAGATAGAGGGCATACACATATGTGTGTCTGTGTGCATATATATAAATATTTTCTTTAACTGTTTGAGATTAAGTTGCAGACATCATTCCTCTGTACCTCTCAACACTGCAGTATGTATCTCCTAAAAACAAGGACATTCATTTTACATTACCACGGTACACTAATGAAATTCAGAATATTTAGCATTAATACTATTCTCTAAGCCACAGACTATATTTAAATTTCCCCAAGTGCCACAATAATCTTTACAGCAGTTTTCCCCCACCCAGGCCCCAGTCTCAGGGCCACCACTGCATCCAGTTGCCATGCCTGCCTAGTCGCTTTTAATCAGTTCTCCAGGCCTTTTTTTTGTCTTTCACGACCTTGACATTTTTGGAGAGTACAGGCCAGTTTTTTAATAGAATCTTCCTCAGTTTGCTGTAATAGATTTTGAGCTGCACTCTGAGCACGTAATCTAAAGGAGCATCTTCCTGATTCCTGCCCCCAGGACCTGGAAGCCGGCGAGAGAGACCCCTGTCTGCAACCCGCAAAACCGTTCGCGAGGCTGAGGACCGAAAGGAAGACGCCTCTGCCGTGCTCCGAGCCATCCAGGTGGAGAACGCAGCCCTGCAGAGGGCGATCCTGGGCAGGAAGGCCGAGCCGCAGGTGCGTCCTGGGCAAGGGGACAAGGAGAAGGAAGCGAGGAGGGCGCTGGGCTGCTCAGGGACCAGGCAGTGTCTGAGCAGCAGGTGGGAGAGGAGAGAGGGACAGCAGGTGGGCATGGCTGACCTCAGACGCATCTGCGTTTCCACTGTCCACAGTCGCTCACCGACCCGCCAGTGTTCCCATTTCTTCCACCTTGTTTCAGCTCTTTGTCTGCTCCAGAAAGCCTCAGATGGGTGCTCATTTGCCTGCAGTCTTTGCTGATTTCCCTGCAAACCCTGGAGACCTTAGACCAGGGTTGCAAACCGGTGGGTCCGTGAGGGAATGGAGTAAACAGCAAGCTTGGCCTCCCGGGAGAGCACGAGCCCCTCAGCTCCCACAGTCCTCACTGCTCCCTGTCGTCTACCCCTGGCCTATTTCACTTGTTCCTGAAACTTCCCTGGGCAAACAGGTGTTTGAGCTTGTGCCTGCTGCCTTCAGCTTTGCCAGCCACCAGGAGGAGAAGTGGTGAGGCGGGGCAGGGGCCTTCGGGGACACACGTCGACGTTCACATTCTTTCTCGGAAGCATGGTGTCTGACTCCCCCGTTGAAACCCCTTTTCTTAGCTTGCCCCCCGCGATGCTCACAGTAACCCTGCAATGGTCAGGGCTGGTTTTATTGCTTTGCTTTGTAGACGTGGCGCCTAGAGAAGCGAGGTGGCTTGCTTGAGTCATGTCTTTGGAAGTGGCCACGGTCTGCCTGCCCGAGAGCCCAGGGCCTCTTCCGCAGTGCCACCTGTTCCCCAGGCTTCGTCTCAGGGCTGCTCTTTTGGGCATTCATCAGACAGCACCTATTGTCTGTTTTCCTGGAGCTCTGTCCTTGCCCCTGATATTCATGTCTATGAGATCTTGAGACTGTCCCTGCCCCCTCTGTGCCCTCATCTGTCTGTGAAAAATACACAGTGGATGGCTTTGTTCTGACCTCACATCATATGATTGTATCTTTCCAGGATGTGGAGGGACCACCAGTAAAACCGTGGACCAGATTGCTGAAGGAAAAGGAAGAGACCCCTGAGGTCAGTGCATGGCTGAGACAGATGACAAAACCCCATACATGCACTCAGCACCTGATGGCCTTCCAGCAGGTCCTCACTGTGATCCCTGACCACCAGTGTCATTGTCTTTCTGCCCATTTCACAGATGGGGACACCAGGGCTGGAGTGGCTTGCCCTAGCTCGTGAGTTGAAGCCAGAACTCACCCAGGCCTGCTGACTCAGATTCCTTGTTATGTTTCTACTTCCTGGCAAGACAACACAGAAACAGATCTTAGTCCCTTGAATAAATAAGCTGTATCTGTATGTATCTAGGTCAATTAGGTGTATCTCAGCAAAGATGGCCCTGGCAAATAAGGCTGTGAGTTAGTAAAGTGTGCAGGAATGTCTCTGCTAGATTGTGCCCCGGTCTATGCTGTGTGCTCAGAATACAGAGATGGCTAAGACAGATGAGGCCTTGGCCACATGGAGCTTGCAGGCAACAGCCAATAAAGCCACCAATAAATAGGGTGACTTTAGAGAGAGATGACAATCAAAACTGCTAAGGGGTGAGAGAGTGACAAGGTATAGGATGGTGGCTACCTCTGATGGGGTGGTCCAGGAGGCCCCTCGGAAGGTGCATCCCATTTGAGCTGAGCCCTGCCTGTTCGGAAGGTGCCAACAACAGGGAACAGCATTCAAGGTGGAAGGAACAGGAAAAAGCTTTGTGGTGGGAATGAGCCCAGCCTATCAGAGAGGAGGAAGAAGCCTCCTCCTTTTTGTGGTGGGAACAAGGGGAGTGGGGAGGGGAAGGAGGGGACACAGTGCCCAAGTGGGATAGGGTGCTGGGCAGACAGCACCCTAGAGCACCAGAGAGGTTTTCTTTTCACGTCGTTCCTGCTTGTCCTGGTCATCTTTGGCTGCCACCAGCAGTAATTTCTGACAATCCTCCCCACCCCAAAGCAGTGCAGCCATAGGATTCTTCTTCACGAAGATTTTTCTTTCTTTTTCCTACTTAATTCGAGACCCTTTAAAACTGCTCCTTTAGACTCAGGAGCCGTGGTCCAGGATCTCTGGGTGACCTGATTCCTGACCCACAGAGCTTCCAACGACTAACATCTTCTGCAGATAAGCAGCAGGGCACATTTCTAGTTTAGATGATAAATGAAAAAAGAAGGGGGAAAGGCTCAGAGGATTAAAAAAATGAAAAGATCTAACAATGTTACTGGAATTCTCCCTGGAGTCTGGTTACTTTGTAGCAAACAGAACAGGGACTCAATGGAGATGGCGAAAGGAAGGTTTCGATGAGAGACATTTCTCAGTGTCTCATTGAAGCAGATTGCTTCCTAGGACCTCCCGGATCGTGAGAAATTGGGGTCGCGTGGTGGGTTCTAGATGTAATCGGCAGCAGGCAGACGCCGTCGCCCTCACATTCCTGTCCCTGTTTCCTACAAAGGGAAGCAGCGGGAGAAGTGTGTGCTCTTGACAGTGGCCCTGCTGTGCCTTGGGCCAGGAGCATCACCTCAACATCTGCTTAATAAGCTTTTCCATCCTCAGCTGCTTCCCATCGCCACGGCGACCACCCCTCAGGAGCCGTCCAGGGCAGCAGGGGGAGACAAAGCCATCGACCAAGCTGTTGACAGAATCGGCCTTCTGGGAAGCAGGTACTTACCAAGGCTGAGTCCAAACCAAAATCCCCATAGCAGTGTGGCTTTTGCTGTGTTATTTCAGACCCTTCTAAACTGCTCCTTTAGAGACTGTACCCTCCCTGCCCCCTGCAGCCCTAAAGCATTAAATTGACTTGATTTCTTTCAGGCAAATGGCCCTTGGCTTGTTAAGTTCACTCCCATCCTATATAAAACTACAGCCTCCCGTAGGTTTCTATTGGAGTGCCCCGTGCAGCACAGGAGGGTGAACTTGTTCCTCAGCTGGCCTGGGGGTGAAGGTGGCCCAAAGCAGCATCCTTTTGAAGCTCTTTTTCTCTATTAAAAGTTTGTTCTAACTCAGCATTCTGTTCCATTACCGTGTAGCATCAGTTATTGGAACTGTCAAGTTTTATTATCAAAATAAAGGCTTTCCCTCTAGTCTCCAGGCAAAATTGATCTTCGGAAAGATGTGCCAGGTTGAGCTTGTAGTTTCTAGGATGCCTTGGCGCACAGACACACACTCCCAGCCCAGGGCTGCCGTGCCCAGCTGTGTGTGTCGTGGACTGTACAAAGTGCCTGGCTAAGGAGCTAGAGGGGGCGGAATCCAGCCTGCATGCTGTCACTAAGCTAAGGCCCTGACCTGGAGCTGCATCAGCCCAGAAGGGGAGTGAGGGCTTTTCCTCTGCACAGAGGAGGAATTTGCTAGCCAAGCTGAGCGCCCTCCACGTCGACGTCCACCCAGACGGAGCCCCTTGTTATAACCTGTAGGAAAACCGAATAGGCTAACGGCAGTGCTCCAAGAGTCTGCACACCCTAGACGGAAACCATGGCTGTGTACCCTTGTGGCCACGAATAAGAACTTGCAGTTTCTCCTGCACGTGAAAGGGCTGGGCCATGAGGCTGTTTTCCATGTGATACGGTTTTATTTACAGGAGCACACACATTGCCAATTGCTTCTTTCTTTGTCATCAAGATCCTTTGTGCTTCAGGGTCTTGGGGCACTCAGCCTTAAACTGAGTACGTGGGAGCATTTGCAAATGACTAAGGCACACTCTGCTGGGTCTGGAATATCCTCAGAAACAAGAGGAGCAGAGCAGATCTCCAGACCAGGGGTCTACAGACTATTTCTGTAAAATAGTAAAATGGCAGGGGGAGATGTTGTTTGTTTCTTGGGTTGTTGTTTGTTGTAACCACCCTTTAAAAATGTAAACACCATTCTTAGCTCACAGGCCGTGCAAAAACAGGCCTCAGGCTGCATTTCACCTGCAGGCCTCAGCTGGGCTGACTCCGGCTCTTGACTCCTAACAAGTCCTTAGCTTAGGGAGGTGGTCAGCGGGCTGTCTTGCCCCAGGCACTGTTTCTCCTACTGGGCTCTGATTCCGTCGCTAAGTGCGCAGCTGTTTAGAGAGGGAGAAAGATGGCCTGCCTGCCTGTGCTTTTGAGCTGTACCCAGGATGCGAACTTTCTTCTCACACTGTTCCTTCTCTTTGAAGTAGAGAAGTCAGTGTGGTGCCTTTGACTAGAATGTTCTGTTTTGTGCATCATTGGTTACTACCCATTTACTAAAACGCAATCCCATTTCAGACAACAGCAGAAGCTTCTGAAAGTCCTCCAGGCCATCGAAAGTGACTCTGCCCTCCTCGGCGGGGTTGTTTCACCAACCGAGGAACAAGGACCGGACCCAGAGGTGAGGGCCTCGACGTGCCGGGATTTCCAAATGCATCCAGGAAGGTCCCCGCGGAACAGTCCCTTCCATTCGGTGGGGATCACTCTGACAGCTGTCAGTTAGCACCTCTGTGCCCGTGTGTCCCCATCTCCCCGCCTCCCCAGCACACAGACACACGCGTGTGCTGGGGAGTAGAAGCAGAGAGAGAAAGATGTGGGCCGGGAGTTTCAACGGAGAGAAGTCTGTCCACACAAGAGGAAATATAAATAGCATGGAGGCCCATAGGAAAATGTCCAATACTGCCGGTAATTAAGAGATGCAAATCAGAGCAACTTCCACGTCCCATTTGCTATCTGAGATAGTAAATTATTTTTGACGATAACCTCTAGCGCTGGCAAGGTTACCATAAAGCCGTGGCAGCCATACGTTGCAGGCAGCTACATAAGCAGGTGAAACGCTCTTAGAAAGCAGAACAGTTGTACTTAGGAAGAGCCTTAGAAATACTTATGTCTTGCAGCCCAACAATCCCACTACCTTATCCCAAGGAATAAAAAGCTGTAGGTACAAAGATGTCTGTCGCAGAATTATTGCAAGTAGGAGAAAATTTTTTTAAAAAACCTAAATGTCTCATAACAATGGAGTTAATCAGGAAAGCGTGATATATCAGCACGATGCAGTAGTATAAGAAGATGGAAGCTCTCATTATGGAGATTATGCAGGTAGAAAATGTTAAGGATATAAACTTAACTGTAAAAGGTGATGTTAATCTTCATCGAGTCCAAAATGATTGCAGTGACCGGACAAAGATGTGCCCATGTGAGCGTGTGCACAGAACTGGTGCATAAACTATTAATACAAAAGGAAACTGCGGTGTCAGGGCGGTAGGATTAATGGTGATTCTTTTTTCTTTTGTGTCAAAAGCAGTGTGTTCGGCACATCCTTCTTGCCCCTGTCTTTACCCAAGCGTGTCTTATAATTATTTGGGACGGTGGTCACCAGTCTCACTATTGGCCAATGAGGACTTAAAGTGAAGCCCTCCCAAAGCCACATGTAAAATTCATGTGATAGCAGACAGGGCTCTGGGCAGGCCTGGACTAGAGCTCCGGCTTTGAGTCTGGCACCATCATTTCGAGATCCTGTGACCTTAGACAAGCCTCTTAAGCTCTCTAGTCCTGGCTGTCAAATAGGCTCCATAATCCACACCCACTCAGCCACGGTGAGGGTGAAACAGGAAAGGTCTGTGAGGCTGTGTGACTCCATGCCTGGCACGTGGCAGAGAGGAAACAAACGGGAAATATCATTTGAAGGCTTGCCATCTGGAGAGATCAAAGCTTTGCCCCCCCACCCCACGTGGAATAATTGCTTTCTTAGCTGTGAATGTTCTAAGTGTGGTGAGACTTCAGCCACATTAAAAAGAGCTTGGATTAAGTCCCTTTATATTAATACTACAGAAGACAGAAAATCCAGGCAAACTGACTTACGCAACAAAGAGAAGAAAAATTGCAGACTTTTGTCATTGAAAATTGCACAGGTGGGGCCAGGTGGGGCTTGATCCAGCAGCTCACACCGTGTCTTTCCACTCTGTCTCCACAGTGTCAGCTGTCCCCTGCAGCTCGGTCCCAGCTCTGGTCTCTCCTCGTGGTCCCTAAATTGCCGAGTAGCTCCCGCCCTCAGACTCCACTGTCAAGAGAGAAGAGTGTTCCTCCCCATGTAAACCTGGGGTTGGCATGCTCGCGCTGACCCATGCTGGCCTGCGTGCCCAGCACTGAGCTGCTCCCTCTTGGTGGCCCAGGGGACAGGACATACTGATTCCTTAGACCAACCAGTCTGGCCCCTCCTTGGATTGGGAAAGTGTCAGTCCCCTTATACCCCATGACTGAGAAAAGAGAAGAGGTGACTCCCCCAAAAGGAAAATCATCCGTCTTGGTGAGAGAGGGGGTTAATGAATGCCAGGGACCAGGAACTTCCCAGCCAGTGCCCCCATCACACCCACGACGTGGATCCTAAGCCAGGCAGTACCGAAAGCAGGAGTAGCCATCAAGTTAGGGCACTGACAAGTTGTGACACTTCCTTAGTTAATAGATCCTTCAGCTCCTTCATTTAGAAATTCAGCTCAGGAATTCGCACATTTCAGATTGCTCCAGCTAGGAGATCCAGCAACCCCTCTGCGAGGCAGCCTGCCTCCCATCTGGCCCTCTTCCCTCCCACCAGCAAACACCGTGAGCAGTGCCACCTCTTCACGCCCACAGACTGACGGCTCACCTGGCCCTGGGCTGCTCCTCACAAGCACAAAGCTCATAAACCTCCCAGTCCCCTCCGAGTCAGCCAGGCCAGTTTAGCTTTATCACCATTCTGTGAGCCTGGGACCCGAGCCCAGGGCAGCCGAGGGCTTGGCCAGGACCCCAGGAGGGGGAGGAGAGAGGGAGGGAGCTGTGGGTTTTGAGGGCTATGCTGATCAAAACAGGCCCTGTGTTTCTCCTGGGAGCTGGGAGCCGACCTCCCTCCCTCCCTCCTCCCCCCCTCCTCCCCATCCCGTTCCCACCACGTGGCAATCAAGCCTCGTCCAAACGCACGCTGAGAGCGATAGCACGTCTCGCTGGCTATTAATTAAAAAAATAAGTGGGGAACAGTTGCTGTTCATTTGCTCGGCTCCCTGCTCACAGAGCCATTGCAGATTAGCAGCGCTAATTAACAGAGGGCATGTGCACGCAGGGAATGCACCATTTTACGAGTGACTGATCCGTGGCGACCAGTGCCGCAATCAGCCCCAGAGGGCCTCAGGAAGCCATTGCGAAGGGTGGCCATTTATTGATGGCATTCACGCAGATTCTCAGAGCAGACGGCCTACCCAGGAAGGAGGCCGGCACTAAAATCAACGGAGGAGAGAAACAGAAAGAAACGGACAGTTGCAGAGTACACACAGGGCCAGGGCTCGTGAATAGGACCTTCTCGGGTGTTGGTGTCTTGCTTGATGTCCTTGGCAGAATTGTCACAGCGATGGTGTCATCTCATCTTCCCTGATCAGGCTGAGGCATGTAAAGTGACTTGTCCGAGGCAATGGGACCTTGTCACCTACTGTACTGGGCTGCTTGGGCTGCCGTAACAAAATGCCACACGCTGGGTAGCTTAAACAGCAGAGATTTATTTTCTCGCAATTCTGGAAGCTGGAAGTCCAAGATCAAGGTGTTGGCAGGTTTGGTTTCTTCTGAGGCCTTTCTCTTTAGAGGTGGCCATCTTCTTGCCATATCGTCACATGGTCTTTTTCTATGTACACCCGTCCCTAGGGTGTCCCTGTGTGTCCAGATTTCCTCTCCTTATAAGAACACCAGTCAGATTGGATTAGGGTCCACCCTGACAGCCTACTTTTCATTTAATCACCACTTTACAACCCCTATCTCCAAATACAGTCACATTCTGAGGTACTGGGGATTAGAGCTTCATCACATGAATTTAAAAGGGACACAATTTAGCCCAGGTTGCTTACCCAATTCAGCAGATGTCGTGACATGTCAGGCACCTGGGACCTCAACACTGCGTAGTGATGGAGAGATGTGCATGTTCAGGCAGAATCTGAAGCTTTTTCTTTTCTTTTTCTTATTTTTTTTTACTTTTTGAGACAGGGTCTTACTTTATTTCTCAGGCTAGAGTGCAGTGGCATCATCACAGCTCACTGCAGCCTCAAACTCCTGGG
>VBSM01002153.1:18024831-18047142 GCA_008086735.1 Cheirogaleus medius
TGGGCAATGGAAATGAACAGAAACTTCTCCAAAGAAGACAGAATAATGGCCTAGGCTGGTCTTTAACTCCTGGCCTCAAGAGATCCTCCTCCTTCGGCCTTCCAAAGTTCTGGGATTACAGACATGAGCCACCACACTCAGCAAAATCCAATGCTTTTTAAACATTTTTATTTATTTGCAAACTCTCGAACAGAATACTTACTAAGTGCCAGGGTACATAGCAACTATATTTTAAATGCTTTACAATATGAGCTCATTTACTCTTTATAACAACCACAGATAGTGGGTACTATTCTTATCCCCATTGTACAGATGGAGAAACTGAAACTCTGAAGGTTCAAGGACTTGCCGAAGGCCAGCAGCCGTGGTAGAGCTGGATTTAAGCCTGTCACGTTTTAATCCTTTGGTGTTATTTTTCTCTTCTTTCAGGACAAACAGAGAACGAGAGCAGAAGAGATCAAAGATGCTGTCTACGTGACCATGGAAATCCTGTCCAACTGGGGCAACCCATTGTGGGTGGGGCTCACAGAAGTCGAGTTCTTTGACCTAAATGACACAAAGCTTTATGTGTCACCCCATGACGTGGATATCCGGAACACAGACACGCCCGGGCACCTGGGCCACCTCGTCAACAGGAACCTATCTGTAAGTGGAGGCGACGCTGGGTTGGTTCTTTGCTGCTATTTCAGCGCATTCCCGCTGCCCTTGCTAAGCGTGTGATAAGCGCGTGTGCAGGGAGAGGAGGACAACATCATCTCCTACAGCGTTTATTTGGGCAAAGCGGGGGAGCAGCCTCAGGGCTGGTGTGGTGGGGGCCTCCACACTGTGTCCCCCCGAGCTCTGTCCTAGCTCCCCGCTCTGTGGGCTTCTCTTGCGGGAGCCCATTCGCCCCACTTTGATCCACCTTGCAGTCACTGCCAAACACAGGCCCTCAGGGGCCATTAAGGTCAATGCCTCATTTTGTAGATGAAGAAACTAAGGCTCGGAGAAGAGCATTGACTCAGCCAAGGTCACACAGCTGGAAGGTAGTGGAGCCAAGTTCACATCCTGCAGCCTGGCCAGGGCCCGTGCCCACACCCCCTCGGGGTTCTGCTTCCCTAGGCTGTGGGGTGTACAGCCAACCAACATTGAATGTTTCTTTCCTTTAAATATGTAACGGAGTTTTTAAAAATTTAAAAAGGTACCGGAGTTTTTTTTCTTCCTGCCACTTGCAAGTTGGACACAAGAGACTATGAGCTTTCAGTCCAATTAGCTGAGTCCTGAAAATAAAATAAAAAAAAAAGAAAAAATATAAATATAAAAAAAGAGACTATGAGCTAAGTTGAGCCAGAATAACCAGCCATATAATCTTTACTACGCTGTGCTCAGCTTCATTCATAATTATCTCCTGGGAACCTGAAAAACTAGGAACAGAAGTCACATCTGGGCCAGGGACGGGGTGTGCAGGGGGCAGGGGTGATAGGAAGACTTTTCCTTGTTCTTGTGCACCTTTTAAGTTTCCTGCCATGTGCATGTATTGTTTCCCATCCAAGTACTAACCAGGCCCTGCCCTGCTTAGCTTCCGGGATCAGACGAGATCGGGCGTGTTCAGGGTGGTATGGCTATGGATCATGTGCATGTATTGTCTATTCCAAAAAACAAATTATTGATTTGTTTAAAAGACCTGAAAATGAAAACAGCTACCTCATGTTTAGTTCTTATGCTGTGCTTGGCACGATGCTAAATGCTTCATACGTAGGATCTTATTTATACCTAAATACACAGGCTCGAGAAGCAGAAAGATCTGGGTTCAAAGCCAACCACTTCTAACTTTGTGATCATGGGCAAGTCACCTAACCTCTGGTTTCCCCATCTGTAAACTGAGGATAATAATAGCTCTTACCTTGGTGCAATGCTGTGAGGATCATACCTGGCTCTTCCTAAGGGCTCCAAAACATCAGCTATTATTGTTTTCACTGTTACTATTATTAATAGTATTAGTAACATTAAGAAATAGATATTATTATTCCCATTTTAAAGAAGAGGAAACAAGAAAGGGGGTGTTTGAAATCCTCAGGTCTCAAGACCCAGATTCTGGTCTTGACTCTGCAGCCTTGAGCAAGTTCCCTGCCTTCCCAGGGATTCAGTATGTCTGCCCCCTGTGAAATGGGAGATGGGAGTAGGTCGCCTGTGTTCATGCTTAGATCGCCAGCAGAAACTGAGCGTGGCTCACATTAGCTCATTTTTTTAAAAAGAGAAACTTGTTTGAAATCTTTTGAGTACCTGGTGTACTCAATGTCACCCAGGCCAGAAGGGGACAGGCCGCATGTCATGTTGGGGTTCTAGGTGGCTTGAGCATTAGCTTGGTCTTCTTTCTGTGGGGAGGGGGAGGAGCAGGGGAACATGAGACTCTGCCAGAAAGATCCTCCTGTTGGACTTGAGGTTCTGGGGAAGATGGTGCTGTCCTACTCAGAGACTTTACTGATTTGGCCTTCGGGTAGAGCTGTCACCTTCCACAGCATCAGAAATGTGTCGTCAGGCTGAGTCAGGACTCGTGGTGGTGGGCTGCTGGCTGAAAGGGAAGAAAATGAGAAGGAGAGATGGAGAAAAAGAGAAAGTTTCCTTCACTTAGTACCTACAACAAACAGTTGGTGAGATATTTTGGCAGTGTCTGTTCGTTTGTCCTCGCGTCACTCTGCTGGAGATGTGCAGTCCCAGCATGGGAAGGCTGATGGCCCAACCTGGCTGAGCCAAGATACCCCAACAGGGCACGGAGGGACTCTCCCGGGAGAAATTCAAGATTGCCACCTTAAAAAATAGGCAGGCTTGATGCTAGATAGCCAAGACACAGCCATGGGTAGGACTGGGTGGGTCTGAGCCTCCTTCGAGATGTGCAGCTCTGCGATCCGGCCTTAAATGAAACAGGCCCTGGGTGCCGGCTGCTCAGATGCTCTGGCCTTGCACGTCCCCGCTCTGCCTCCAGGTTGAAGTCTGTAGGCTCCGATGCTTGCTCCAGCCCTCGCCACGCTGCCCTGGCCCCCTCCTTTAAAGAACACTGGCATGTTGGATGCCTGCTCTACAGCACAGAGCACACCAGGGATGATAAAAAGCATCATTGGATTTGATAGGGACCAATTCTAATGTTTACTCTCCCCTTTCCTCTGCTTAGCAGGGGCTGAGGAGCATTGCCATGTGATGGCCCATGGTTTTGGTGGGTTTGGGGTTTTTTATTTTTTGACCCTGAGGTTGGGGCATGAGGCAGCTTTGTCACCCTGGGCTGCTGGATCTCTGCGCCCAGCTTTGGGTAGGCTGGCCTCCCTGCTTCCCTGGTGTGGGGTCCTCCTTGCTGGTCACTCTGTGTACCAGGCCCGGGTGACCAGAACGTGCTGCCTCTCAGAACCATCCAGTCTCGCTGGCGTGTGCCAGCACGGCCTGGTGCACCACTGCATTTAACCCTCACGTGAACCTTGGATGACTCTCCCCGTTTTATAATTGCTCGAGGCCATGCAGCGCTGGCTGGTGGCCCAGCTGCCAGCGGAGGTACCTGCAAGTAGAGTCTGGGTTCCAAAGGGAAGGTGCTTCGGTGGGGGAAACTGGGTCATGTAGAGGATGTGGGAGTGTCCCAGGCCCCATGCAAACCCACCTCCCTTCTGTGCCCACACCACCTCTCCCTGGCTGCAGCCTGGCCCATGGCCTTGAGATGAGTCCAAGTTAATACACCCAGCCCTGCCTGTTCCTGAGTTCCTGACATGAAGGTCAGCTTCCTGCTTGACGTCTCTTCTTGGATCTCCACTAGCCATCAGAGATCTGAAACCTACGTTTTGATTCTTCTTGTCCACATCCCCACATTGCTTCCTCCTCTAGAATTTCTTGTTTAGTAAAATGGCATCACTGTCTGCTCAGATGCCCAAGCTCACCACTTAGAGTCTTCCTCGATTGCTCCAGGAAGTTATAGATTTCCTGTGCGGATAGAATTATTTCTAAATAAAAAGTTAAAAAATACACATTGCACATTTTTCTGTACCAGGGATATCGTGTGAACAGGACACTCTCTCCACCATCTTCCCGCGCACCAAGTCCTGTTGCCTCTACCTCCCAAAAGCCTGAATCTGGCCCCTTCTCTCCATCACCACTGGGACCTCCCAAGTTTGATCAGCTGTCTCCTCTCACCTAGACTGTTAAACAGCCTCCTTTCTTATTTTCTTCTTTTGCTCTTTCCCCATCCACTTCATTTCCCACTCCGGATCCAAAGTGATCTTTTAAAAATATCAGATTGTGCCCTTCCCTAACTTAAAGCCCCTGCAGTGACTTCCCCTTGCCCGCAGAGATAAAGCCCAGATGCCTCCCCATGGCCTGCGAGCTCTCTGCAAACAGGCCCCCAGCTCCCAACGTCCCCCACGCAGACCCCCGCAGCCACAGGCCTGCCTTCCGCTCCTCTGACCTGCCAAGCTCAGTCCCACCTCTCGAGAATGCTCTTCCTCCAGATTCTCAAGTGGCTTCTCCACATTCATATTTCAGCACAAATATCACTGTCTAAGCAAGAGTGTTCCTGAACACTCCGGAGGAGCCCTGTTCCCTCCCATCCCAGTCACTATCACAGCATCGTTTTGCATTTCTTCAGAGCACATCTCGCTATAAGAAATTATCTTAAAAAAAAAAAAAGGCCACATGCAGTGGCTCACACCTGTAATCCTAGGGCTTTGGGAAGCCGAGGTGGGAGGATCACTTGGGCCCAGGAGTTCAAGACCAGCCCAAGCAACATAGCGAGACCCCATCTCTACAAAAAATAGAAAAATTAGGCAGGCGTGGTGGTGCACTCCTGTACTCCTGTAGTCCCAGCTACTCAGGAGGCTGAGGCAGGAGGATCACTTGAGCCCAAGAGTTGGAAATGCAGTGAGCTATGATAATGTCACCGTACTCTAGCTCAGGCAACAGAGCAAGACTCTATCTCAAAAAAAAAAAAAAAAAAACAAGGAAAGAAAAGAAAAGAAATGATCTGTTCACGTGTTTATTATGTCTTATCTGTCCTATTCACACTATGTCCCCAGTACATAAATATATACAATATACATTTTTAAACTTTTTATTTAGAAATAATTATGGATTCACAGGAAGTTGTAAAAATAGTACAGGGAATAGACAAACAATAGAAAAGATCAATGAAACCAAAAGTTTTTTGTTTGAAAGGATCAACAAAGTTGACAAACTGCTAGCTAGGGTGACCAAGAAAAAAGAGAAAATTCAAATTACTCAAATTAGGAATGATAGAGGGGGCATTACCACTGACTTTGCAGAAATAAAGAGGATTATAAGGGAAAATGAAATTAAGAAACAATTCTGTTCACAACAGCACAAGAAGAAGAAAATGTTTAGTAATAAATTTAACAAAAGAGGTACAAAATGTATACTAGATCAATGGAATAGAATTGAGAGTTGAGAAATAAACCTATACATGTATAGCCAGTTGATTCTGACAAGGGTGCCAAGACCATTCAATGGAAAAACACACAGTCTTTCAGAAAGTGGCCTTGGGACAATTGCATTTCCACATAAGGGAAAATGAAGGTGGACTTCTACCTTATACTTTATACAAAACAAACTCAGTGGGTCAAAGACCTGAATGTAAGAGCTAAAACTTTAAAACTCCTAGAAGAAAACATAAGTATAAATCTTTATAGTTTTAGATTGTTGGTGGAATCTCAGGTATGACATCCAAAGTAAAAGCAACAATATAAAAACTAGATAAATCAGACTTCATCAAAATTGAAAGCATTTTTTCTTCGAAGGACACTATCAAGAAAGCAAAAATACGACCCACAAAATGGGGTAAAATATCTGCCAATAGTATGTCTGATCAGAGTCTAGTATCCAGAATATATAAAGAATAAAATCTTAAACTCAATGACAAAAAGATGAACAATCCAATTAAAATATGACCGAAGGACTATGAGTAGACATTTCTCTAAGAAGATATACAAATGACTAACAAGCACATGAAAAGGTGCTCAACATTATTAATCATTAGGAAAATGCAAATCAAAACGATGAGACATCACTTCACACCCACTGGGATGGCTACAATTTAAACAAAGGAAAAGTGAAAATAAGTATCGTTGAGCATTTGGAGAAATTGGAACCCTCATATTTTGCTGGTGGGAATGTAAAATGGTACAGCCGCTCTGGAAAACAGTTTGGCAATTTCTCCAAAAGTTAAATGTGGAGTTACCCTATGATCTTGCAATGCCATTCCTAGGCATTCCTAAGAGAATTAAAACCATATGTTCATTTAAAAAAACTTGTACACGAATGTTCACAACAACATTATTCATAACAGCCAAAAGGTAGAAACAACCCAAATGTCCATCAACTGATGAATAGATAAAAGTGGTCTGTGGAGTATTATTCAGCCATAAAAAGGGATGCAGTATTGACGTATGCCGGATGAACCTTGAAAACATTATGCTAAAATGAAAAAAGGCCACATATCATATAATTCCACTTGTATGAAATGTTTAGAATAGGCAAGTCCATAGACACAGAAAGTAGACTCATGGTTGCCAGGGCTTGGGGTAGAAGGGGAAGGAGAGCGACTGCTAATGGGCATGTGGTTTCTTTTGGGGGTGGTGAAAATGTGCTGGAAAAACATAGTGATGGTGGTTGCACAACCTTGCGAATACAGTAAAAAAACCCCACAGAATTGTATACTTTAAAATGGTGAATTTTATGGTATGTGATCTTTATCTCAATTTTTTTTTTTGAGACAGTCTCATAAAGACTCTATCTTTAAAGATAAAACAGAATTTATCCCTGCTTGATTTTTTTTTTTCTTGGAAATGTTACCTGTTTGCCTTCCCTGTTAGCACAGAGCTGCTAGGACCTGGTAGCTCAGGCTCCTGTACACATCCCCCGTGTCTGGTCGGTGTCTGCCCCCAGGAGGGACTCGGTGCTCCCGCAGTGGTTGGGCAAGCCTGTAGCACAGGCTGTCCGTGCTCGCCCGCACACCCACTTCCTCTACCAAGTCCACGCGCTGGCTGCCCTTCCTGGAGACTTCTATCCTGGAGGGTTCTGTGTCTGGCCTCCAGGGCCCACTTTGCCACCTGTGTCGCAGGCCCTCACTATGGGGAGCAGATCGAGGCCCCCAGGAGCTGCCCCCGCCCAACGCTGGTGGGAGTTGGGATGTAAATATCCCGGCTCCCTTGTCCCGAGGGTGGAACCACTCCACGCATGTTCCACCCTGCCTCCCACGTTCCCTGGGGCCCCTGTGCCCGCAGGGGTAGCCGGCTTGATAACACACCCTTTCTAGACTGCCTCCCCTCCCCTATCCCGCTTCCCCACTCTCCTGGCGTCTCCTTCTCTGTCTACATAAACTACTTGCACTTGGATCTGTGCATCAGGCTCTGCTTCTGAGGGAAGCTGAACTGAGACAGAATGAATTAATGAATTAAAGACCGAGGTTCAAATCTTCACTCCACTGCGTGGACACTGAGCACCCTTGGGCGAATCACACCCGTTGTCGGGCTGCGGTCCTTCATCAGTAGTGCAGGTGTCAGTCACGGCACTACGCGTCCCTTGGGGTTTTGAGAGAACCAAGGGAAATGACAGCAGCGTGTAGGTGCCCTGATTCTCGGCCTGCCATCTTCCTTACCACCTGCGATGGGGAGGGAGGGGCCGCGGTGCCTGCCTGCTGGCCTGCCACCAAGGGGTTTGCCCAGCATGTGCCAGGTCGGCCCTGGGCAGCTGCCCACCAGCCTCTCTCTGAGAGTCCGGCTGTGGGAAGGAAACATCAGAAGGCTCGGTTGCTAATGAGGCCTGGAGCTATCCTGAGGTTAATGTTCTCCGGCTTTGAACACCACAATTCCCACTTAGCCCTCCTGTTCCTCCTCCTGCTGACAGAAATGTGAAGGGAAATCAATTACAGTCCCCTCGCCCGCATCTAAGGCTCAGTCTTCAGTCTCTTCCTTTGTCAGGCAGCCACGGCGACCCATTTCAGGCTCCCGCTCGGCGAAGGAGTGAGACCGAAATACTGGATTTTGAGATGTGGTTTCTTGACCCCTCGCAGCTGCCCAGAGCACGGAAAGTTCTTGCAGAGCTGGAGAAACTTGCCAGAATGGGTCAGAACCCCTTGAACACATCACTCCCCCTTAACAAAAGCAACCTCCTCCTTCCTGAAAGGCACCATTGTCCCCGAAACAAGCCCCGTTTGTCCTCCCCCACAGCTGGGGCTGGGCCTCCCGTCTCCCAGATCGGCCAGTCCCCCTTCCCTGGCTCTGTGAAGGAGCAGGCACGTCCTGCTGACGAGGGTCTGTTAAGATGTTCTCAAATACGAGGTGCTGCTCCTCGCAGAGAAAAGGGACAGCTCAGGCAGTGCCACGGGCGCAGGGTTGCTCATTGGCCAGTGGGGCTTGCGGAGATGGCTCAGCCCCAAACTCAGATGCCTGTAGCGGTCGGGCAGGGACATAGAAAGGAGGCGAGGCTGGTGTAAAACTCTAGGGAATGGTGGGGACTGTGGGGCCCTGGAGACCCGCAGGCTTCAGGGACCTTGCACATAACCCCCCCGGGCAATAGCCAGAAATCGGCTCCTTCCCATTTTAAATGTTGGCAATGAATTTGTCTTTGCCTTTTTGTTTTTTTTTAACGTTTCATGAACCAAACAAAATACTTCTTCGAGCCAGATCTAGCTTCCAATCTCCTGTCTAAAGTTTCCGTGAGAGGGCAGATACTAGGAGGTACATTTCATGTGTCCATTCATTCAGTCATTTATTCATTGTAAAAAGTTTTTTTGGCATTTGCCATGTGCCAAGGAGCCGTGCTGAATGCTAAGGGTTCTGGAATGGACTAGGCTCGGCCCTTCCCTCGAGGAGCTCACAGCTGAGCGGGGGCGTAACATGGATGTGAAAAGCGATGACTGTGGGACACTGAGTTAGGCACGAAGCTTAGGGACTACAAGAAGCTGACGGTGTCTGGAAGAGAGAGTAATTGACAGCAGATTCAGAGGAAGAGGTGACTGTGGGATCTACATCGTATTTTAGCTGAATGTCCCAGGGTGAGAAGGGCAGGTGGAAAATTGCCAGGAAGTGGAGGCCCAGACTGTGCAAAGGCACTGGGGTTGAGCCAGCATAGACATGTCTGGGGGCAGCGTCGAGTTTCCTCCTGATGGAGAGCAGGAGAGGTATCAAAGGGATGAGAGGAGGCCACCAGGGCTGAGAAAAGTCCCCTGCTGTGGCTTTTGTCCGTCTGCACCCACAGCATGCATGACGTGCAGTTTTGTTCGTGTGAGTGAGAATGGCAGCGAGGCTTCCCTGCTCTTCTGCCCCTCATGCCTCGAGGGGTGGCCCTGCCACGCCGCCGGGTAAAAACTGCAAACTGAGACCTCGAGCCTTGGAGATGCTGAGAGGAGCAGAAAAAATGCCAACAAATGCCTGAGCCAATTTCTTTCTTCCTTTTCTATTTTTACATTTTAGAAATTCGACAGGGTTTGACAAAAGAAAATCAAAGGCTCTGTTTGCCAGGTTAATCGAACGGCCAAGTGGTGGCTCTCGTCCCATCCTTCTCTCTGGTGTCTCTCCCCGCCCCCAGGGCTCTCCTCAAAGGTGATTAAGTTGATTAAAATAAAGCCCACTGCACTTTACATTTCATCTGGTTGCCAGATCAGAGGCCCACGTGGCAGCTTTGCGTGGGGCCGGGGGCAGCACAGTCTGCCGTGAAGTGTGGTCCAGATGGGACGAGATCTGAGTCCCACCCGGACGGTGCAGAGGTGGCCTGGCTCCCTGCCCCCGGCATGCTCCTGGTTTTCACGAGCCAAAGAGTCATCACCGTTTTACTCCGGGGAGGGGCAGGAATGTGCCTAACAACTCCCCTCTCTCGCTGGCCTTTCAGGGCAAGAAAGAGCCCTCCTTGTGGACCTGCCCCTTCCACCCGCCGCTGCAGCTCTTCTTCGTTATCCGCAACACAAGGCAGCTGCGCGACTTCGATCTGGCCAAGATCAAGGTTTGGAATCACTGGACGACCGATGGCGTAAGTAACGGGCTCCAGTTCCTGGCGGGCACGTGGTGGGTGGAAGCACTTAGTGGTTTGCCAGTAGCCGGGTCCTCAAGTTGCAGCGTGGACGCAGAGAGGCTCTGCTGCCCTTCCTCGTGTGTGCTGCTGGCGGTTCACACGACACTCTTCGGAGCCACCAGGACAGAGCTTCCAGCTCCTAAGGTTTGGGAAGTGATATCAGGCCACCCTTTGGGGAACTGGAAAAATAGCAACCAAGACTCAATTTTACAGAGAAGGAAACAGAGGCACAGGGAGGGTATGTAAGTCACGTAGCCAGTAAGCGTCAGAGTGAGAATTTGAACCCATGCGTTCGGACTCCGGGCGTGTTCTCTTAGTGGTGGCTTCTCTAACACTAATCTGTAAATGACTCGCCCGGGGATCTTGCTGAAATGCGGATTCTAATCCTGCAAGTCTGAGGCAGGGTCCAAGATTCTGTGGGTCTAACCAGCTCCCAGGTGTGCTGGCCTCTGAATAGCCAGGCTATTGACCTCCGGCCGTCGTAGCCCTCTGGTTTTAGAATCCATCCTGCCCTCCTTTCTGCCCACACCACTGCCGGCACCCACGCCCTTGTCCTACCCTCTCTGGACTGTTCTTCAGATATTCATAGTTCCAGCAGGGGACTCAATGAGTGAGGAAGGACAGGAACTCACTCAGCCCGTCTTGTTTCCCCTCTTATGATAGATGTAGGGGCAAGAATTGTACTTTCCTTTCAAATCTTCTATAAGGGAAGCGATAGCTCAAGTGAAACTATAAACAGGAACCGATGCTCAGCCTCGGTATCATCGAGAGACACTAGGGAGTGGTGGGGGCTGCGGCAGACTGGCAAGCCCAGGCCCCAGGTAAAGGGAAGACCACGTTTCAGCCTCAACTAATGATTCCTCTGTAGGAATCCCAGTGCTGCTAGATCTTCTAAATATTCCCAGCGAGCTAGAAATCCGAGTTTGGATATGAAACTTCCTGGTTTGTAAATGTCAACAGCTAATTTGAATTCTTTTTAAACCACCATAGAGTTCAAACAAAACTCATCTTTGGGCTAGAACTGGCCTGCCCATGACGGCATAGAGCATGGAGGAGGAAGCCAGCTCCAGGCTGGGAGAAATCAGAGAAGGTTCTTGAAGGGACACACGCCTGAGCTGTGGTGCAAAGAGACAGCAGCAGTAAACTGAGGCAGAAGAGGAGAAAGTATATCCCAGGTGGGGGGTGCATAGAGGTGTGGAAGAATATGGCCTTGGAATCTCTCTCCCTGGCCCTAGGCCCAACTCTCCAGTCTGTCCCCAACAGCCACCGGGGAGGGATGACCACACTTTCCTGCTGCTTCAAACCCCCATGGGAGCTACTCCCTTAGCCCCCAGCCCCTCCCATCTCACTCAACTCACAGCGCCCGTCTTGACCTCCTATTTCAGGAACACCCAGACATCACTTTCTCCAGGAAGCCAGTGCTGCCCACTGCCCCTTGTACTCCTTCTAGACCTCGTGAATATGTTCCATCATCCCCTATGCCAGAGTTTGCACCCACCTCCCCCATGGTGCCATGGACCCCTTGAGAGCATGGCCTGGGATGTCCCTACTCCTGCTCTAATGACAAGAGAAATGAATGGCTGGTGAATGAATGAATGAGTGAATGAGCTGGTGTTCCCAGTAACTCAACTCCAAAGCAGTTTCATCATCCTTCCCGATATTCAACTGAGAGCCTGGGGATCGGCGAGGTTAGGTGGCTTGCACAAGACCACACAGCAGGTGACAGGCAGAGCTGGGGACCTAGTCCAGGAGAGTCAGTCCTCCCTCCCTCCTTCCCATCCTCCCTTCCTGGGCTGCTTCCTGCTGGCTCTGGCACCCACCCAGCTGTCCATCTTCCTCATGACCTCGTCCTGAGTGCCTGTCAATCGCTAGGCACTGCGGATCTGGAGACTGACAGGGCAGACGGTCCCCGCCGGCTCTCCGCGCACGACGCTACCCAGAGAAATATAATAGAAAGCGTTCTCTGATTTCTGTTTTATGAGTTTTTTAATTTGGGAAAAAGTTTAAATTGAAATTATAATTTAAAGCTGAGAAAAAGAAGTCCAAGCCACTGGAATAGGTGAGGAGGCTCCTCTGGGCTTGTCAGCCTCTCCTTTATACCACCTGCCAGCACTGGCCCCACGCGTGCCCAGAGGCTGACCTCCGGGCCAGGTCGCAGCCCCAGCCCACATAGCCGCAGCGTGCTCTGAGCGCCTAAGGCTGGGCCCTCTCTTCCCAAGTGCTGTTCAGCCCTTGCAGGCAGGTGGTCACCAGCCCCCTCTTCTAGAACGGGGAATGGAACAATACTGGCTGCCCAAGCCCGTACCCTGTAACTCGGCCCTGTCAATGAATACATTAATACATCTCAGGCCCAGGAAAGCAGATTTTGTGTGCTGGATTACAAAGAAGATAAGCTGCTCATCCCTTTTGGCCGAGGCCTGCCTTTCTTCTTTAACCTGCGCTCAGCCTTCCCTGTGCGTGTGCAATTTTATAAAGGAGCGGGGTCTCAGGAGTCCCACAGGAGCATCAGGGTGTCGTCGCCGTGCTCGGGGAGCTGCTGGCTGCCGGGATGGGAGAGCCAGGGCTGTCGACACCGGGGGGAGCGTGGAAGACTGCAGGCCCCGCCAGGGCGCCGCTTATGTAACGCACGCCCATCTGTTGCCAGGATTTACTGGGGGCAGAAAAGCGCAAACAAATGCGGCTGCAGGTTGGTTTGATTTAATATTCTCTGGAGAATGCTATTACTGTGTGTTTTAGAGGAGATAAAATGAGAGTTTATAGGAAATATAGCTCGGCCTGGTAGACACGGCTTGTTAATACAGTGTTTTGTGTATGGGAATCCGAGGAAGAAAAGTTAAATGTGGGGAGCTAATTCAACCAAGGCTTATTTAGAACATAAGAAAAGAAGGTACTAGAAAAAGGGGAGTCTTTTTTATTGGAAAATGTGCCACCTGTTAAATCCTCACGCTAGCATTTATGGGCTTCTTTCCCCCTCATTAGGCGACATGGTAAGTGTGGTCTGGCCCGGGGAGAGGCACTGCAGAGGGGGGCGAGGACACGGAGGCTGTCCCCCGGCCGCACAGCGCACGCAGGGCGGCACACAGACGTCCCCGCCACGGCAGCTGCCATTTATCGAAGGCCGCGGGCATCGGGCATGTGTGAGGCACTCGGTAAAGCCTTGATGCATGAATCAAAAACCAAACAAGTGAATCATCTCCGCTAACCCCCGACGATCCTACAGCGTGGGCAGTGGTGTTCCCAAGCCAGGGCCTAGGACAGTGAGATCCCACGTGGAGGACAGACTTGTGTGTGTCTATCCACCCACTGTAATGGGAAGTGGCTGCCTGGAGTGCTGGCCTGAGAAGGGTCTGGAACCTTCCTTCAGGTTCATCAAGGAAAAGGTGCTGTGATTGCTGAGCGATGTCTGCTTGGGGCTCGGAAGGAGGATGCAATAATAGGTGTGTCACATCTTCTGATGTTTCCCAGATTAAACGACTTGCCCAGTTAGCAGGTTGTAAGGGACGGAGTTGGGAGGGGGACGTTAGGTCTGGTGGCTTTTCTCTGGTTCTTCCTGGCACTGCTTCCCCTTCAGGGTGGGCCTGTTGGGAGGAAGGAACCAACAGTCTTCCTTCCATAGTGGGTAGTGACCCATCCACAAAGCAGGCTTCTGGGGGCTCCCCATGGTCCTCCTGTTTTCCTTTGTAACAGTCGTGTTAGTTATCTGCCACAGGGTACCATTCCTCAGGGAAAACAGGCCCACCACCCCCATCTTCACCCACAGCAACGCCACCATGCTGTGCCATCTCCAGCCTGGTCATAACAGGCGGTGAGATGGCAGTGAGCGTCCAGGCGGGATGGGCACCTGGGGTGTACTTTAGACACAGAAAGGTGTTCATAAGTCATTTGTGAACGAATGAATGCTTCATTTCCCCAGGGGTGTATTTCTGTTACTTGTCATCTGGCCTAGGCCAGTGCTGCCCACTAGAACTTTGTGTGATGATAGAAATGTGCTGTACCTGCCACATCCGTGACAGTGGCCACTAGACACAGGTGGCTGTTGAGAATTTGAAATGTGGCTAATGCAACTGAGAAACTGCACTTATAATTTTTTATTTACTTTTAATTAATTTTTATTGAAGTAGTATGTGTGGCTGATAACCATGTATGGGACTGCACAGGTCTTGGGGCCCAGGGTGTGGTGGTGAACAAACAGACAAGGCCCTGTCCCCAGCCCTGTCCCTTCTGGCAGGGAAGGGACAATACACAAGGATAGGATGAATACCATTATTTCAGGTAGTGCTAAGTATTCTGAAGACAATGAAATAGGGCAGCGAGCCGAGGCCGGGGGTAGGAGGTGGGGCTGCTTTGAACAGGGTGGTCAGAGGCCTCACTGCCCTGAGGGATGAGGGTGGGGGGTGCTGGGGGAAGAGCATTCTCAAGAGGGGCACAGCAAGAGCAAAGGCCCCGAGACAAGAACATGCTTAGCTGGTTCCAGGACAGTTGAGCCAAGTGGCTGGAGCACGGTGAACAAGAGTTTAAGGGGAGGCCCCAGCGGGAAGCAGGAGCCAGGTCCCGTGGGCCTGGCAGGTTTGGACCTCATTCAGAGAGAGGCAGAATAGAGTTTGCGCAGGGCAAGGGTGTCAGGGCCAGCCCTCCGAGACAAATCCATGTGGCCTCGGTTTCATCTGAAAAGTGGGGTGAGTATTGTTCAGTGAATACGTGTAAAGTGCTCTGAACAAACCCTGGCCTTTCTGTGCTCTATACATGCGTCGCTACTAGTGCCATTACTGCAGGGTGTAAGCCGGGGGTGACATGATCTGATTAAGGAATTGAAAAGACCACTCTGGCTGCTGTTTGGAGAATGGATCGGGGAAGAGAGCCCAGAGAGGGGGCTCACAGCATGGTCTGGCTAAGGATGGTGGTGGCTTAGACAAAGGTGACAGTGCTCATGCGGTGCACTTCGGGGAGACGTAATTCATCCCATGGTAGTATTTGCATTTTCAGCAGTGCCTTTTTCTGGGAGGAAATTGTCAAATGACTGCAAAACTTAAGAGATGAGTGTGTCTCTCACCAGCTTCAGTAGTTACCCGCATTCTGCCATTCTTGTTTCACCTGTCCCCGTAACATTTGAAAGTAACCCGTAGCTATCACACTGTTTCACTCATAAATTCTTCAGTATGCATCTCTAACAAAAAATGTGTTTGTTTATTTTTATATAACCCTAATGCCACTATCATGCCTGATCATAATTAATTATTATGCACTAACACCCACTCCATATTCACATATACCTAATTGTCTCAAAATTGTTTTTTTACACTTGGTTTGTTTGGATCAGGGTACAAACCAAGACCAAACATGGCAATGACCTTGAAGTTGAAGGTGTAACCTTCATCTGGTCAACTGAGTCGGTGTGGCCTGATGGTCCAGGGTACGGTTGGACCCGGGAAGCATTATGGCATCTTAGCAGGGCGGCTGGTAGCATGGGACTGACCCCATTGTGTGGGAATCTTCCTGAGCTGTTGACCTCAGGCTTGGTCTAGGTCACTGTTAGTTGCCAGAGGGGCCTCCCTGGTGGGTAGGATGCAGCTGTTTAAGTCTGTAGGTGGAGTCCACACTCAGGTGGATGCAGGTGTGGTAGCTATGAGAGGCCCAGGAGGCTCAGGTCTGAAGCAGTTCCCCAGCCAGCAGGGGAAGGAGAGGTGAGCAGAGGATTCAGCCTTCGGAGAGAAGGGCCCAGCAAAAGCAGTGGGACTGAGGGCCAGCCTCTACTCCAAGTGAGAACGAGAGTAGATATAGAACCAGGGTGGAAGTGGGGGCCCGTGTCCTGTGCTGTGCAGACCAAGGGGGTCAGGCTGCAACTGGGGCAGGGCAGATGCCTGAGCAGGGTAGTGCTGTTCACCCACGTACGTATGGGTGCTGACCTGGGGCAGCAGGGTAATCCCAGACCCCCACAGCCTCCTGCCAGCCTTGGCCAGGGCCGATTCATTAGCTGAGTCTGTTGGTTGGAGTTTTCAAGAGCATGGCTAGGGTATCAGCCAGGATTCTCTTGGTAGCAAAGGACAGAAAACCCAATTAAACCTGAGATAAGCACAAAAGAAAATTATTTAGCTCATGTAACAACAGCAGAGTCTGGGATGGCTGGCTTCAGATATGGCAGAATCCAGAAGCCCGCATGATGTCACCAGGAATCTGCCTCCCACCATCACTTCCCCTCTTTGTGCTGGCTTCATCCTCACATTCCAGGTGGGGGCCCCCAATGACATCAGACTCACTGTTTATTTCAGCAGTCCCTGCGGAAAGAGACTGTCCTCATGGAAAGCCCAGATCTAGCACCCGTTAGCCATGCCTGCCTGCCTGGCTGGGGTGGGCCCACGTTATCCACACGAAATGAGGTTAAGGGAAGGTTAGATTCCCAATGGGAAATTGACATGCTATCTCCAGAAGAAGGTAAACTCACCAGGGAAGCTAGAAAATTATACCCAAACTAGGTGCTTTTTCTTTTTCTCCAAGAACATAGGAATCACCTGCTGTTGAATTTATTCATTGTCTCCCAAACCCGAACCTTCCTTGCAACTTAACCCCTGATCCAAACTCAGGCCTGGCCACCAGACACTGTTTTTGGTCATTCTTCTTCCTGGAAGTGTACTCTGTTTGACCCTCTGTGGTCCCCAACCTTTTTGACACCAGGGACCGGTTTCATGGAAGACAATTTTTCCATGGACCGGTGGAGGGAGATGGTTTTAGGATGATTCAAGCACATTGCATTTATTGTGCAGTCAAACATCTCTACTAATGCTGATCTGTATTTGTAGCCGCTCCCCAGCGCTAGCATCACCGCCTCAGCTCCACCTCAGATCATCAGGCATTAGATTCTCATAAGGAGCCGCAACCCAGATCCCTCGCATGCGCAATTTACAGTAGGGTTCATGCTCCTATGAGAATTTAATGCCACCGCTGATCTGACAGGAGGCAGAACTTATACACTTGGCTAGTAATAGGTGCAGGGAGCCAGGTTGGAAACCTAACTCTGAGACCCCAGAGGAAGACTCCCAATTCAACTAGAGTCAGGGAGGAGGGGCAGACAGAGGGCCAGGGGCTTCCTGGAGGAGTTGGCCTTGAGCTAGGTCCTGAAGCATGGGTGGTGGTCTCCAGGCAGCAGCAGCTCACTCCCCAAAGCATCCTGTGCTGATTCTAGACTTGCACTCTGTGCTGATTCTAGACCTAGAATCAGGGTGGAAGCAGTGGGCCTGGGAGGCAAACCCTGGGTCCCCTTCCAATCAGCCCAAAGCCCCTGGCTCCCTCCTCTTCTGGACAAAGCGCAAGGAGGGACAGCATCTCATGCTTCCTCTACACGGGGACCAGTGTGTACTCCCAGCCAATGGCAGAACCTCCAGAGTGGGGTCACTGTCACGTGGGTGCCCAGGGTGGTGCATGAGTGAAGTCCGACCCGCGCACATCTGGCCAGACTCCAGTTGTGTCAGGCCAAGGAACAGTGACTTTATGCCCCCCCCCCGCCCCGGGTTGGATGTTTAGGCCTAGCCGATGCTTTGCTCCAGACGCTTCCATTCAGGTTGTGCTGGCTGTGCTGACAGGTGCTTGTCTCTGGGGAAAGTGACGTGACAGTGCTAGAGCCCACAGCTCTGCTCTGGTGGTTGTCAGAATGGAAGTCGCCGTCATTAATCTTTGTTGAGCAGCTGTGTGTTCATTGGAAGAGACATGCCACTCTACACCGGGGCCAGGGAGGGAAGTAGCCTTGCTGAGTTAGCTAATTGCTTAGATTGAAATAATATGAATATCGTCGCTTTACAAATGCACGGCAGTCTCTGCACGGTTAGTTCTCGGCAACTGTACAGGAGCATAAAGGCAAAACGTGGGCTAGGAAACGTGCTCCCATTAACCACACGGCAGCCACAGGGTTTCAAAGTGTACTTTTGAAAACCCATCGCAAAGGGGGTTTGATACAACCTCAACAAAAGGTATAACAATAACTCTGGTTAAACAAGGAAGAAAATATTCCCACCAAGGAAACAAGAAACGTGCACACACACACGGTTCTAAAGGTTAAGGTAGTTGGCAGGATGGAGTTTCACTGTGGACTTTCTGGAAGCTGGGCCAAAGGAACAAAGAGTCTAGGGTTGAAGCCCTGGTTACTGGAAAGCAGGAAGCAGGCTGGTTCTTTAGGAGACAGAGGATTTTCCCCCTGGATCCTTTCCTAAAGACGTCCCTTATAGAGAGCTTCACTGAGGGATGTTGGGGAATCTGGACCTGCAAGATCCTCACCCTGTTTTCCCCATGGTGCAGACGTGGCTCTCGTACAGCTTCTAAGTGCAGCCCTGGAGGTATAATGACACTTACATGATATGTACATATATATGTAAAAAAAAAAAAGTCTAGAAGAATACAAGCACACGCACGCAGACACACGCACACACCACCCAGTGGAGGAGGGAGCCAGGATGTGGGTAAGAGACAGCTGGTCTGTAGGGACTTACTATATTTTTAAAAAGAAAGAGCAAGGGCTCAGAGTTCTACCTGGCGCAGGTGCTTCTGCCAGTGGCCAGGCTACACGTGGCAGAACTGAGACCTTCTTGGGGTCTAGCTTGACCCAGAGAGAGGTGGCAGTGAAGACCTTGGGCATGCCAGCCAGAGCAGCTCACCGCACACCAGCTGTGTGACTTTGGGGAAGGCACGTGCCTCAGTTTCTTCATCTGTAAGATGGAGCTAATGCCCACCTTGCGGAGTTATTCCGAGGATGGACTAGGACAATGCAGTCTTGTATTTTTTAACCTTAGAATATCCAGACAAGTGATGAATACTTGTTCCCTTCCTGGGATCCCACTCTGGTGACCGGAGGCCACATCCACCGCAGATATGGCTCGTGTGGCCTGCAGAGTGCCGGAAACGTGTCTGCTGTCGGTGCCATCAGGCAGGGCACGCGCCTCCCCCTGCCTCATGCCTCCCCACACACTGCTGGGGTTCCCACCTCAGCCCCCTGCTCCTGACCCTCGCCTCAGCCTGCCTCCCTCCCCGGGTCCCCTGTCAGCCAGGCCTCTCGGTGGAAGCTGGGCAGCAGATGGCTGGAGGGCAGATGATGACACTTTAAACTGTGTTGTGGAGCCAGGCATCCCATTAGGGAAGCCAGCATGCCCCCCTTGTGACTGCGCCGGACTGGACGGCGTCCCCACCACACACCATCTCTTTCAATGAGGGTGTTTCTGTCTCACCAGATGTCTCCGTGGCAATAATTTTGAGGAACTAGTCATTGAAAGCTGCCTGTGATGTCCTTCTCAAATAGCGGTTTCCTGATGAATTCACAGCACGCGTTTGCTCCGCGCCTCTGCTAAACAGAGAACGTAGCCATATAAACATGTAAAAGAGTGCTTTGAGCATCGACTTTTCTGACAGTCGACAAATAGCAGCCTGCCATCCTGCAATTGGATGATTGAAGCCCAGCTCCTGTGGCGTAACGCGGGCCGGGTGGTTCTCATTCACTATTGCTACGGAAACCTCTGCGACTCGGTGATGCTGAAATTCAGCCAGCGCTTACTCCCCTCACTTTCAGTAAGGCTAGGAGGGGAACAGGTATAGGAGGACATCTCTAGGGTCTCAGATCCCAAATCCCAACAGCAGATCAGAAGCTAAAGCAAGATGGAAATGGCCTGGAGGTGACACCAGCAGGCCACCGTTTTTCCAATCAGGCACATTCTTAGAACACTGTTAGAGAGTGGAGCTGCCCAAGTGTATTCATTTATTAATTCCAAAGTAAGCGTTGCTGCACCAGGCCCCTGGGTAAGACTGGCAGGGCCTCAGCTATCTTGCACTTCGAGTGGGAGAGATAATAAATAAGTTAAAAAGCTGATAGGACCATTTCAGAGATGAAAAGGAACAAACACAAGACAGTGTGCTGGGGAGGGGACCCACGGGGCAGGGGCCACTCCAGAGGGGTGGTCAGGAGAAGCCATCTAAGACAAGATGGAGCAAGGCCACCAGCACCTGGGGCAGAACGTTCCAGGCAAGTGCACAGGTCCGAAGGCAGGACCGAGCTTGGCAGCGCCAGGGACAGCAGTCAGAGCAGCGTGTCTGCGCGGAGTGAGCCAGGGAGACGCGCCAGGAGCCGGAGCCAGAGAGGCCGGCAGGGGCCCCCGGAGGGGTTAGGGTTTGTCATCAGTGCAGGAGGAAGTCACTGGGCAGCTTTAAACAGGAGGCCACCACAATCCGATTTAAGTTGTTGAACAAAACAACTGCCGCTGTGTAGAAATGAAGCGTGTGTGCAGGGTGGGGAGAGCCCAGAGCGGAAGCAGAGAGACCCGTTAGGAGGCGACAGTGGCGTCTCCGGGAGAGATGACATGACGGTGGCCTGGGCGAGGGAGGCAGCAGCACGCTGGGAGGGAAGGGGTCCGAGTCGGGTGTGTTTTGGAGATGCAGCTGAGGGACGTGCTGACAGACTGGACATGTGAGCGAGAAAGCGAGAAAGATTGAGGCGACTCCTGGTTTCTTGGCAACTTCTCGAATGGCGGAACCATCTTTAAGGTGGAGAAGACCAGGTCTGGGGAGAGTGATTTAAGAATTTTGTTGGGAGCATTTTAAGGTTCAGATACTCGTTAGAGATCCTGGAAGAGAGGTCAAGTGGTCACTTGGGGAGAGGCCGGGGGTGCAGATTAAAATGACTGGCAGTCACCGACACGAGGGCGGTGCTTAGAGCCCGGGCTGGGTGGGACCAGCTAGTGGGCAGCGCGGGAGCCCCAGGGTGGAGCCCGGACAGGGGCAGCCCGAGGGGCAGGAGGAAAAGCAGGTGGATGCAGAGCCGCAGAAGCCCACGGAAGCCCATGGAAGGAAATCCATCAAGGAGGAGGAGTGGCTGACTGCACAATTACTGCTGAGCCGCTGCGCTACTGAGGACCGAGAATTTTCCATCGGCTTTGGCAGTTGGCCGCACCCTGTGATTTACCGTCGGAACCTGGACACTGCGGAGAGTGAAAGGAGGACTCCACAGTGATCACACCAGGACAGCAGGTGTAACTCAGAATCGCCCAGACAAACAAGGACAGTCCCTCACCCTAGCTACTGGCCCCGTGGGGAGGCAGAGGCAGGAGCCCTGTGGAGGCGATGGGAGGAGGGGCCGCAGTGACTCTCAAGAGTTTCACTGTAAGGGTGACAGATAAATCATGGGGTGCCCCTGCAATGGAATATTCCACAGCTATCAAAAGGGAAAAAACTATCGATTCACACAACACAGATAAATCTCAGAGTAGTTATGCTGCGTGAGAGAAGCCAGGCAAAAAAAGAGTACATACTGCATGATTCCTTTCAATAAAATTTCTAGAAAAAGCGAACAATGAGTAGGGAGGGAAAGTAGCTGGGGGGTGGCCTGAGGCCGGGGCAGGAGGCGGGAGAGGGATTACCAAGGGGAACGAGGAAACTTTGGGGGTGATGGGCACTTCATTCTCTTGAGAGTGCAGGTGGTTTCATGGGTGTACACATGTGCCGAAACTTATCAAGTTATTCCCTTTATGCACAGGTTATTGTCTGAGGTATATAGTATCTTCGTCAATAAAGCTGTACAAAAAAAAGCCAAGAGTTTTGCTGTAAAGCAGACGACACACAGTAGCAGGAGGAAGAGTGATTTTTATTTTAAGTGTAAACAGAGGAACGTTGAACACCTGCGCGACACAGGGGCACAGGACACAGGAAAGCTAGATGGGGCCCTTAGGTGAAGGTCACTGTGCATCATGCCAAGGGGTTTGGAAGTCATCCCATTGTCCTGGGTTCTCCACCTCCTCCTGCAAAGGAATCATCTAGAGAACTTGTTGGACACTCCCTAGAGACCGCCCTTGAGGCAGAGGTCCCCACAGCGCATCCCCTTGCCTCCCCCGTCCCCGCCGTGGGGACAGTCCTCCACCTCAGGTGCTGCCAGGCCCTCTGCCATGGGGGCGCGCTCAGCTTGTGCAGCGTGGGGGCATCAGCACCCCCCAGGGCGGCCCTCAACAAGCAGTGGAGAAACGCCCCAGTCTTTGGAGGGGCATTTCTGAGGGGCATTCTTTGGGTTCCTCCGTGGGCCCCAGTGGGAAGGAGCCCTAGCTGGCCACAGGATGACCAGCGCAAAAGGTTTTGTATTTTATTCCTGCCCTATCTTATCTTCTCCACATCCCTTTGGGATCACTTGCCAAATAAGCTACTTGCACCCAAGTCCTTTCTCCAGCCTTCCTTTCAGGGCACCCAGATTATGACACCTATGGAGCCCAGGGAGCCTGCATTTCATACACATGCCAGGATCTTCTTCTTTTTTTTTTTTTT
>VBSM01002153.1:18047242-18059823 GCA_008086735.1 Cheirogaleus medius
CCCGCCTCAGCCTCCCAGAGTGCTAGGATTACAGGCGTGAGCCACCGTGCCCAGGCTCTTCCAATGCAGATGGCCCAGGAACCATGCTTAAAGACCCGTTGCTATCCGCTGTGAAAAAACATGAAGGATTTCACAAAGGGGAATGACTGGGCAGATCTGCTCTTGGAGAAAATGAACTCTCGTGGCAATGTGAAGTTGAGGTTGAAGTAGCAAGAGCTGGGAAGCAGGGAGACCAATTAGTAGGCTGTTACAAATGTCCCGCCAGGCGGTAATGATGACGAAGACAGCGATTGAGGCTGTCCCTTTGCGAAAGTCCTTTGATTTATAGAGTATGTAGCAGTTCGCACAGAAATGAGGCCAAGCCTTGTTTCACACCCCCAGTGCTGGGGTTTTTATAAAACTCACGTTTCTAGCATTTTACATTTTTCCTTTTTTGGTGTCTTCTACTTCCAAAATCTGATACATCGGGCTGATGCCAAGCATCTTCATTGTGTTAAATTTTGTGTTTTCAGGATCTCAGCATTGGTGCCAGGAACGTGAAGCTTTATGTCAACAAAAACCTCATCTTTGATGGCGAGTTAGACAAAGGAGGAGGGGATGCCCCGGCGGACCACAGCATCCAGGTCGGCCTGAAGAGGGAGGATGGTGAACGAGCAGAGATCGCCGTGAGTGCTCGCTCAGAGGACAGCAAGGATGCCCCCAAGATGCCTGGCACAGATGGGGACAAGGAGCCCAGTCTCAGTTGCTCGCAGCCAGCTGAAGCATTAGTGGACGTGAAGCTTTCTTCACAAGGTGATTTATCTGGCGAAAGGATGAATTCTACTAATTGCATGAAAGACAGTTTGTCCAAGTTAGAGGAAGATTTAAGACTGCTGGCAGCCCCTGCTTCAATGGGTGACCTGCCCGGTGCCCCTGCCACCTCTCCACGTGGGGGATCCTCTCCTCTGGACGAGGAGCCCTCCCTGATCCAACAACTGGAAAACCTCACGGGCAGAAAAATCTCTGAGCCACCTGGGAAAACTCCGTCTTGGTTGCAACCTTCTCCCGCAGGGAAAGGCAGGAAGCAGGAAGACGGGAAGCCCAAACCCCTCTGGCTTAGTCCTGAGAAGCCCCCGGACCGGAAGGGCAGGCTCCTGTCAGATGTCACTGGTGAAGGTCCTGGAGAGACCGAGGCTGGGGATAAGGGCCTCTGGCATGAGCAAGGGCAGGTGACCAGCTGGAATGTCATCGCCGGTGAGAGACCCCAGAGGGGGACCCCCAAAGTGTGTGGTGATGACTTAGACATCTTTAACCAGCCCCCCACCAGGGAGCGTCCTGCTAGTGGGAGGAGGAGCATGAGGAAGGATGCCGTCAGCGGTAGCCATGGCGACAACCAACCAGCCAGCAGAGGTAAGCTCCAGGAAGCAGCCTGACGCGGGGATTGTCATCCCTCAGCCTCCCTGGACCTCAGTCCCCTCATCTGTGAGACAGGGGATTGTTCTCAGCTAGAGGTCACAAATTCACTGTCTCAGGGGCCACAGAGGTGGCACAAATGAGTGAAATGGGCAAGAAACATTTTTGCATGATAAACGCATAGATATACTTGTCATTGCCACCAAGATATGTCCCTTTGCCAGTTTTTCTTACAAGGCATGGCTTTTCCAATCTAGACTTTGTTATTCTACCTTTAATAGAGACATTGGTCTCTAATTACTTCACTTTGTTCTCACTGCACTGTTATAAAATAACACAAGTGTGACGATACAGAGCGATGGATGCTTGCCTGGGTGTCAGGAGTAGCATAGGGAGTGGCGAGGAGTTTGGCAAACTGGAAAGCCCAACCCCCCAAGGGGACACCTGCTGTTCCACTTGGGCTTCCCGGCCGGCACTCAGGAATGCAAGGCCAGCATGCCAGACTTCCCCTTTCCTTTTTTCAAGAGAAGCTAGAAATGTGGACTATTCTTATTTTTCAACATTGGCAACTCATTGAAATTATTTATAAACCACTGTGTGTGTCCAAAAAGTCACATCTGTCGGCAGGACTCGCAGTGAGAGCTCTGTGAACTTTGCAGTAGATTATCTCCTCGGGTGTTCCCGATTCTGAAAGGAGGATCTGGCGAAGGCTGGGAGTCTAAATATTTGCTCTCAGATTTGGCTCCTGGGAAGGAGTGCAGCACAGCCCTGGGGGTCAAACCATTTGAGTCCAAGCTCTGCTACTTATACATCTGCGACCTCTAGCCAGGCGCTCCACTCTCTGAGCCTCAGTGTTTTCATCTGTAAAATGGGATTGACCCCCACTCCCCTTAGTGTTGCAAGGAATGAATAAGATGATGGCTTCAAAATAGTGACCCAGGGCCTGGCATGTGGAAAGTGCTCAGTGAGTGGTGGCTGTTATTGCAACATTAGCTCAGACGTGGACATCCTTTACCCTCCACGGAGCACTCAGACCTACCAAGCCAGGGCTCAGCCCTAGGTCCTCTGAATTTAAGCCCACCCCACACTGCAGGGGAGTGCAAGCCCTTAGAGTCAGACTGCCTGGACATGTATCCTGGCTCTGTCACCTCCAATCCACCCTTGGGTGGGTTCTGAAACTCCTCTGAGCCTCAGTTTCCCCATCTGTAAAATGTCACTAATAGTACCCCTTGGAGTACTGGGAGGATCAGATGGGATCATACTTGCCCAACTTGTGGCACAGTGTCTGGCCCATGGGAGCATGCCAAAGATGTTATCGTCATCGTCACTATCAGCCCACTCTGATTCTGCCTCTAGGTGGTGTATCTGTATGCAAAACTGATGCATGTATTTTTTAATGAATCCAATGGGCATCTACTCTGTTAGGGAATGTCTGGTAGACAGACGCCTGATGTGTCACTTTGGATACTGGAGCGAGTTCCTCCGGCTCTGAGTGTCTTCTTGGCCAAGCTGCCCCCTCGGGTTCCCCAGCCTCACAGATTTTTGGAACTCACCCTTTCTCAGACTTAACACAGAGGCTGGGTGTCAGGCAGAAGAGCAGAGCGAAAGAGAAGAATCAAGAAGCTCTCTGAGGGCAGGTGCCTGGCTGGTGGCAGGTCCTCTGCAGAGTGGGAGGGAGGCTGGTAAGAAGGAACTGTGACGACCACATGCATGACATGCTTGCGGCAGCCAGGCTCTGGCTGAACCCTAAGCCTCACGACAGTCCCATTTTACAGATAAAGAGACTGCAAGGCTTCAGTAATTTTCTTCTGGTCATAGACAGTAAGGGTTATAGCATGATTCCAACCCAGGCTGGCCAGCTCCAACACACATGCTTCAAATCTCTACAGTGCCCTGTTAACACAGTTGTTGTCAGCCGCCCACCCCATGAGAGCCAGGCAATTGCAAGCTTTCCCCGTACACAGACACACAGAGCCTCTGGGAGTTCCAGGATGACGGACATTATTCTAACTTCAGAAGACTTTGTCTCACTTTAATTTCTTTCTAGGCATTTCAGTGCTTGCTTCAATGACACATTAAATACTGAGCCCTCGAGATTTAATGCTTGTTAAGCTGGTCATGCTAAAAAGGCAAGTTGCTTAGAAATTTTAAACTCTCCATTACCTAGAGCCAAATCCCATAGCTCTGCCCTTCAGGAAAGGTGCAGGCCAAGCCCTCCAACAACGCCGGCAGAATGAATGAGTGCCCAAGTGTTTCCCGGGGACTGGAACTGTGTTGTCACTATAAGAGAGAGCCTGGCAATCCTTTTGCCCAACAGAGCGTCTCATTGATTGTCACCTGCATTTCAGAGGGGTCAGTGGGTTCTAGGTAAATGAGATTTTATCAGCCCAGCTTGAGCAGTAAAGAGAGTGTTATTTGGAGAAAGCTCAAAGAGCTCCTCAACCCCAAAGGCAGGAAGTATAGCCGCTCATCACAGAACCAGAATGAGAAGCTAGAGAGCCAGGGGACCAAGGAAGCTTCTCGCTGTCTGTCCGGGCTGCTAGGCCCTGTTTGTCTGTGGGTCCGCTTTTCCTCATTTTCCTCGTGAGACTGGTTTTCTATACTCTATGCACATGGCAGGAAATGGCTTCACAGCCCTAGAATGACTATGTCCCGGCTCTTCTTCCAGCAACCAGTTCCACAGTCTCAGGGGAGAGGCTGATTGGTCTACTTGGGTCAAGTGTCCAGTCCTTGTCCAATCAGCAGTGGCTGGAGGGCAAAATCATTAGAATAAACATGGCTCTGTTATATCTCTCTGTGTACCTTTTCATTTCCTGTTTTAGTAGCATATCTTGTGGTGGTGTAGTCGATCTTGAAAAACTCAAATTCAGAGCTCCATGGTTCCTATTAGTCTCAACCCAGGAGTATTTTGGAATCTTTGATCCCGTCATCTCATAATTGGTGGTCCCTCCAGACTGTGTTGACTGGAGACTGAAGCAGCAGCTTTCTGCTGTCTGTTCAGATTGTGGATAGAAATGTTGGCAATGACAGGACAAAGCACTGATCCCAGCAGCTCCCCAACACCCAAGGAGTGGTGAGTAGCGTGTTCTGCAGACAGAGAGACACGCGGGCCCCCAGCCAGCTATCACATCTAAGAGGTCCAGGAGCAAGGCTACACTTCTCTGCTTTTAAACCCAGAGTATGCAACTCAGGGAGAATAGGTTACAAAGCAGACACGGAATGACAGCAAAGTCCCGCCTGTCTCGCACACCCAGGCAGAGGAAGCACAGGCTGAGTCCCTGATATGTGACCTTTGGTGCTGTCTCCTCGATGCACTTGCAAACTGACCCGGGCCATTCATTGTAGTCAGTGGAAATCAAATCACATAAACTGAAGTTATGGTGACCCAAATGGGTAGTGCTTTCTGCCAGATGTTAAGCATTGTGCCTGGGAGGAGAGGATGGAAGAAACTTCTGGTATCTTTTCAAATGGCAGATGAGAAGGAGGGGAGGGGAGAGGACAGGTGCAGGAGAACTGACAGGTGAAGGGGGAGTTTCTCGGCCTCCAGGCCTGATCCCGGGGGTGCGGAAGGGATGGTGCCAACAGTCCCTCCCTTCACTGGCATTTCCAGGTACCAGGTGCCAGGTGCTATGCTAGGCGCTGGGACACATCGGGGAGCAAGGACAAGGCAGCGGAGAAGGCCTCCCGGAGGAGGCGGGTGACAAGGAAAGCCAGCTAGTGGGCAGCTGGAGGCAGAGCATTTCTGGCAGGGGCACAAAGGGACTGGGTGTGTCCATGATCAGGGGGCCAGCGTGGCTGGAGCAGATGATTGTTGGGGCACAGGGAGAGGCTGTAAAAGTCAGCAGGGCCACACTCGGCCCTGTTGGCATGGTGAGTTGGGTTGTCTTCATTCTCAGGGCAAGAGACGCAATGCCAGCTGGAGAGGTCATGAGAAACTCAGTTTCAGGCGCATGGAGACTAAAGTGACAGAGTGGACATGTCTGGGCCCTCCAAGGATGGTGGAGTTGGAAGATGGTGCCCGGGTAGAGAAGGCAGAACTTGATATGTGAAATTAAGCAGTACCTCCCTGCGAGCCAGGAGTCAGAAGAGGGTGACAAGGGATGGCAGTGTCAGGAGAGGACTGGCCCGGGCCTTGAGCCACCCTCAGACTGAGGGTGTGGAAGGGTGGCACTGTGATAATGGAGAGAGAGGAGCTGTCAGCAGGGGAGGCAGAGAACCAGGGAGTTCTCCCTAAGCCGGTGGAGGGGCACATGAAGTGGAAGAGGTTTGCCTGGATGTCAAGCATGGAATGAGGACTGGCAAAACCTGGGGAGTCATCGTTTACCTGGAGAAAGCCATTTCAGTGGAGGGCTGAGCGAACTGTGGGACCATTATAAGTGCAAAGAACAGAAAGCCACCAGGAGGTTGACTTCAGGCATGGCTGGATCCAGGAGCTCAAATGATGTCATCAGGACTCTGGGCTCAAGTTCCCCATGTCGGCTGTATTCTCAGGTTGGCTGGTTCTCCCCATGGTGTAGCAACATGGCCCCTGGCAATGCCATACCTCCGTCCTGCCAGCTTCGCACCGCCAGTTTGAAGATAGCCCCTCCAAGCCTAGCGTGGAAAGATGCCGACAGCGCCGACCTAGATGGCCTGAAGGGGGGGCCAGGGTGTTGCTCCCAGGAGAGGGGGCAGTGGAGTCTGGGTGGGTAAAACAATGACACTGGGAAGAGGCGCGGGGTGGCAGGGGGTTGAGAGAAGCTGGGAGTGGTGGGAGGCAGAGCCTCTGAGCGACAGAGAGAAAATAGGACAGTGGTCGGAGGGAGCCACAGGAGCAGGGCAGCTGCTTTTCCTTTCTTCTCTTTTAGGGAGGAGAGATGTATGCATGTCTGCAGGCAGAGAGAGGGGAAGGCGCCGGGGGGAAGGAGTGATGGAAGATTCTGGAGAGAGGAGATAATTGATGGCGCCAAGCCCTCTAGGAGACAGGCAGAAATGGAGTGCACAGTACGATGTGAAAGCAGAAAAAACAGAATGTCAGTGTCATCAGCTGCTGTTTTTCCAGAATGACACCCTTAGATGGCGGTTAGCCGTCGCATGGCTGTGAGCACGGGCCCCTGCTTGATGTGCACGCCGGGCCTTTTCGATTTTCCAGAGAGGAGAGTGAGGCCTGCAGAGCTGTCCCTCGGAGGGCTGGGCCCGCGTCCTCCACGCACTTGGGACACGGGGCTCAGCCACGTGGAGAAGGAAATTCCCTGCTTGTAATATACCCGGCGCGTCTGCTGATTTAATAGCATTCTTTCTTGGTTATAAAAGCAATACACGTTCTACCTCCCATGGCCAGAAAAAGTGAAAAGAAAGAAAAAAAATAATAGAATTAAATTTAAAAAGGCCGGGCGCGGTGGCTCACGCCTGTAATCCTAGTACTCTGGGAGGCCGAGGTGGGAGGATCACTTGAGGTCAGGAGTTCGAGACCAGCCTGAGCAAGAGTGAGACCCTGTCTCTCTTTAAAAAAAAAAACAAACTAAAATAAAATAATAAAAGCAATACACATAGGGAACTTAGAAGATAAACTTGCAAAGAAGAAAATGAAAGTCCTTCCAACTCACCACCCAGAAACTGTGAGCATCATGCTGTTAGCACACTGGGGCATGTCACCCGCGCTAGGATGTGCCGCATCTGAAATTGCGTTTCTGGCTCTCTTCCATTTAACATTCTTTTATGAGCCTTCCACCTGCCATTAAATCGTCTTTTGAAAGCGCCGTTAGAGTCACGTGACTGTGTCAGCCTCGAGCGCGGACCCTCATGTCGCTGACTCAGGAGCCCCGGGCAGAGGAGGTGGCAGAGAAGGCCTTGGCCCCGCCATGACAGTTGCATTATGAGAACATTCAAAGTCTGTCAGAAATACTTTGTTTTTTGTAGAAACAACCAGGCTCTAGACTTGAGTGACTATAAATAACTTTTTTTACCAGCCTAACCTTAGTGTCCAGCAGGACAGTCAAAAGTCGTGTGGGACAGGAGACCACACTCTGTGCCAGGACCGTCCCGAGCAGTGCAGGATGTAACCTCCCAGCCCCACGTGTCGAGCTCCAGGAGGGCTCTCTGGCAGGGAGACAGCCGAGGGCAGCCCCCCTGGTTTCCAGAATGCACCGTCCCCCGCCCCGAGGTGGCCCTGTTCGCTGAGAGCTGCTCTATGAGACAGTCCCTAAGGGCCCCCACTTCCACACGTGCTGCTAACAGGGCTTCCCCCTCCCGTGTCCTTTCTTCCAGAAGACACCTGGTCCACCAGGAAGCCGCCGCGGCCGGAGTGGCGCAGCGAGCAGGAGCACATGCTGCGCGAGTCGTGGAGCTCCCTCAGCGCCTTCGACCGCTCCCACCGGGGGCGCATCTCCAACATGGAGTTCCAGGGGGACGTCCTGGACGAGTTCCTGCAGCAGCAGAGGAGCAGCCGGCGCGGCGACCAGCCGCCGCTCTGGAAGGACGAGAAGGCGGGGCCGCCGAGAGGGCAGGATGGCTGCTCTGGAGAGATGGATGACGGGGGTGACTTTAAAATCCCCGTCTTGCCTTACGGACAGCACTTGGTCATCCACATCCAGTCCACGTGGGGGGACAGACACTACGTGGGCCTCAACGGGATAGAAATATTCAGTTCCAAGGGAGAGCCGGTGCCGATTTCAAACGTTAAAGCAGACCCCCCCGACATCAACATTTTACCAGCCTATGGGAAGGACCCGCGTGTGGTCACCAACCTCATTGACGGGGTGAACAGGACCCAGGACGACATGCACGTCTGGCTGGCCCCCTTCACACCCGGCAAGTCCCACTCTATCGCCATCGACTTCGTGCACCCTTGCCACGTCGCCATGATCAGGATTTGGAATTACAATAAATCCCGGATCCATTCCTTCCGCGGCGTGAAGGACATCACGATGCTATTAGACGCCCAGTGCATCTTTGAAGGAGAAATCGCCAAGGCCTCGGGAACCCTGACGGGAGGTACAGTATGTCTGTAAGAATGTTCTCAAAGCCCCTGTCTGCTGCTCACTGAAGGTCTGAGGATAAAAATAAACCCAGTGGCTAGCAACAAGAGACCGGTCCCTCTTTCATAGACTGGTCCACTCCTCTCGTCTTGCAGCATGAGTGTGCTAGAGCAGACCTCATTTAAACGCCTCCATTAAAAGCTGGGCGTGGTGGGTCACGCCTGTAATCCTAGCACTCTAGGAGGCCAAGGCAGGAGGATTGCTTGAGGTCAGGAGTTTGAGACCAGCCTGAGCAAGAGTGAGACCCATCTCTACTAAATAATAGGAAAAAAAAAAATTAGCCAGGCAACTAAAAATAGAAAAAATGAGCCAGGCATGGTGGTGCATGCCTGTAGTCCCAGCTACTCAGGAGGCTGAGGCAGGAGGATCGCTTGAGCCTAGGAGTTTGAGGTTGCAGTGAGCTATGATGACACCACCGTACTCTAGCTGGGGCGACAGAGCAAGACTCTGTCTCAAAACAAAACAAAGCAAACAAACAGAAAAGCTTCAAAACTCCCCCATTAGGTACCTGGCTTAGGTTCCTAGAAGCTCTGTCTGACAAGGGATTCTTCGGCGAGTGACTTATTGGGGGAGTCTTTAGGAGAAACCTGGGGCGCTGAGGCAAGGATAGTTCAGGGCAAGCCCAGCCTCAGCCCAACCCCAGGGGAGCTCTGGAGCATAAATCGCAGGGTCTTTCCTGCCTTGAGACAAAGCAGCAGGGTGCTGGAGCCCACAGGCCAGTGGGTCATGGGAGCC
This sequence comes from Cheirogaleus medius, assembly GCA_008086735.1. Classification (NCBI taxonomy): domain Eukaryota; kingdom Metazoa; phylum Chordata; class Mammalia; order Primates; family Cheirogaleidae; genus Cheirogaleus; species Cheirogaleus medius. The sequence continues at coordinate 18,056,386 of VBSM01002153.1, forward strand.
AGGCTGCCCGGGTTGGAGGTGTAACTCCCACACCCTCCTAAGCAAGGCGCTCTGCAAAAACCATCAGCAGGGCTCTGGGTGGGGCACCCACAGCTGCTACACTGCCTCGCCCACACCAAAGAAATGTCACTTGCTGGAAGACAGATCACAGTGATTCTCCTTAGATTAGGTCCCTTCCTTGAATCTATGTGGTTCTTACCGTACATGAATTCCATTTGTAACTATGTGAAGAATTATAAGGTTCACTTACACAAATCAATAGCGGTTAGTGGTTTGGGATTGTGTAGCACAAAGGTTAATGAGTTTAGGTTTCTGACCTACAAATCACTGGGATTTGGGGTGAGCTGACCCTTCCATCTTCTTGGTCACCCACCAGCCCCAGAGCACTTTGGAGACACGATCTTATTCACGACCGACGACGACATTCTCGAGGCCATATTCTGTTCCGATGAGATGTTCGACATCGACGTGGAGGGCCCGGGCAGCCTGCAGTACGAGGAGACGCTGAGGAGGCCCAGCACAGCCGACGGCGACAGGGACGAGCGGCCCTTCACCCAGGCCGGCCTGTGGGCTGGTGACCCGGTAGGACCTAGGGCCCGGGGGACCCCTGGGTAGGTTTCTTCTCCTGACTCAGAGTAGAGCCGGGACAATGAAGATGGATGTCCCTTAAGCTGCTGGTGCCACTGTTTTGACATTTCCCATTTTTCTACTTCGTTGTTTTGTCCTGGGTGTCATATTTCATTCTCTAATTATTTCTTATTTTTTTATTTTTTTTTAGCCGAAGTAAAGAAAGTATTCAAATTTTAATCAAAGCCCGGAGAAATCAGCTCCGTGTCAGCTCTGTAACTTAGAGGTTGGCAGTCTCGGGGGAATCTGTGCTTTGGGTTGCGTTGTGATCACTCACTGCTGTTTTTGATGGAAGGCCCAGAAATGCCTTTAACAGGCGGAGGAGTTACAATTAAAATAGCGATCATCATAGCCATGGTTTCTTGAACGCGTATCGTGATCCAAGCAGGGTGCACGGTGTTGTTATTTCGTTTCGCCCTCATGACAGCCCTTTGAGCAGAAACTATTTCCCAAATGACAAAGGCCACTCTGCTGGGGCCCAACCCTGAGAGGACAGGGAGGGAGCCCTCTCTCCATGTCATGGAAGATCTGCAGCGTCACTTCTTTTCACTTCTCAGCTTTCCTGTCTGTAAAGTGGTAGAGGCACTTTTGCCCTAATTTATGGTGCAGAGAGATAATGAGCAAATAGTTTATACATGAGACCCAAGAAGTGGCGTGTGGCAGCAGCCCCACTCTGACTATCTATATATAGACCAGGATTCTTTATCCCGGCTACCCAAGGGAGCTTTAAACATGCAGATGCCTGGGTCCCACCCATAGAAATTCTGATTCAGTGAACAGCCCAGGCTGAGAACCACTCTCTGGGGTTTGAATTCTTCCTTCTTCCCTCCCTAACCCGTCCCTTCTTCCTTCCTTCCTTCCTTCCTTCCTTCCTTCCTTCCTTCCTCCAGATCACTAGATAAACATCTATTGAGTCTTCTTCTGTTCAAGGAAATATGAGCATCTTAGCTGTTAGCATCAAGCCCCTCCCCTACCAACAAGAGCTGCTGGCAGGATTCAGACACCGAGGCTCTCTGGGCCTGCCCATCTCACTAGTCACAGAGCTTCCACAAAGGCAGGAAATCCAAGAAAAGACGCAGGACTTACCTGGGCATAGGGTGGGCAGGAGTATCTGGAAAAACAGCCAGCCAACTAGCTGTGTGGGTGTCACTAAACCATCACCTTCTTCCTCTGCTTCTCCCCCAACCCGTGTGCAGGTCCTGGAGCTAGAGCTGCCACCCAGTCCCCCTGTCCCTGATGTCACCACGCCAGAGCCAGGCATCTACCATGGGATCTGTGAGTACCGGCTCCTGGGACAATGTCAGGTGGAAGGAGGACTTTTATGGGCTGGGAAGAGTTGTGGTCACTTGGGACAGTCTCCTTGGACAGTCGCGCAGGTTGTACACTGTTCAGAGACACCAGGCCATGGGGCAAGTAGGAGCTGAAACCAGCGGGCGCTTGGCTCACTGGCCTAGCAGGGCTGCGCCACTCCAGAGGAGGGGCAACCCCGCCATTTGCCCTCCCAGAGGGGCATTTTTGCATTTTGCATGCAGGCGCCCTACCTGTTAGCTGTGAGCCTGGCCCAGGAGGCTGTAGCTGGCACCCAGAAAGCACAGAACAAGAGGACGTAAGAGCCGGAAGAGACAAAAAGCATCTGTCAGTGCAGTGGTTCAAGCTGTGTCTTCAAACCCCACCGCAGGGCAGGTGCTCCACGGGCCGGCGCAGGGTACCAGGTCTTCTGACGTCTCAGAAGTCAGAGATCCAGATTTTTATGTGAAATCTTTTGATCCTTAAATGTTGGTGGCTAATTTTTTAATGTTTTAAAATATCGCATGAGCCAAATAAAACACATATTGTGTGTCTGGCCAGCCAGCTGCCAGTTTGTGACCTCTGAGTAGATCCCATCTGGGTCTCTACCTGTCTCCTCATCTGTCTTCTTTTTCCATTTACCCTTCCAGACAGTTCCATCTTAATCCACACCACGCACGTCAGCGTCCGTCCCGGGCAGCCCTCAGGCCTGCGGTCACGGCTGACCGTGATCTCCTCCCCGCCATACCCTGTTCACAAGGCCCTGCAGCCTCACCTCCTGCTCCTTCCTGCCCCCGTGCCTGTCACCTGCTTCCAGTTAATCTTTGAAAACAAAAGATGTGACCCTGTCGTGCTCCCTCTGCCCCCCTCCCCAGCCTCCTCTTCAGAATGAAGCTGGAACATTGCCGTGAGTTCTGGCGTTAGCCTCTGTCGCATGCCTCCCCACGCCACCCGCAGGCTTCTGTGCAAGCCACATCCTCAGCGTGGGATGCCTGCCCTGCCCGTCCCCGCCTGACGTTGGTCGGGTGCCCTAGAGGCAGACTCGGAGACGGAGTTTCCCGGGGTGTGCTCTTATGGGGAAGGGCAGGAGGCAGAACTGAGCAGAGGGAGAAGCCGGTCTGTGGTGCAGCCACACTGAGACCTCAGCCAGCGCCACGGGGAGCCTGGCAGCTGGGAAGGCGCTTGGGGGTTGTCTGAGTTGGGTGAGGAGGCCGGTCTTTCCCCGCCTGCATCAGCACGGCACTGGGTGTGGGCTGTCCCTGAGGAGGAGCTCGGCCTTCCGCAAGGTGACTGTCTTCAGCCCAGGGCAGCCACGGTGGGGGCCCAGGGGTGAGCTGTTGGCCGTCAGCACTCCCGGCCACTGGAGTACTAAGTCCTTTGGTCCTGGGGGTGGGATGGGGGTCTGGGCAGTGCCTGGGTGTGCTCCACATCCCCTTCCTTTTTTTGTTAGAGACAGATCTCCCTCTGTCTCCCAGGCTGGAGTGCAGTGGTGCCATCATAGCTCACTGCAGCCTCTAACTCCTG
>VBSM01002153.1:18059923-18089557 GCA_008086735.1 Cheirogaleus medius
TTTTTTTTTTTTTTTTTTTTGTGAACAATGAAAGGAAATTGAATTCAAACTGAGTTAGGCAAAACAGGCAATTTATCGTCTTGTGCTACTAAAAGTTAAGGGTCGCTAGTTTCCCACAAAGCTGGATCCATCGAGATGCCAACGAGACTTGGTGTCTCTCTCCTTCTTTCTGTCTTGCTTTCCTGCCCTGCCCTTCTCCCACTCAGTCCTGTCCACGTAGAAACTCCTGGAAGTTCTGGTTTATCAACCTTCTACCCAGAAGCCCCAGATAAAAGAGAACTTCTGCCTCCCAATAGGTCCAATAACTGTCCCAGAATGAAGTCTCTGGGCCTGGCCTGAGTCCCCTCCTTCCACCCATCGCTGTGACTCATCATGGTGGGTGGCCGTGGTAGATGGAAACCATGGGTCACAGGCCCACCTCTGGAGCCCAGGGCGAGGGGTCAGCCACCCAGACAGTGTGGCCTGAGCACTGGGCGGCTCCCGGGAGGAGATCAGAGTGCCATGTGACCAGGGGAAGAAGGAAGGCGGGAGTGCTGGCCGGGCAGAGGCAGCCGCTGTCCCCGTCCTCTGATGACGCTGTCTGTACCTGTGCTTGCTGCTGACCCGGCTCCCGACCTTTCCCCGAGGTGTCATTTCAACGCCTTTGGGAATTTCGCCATGGAGTAGGGCTCAGAGACCTTTTCACTACAAGGAAAACTGTAATTTCTCTTCTCTCCCCCTCTCAGTAGGAAGGCAGGAGAGCCTCTCAACCGAGCACGTTCTGTGTGTTTTGAGGCCTGTGATTTCTGCATCTCTCCTCTCTGAACCTTTGCCTTTTTTTTTCCTCACTACACCCAAAATCCTCAGCCCGCTTCCCCCGCCTGTGCAGATGGGGAGCTTCAATAAAGTGACCCCAGGGAGTGCGTCGGGGTTGGTAAATACGGCCGATCCTATTAATGTTTTGAAAGGAGAGATGTGACTTGCTAATTTGCAGATGACACTAATTTTGGAAGTTTTGCAAATATCAGCAGTGATGAATAAGAAAGGAGCTGAGAGGGCTGAAACATGGGAGAGAAATAACAAAATTAATTTCCATTTGTATAAATACTAATTGATACAGCAGAGGAAAATGAATATGGAACATTGGGTATTAGCTCAAAAAGGAGAGTAATCACTTTTCGGATCTGCCCCAAATTCGATGGCATCGTAGCGCAGCTTGCCAGGCAAACAAAGACATTGCAGGCTTGGGAGAGCCGGGCCACCATCGCTTTTGCTTTCACAAGGGGAGGTGGCGTTGCGCCCTCACTCTTGGAAGTGGATTTCCAAATCCAGGTCCTCCTCCACCTTCAGGCCTTCCCCATCTCAGGAACGGTACCCACACCTGGGTCAAAAACTTCTTCTTCCCTCTGTTCCGAATCTGGGTCATTGAACATCCTGACAATGCCGTCTCCAAATCAGATCCTAAGCCTGTCCACTTCTCTCCCGTTTCCACCACTAGCACTCGCCCAGGCCATCGTACCGTGGCAGCTTCCTCCTGGTCTCCCTACTGAGTTCAAGTGAAGTGAGCTTTCTAGCATGCAAATCAATCAGGCACGGGGGCTCACACCTGTAATCCTAGCACTTTGGGAGGCTGAGGAGGGAGGATCGCTTGAGCCCAGAAGTTTGAGACCAGCCTGAGCAAGAGTGAGACCGCATCTCCTTTAAAAATAAAAAAATTAGCCAGGCATGAATGGCTTGTGCCTGTAGTCCCAGCTACTCAGGAAGCTGAGGCAGGAGGATTTCTGGAGCCCAGGAGTTCAAGGTTGCAATGAGCTATGATTGTGCCACTGCACTCTAGCCTGGGCAGCAGAGCGAGGCCCTGTCTCAGGAAAAAAAAATAATTAAAAAACTAAAAAATAAGACACAAAGCTGATCATGTCACTCCCTGCTTAAAAATGTAACATACCAATAGCTTCCCATTGCAGAGAGGAAAATTAAAACCTCTCATTGTGATCTAGCCCCTGCCTAGCTTTCTGATCTCAGTTTCCTCTACTCTCTCCTTCGGCCACTTGCTTCTAGCCATAGGTCAAATTTTCTCTCCTCTCAGCCTAGAATGTTCTTCTTCCAGAAATGAAAAACACGGCAGGCTCCTTCTCAACACCTGGCTCTTAACTCAAATGTCACCTCCTCAGGACAGCCCTGGTTCTATCCCATTGCTATTTTGTCTTCTTCCTGGTATTCATCATTCTGTGGAACTATAGTATTTATTTATCATTATGTGTTTATTGACGGTCTTTGCTAGAATGAAAGCTCCTTAGTTCAGAGACTTTGCTGTGCTATTTATCCCTGCTTCCCCGTTGCCAAAAACAGGGTCTGGTACATAGTAGATGATCAATAAATATTTGTTTGCCAATGACTATGAATTTGGTGAAACCTAATAGTTTGATTTTGCCTGATCTACCTGCAGCTATCTCCTGAACTTTTCAATCAATCATATGCTTAAAATTTTTACAAAAACCACTGAGTTTCTATCAGTCACAGTTTTAGGCTTTGAGGATACAGAAATGAACAAAAACAACAGAGTTCTGGCTTCAAGGAGCTTCCATCTTAGTGGGGGAAACTGATGAAAACGAGCAAATGAATGTAGAATATATTGTCCGGTCTTTTCAAGTGCTATAAATGAAAAATCAAGGAGGGTGAAGTCGAGAGTGATGCTGTTTGAGCTGAGGTTATTAGGAGATGACATTTGAACATAGACCCATGATGAGAAGGAGTGTATCACTTAGCTTTTGCTAAACAGACCAACTCAAAATTTAGTGGGTAATACAAGCACCGTTTGTTCACAATGGGTTCAAAATTCAGCAGTGTGGCTGGGCAGCGCCTCTCTTCTGAGCCGCTCACGTGTCTAGTCCTCTGGCCAGTGGACTGGGATGAGTGGCGTAGCGCATCTTTACCCACCGGCCTGCCAGTTGGAAGGCTGTTGGCCCAGGTGACAGGTGACTGGCTTAGCTGAGCTGCTCACACAGTGTGGCAGTGTCCCTCCAAGTGTAGAGGGATGACAGACCTCAGGCGACACGTGCTTGGCAGCCTCTGCTTCCATCAGGTTTGCTTCTATCCCATTTTCCAGAGAAAATCATGTGGCCCAGAGTCAGGGCTTGGGAAGTAGACCCACCTCTGGATGGGAAAAGTGGCAAAATCGCATTGCAAAAGGGCCCCTACAGACACCGGGGTGGGAGGAATCTGTAGCCATTTTGCGCAGGACCGATGCTGCGAGACGCTGATGTGCTTGGTACTACGCTTGCCTCACGTCTTTTTCCTCTGCCCTCAAGATGCTCAGAGCTCCCTGGGCACCGTGAGGAGCAGAAGGATCTGAGGGCTGAGTTACAAAGAGTATGTCAGGGAATGACAGGGACGTAAGAGAGGGCCCTGAGCTCCAGGGAGGTTAGGTGACCCAGCCCCACTTCCTGGCCATAAAGACGCCCTTTCACCTCTGGCCTTCCAGATCCCCATCTGGGTTGCAGTGGACTAGGACCAGGTGGCATCCAGGCTTCCTCTGCCAGACCTACAGTGCTGGCAGTCTGCAAACACTGCAGAGAGTGTGCGTCTTTTCAACTCAGCCGCCCAAAAGGGTGCTAAGATGAGCGACAGATTCTCCCAGGGTAGGAGCGTTCACTGGGCTTAGTCCTGCTCCAATGGGAGGCCATTAAGGAGAGGGAAGTTCCGCCCGTTATCAGATAGGACTTGACCAGAGATTCATTTGATGTAAACTTTCTGGGCAAATGAATAACTCACCTGGGCCATTTTGCCCCAGGGCCACAGAAGGTCACTTCTAAATGGTCTCTGATAGAGTAGGGGCAAAAGGATGGAGGTATCGCCATAGGTCACTTCTTTTACCCTGAGTCCACGTGAATCCCTATGACGGTAGCCAATTTGCACAAGATGTCAGTTCCCGACGTTGGGGTTCACTGATGTAACCGCCTCCACTTAGTGACTTGTTTAATCATTTGGGCAGTTCATTTCTCCGTCAGCCAAGGAAGGACGTCTTAAGGTTGACAAACCTATCAAGGACAATAACTGCCACTGCTTCCAGTGCTTTAGCAGAGCCTCAGATGTGCGTCTGCAATTTCATAGTGCTGGAACGTTCGCTGTATCCCCGGGGGTTGCAGCTCTCTGAGTTTGCTGTGGCTGAACCAAGAAAGAAGGAGGCATATGCATATTTCTACAGAAATTGTGATTCCATGAAAGATTTTGAGGAGATGAGGAAGGCTGGTATCTTTCAGAGTGGAGAGTGATTTTTGAATGCAAAGAAAGTCTTTGGGTTGAGTGCACAGGAGTTTGTCACTGACCTGTGTTCTGGAGCTATGAGACATGAGTATGTGGGCTAAGGAGTAGTTTCTCTTGATAAATAAACAATTAACAAATAAAAAAACGATCATTCCATCTGTACCAAGCTCCTACTATGTGCGAGGCACTGTGCCAGGCTCTGAGGACACAAGGGTCTAGAAAAACAGATGGGGTTTCTCCCTCCAGGAGTTAACCAGCTGGCGGGGAAGATGCCAGATCACAAGATTACAATGGTGACCAGGGCTTGGAAGAGGAAGTGCCCAGTGGCACGGCAGGCCACAAAGGGAGGTTTGACCTGGGGCCTGAGGCCACCGAGAGGAAAGGTGCAGAGCCCACCCTCCAGGCACTTTCAGTCTGGGTTCAAGTTGATAGAAGGAGGCTGAAGGTCACTCCTCTTCCTGTGTCCATCTTAGATACCTCCTACAGAGTGTCTGGAACTGATGAGCTACTCTTCTTCCCGTTGCAGGCCTTCAGCTGAATTTCTCTGCGTCCTGGGGGGACCTCCACTACCTGGGGCTCACTGGCCTGGAAGTGGTGGGCAAGGACGGCCAGGCCCTGCCCATCCTCCTGCACCAGATCTCCGCCTCCCCCCGAGACTTAAATGACCTCCCCGAGTACACCGACGACTCCCGGACCCTGGACAAGTAAGTGGCTATCAGAAGCTCAGCTTTCATGGCCGCAGGGTTTCAGGGACCCTTTTCGGCATCTTAGATGTCAGACACAAACATCAAATGGCATGTCACCTCCCCTGGCCACCCAGTGGAAAGAGGGGTGAGTGTCCCAGGGCCACACAGCCAGCAGTGGTAGGCAGGATTCAAAGGCAGGTCTTCGTGCTTCCAGACACGGCTGTGGTTTGTTTTCTCCGCTGTGCTGAGCGTAGTGCCTCACACACAGCAGCTGCCCGTAAACCTCCGCAGTGGACGGCCCCACGTCTACGCACGAGTGACCCAGGCCTCCCGGGACGCTGAGGTTGGAGGTGATTGCTGAGCAAGTCTCCACAGGCAGCTGCAGCTACACTTTCCCCTGCGCTTGTCAGATTTCATAAGCCAAGGTTGGAGCCAGTCGATACGGGAACAAGCCTCAGCGATAGCACCGATCCACTGGGACCCTGTTGACCCACAGGCCAGTGCTCGGGCCTCCTGCTTGGACAGCTGCAGGCCTGGGCACTGCCTGGAGGTGTGAGCGAGAGTCTTGGGAAGTCAGAGCGATGAGAGTTCAGATCCCTCTCTGCCCCATGCCAACCATTGAGTAAGTCTCTTAACCTCTCAATCATAACAGTAATGGTAATAATAGTAACTGCTTCTATAGCTGCCTTTGATCGAGCACTTATTAAATGCCAGGCACTGGACTATGCTAAGCAGGTTACAGATGTTCATTCATTTAAGCCTCAGACAGCCCCATGAGGAAAGTGGTATCATCACCCCTACTTTACTCATGAGGAAACTGAGATATAGGGAGGCTAAAACCGGCCAGAGGCCACCCTGACCAGTTAAGTGGCAGAGTCATGACCTGAATGCAGGCCTATGTGACACCAACACCCACGCACCTAACCGCTGAGTTATACTGTCCCCCTGTCTTGGTTTCCTTCTCAGTGGAATGAGGGCAATAGTTCCCATGGCTGGGGGTTGGGAAGGGGATTGTCACATTGCAGCCCGCCCCTTGGCCTGGCCCAGAGCATGCGTGTGGTCAGTAGAGGGCTCCTCCCTGCTCTCCTTTAAGGTGGCCCTCACCCCTACTGTCATTGACTGCTCATGGGCTGCTCTGAGCCCCTGGATCCTGGCCCGTCACCTTCCTGATGGCTTAGACTTGGAGCCCATGTACCCAGCTCCCGCCCAGCTGCAGAAGTGATCAACGTGGCCCAGCGTATTCATCCACCCACCCACTTAGCAGCCCTTTGTCCTGATCACTGGGCAGCAAATGCCAGGGCTGACAGCATTTCATCTCTACATATTACAGGATGCATCTCTAAACAATAAGGACTCTAAAAAGAAAACATAATCTCAGTACCATTGTTATACTTTAAAAGTTAACAGTTATTCCTGACATTACCAGATACCCAGAGGTCCGTGATCCCCTGAGAGTCTCCCTCCCGCTTTGTTAGCGGTATGCTCACTTGAACTGAGATCTGCACAGGCCCGTGCATTGGGATTGGTTGATATTTCTCTTAAACCTCGGGTAATCTCTAGTTGCCTTCCATCTTTTTCTCTCTCTCTTTTTTTTTTTATATGAATTTATGTCTGTTGAAGAAACCAAGTGGATTTTGCTGGTTGCATCTAAACTGGTTCCTCAGTCCCCTGTATTTCTGGTAAATTGTTAATTAGATCTAGAGGCCTGATCAGATTGAGGTTTGCCCATCGGGGCAAGATGGCCACGTGGATGCCCTGTGTGTGCATCAGGACGTGTACAGTGTCTGGTTTTCAAGTTCTTTGTGATGATGGCGGCCAGTTCTCCTCCGTGCCTAAGTCCGTTAATTCATCAGAGATTGCAAAGTGGTAACACTCTAGTCGTATCATTCCTGTTTTCATTTATTTGCTGAAATTACTGCAGTAAAGGGAAAATTATCCTCAATTATTTGGTTACTCTGCGGGATAATTCAAACAGGAAAGGCAGCCTTTGTTCCTTCAATTTTCAAAATAACAAACTGTTTCTCTAGCATCTTCTAAAACATTTGTCTGTTTGTTTTTGAGTATTATTACACATGTATGGGTTTAAACTTATAGTACTGTGTTTGAAGGGTTTTAGTCCTTACTGATGCTCAAATGGTCCCCTCTTTGACACTGGGAGCTCCTGAGTCCTTTTGACATAGTCATCTCTAACAACTTTCTTGTCTTTTGATGTGACAGGATGTTCCAGGCTCACCTTGTATATTTCTTGTCCCAGACCTGGAATCAGCCATTTCCCCAAGAAGCCCTGATTCCTTTTAGCAGGAAATGGTATTTAGAGACCATAATCTAGCCACGAGGGATGCACATTGCTACTGGGTTGGTCACTGTTTCCAGGGTTTTTTATGGACAGGGCTGGGAATTCATGTAGCTATCCCTGAGGGTGTCTGTAGGGCCTCCTTTTCACTGCCAGCTATAAATTCTTCAGCAGTTCTCTCTGCTCGCAGGATTGGGCGGCAGTTTTGCTATGGAGGCAGCTCCATTTCTAGGACAGAAAGGTAATTGCTTTTGGAAAGAAATAAAAGGTTCTCTAGTGGTAGTCCTCAGTCAGCTTAGTTCCATAAACATCCCAGTGTTGAATTGCTGAATTTCTTCAGTTTTAAGATGCCAGCAATTGTAAGACACATCATCCATCAATTTAATAACAGCCTTTTAGAGAAGAAAGAAACATTACCTCCTTGGATGAACACTTAGATTTATTCTAAATCCAAAACTTTAAAATGTAAAAGGAAAAAAAGTTTATTTGGAAATCTAGGCAGTATGGCAGCAGGCTGGGTTTCTCCCAGTGCAGCAGCCGCGAGGTACCAGGGATCCAGGGGTGGGGAGGAGAGGAAGCTCAGGAAGTTGGGAGGGAGAGGGCAGGGGTTGCTCGAGAGAATGACAGCTGGGCCCCTTTCTCCGGGGCCAGGCCTCTGAATGGCAATGCCGGACAGGTGGCCAGAGCCATGAGGACAAGGTGTGGGGTCTGTGCTAAGGCACGCTGGGCATTCCCGGGCAGCCAGAAGAGGTATGGTCACTGGGACAAACACAGGCAGACTAGAGGCAGAGGCAGGATGTCCCAGTCAAAGGAACCAGAAATTGGCAAGGATGGGAGTGCAATGGGGCTGAGGTGACAGGCTCAGGACAATGGCCGGGAAGAGCACGAGGGTGCCTGGGGTACCCTCCCAGTGGCTCGGAGCCTCCCTGGGATTCCCAGGCTTCGTGGTGACACAGAGTCACCTGCCCCTGCTTGTACTTGTCCCAAGCTAAGAGCTGCCAAGTTCACCCTGGAGCTTTAGGATGTCCCTTCACACAGCACAAGAAAGAAGGGCCACGCTTCCTTCCAAATATGCCATAAAGTCAGCACAGCAACTGTACAGGAAGTTCGGAAAATTGAGAAAAATATTCATCTCCATACCCTCTGACCCAAATATACTTTTCACTTCTGGACAATCCCCTGGTCCTGGTCCTCGTTTTATAGCATTGTAATCAGTGTCCCCGCCACCCCGTGGCCAGCCTTTTCCATGTCACCGCAGCGTCCTCGTGAGCGTCATGTTAACCATTAGACGATTTACTTTATCCCAGGCCAGGTGGGTTTTAAAAAAGAAAAGAAAAAAAATACTTAGCCATTTCCCTATTTTGAGATCTTCTAGGTTCTCTTTTTTTTGCCGGCATAATTAGCACTGTAATGACTATCTTTGTGCAGATAGCCTTTCCAACATGTTGAATACATTTTCATTAGGGGGAAAAATCCTAGAAATAGGATCACTGAGTTAAAGAATTCTGAAAAATGACACATTTTCCCTTTTTTAAAAAAACGCTAGGGATGCTTCACCACTCCTGTAACAGCATAGGCTGTTTTTTTTTTTTTCCTTTTTTTTAAATTTTGTCAAATTTCACAGATGAGAGATGACTCCTCACTGTGGCTCTAATTAGTCACACCTCCCCTCAGTGAGCCTGATGCCCCCAGGCCTGTGCCAGGCATAGGGGTGCCCCGGGGAGCCGGGAGGGGGGACACCCCACTCCGCCCCACCCCAGCCTGCCGCTCCGCCCCCGCTGCGCGCAGGTTAATCGATGGCACTAACATCACCATGGAGGATGAGCACATGTGGCTGATCCCCTTCTCGCTGGGGCGGGACCACGTGGTCTCCATCCGCTTCGACAGAGCCGAGAGCATCGCGGGCCTGCGTTTCTGGAACTACAATAAATCTCCCGAGGACACCTATCGAGGGGTAAGCCAGGGACAGCGGCCGCGCTCAGTCCCCTGTCAGGGAAACGGCACCTTGATGAATGGCTGGCATGGCTGCCGGAGAGGACCATAAATCCTCTAGAACTTTCCAAAGGGAGCTGGGGGCGTAGCATCTAGGGAGGGCGCGCAAGCTGCTGTTTCTCTCTGCAAACAGCAAACGCAGACTAGAGAGCCCAGGGCAGCCTCTGGGGACTGCAGAGCCTTGGGGGGCCCCCAGCAGGCCTGGCCCCCACCTCGCCTCGGTCACTCACGGCTCTGATATCCACTGAGCACCTCGGTGGCCAGGCCCGCGCGGGGCACTCACATGCATTTGTCACTGCACTGATCCTCGTCCCACCTCTGGAGCCAGTGTTATTGCCCCATCTCTCGGGTATTCAACTGGCGCTCAGGAAGTTTCAGCCACTCGCCCAAGGTCACACAGCTAGAGTGTCCGTGCAGGGCCACCACGTCTGGAGCCCACTCTGTGATTTCCACGTGGTGGCCTTCTCTTGCCGGGCGTGAAGAAGCCGGGGGCTTCTAAGACGCAGCTGGGTGGGAAGGAAGAAGACAGCGCCGAAGAGCCCCTTTCCACGGGCCTTTCTGACCTCAGGTGGCTACGGAGGATGCACGTTTGGTCCCTCCCGTCATGTAAGGCCACCGAAAAGGGAGCAACGCAGTTAGGGCCCTGGTGTCGGGAGGACCAGAGTCTGGTCTCGGCTCTTTCCCTGACCGGCTGTGTGATATTTGGCGAGGGGCCAGCTTTCCCTGGGCTGTGTCCTCGTCTGTAAGATGAGAAGGGTCGGCACCTGCCTCAGGAGGGCTGGCGTCACCTCTGCCACATGAAAGTCAACAGAGCCAGGACTTGGTCTCGGGTGATCCCCAGGCCAGGGAGTCTCCTCTGCGAGACCCGTAGGGCCTCGAGGACTCTGTCACGTTTACCGCAGTGGGGTCGGCAGCCCTCGTGGCGTGGCGGGAGGCGAGCCAGCGTGTGTCTGCGCCGCTGGCTCCTCTGAGCGGGCAGTTTGCGCGCCCTCCTGCAGCCGCCGCGTCTCTGTGAGTGCTCTCTCAGGCTCAGCATGTTGAAAAAGTCAGCTATATTGGCACTAAAAAAACCATCTTCTGCCTCAAGTTGTGCCCTGGGGCCTTTACATTCCCTTGAGCAAATCAGGGTCTGAGGAGCTGAGCTTCTGTGACTGAGTTCCTGCTTCACAGGTCTGGGCCCCAGCAGCCTCAGGGCCAGTGACAAGGGCTGCCACGTGGTGAGGGAGATGGGATGGGACGGCTCGTGGCCTGAGGGGGCAGATCCCCACGTGCAGTGTGTAGACGCTGTGACTCAGATGCGCCCCCCCCCCCAGAGGCCCTCCCGAGCATCCTGGTCCTGGCCCCGGCACAGGCAGTACCAGGGCCCTGGGGCACATTGCTCGGCCTCTCGGAACTCTGGTTTCCTTGGATGAAGCTGATAATAGAAGCCACCTCCCTGGGAACGAACAGAGGACAGGTGACCGGCTCTGCCTGGGGAAGTCACAGCTGCTTCCCGGGGGAAGTGTTGGCCCTGGGGGCTGGATGGGGGCTTCCTGGGCTTCTGCTTTGCTCTGTGAGCTCCAGGCTACGTCCTGCTGGCTCCAAGCCCAGCAGGCGCCCCTTTGAGGCAAGGAGCAAAACTCTGGGGCGCGCGAGGAGTGAGGCTTGAGGACGGACGGTGGACAGGTGCAGACAGACAGAGACCAGGTCAGCCACGCCTGCGGCCAGTAAGCCCACACTTTTCAGGTTTACGCGCCCTGTGAGTGACTGACGTGGAGGGGCTCCCCGCATGCTGAGGGGACGAAGGGCCCCAGGGCACATGAGGCCCAGGTCAGCCCCCCTTCTTCTCAGCAGCTTCTGGAGGGGAAGCTCCACCAGTTTCATCGGCAGCGGAACCCACGTTGCTGGCCATGAAGGTGGAGTAAGGTGTTGAGGAGAAGCTGGCTCCGGACTCTGTAGTGAGAAGGTGGGGGCCAGCCACCACCCCTCTGCCCACCTGCCCTCTCCTGCCCAGAGACTCGGAGACTTACTGGTACGTCTGGCCATCTGGCTGGAGAGCTCTGGCTAGAACAGGGGGCAGGTTGGCCCAAATCCTCATGAATTCACTAAGCTCCTAGTAAGCACCTACTGTGTTCCAGGCTCTGAGACAGATATAGAGATGGTCCAGCTGGGGTCTCTGCCATGAGACAGACCCAGAAACCACTGAGGACGCTGCTAGGCAGTACGTGCCTCCCCCCACCCCCCACCCCACCCCCCAAAAAACAAGCCAAGCACTATGAGAAGAAAGATCAGGAAATAGCTGATCGTGTCCTAAGAGAAAGTTCCAGGAATGGTGTTGATGTGTGAGCCAGGATTTAAAAAAGGAAGAATGATAACACCCATGGAGTACACATTTTGTGCCAGGCACTGTTTTGGGCACTTTACTAAGTTAACTCATTACTGTGCCCATTTAACAGATGAGGAAATCAAGACATAGGGAAGTTAAGTAACAGCCACAGCTGCTGGTGGTGGATGTTGGAGCACCTGAGTCCATGCCCTTGGTCACCATGTCATACCACCCCAGGCTGCTACAGGTGGGTGGGGCCTTGGCCAAGTCAAGTACCACCCCTGGAACTTGTGACCAGAGAATGTATGTACGTGTCCACTGCGGCAGGGGCCTGGCCTGTCTTGTCCTCTGCTCTCTGCCCAGCACCTGGCACCGAGTAGCGATGACACTGGGAAGTGGACCTTAGACAGGTGGCTCTTGCTCAGGAGAAAGTTCCAGACCAGGCTGTGTCTCAAGGTCTGGGGCTGGGGCCCTCCGTGGTGAGTGCCAGCTGCCCCAGCCACGGCCATATCAGCCTCGCAGCCCACCCTGCACTGGCTCCTTCCCTTCAGGTGTGCTATTTCTTCTGTTTGCTAGGCCAAAATCGTGCACGTCTCCCTGGATGGCTTGAGTGTCTCCCCTCCGGAGGGCTTTCTCATCCGGAAGGGGCCAGGCAACTGTCATTTCGATTTTGCTCAAGAAATCCTCTTCGTGGACTACCTGCAGGCTCGACTGCTGCCCCCGCCGGCCAGGAGGTGAGGGGGACAGGGCGCCGGGCACAGGTCCTCCCCTCGCCTGGGCCCGCGTGCCCTGTGGCTTGCTCTGAAGTGCGTACCGAAAGGGTTTTGAAACGATGATCAAACGCGTTGCTTTTCAACTTGGCCGTTTTCTAAAACTCAGCCAAGCCTCCCCGGAAGCCTGTGGGATACGCCGGCCTTGTCTGGGGATGTTTGGGTTTCTCACAGTCTGGAGCACTAAAGATTTTAAATACTTCCTTGAGCATCCCACTGGGAAAAAGAGATTGCAGCCGGCCTCCGTTCCAGAAATGCCAGAAATGCCCGCTGGCCAGTCCGGGGAAGGCCTTGCTTCTCTTGTTTCTGTGTTCCTGATTTAGAAAGATTCAAAGAGAAAAATAGAGCCTAATATCTCATAGATTCGCTGGGATTTCTTGGCCCCAGTCTCAGCTGCATTAAGTTCATAACGATTTGTAAATGTCATGTTAAGTTTACTCATTCAAACCCCCTGATGTCCAAACATCAGAGGCCAAGCTCTCGAAATGAAATGAGCTTCCCTCCGCCGTAGTGGGGATGGCTTGTTGGGATGGTCACTGGGAACAGTCAATTAATTGTAACATTGCCCTTGAAATCGAAGAGAACCAGGCTAGGGCTGGAGGGCCTTGACCATGGACCAGGGAGCGGAGCGCGCTGGGGAGGCTGGCAGAGGAGGTGCTGTCTCTGGAGGGCCTGCTGAGCGCTGGGTGCTTTGTATCCATCCTTTGGGGAATCCCTCCCACCACCCTTTGAAGTAGGGAGTATTATGCCCTTTTCACAGATGTAAGAACTGAGGCCCTAGCTGGTGGAGGCAGGTGCGCAGGATCATGAAGCCAAAGCCTTTAGGGCCCTCCCCACCTTCCAGCCTCCTCTCGCTCCCTTCTCCCCATCCTGCCCTGACTCTGGCCCTCTGGAGCACCCAGCTCCTTCCTACCTCGGGGACTTTGCTCTGCTGCTTCTCTGAGTGGAAGGCTCAGCTCTGATGTTCCCATGGCTGTCCCCTCCGAGAGGCCTTCCAGGGCCACCCCTTGAGGTACCCTGCCCCCCAGCCCGGGCCCTCTGTCCCATCACCTCGGCATGGGTCTCCTGTGGCGTGGACTCTCCTTGTTCGTGGAGGGAGCAGAGTGGGGGTGGATAAGAGAGTGGGCAGTGGTACCAGACAACCTCAGGTCGCGCGCCGGCTCTGCCACCTTCCAGCTCCATGGCATTAAGCAAGTGACTTCATTTCTCATTGTTCCAGTTTCCTCATCCACAACCCAAGGCTATCAAAGTGCCCACCCCCTAGGGTGGTGCTGAGGAATAAAAGAGTCCATGTCAGGAAAACCCGAGCGCCTGGGCCCCTGGTACAGCCTCCCGCCGGCGTGGCGATGCCTGTCATCTGGAATGGGAACTCCAGGGAGCAGGGCCTCATCTGTCTCTGCACTGCTACGTCCCAGGGAATGCTCAACTGGCGTATTTCTTCGGTCTATTGCCTGGGGAATAACTGACCAGTGACTCTGGGCCGTGGTGATCTTCGTCATGTGCTGCTTTGTGTTTTTTCAGGCTCGACAGGAACAGCCTGGAGCGAGCGAGCATGGACTATGAGGCGCCGCTGATGCCGTGTGGCTGTATCCTCCTCCTCCCAGCCGGCAGCCCAGCCCGGGCCCCAGGGTGGGCTCTGGGCCTCAGCTGCCTGGCCAGGGTTTCAGGCAACCACAGCGAAGGCAGCTGGAGTGCCATGCAGGAAAACTGAGGCAGAGGATGGGAGGACTTCCGGATTCCCCAGCCCCACTGGGTGCTGCTGGGACTGGGGCAGCCATGCGACTCCCAGGTCCCACCTCCTGGCAGGCAGAGGCTGCAGAAGGCAGCACCCAGGACTCCAGCTGGGGGATCGAGGGTGGAGAAGCTGCAACTGGGCCCAGGGACTGGACCAGGGTCTGTCCTGGAGCCAGGCAGGGACGAGGTGAAGACAGAAGTGGCCTAGCACTGTTCTCAGTGCCTCGCCTTCTTCACGCTGTCCTCACTTCAGCCCTATGAGGCGGTACTGCTAGCAACCCCATTTCACAGCCAGGAAGACTGAGGCAGGAGAGGCTCAGTCACTTGCTCAAGGCTATCCAGCTGGGAAGGTGTAGGACCAGGTTAGTGAACCCAGGCAGCCTGGCTCTGAGGCCCGCTGCCAAGTTAGCTGGTTCTCATAGAAGCACTGCCTCTTGCCATGACATTGCCTGGGAGCCACCTCACCCTTCTCGGGTCTCCTGCCCTGCGGGCTCCTGGGAGCAGGGGACAGGGCCTGGGAAGGGCTTGGTGCCTGGTTGTACACGTGGTGTCACCCTGACACGGCCCACACCCCCTGATGCTATAAGGCTCATGTGTCCCCCCCTTTTAGCCCCCTGCATACCTGAAAAGGATGGAGGAGGGAACAGGTACTCTGTTCTTGTCGCTCTACAGCCAGGGAAACTGAGGCATGAGACAGGGAAGCAATCTGTTCAATGCCATCCAATGAGTTTGTGACACAAATGTTTCCCCATCCTGCCTGCTCCCTGGAGAGCACCCTCCGCTTGGCCTGTCTCCTGAGGCCTGGAGAAAGGTTTAGAATTCTTCACACACACACACGCACACGCACATGCACACGCACACGCACACGCACATGCACGCACACGCACATGCAGTTTAAATTAAAGAAACTTTGATGCCACCTATATTTTGATAGACTTTAGACTCAGAGAGAGAAAACGTTTTCTCTTTTTCATCAATATAATCCAAAAAACCCTTGTTATCTTTGTCATTGTTTTACTTTGTTCTCCAAAACATTAAGCCTTATTTCCTTAATAACGTTCTCCAGTCATTTTCCAGTTCCAGCTGCTGACCAGCTGGGGCGACCCCTATTACATCGGTCTCACGGGCTTGGAGCTGTACGACGAGCGGGGGGAGAGGATCCCCTTGTCGGAGAACAGTATCCTTCCAGGCCGGGAAGGGGCTCCGTCCAGACCGGAGGGAGCACGGGAGGGTCTGGGCAGGGGTAGGATCCGTGAGTGCAGAGGGAAGTGGCCCTCTGGGAACCAGAGCCCCACCGGCCCGGGGAGGGGGAGGTGGCAAAGCAGAGAGCAGCACCCTGCAGGCCATGGAGAGCAGGAATTCCGCCAACCAGAGTCCCGCGGTCAAGCACATTGGGAGTGGCTGCCACCCAGCCCCCTCGCAGAGAACTGTGGATATTTTGGGTTCTATAAGCCTCTGAGCTGTTGCGCTGTGTGCTGAATTTATTAACCATGGAACCCTTTGCTTATGGTATACCCACACCAGAATTTGCAAACTGTAAGCCCAGTGCATTTTAAAATATTTTAAATTACTTGCTAGTATTTTTAAAAGTCAGGAGGTTTCACACGAAAACCCTGCTGTCCAACTTCTCTCTGAGAAATTGGCACGAGGTCCGCGATCACGTATAGCGATGATGGCTGCACCCGAGTGTCCGCTGCCTTTCCTCCCCTGGCACGTCCCTCCAAGTCCCCATCCCTCCCATTGTTGTCTGCCAGGCCCCCAAGACATATTGTTAATATTTACTAAGGGCTCACTCTGTGCCAGGTACTGTGTCAGGGCTTGTCACTTGGTGCTTCGTTTGCCCTCACAATGATCTTGTGAAGTGAGTGCTGTTGTTATCCCATTTTACACATGTAGAGCCCGAGACACAGAGAGGTTGAGTAACTTGCCTAAGGTCACACAGCCAGTGAGTCTGTCTCCAGATGCTGGCTATTAACCACCAAGCTATCCTGCCTCTCTTTTATGTAATCTGTCCTGACCCCTCTAGGCTCTGAGTCAATAATCCCAACCCACCACAGTTAGGGAGATGCCAGAGCAGGTTATGAAGTCTGCCTTGCATCTGCTTGGGGCCCCTGGGCTCCAGCTGGATCCTTTTCTGCCTCCTAGTGCCGCCACCCTCCTCAGCTGGGGTTAATGATTCCTGATGGTTTTGATCATTATTAGTAATTGCTGGGATGTAGAAGGCTCCACTGGTTTTACTAAGAGGACTCACATCCCGTGTCCTCTGAGATCCTCACATCGGAAAACATAGATTTTTTTTTTAAACAGTGTCTCGCTCTGTTGCCTGGGCTAGAGTGCTGTGGCGTCAGCCTAGCTCACAGCAACCTCAAACTCCTGGGCTCAAGCGATCATCCTGCCTCAGCCTCCCAAGTACCTGGGACTACAGGCATGTGCCACCATGCCCAGCTAATTTTTTCTATATATTTTTAGTTGGCCAATTAATTTCTTTCTATTTTTAGTAGAGATGAGGGGGTCTCGCTCTTGCTCAGGCTGGTTTCAAACTCCTGACCTTGAGCGATCCTCCCGTCTCGGCCTCCCAGAGTGCTGGGATTACAGGCGTGAGCCACCGCGCCCGGCCGACATAAATGTTTTTATGCCCATTTTACAGATGAGGAAACAGGCCCAGAGGTGGGGGAGGGGGTCACCTGACTTGCCCAAGCTCTCACGGTCACAATGGCAGGGCCGGCGCTGGAACTGGGCTCTGCAAATCCACAGTAATGCCCATCGGTTGAGTGGCGGCAGCTGGGTCAGGCTGCCGCAGTCCCACCACGTGGCCAGGGAGACAGTCTTGGGGTGGTCCTCGCATTCAGCCACCACCCCGTCCCCATCCAAAAGAAAACCGCGGAGTTGGCCCTTCGCTCTCCAAAGCAGCAACAGCATTTTTTGTTCCCACCTCTGGCAGCTCCGTGCAAGTCCCTTTTCCAGCCAGCCCTCTGTGTGGTTTCCACCCCTTTGTGCTTGAAACTGGCCAGCCCTCCGCACACACGCCCGCTCCCCTCGGCCTCCACGTGCCCAGGTTCCTGGGAACACGTCTAATTTAGCTGTCAGCTCTCTGGCTGCCCAGAGCAGCAGGCCCGCCAGCCCCAGCATCCCCCGAGCCGCGCCGTCAGCCTGACGGAGGCTGGCAGCCCCAGGGGTGGCCGCGGCGCCGAGCACACAGCCTTCTGGTTATGGCAGCTTAGACACCTCCCCAGATATCGCCGCCTTCCCCGACAGCGTGAACTCCCTAGAGGGCGTGAACGGGGACGTCCGCACCCCGGACAAGCTCATCGACCAAGTGAACGACACCAGCGACGGCAGGCACATGTGGCTGGCCCCCATCCTGCCAGGCCTGGTGGGTTCCCAGCGGCGGTGGCCACGGCAGCTCCTGGCCCTGGGGCGGGCAGGGGAACTTTCTGTCCCTGGTCTCAGTGACACATCTTTCTTCCAAGGTCAAGTTAATCTCAAGCAAGTCAAGATGCTTGAGAGGGAGCCGTCAGAAAGGCTTAGGTCTTTGCTAACGCGCCTGATGGGCTCAGCTCTTCTGGGCCAGCAATTCTTTCTCTTTGCTCTGGGGGAGGTTAGTGTAAGGGGACCCCAGGAGCTAAAGGCGCCACAGGGGAATCTGAAGCCAGGAACCCCCATGCAGCAGCCTGAGGGTGTCCCTGTGGACACCCCTCTCTGGTTCTCCGTTCTGCCTCCCTTTTCTCTGCAGACAGCCCTGCCCTCTCCCTCCCCACCCCCTCCCTGCACTCTCACTGCCTCTGCTCCTTCCTGTGTCACCGCACACTGGACCCCAACCTGGCCACCCTGCCCCTCTCTGCCCCAAATCTGCCTGGTCAGCTCTTCCGACCAACTGACTCAGTTTCCCGAGTCTCCAGCCCTGCCCTTGGCCCTGCTTATCTCTATGTCGCTCTCCCAGCTGGACTCAGCCGGGCAGGCATTGTTGCCAGGGACAGCAGGAGGCGGGCCCTCCCCCAAAACCCCGTCACTCCCCACCCGGCCTCGGGCCAGGGCCCAGGCAAGACCGAGGCTGCAGCTTGTGGCCAACAGGGCATGCTTATTTCTCTATTAGATCTCGCAAGGGGCCCCCTAATATTTGAGTCTTTGTTGGGGCTGGGGATGGAGCTGTTGGGTCCGATTTTGCGAGCTGACTCTGCCCCGGAGCTGGCTGGGCTCCTGCACCCCACCCCTCCCCCCGCAGAGGTTCAAGGACACATGCTGGAAGCGCCCCAGCGGTGCCTTTGCTCTGCTTCTCACTTATGACTCAAGGAAAGGACAAGCAGGGGTCGGGCGAGCGGATCGCCTGTGGCTAGTGCTCCACTTGAGTTGGGGACAGTCCCTTTCACCCGTGGAGCCCCCAGCCTGTTTCTGGGCCTGAACTGGGGGAAGGCCGAGGATGTTCCCAGCTCTCTGCTGGCATGTCAATGAGGGCCACACCAGCCCCAAGAACACAGGCCCTCCAAGAGCCAGCTCAGCAGTTTGTTGCAAACGCAGCCACACGTGACCTGACTCCAGATGAGGGGGCGGAGCTCCTGGCTGGCTGACACTGCCTCAGCCCCCAGCTCGCCCCGGCCACGCCTGGCGCCCCCGGCCCAGCCGAGCGCCTCTGTTTCCAAACATGCCTGTTTTAATTAGTCCTGCTCTCTGACAGGTAAACCGGGTTTATGTGATTTTCGATCTGCCTACCACCGTGTCGATGATCAAACTGTGGAATTACGCAAAAACACCCCATCGAGGGGTGAAGGAGTTTGGCGTAAGTACTTATTAGCTGGATTTTTTGAGATAATTATGCTCGTTGGTAATTAGGCCGCCGGCAATTATCATTTGTCGCAGTTTGATTTACTTCTCTCCGTTGCAACCTTAGACACAAGTGCCTGGTCCTCAGAGGCAGGGAAATGTGCCATCCCACCATGAATCCAAAACCTCCTGGCAGTGAGCAGAAAGTGGCTTTTCTTTCATCTTTTCCTCTGGAATCCCACCGGTTAGGGAAGGCGACTCTGAGATGGGGAGAGCAGGGACCCTGGGGGCCAGAGACCCGAGTCTGCCTCCCCACTCGGCCACTGGTGCCAACAGCATTTCAGCCTCCGAGCCTCAGCTTCCTCCTCTGCGACACGGGGCTGACAGCACATGCCGGTCTGAGATCTCAAGGCCAGCCGGGCTCACAGGAGGCCCTGTCGCCCACACGCATCTTCCGGGGGAGAAAGCCTCGGCTCAGAGCAGTCACCTGCTTGCCCAAGGCCAACGCGGGAGGGAGGGGGATCCGTCAGGCCCACCTCTGTCCCTGCAGCTGCTGGTGGACGACCTGCTCGTGTACAACGGGATCCTGGCCATGGTGAGCCACCTGGTAGGGGGCATCCTGCCCACGTGTGAGCCCATGGTGCCCTACCACACCATCCTCTTCACTGAGGACGCGAGCATCTGTCACCAGGAGAAACACACCGCCATCAGGTGCGGCCCCAGCCGGACCCACGGCTTCCCCGCCAGCCCTAAGGAGGACGGGTGGCCGGACATGCGGCCTGGAGCTTGACTGCATCTTGTGTCCTCCCTCCCCCAGCAACCAGGTGGAGGATCAGGACGTCCAGATGATGAACGAAAACCAGATCATTACCAACTCGAAAAGGAAGCAGAGTGCCGCTGACCCAGGTCAGTGGCTTTTCCTTGTCCAGAGCATCCAGCTTCCAGAGTTGAGTGTAACTACAGAAGGAGCTGGGGCCTGGCACTGCTGCCCTCACCCGCCTGCCTTCAGACCCCGCCCAGGAGCCTGCCCGGGGGCTGGGAAGGGGCTGATGGGGACAGAACCTCGGGAGTGACATGTTACCTGCTTCAGAAGGGGCAGGCAGGCAGGGCACAAGTACTGTGCGGAAGGGGTTTGCCCTGTGCTGTCGGAAGCCGGTAGAGGGTGCCCAAGGTTTCCCAGAGGGGGTGACATCTGAGCTGGGTGCTAGAGGCTGCGAGGGGTGTGCCCAGCAGCTGGGCAGAGGCCCGAGGGCTGGTGTGGCGGGGCCCACTCCAGGCAGAGGGAAGGGCCAGTGCCAGGTGCCCAGCGTGCGGGGGCTGTTCTCCAGGGGCCTTGAATGGCAACCCAAGCAGTCCAATTTCACCCTGAGGGCGTGGGGCACCCCTCAAGGATCTGAGGCTCGGTAACGCTGGTCCCTTTGTGTTCTGCCTTGACAGCCTTACGTCCCAAAACCTGCATAAGCGAGAAGGAGACGGCGAGACGGTGGCGGTGCTGACCGGCGGAGGAAGGAGAGCCGGAACTCCCAGCCAGGCTGGGGCTCCGTCACCAGCCCCACTCAGCCCCGTGCCCTCCGCCCTCAGTCCCAGGGGCTAGAAGAGAATTGCAGCAGCGTGGAGGGGAGCCCGCTGGGGAGAGGGCACTCAGGGTGACAGCCCTGGACACTAGAGGAGTGACAGACAATGCCTGTGGGGCTGCAGGGCATGGTGTGGCCTTGGGCCATCCCCTGCAGCTCTGGGCTGGTGCTTCCTGCCTCTCCTTCAAGATCCGGCACAGCAAGGCCCGGGACCACTCAGGCCTGGGCTGACCCTCACTGAGGCCGGATGGTGCAGTGGGCTGGGGGGGGTGCGCCTCCAGCCTCCTCAGGGCCCAGAGCACAGCTCAGCAGGGCAGCAGGGAGACCAGGCCCCATACCCCAGCCCCAGCACACAGGGGCAGAGCCCCCCGTGGAGAAGGCCAACACCCCCCTGCCTCATCCGGGTGCGGGCAGAGCTGGCTAAGAGGCTGGGGTCGTTTCCTGGCCGCCAGCGTTCATCTGGTCCGGTTGAGAGGGAGGAGTGGGCTCTGGAGGGGCCTCTCTCCTCTTATCAAGGGACCGGCCAAGGGTACGTGTCCTGCTGAGGAAAGGAAGTGAGCTGGACCCAGCCGCTGTGCACGGCAGCATGAGCCGGGCCACGCCGGCACGCCAGGGCACCTTCTCTGTGCTGCTGCCCGGCCCAGAAAGGCTCCAGGCTGGCGGCTCCAGAGGGCCAGAAGAACCCCCCAAATGCCCTTTGGATGCAGGCGTTGGGGGGAGGCTGAGGACATGCCCCCTACCCCCTTTTACACTTGAACTTAGCGTGGAGGAAGGCTGCCCCCATCGCACGCCCCTGCCAAGTCCCCCCGGTCCGATCGCCGGCCTCACTTGCTGGCTTCCCTCCCTGTGTCCCTGCCCGGTGCCCTTGGAGTCAGGCAGGGAGGCTCTTGTTGCCAGACCCCCCACCCTTCTCCCTCTGCATCCACTTCCCAGCCAGTTGGAGACGTGCCTTGCACCCCCAGCCGAGCGAGGCCCAGGACGCATCTATTTCCATCGATGTAACAAGCTCAGATCAGGGACCTAATTGGTTTCCCAGTGGTGGGTAATTTCTCGTTCCAAATATTAATCCGTTGTTTTCCTGGCGCCCAGCCCGGCCCCGCCGCAGTACTGTACTCGAAGTACGTTCCTATGCAACCGAGAGCCCCAGCAAATACTTTATGAGCTTTGCAGCCTCGGCTGGAGCAGCTATGCAAATGCGCTTTTCATTTGGAGCACGGGGCTGATGTGCAGATAAGAATTGTTTCTCTCCGAGAAGATCCATCATTTCCGTAGCTTCCAAGCCCCCGGCACCTCTGCTCAGCTCCCAGATGTGGTGAGCACCTCCCGCCTGGGGGAGTCAGGGGCTGTCCACACCAGTGCCATTGCTTTAAAGGGAGCCCCATCTACCCTCCCTGCCCGAGGCGTGGGTACAGGTCAGACTCGTCAGGGAGGCGGCACGCACACTACACACGCCCGCTCTCGCAATCTCGGTTGATGTTGATAATAATTGCATGTACCGTGCAATCTAGGAGGGGAGCAAGAAGCTGTACAGGCATTAACTCTAAAATAAATTTCTATTTTTTTTGCTCTTGCAAAATCAATAAAAGATGTTATTAAGAATAGAGTCTGACCCACTGGATTTGGGGGCAGATGGAGGGAGCCCATGCTGCCTCCAAGACCCGAATCGGAGCCCGCTGGAGGCCGGCTGGGCAACACGGACAAGGGAAGTTCCCGCTTTGAGCGTCCCTTTCCCCACTCCAAGGGCGTTGTGGTCCTGGTCCTGCCTGCTCACTGGGATTGTCATGCCGTATGAACAGATGATAGTGGCCCATACACATATACTGCCTATCACATGCCTGGCACTATCTTGTTCTGTCCACCTAACAACCCTATGGGGCAGGCACTATTATTATCCTCACTGTATAGATAAGCGAGCTGAAGCTCAGAGAGGTTGTGTAACTTTCCAAGGACACACAGCTTTGGAAGCTGTTAGTCAATGCGAAATCCCTGCTGAGGCGGGGGTGATAACCTTATGGGAACACCAGCCCCCAGACGCCTGACTCCTGGGCCTCCTCCCCACCATTCCCCACACCCTTGCTTCCTTCAGGGGTGAGTGTTGGCTGCTGTTAGCTTCTGGATAGTGGGAGGAGGTTCAGTGGGGCAGGTCTAAACTGCAGCTCAGGTGCCAGCAACAGCGTGGACACCAGGTAAGCAGGTCCTCTAGAAACCTCACTTCCCTCCACTGTCCGGCACTGAGCATGGAGGGAAAGGGCTGGGCCCCTGCCCCCCACCGCCTGCTTCCCTCCGAGTTCCTACAAAGACAGAGGGGCCCTGCCCTGCCCAGCCACCCTGGTGCTGGGGAGAGACCCCTCACTCCTCCCATGGAGGGATCTCTGGGCCGCCCTGGAGACCCCTGCGGGCAGGGAAGCCCTTCACCATCCCTCCAAGGGGATGGAGGCTGGTGGGGCATCCCAGCCCCTCAGCTATCCAGGGGCCAGGCGAGCGACGTCAGGGAGCAATGCTGGCCTGCAGGGACAGCGACAGGGCAGCACAGGCCCTCCTAAGGGATTAGCAGCAGCTCCGCCCTGAGGCCCGGCAATGCCAGATATCCAGACGTTTTATTAATATTTATCTTTAATGTGAAATCTAACTTTTAAATGTTGGTTCAACTTAAACAAGCAAACACACACTGAGCGAGCCGAGCCAAACCTGCATGCAGGCCGGCTACAGTCAGCGTGCAAGTCCTGTGTGGCCGACCCTGCCTCCTTCCTGCCCCCGGCCCTGGGAATGCCCAGGGCTGGATCCTGCCGGCCCTCCTGCCCTCTCCTCCCTGGCCTGTCGGCCCCCACGTGGGCAGGAAGACAGGGCATCGTGGTGAGCCTTTGGTCCGGGAGGTGGGTGAGCCCGGCTGTCGTGGGAACAGAGCCCCCCCCCTCTGTCCACATCCTCCTGCTTCCCTCTGCGCACACCAGGCAAAAGAGACCCCGAGGCGGCAGCTGGCAGAGGCTGGGGGGCTTACTGGCACCCTCGCAAAAGGGTCTTGGCCGCAGCTGACAAGAGGGCTGGGAAGAGCAGAGGATGCTCCCCTCAAGTAGCCAGTCCCTGGGGACCCCGTCTCTGTCCAGCCGCAGGAAGGACCCGCTTCCCTTTATTGAGAGTCGGTTTGGTTCCAACACTGGCACCACCACCGCAGAAGGCCCCAGAAGGCCCCAGGGCTGCCGAGGCAGGTGCCGCAGCAGGCGGGTGGCGGCGGCGCCACACCCGGGCTTATGTGCTGAGACGGGGCCTCACCTCCCTCCTCACCCGGAGCCAGGACGGTCCCTTTCTCAGCCCTGCAGGCCCCGCCTGGCCTCTTCGCAGACCTCAATCTGGTGGCTCAGCCTGCTGGGTTTGGCCAACTCTGCTGGCCTAGACAATGTTTAATCTTTTTTTCTAATTATTTGCCTTCCTTTACTATCAGCTTTCACATTAAGATTCAGATTCCGCACTTCTCTGGAAAGATAGAGAGATTTGGCAAGTCTGGTCCCACATTCCTGGCTGGCTCTCCAGGTCACCCCGTCCCTGCCCTTGGTCTGCCACCGTCACTGGCATGACCATCACACACACACACACATCTGCCGTCATGACGATTTGCAACCCCCGGGATAGAGGCAGGCGAGGACTGTGGAGAAGCAGAAGGGGACACGGGGACAGTGCTGTGGGGTCCAGCAGGTGCAGGGCTGGCAGTGAGGCCCCAGCTTCCCAGGCATGCAGAGTGTTCTCGTTGGCCTGGGACTCAAGCCTTTGGCATCCAGGCAGCAGGGCCACCCGGGGGCTGGGAAAGGCAAGTGGCCTCTGTGCACTATGTTGTGTGTGTCCCTGAGTGCCTCGGGGGTGTCTGTCCGCCCGCTGTGCAGTCGTGTCTGGGATCTCCGTGTGCCCTTCGGCGTTCAGGCCACCCATCCTCTCTGGGACACCCACAGCCCCTGCCGAAGGGGCGGGCTTTGTCTTAACAACAACAGCCAATACTACTAAACCTCCACCCCGCATGAATGCTCTGCAGGCTCGTCATGAAGGCACGTGCAGGTGACACCACTGGGATCTCAGCTCCCCAGAGAGCTGGTGGTGACCCACAGGCAATGGCCCAAGGGCCTGCCGGCCTGGGTTAGAGTCCAGGCTGCACCATTTCCTGGCTGTGCGACCTTGGTGAGTGACCTTACGCCCTGGAGGCTGGGCTTCCTTACCCAGGCTGCAGGGTCACCTGCGGGACCTGAGTCATGGAGCTGTGAGGGCATCAGTGACCCCTGGTCCTTAGAGCTCAGCCCTCCTGGGAGGGAAGACGCCTCCACTAGGTTTCACGGTCACCTTTATCTTACGGGTGTGCAACCTGAGGCTGAGTAATGGGGCAGGGACGTGACTCCTGAGCCTGGACTCTTCACAGGAGAAGCAGGCGCCACCTTCCACCTGCGCCCTCTAAGTTTCTGGGATGCTCTCCCAGCCCCAGCTGATTGGTCCACAAAGGGCATTGGCCTTAGAGCAGCCAGCTCATTGGCTGGGCAGAGACTCTGTCCCGCCCCTCTGCTGCCACGTATTTCCCGGCTCTGGTTCACCGCTTTCTCCAGCGGTTGAGTTTCCTCCTGTGTTCTTCATCTCTGCCTCCTCTCCCTCACCCACTCTGCCTGCACCTTCCGTCCCTACACGCGCACCCCGGAAGTCCCCAGGAGGGCCAGGCAGAGGCTCTGACAGTGTCAGTCCAGGACGAGATGTGGTCCCAGAAGCAATTACCAGGGTAACATGAGCTGGGCCGTGCTGGGGACAGGGCAGGGGTCCTGCACGGCGATTTCCTGTCTGTCCTTGCAGTAAGTCCCCACGCAGAGGAGATTGGTTTGTCCTCATGACTGATGGTTCTGTTTGTCCTCAGCCCCACAGACAGCCCAGGCCTGGGACAGGTGCAATTGGTCACAGCCCCACGGCCCCTGAGTTGACACTCAACTCCAGCCCCTCCGAGCTGCGTGCTCTGGGGCTACATATTCTGTGTTTGGGGTCGGCAGGGGCACCCTCTTCTGATCCGTCCACTCAGAAGGCACCTTTCCCTGATCTGCACCGAGGCCTCATGTGGCTGCAGCGTCCCCACCGCATGGCATCAAAGCCCCAAACAGGAGCCTGGGCAGAGCCAGGCACCCCCCCCCATCACTCATCTCCAAGCCCCATAGGTGCCACTGCCCAGACGCCCACTTCCTTCCATCCCCAGTGCCAGTGCAGCCCAAGCCACCACCACCTCCAACAAGGACCCTGCTGTGGCCCGCTCTGGTGACCCTGCCTCTCTCTTGCACCCCATTTCCCAGGCCTGCCCCACACATGGCCAGAAGAAAGCTCCCCAAATGCAAAGCTGATCTGCCTTTTCAAACTCTCTGATCAACGGCTCCCATGGCCTACAAGGTGAACGCCAGACTCCTTGCCACACCCCATGGGGCCCCACACCTCTGAGCCCAGGAGACTGACCAGCAGCAGACCTCGCTCCAAGCACTCTGCCCCGCCCTAGTGTTGTACACAGCCACACGGCGCTTCCCCCAACCCCAGGGCCTTTGCACGTGCTGTCCCTCTGCCTACACTTTACTTGCTGTCTCCTTCCTCCTCCAGTCGGTGCTGCAATGGCCTTTCCTCTGAGGGGCCTCCCCCACCCTCTGTCTGAATCAGATCTTTCCTTGGTTCACCTAGGTACCGTGTTTCCCCAAAAATAAGACTTACCCATAAAATAAGTCCTAGCAGAATTTCTAAGCATTTTAACAATATAAGCCCCACCCCGAAAATAAGACCTAGTGATGGGCGTGGCTACGCAGCGTATCTGCACAACCCATGCATTTCGTCGCGGAGCGCATCTGCCCCATGAGAGCTCTATTGCTCGACATGAGAGATTGGGGCCAGTGGTTCTAAAGGAAATAGAGTCGCAAGAAATTCAGGATGGAATTCAGGGTTTGGAGAGTTATGATGATGTTCCAGAAGAAGACAACTTAACTATATTTGAATAAATGTAGATTGTTGTACCGTACTTAAAAAAAAAAACACATCCCCTGAAAATAATCCCTAGGGTGTCTTCTTGAGGAAAAATAAATATAAGACCCTGTCTTATTTTCGGGGAAACACGATACTACTTCTCACTCTTCGAAGTTAGCTTTTTGTTGTTTAGGATTATTTGCATAATCTCTGTCTCCTCCACTAGAGGGCACCCTCCGGGGAGGGTGAGGATGGTGTCTTTCTTGTTTGCTGTGGCAGCTCCAGAGCTCTGCTCAGGTCCTGGCGCAGGAACCGGTGCTTGGGGGAGCAAGGCCCGCGGGGGAGGAGGGGCAGGCCTGCCCATCTCCGTCCGCGCTTGCTCCCACGCGAGGGGCCGGCACCCGGCAGCAGCGGCTCTTCCCCGGGCCGAGTCTCCCCGAGGGCCTGGTCCTAGGCCTGGCCGCGGCAGACGGTGCCCATGAATCAAGCTGACATTTCCATTACCCGGGAGGCGAGAGTGGCCGGGGCTCTGGCTTGGGCGGGGGTGGCGGGATGACGGCCCATCTCAGCTGCCAGCCGGGAGGGACGTCAGCCGTTACTCATGCAGGCCTGGGCCTGCCCATCAACGCTTGGCCGGGGGAGGACGCGGACCCGGAGGCAGCGAGCGGGTGACGTGGGCAGAGGAGAGAAGGCCCAGCGAGCGCAGACACAGACGTGTACGCAGGGCCGTGTGTGAGGGCCCGCACACGCACACATGGCTGAGCACACGGGATCCACAGGAGAACACGGCGTGGATGAGCACGGCATATACACAGGTAGCACGCAGGTCCGTACAACGTGCTGACTGCTGCGTGTGCAATGTCGGCGTGTGTGTGCATTTGCAGGGTCCACCCCTTGGCCAAGGTCAGCCTCAGACGTCCGTGTGTCCGTGTGACTCAGCCTCTGTGCACGCCAGCCCAGGGCACGTGGATACAGAGACACTGGGAGCGGGGCACAGCCCTGCGCTGTGGGTCGGGCCGGCGGGCCGGGGTCATGATCAAAGGCACACACCCAAACCCCACAGCCAGCTGTTCCCGCAGAACACATCTGCTCAGCGCGGGGAGCGTTAGCTGGGAAAGCCGTTTGCAGGAGCGGAAGGAGGGGCCGTTGCTACCCTACCCAGGTCTCGCTGGGGGCTCACCCAGGCACCTCCGTCTTCAAACCAGGTGGCGCCTCCGTCCTCCTGGACTGGGGCAGACAGCAGCATTTGCGCCCTGTATGAAGACAACACTCACGGTCCCTCTCAGTGACCCATTGGATTACTCACCCCACCTGCCTGGAAGTACTTCCTTTTATCTAACTAGCAGCCTTCTTGCTGCAGGCTCCGTGGGGCTGAAAGACGGCTTGTTCTCAGCCCCTGCCCAGGAGGTGCCCAAAAAGATACAGGAGGCCTTGAAGCTTAAGAGGCCCTGCGATCCTCTTTCCCTTCCCTTGTGACAATGGCCCTCATTCGAGCCATCCACATAGCATAATCACATACCACTTGCACAATTATTTATTTAATATTTTTCTTTAAACCAACTCTTTTTCTTTTTACTTAAATGCCTATTTGGGTTTTATCCTAAGCAACAACATCTGTGAAATCAAAGCACTGATGTGCCCATTATACATTTTTTTTCTAATACACATTTACATAAACAGAACTATTAAAATAGATTAAAATTTTGCCCATGTGTCAACTAAAATCATCTTCTGGACCTCCTGTGGTCCACTTGCCAACTTCAGAAGGACTCCGGGTGACAATAAGAGCTCCAAGGTGCGTGGTGGCCTGGGCCAGATTTCAGCCCCAAATCACAGTGTTTCCCTCTCGCACGAGGCCAGAGCCTGAACTTCTTGTCCCGATGTCTCAAGGCCTTAGTAGCTGACCCAAGTCTTTCTCCCAGGCCTGTCTCCAGCCCCACACAGTAGGTCCTCAATATTTACTGAACGAATGAAAAGTGAATTAACAAGTCACTCCCTTGATTAGTCAATGCATGAATGAATGAATGAGCGGACGCCCTGGGCCCCTGCAACTCAGGACATCTGGCCCATGATGTCTCCATCTTCTCCCAACTCGAACCCCATAACCCGAGAGTCAGCACCAACTTCACTCCTCCCACATCCGTCCATCCCGCCCCACGCCTGTTGATTTTCCGTCCTAACTACTCCTGAATCTGCCCCCATGGTCCCCTCCCCAGGGCCACGCTCTTAAGCCAGACTACTCTCTCCTCTCACTTGAGTGTAGCAAGGATGGCATGTCTCCCACACCCATCCTCTGCCCTTAGCCACGGTGATCTTTCTAGAACACACACCTGGGCGCATCCTGCCCTGCTGAAAGCATCCCGCTGGCTCTGCCCCCAGAGTAAACTCTACGCTTCCTAGCGAGGTGTCCAGTCCCTCCTGGCCTGGCTCCACCAACCTGATTTCCCTCCACGCCCTCCTCATCCCCCTTCTCTCCTTCTCTCCTTCTCTCGCCCTCCGGACCATCTCAAAGCCCTGTAACGCCCACCTGACAGCCAGACAACCTTCGTGTCTTGGCTTAAATGTCGTTTTCCCAAAGGAGCCTGCCCCACCCACCACGCCCCCGTCCCTACCCCCGCCCCCGCCCGTGGGCTCCCACGGCCCGGCTTCCCTCACCGTCGCGAGAGGAAGCCCCGACTCCACGCTGGCCGTGCGCCAGGCTCCGTTCTGAACACACTTCACGAATGTTCGCTCATTTAATCCCCACAGCAGCTTTAAAAGGTAGGTATAATGATTACCCCTATTTAATAGGTGAGGAAACTGAGGCACAGAGCGGTCAAGTAACTTGCCCAAGGACACAAGGAGGACGGGGAATCTGAACCCAGGCAGTGGCCCCAGAGCAGGCAGCACAGCACTCAGTGACCACAGATGCCCTCTCTGGGTGCTTCAGTGCCCACCTCAGGTGCCTGCCACAGGGCTTGGCACATGGGAGGGCACAAGGAATCCTATCATTGTGGGCGATGGATGCACAGGTGCACGGCTGAATAGCAAGGATGGGTGCGTGGAAGGACGACGGATGGATGTCTGATACAAGGAAGGATGACAAGTAATGGATGGATGAGGATTGATGATGGATGATGGAGGGATGGAGAGATGGGTGGATGATGGAGGTATTGTGGAGGGATGATGGAGGGATGGGTGGATGATGGAGGGATGGAGGGATAGGTGGATGATGGAGGAATCATGGAGGGATTGGTGGATGATGGAGGGATCATGGAAGGATGATAGAGGGATGGAGGGATGATGGAGGAGGGATGGAGGGATGATGGAAGGATGATAGAGGGATGGA
>VBSM01002153.1:18105627-18129723 GCA_008086735.1 Cheirogaleus medius
CAGGGGGGTACAGGCTTTTCCTCCCCCCAAACCCGACGCAGGTGCATACCGGCCCTTCCACATGAGCACACACGCACACACGTGTGCACACACACACACGCACGCACGCATACACACCTTTCTTCCACACACCACTATACTTGATTGTGAGCAGGGGGCTGCAAACTCAAACGCCTCAGGCCATTGTCACCATGCATGAACACGGGCCAGTGTGGCCAGATCTTTTTCATGAGAAGCCAAAAACCTTGATTTTTAATGTGAAATCTCCTGGTTTTTATAACTCAGCCAAAAGTTAAGAGTTTTGAAACCACCATGGAGTCAAACAATGTACATCTTCAGGCAGGATTCTCCAAGGGCTGCCAGTTTCCTAGGTGCCATGTACCCCCTTTTCAGGCAGGGAGTGTGTCTTACTTGCCCTGTACAGAGACAGGGAGGTCTCTGAGGGGGGTAGGGAGAAGGAACCCCCAGCTTTGTGCCAGAAACTTCATTGCAGCATCTTACATAACCCTCACAACAAAGCTTTGGAGTAGGCATTAATCTATTTTCCAGCCAGGAAACTGAAGCTCTAGGGGGGCGAAGTGACTTGCCCGGGGACTCGCAGCTAGTCAATTGCAGAGTTGATTCCCACTCTGGTCTATTTCTTCATGCATGACACAAAGGCTAAATGCATGGCTACGGGCCAGGCACTCACACCGTGCCTGCAACAGAAATCACTGCATAACTTTCTGCTATACTTAACAATATAATTATTAATTAATACCATAATTAATTAATACCATAATTAATACCATAATTTATTGAGCCCCTGTGGTTCTAGGTGCTAGGGACAGAGAAAACCAAGCGCTCTGCTCTCGTGGAGTGGAGCGCACGTAGGAAGGGGGCAGACACAAACAAGTAATTTCACAGAGTCCCAGTGCCACAGAGAGAGGTGCAGGGGCCCAGGGGGAGGCTGTCCCCAGGAGCAGGGGCCCCCCTCCCAGGGAGCTTCAGGGCCTTGTCAACCACTGGCTGCCACTTCCCAAGTGGGGCGGGGATGTTTGCTCAGCGCGGCCGAATTCCCTCTGGAGTCTAATCCAACAGGTCTCATTTTCTTGCACACATTGTTAAACCAGATCCCAACATTAAGCATTCAAGAAAGCCCCGATCTGCAAATATTTACCTTTCGTTTGCCAGCTTCCGACCCTCCCTTTGGGAGGCCCAATTAAGACAGCCTCCTTGGGGACAGGGTGACGATGATCTGGGATGTTTCTCAGAGCTGGGACGGGCGAGGCTGCTCCCAGGCAGGGGGGTACAGGCTTTTCCTCCCCCCAAACCCGACGCAGGTGCATACCGGCCTTTCCACGTGAGCACACACGTGTGCACACACACACACACACGCATGCGCGCATACACACCTTTCTTCCACACACCACTATACTTGAAAGGCCCTGAAAACCATTCTGAATCTGCCCAGCTGATCCTCAGACCTGCAATCGTCTCTTGCAGAGAATAATCTACAAGGAGCTGGGTGGGGTGGGGGTGGGGAAGGGACAGTCAAGCCTTGCCTGGCCATCAGCCCCCACAGGGCACGACCTTTACCCCAGTGCCCAGGAGGACAGCATGAGAGGCCTGGAGGAAGTGGGCTCTACAAAGGCCTCTCCTGCAGAGAGGAATGGCAGGGCGTCAGGGAGACCACCCACCCTGTCCCAGGGTGTCACCCCACACCCCCATTCTGCACCTCTCCTGCCCCTCACAAGGTGAGCTCTCCTGCCATGGGACTCCCCTCCCCCCTGTGCCCGGTCCCACCCACCTCAGTGCCTGGCACAGACTACTGATTAGGCCTGAGAAGCCACACAGCACGGGGATTGACTGTGTGGCCTGGGTTCAAATCCCAGCTCTGGCACTTCCCAGCTCTGTGACCTTGGACAAGTCATTTTCCCTCTCTGTGCCTCAATTTTGCATCTGTAAAATGGAGATGACAATAACACCTATACTCCATAGAGGTGTTAGGGACATTAACTGAGTCACATCTAAGGCATTTGGAGGAGGGCCCGACTCGGGGCAAGATATAACAACGTGATTATTAGCAGCACCTCTTGGTCACTGCCACGCTCGTGCTTCGCTCTGAGGTCCGGCATTAGGATCAGAAGGGACAGGGACTGTCACACACAAAGCCCTCCACGTGCCAGGCACTGTGCCCAGCATGTCACATGGGTGATCAAATTTCAGCCTTCCCGAGACATAGAGAACTTTGGACGCTCCCATCATGGGTCAGAAGAAACAAGCCCAGAGGGGCTCACTGCCTTGCCCCAAGTCACACAGCAGCAAAGGGACAGAAACTGGAAACCTCACTCCAAACCCCTACTCTTTCCGCAGCACCCTCTGTCCCCCAAGGAGCAGGACACATTGGCAGGTGGGGCCGTGGATCTCCTTCTCTTGTGTCCCTGCCTGTGGTTTCAGGGACGCCAGCCACTGTGGGATTTCTGTGCCCTGCTTCGGACCCCCCGCCCAACCCCCAGCAAGCCTGTGCAGAGATCTGTGTGCTCTGAGCTGTTTGCAGGGGAAGCACAAAAAAAAAGAAAGAAGCAAAGGAAATGGAACAGCCCGGCTAAGCTGAAATGCTCTCCTCAGAGGGAAAGGGAAATAAAATTTGATGAACCTCTGCAAAACGTTCAAGCTATGAATGTGCACAGCGATGTTCTGCACGTATGCTGGTGAGCATTCGTCCTGGGGCCTGAGCTGCGAGGGACCACTGGAACTGGGGCACCAGCGGACAGCAGCCCTTGCCGATGGCCTTTGGAGAGGTCCTGCCCTCCGCCTCAGCAGAACGAGGTGCGCTGCCCCCTCCGACGCCCCAGGAGGCAGATCTCCCCTCGCTGCGGTGACAACGGGCTGCGGCGTTACTGGGGCAGTTTCAGACATCAGCTGCTTATGGGCCTGCTCTCAACGCTCCCCGAGTGCCTGCCCGGGGCCCCGTGCCACGCCGGGCCCCGCACCTCCCACAGCCCGGGCCGGGGCGAGCCGTGCACCAGGT
This sequence comes from Cheirogaleus medius, assembly GCA_008086735.1. NCBI lineage: Eukaryota > Metazoa > Chordata > Mammalia > Primates > Cheirogaleidae > Cheirogaleus > Cheirogaleus medius. The sequence goes on from VBSM01002153.1 coordinate 18,108,641, forward strand.
TAGCCTGACCTCCCCGGCCACGGCTGCCCGGCCTGGCACTGGACACCTGACTGAGGCCGGGCGATCACGTCCCCTCCCCGGGGCTCTGGCATGGAGGCGCTGGCACTTGGCATCGGCGAAATGGTGGGGCTGGCGCTGAAAGGGCATGAGGGAGCCAGGGCTGAGGCCTCCAAAGAGAAGCATCCAGTCGGTCACCACAAATCCCTGCATGAGCACTTACAAGTGTCCAGCCCAACGCTAGGGGCTCAGGAGACGGCAGGGAACAAAACAGCAAAGACCTTCTATCACGGAGCTCCCAGCCTGCAAACCAGCAAGCAGAGAAGCAAAGAAAACACTGGCAGGGGGTGTCAGGTGCTACCAAAAATAGCAACGGGATACAGTGTGACCAGGACGGGGCGTGTGGGGTGTGCACATTTAGATCAGGTGACTAGGGAAGGCCTCACGCTAGCATTCCAGGTAGGGGCACAGACGGACAGATGCCCTGCGGTGGGGCTGAGCGTGAAGTGTCAAGGGCTGGAAAGGAGGTCTGTGTGGCAGAGGAAAGAGAGGGCTCTGGGACAGAGAGGATGCCTGTGTGGCCCCACCCTGGCCGGCCTTGCCCCTGCTCTGCTGTCACGGGCCCCAAGCCACTGAAAGGCATCACTGCATGTCTCGTTCAGCTCCCCCAGAAGTAGAGACTCAGTGACAAGGATTTGGGGACAAGTAGTTTACTGGGGAGGAGGTACCAGGACTCATGGGGGTTGCAGAGGGGGAGTGAGACAGGGAAGGGAGGAGCCAGTACAGGGCGTGTTGACAGGCAGGTCCCTGCTGAGGGTACCTGGCATCGAGTTCCACTGGGGACCTCTGAGAGGCGCTGCAGAGCACACCCCAGTGATGTCTCGCCCAGGGGCGGGAAGCTGGGGTCTTCATCCACTAGCACCTGACAGCCCAGCTCCCCCACGCGGGAGACAAAGCCCACGGGTCAGAGAGAGCAGGAGGAGGCCCCAGCCCGCACACGAACCACCTGCACTGAGCATGTCTGCCCAGGGCACAACAGCACCTGCTTGGACTCCGGCGGCTGCCTGGGTGTGATCCCGGCCCTGCTCCTTCTGTCTGGGTGGCCTGATCCCTGGGGACACTGCCAGCTCTGACTGTCTTCAGTCTTGGAGACAGCCACCCAGACCTAGGGCCTGAATCCACCTCCATCACTGTGCAAGCTTAAGTAAGTGCCTTCATTTATCTGAGCCTCAGTTCTCCTCATCTGTAAAATGGGGCTAACGTACTAACTGCATAGGGAGGTCCTGAGGCTGAAATTAAATGCCTGGGGCTCAGGGCCTGGCACACAACTCGGGCTCCATAAACAGCAGTTGTGACGGTTGACTCTGGCCTGGGGCTGCTGTTGTCTCTCCTCTCTCAAGAGGAGATTGGTCATTCATTGATCATTCTTGGGCCCTACAGGTACAGGGGACCGGGTAGGACGGGCTGGGGTGTGGCCAAGATGTGAATCAGAACAGCCCTGGCCCCATCTCTGCTGCCACCGAGTGTGACAGGCCTGGGGGACAGATGGAGTCAGAGAGTGGCGCAGCTGTGGTTAAGCGGGGCCTGCTGCGCACACAGGCACAGGGACGCGGGATGGACCAAGGAGGACCCCGCCCCTCACAGCCCAGAAGAGACTGGAGCTGCTACCGGGGTGTAGGTTGCTGCTAGACCAGGGAGCGGCTCTGGGTGGGGTCAGGGGAAGAGCAGGGGGAGGCGTGGTGGATACAGCGGGAACACGGTGCTCACGCTCTGCAGGGAGGGCTCAGAAATCCCAGATTTCAGGGCACTGATGCTCCAAGTGAGTTCCTCAGAAGAAGAGGTCTGGGAGGAGTCCTGCCTAAGGATAACTCCAGCTTCTGAAATCTGTCCAGCCAGCCATCTGCCTATCTGTCTTTCCACTCATCTTCCTTCCCCCTTCCCTCCCTCCCTCCCTCCATTAATCTATCCACCTAATTATCAACCCACCCAACCATCCATCCATCCATTCATCTGTCTATTCATCTAGTCACCTGTTCATCCATCCATCCACCCATCTATCCACTCACCTGTCCTGCTATCCATCTACCCATCTACCCACCCATCCACTCACCCATCCACTTACCTATCCATCCATCCATCCATCATTTATTGCCACCTGTTCCCAGCTTGACTCTGAAGACCCGTGTGACCAGATGTAGTCCCTGCCCCTGAGGAGCCACCTCCTCTAGCAGCCGTCCCCACAGTGGGTCTTCTTTCGCTCAGTGCCATGACGGAGCCCCGGGAGGAAACCTCGCTTCAGCCCCTTTATCGTGGTTCTGAGAAGCACGGGGCCTAACGGCAAACACTCAGACTTGGTTCCCTTCTGGGTTTCGCATGCTCTGATCACGTAAGCCCAAGGCAACCTCATGCCCCATAAAACATTAAAATGTCCCAGAAATTCCAGCCCAGTGGGGTCCAAACTCTGCCTCGCTCAGCCTGCCCCTTCCACCCCACAGCCTCCCGGACCGCCTCCGTCAGACCACTTACTCCACTTTGTGACCGGGGGCCCCGGGGCCATTGAGACCAAGCCCAGCACTTCAGATTGCCAGTGGTGGCAAGAGGTGACTCCGTGTGCACTGACCTCTCCCGGAAGTACTTGATGGCCTCAGGGTCTATGAAGGTCGGCTCCTCTCGGTAGCCCTGCTCAAAGACCTTGCGCTTGTGCCGGAACTCGATGACCGTCTTGGTGTAGGAGTTGAGCGTGGTGACAGAGGCTGCCATGCAGCAGGTAAAGGAACCCCACGCCAGGCTGCCGAGAGATCAGGAGAGAGACGCCACGGTGAGGGAGGGCAAGGGACAGGAAACACCCCCATCCACCAAACATGCATGCGTCCCTGCTCGGCTGCCTCCTCTGGGCCAGACCCTGAGTAGGTGCCGCCGTAGAGAAGAACAGACTTGGTCCCTGACCACTCACAGGCTGGTCTGGGGACAGAATGACCCGTGCGTTGCGACAGTGATAAGACAGAGTTTGTTACAGGGTAGCACAAGGAGAGCACATCACGCCGTCCAAAGGGCTGGCGACAGGGAAGGTTACCCAGAGCACAGCAATGCTCGTGCTGGGTCTGGGGATGGCTGGGAGCCGGCCAGGGGACAGGGCCTTCCAGGAGAGGGGAGCAGCATGTGCCAAGGCCCGGAGCCGTGTGACAGCAGGGAGCCTTCCACAGACTGTCGGAGGCTCGGGGTGCTGGAGTGAGGATGCGTGAGATTAGTCCGAGTTGCTGATGGAGAAGGAGATGCGGGCTTGTTTCCGTGAGCGCTAGAGCACCTTTGTTCACACGTGCCCTGGGCAAGATGCTTACTCGGCCTCACGTTCCTCGTGTCCATTTTGATGGACATACCAATAGCACGACCCCAAAGGGTTGTTTCAAGGGTTAAAGACGATCCATTGACATCTTAGCACCGTGTCCGGCACACGGCAGGCACTCAAGAAACGCGTGCCGTCATTATTACCGTTACTAGCAACGTTCTTCCCACCTATTTCTACGGGGCTTGCTTTGCAAGCCCTCCCTGTGAGAGGTGACGTTACAACGACCTGCCTGGCTCCCTCCCCCGCACCTTTCTGTCTCCACAGCTGGGACATGGCTGCCCTCACCTGGTGTGTGCTGAGCCCAGCCCCGTGCTGGAGAATATATCCTATCCACATCTGGAAATAAGGGAAAGGCAGGAGTGGAACGCGGTTCCAGTCCTGGGAAGGGCCTCTGGCCTGGCTCCCCTGACCGAGACCGTGCATTCACATTCAGTTCCAGGAGTGGGGTGCTTTCCTGGCTCTGGTGACACCGGCCTGGTTTCTTGGTCCCCGTTTTCCATCTCTGCCTTGGTGACTGGTTTCCCCCAAATCAAGGGCTCAGTTTTGCTGTCCCAGCCCTGCCCTGACTGAGCACTCCAGGCCTCGCCTGCTGCTGGCACACGCAGCTGGTCTCTGAGCGTCACCCCCCTGCATCCGCCATGGCCAGTGCAGCCCACCGCTCTTCCCCTTATCAGTCTCCGAGCACCCCAGGGAAAGCAGGGAAAATCTGAGGATTCAGCCTTTCCCAAAGGGATCCACAATAATGACGTATTTCCCTTAACACCAAACCCACTAATAGATTCTCCTGATACTTTCACGATGAGGAGCTAATTTAGATCTTCTGGAAGCCCTGAGTGTCTGTAATAGACAGTTTGGGGGGGTCAGCCTGGCCCCTCTAAGAACTTCTCTGTCCACCAAAGGGTCCAGTATGTGACCCACTCCCTGTTCAAAGACGACTGGACACAGGCTGAACATCTGGCCAAAGCTGGTCCCATCAGATACTCTCTCCTGAGCAGGGAAGCTGGAGATTCTAGTTCAATCTGGGATGTCTCTTGGAACCAGCATGGTGGAAACTCAGAACTTGAGGATGGAGAATGCAGAAGCAGGCTTTCTCCGGCATTCTACGAGTACGTTGGTTTTGCCCGGCCCACATCCATGCTTCCTTCTTTCTGGGGACAGCACCCTGATTCTGCTAAGGGATCACTCCACCCTTCCTCCCAGGCCATGTGGGCTGGCCCCATCCCAGCCTCTCCTGGAGAGCACATGACCTTGGCTGGCCAATGAGAGTGCTGCTTTCCTCTGGCCTCCCAGTAATTGGTTCATGGACAGGCACGTGACCCAAGTCAGACTCGTGACACTCACTCCCCAGGACTTTGAGCTCCTCAAAGCTCTTCTTTCTTTTGGGGTGTTGAGCTAGTGGGATCTGAGCCAGCAGTTGATGGGGACCCTCTGGCCACCACCAGCCTGAGGATGAAGCTGGCCCAGAAGAAAGCAGAGCCTTGAAAAGGAGCCAGATCCCCAAGCTGAAGCCATTATCCTTGGACTCTTCAATCATGGGAACCCAAATTCCCTTTATTAAAAAAAATTGTTTTCCCCTTAAGCCAATTTGAATTGGGTTTCTGTCATTGGCAGCAAAAGTTCTTATACAATAACTTTTTATAAATTGTCTCCTTTTGCATAAGTTAGTTGAAGTGAATTTCTAGTCTATATAGCCAGGGATTTTAACCATGGCCAAGGTGGACTCTCAACCCCGATGGCCCAGGGAGGGGATAGAGAAGGCTGGGCCCTTCTTACCCTTGAACGTCACCCCCTCCTCTGTGGGCAGTCCCTGCCCACCATCTCTGAGAAGCCCCCTCCCCATCACTCTGTCACCTGTCCTTGTTTAATTTCATCACGCCCTGTAATTCCCTTGTATCTCTTGTCCCCTTTCATTTATGTATCCTTTGTTTTTAAATTAAAATTTTCATTTTGAGATAATTATAGATTCACACTGCAGCTGTGAGAAGTAATACAGAGAAAGATCCTGTGGACACCTTAGCCGGTCGCCCCCAGTGGTAACATCTCGCAAAACTAGGTAACATAGCACAGTATCACCGGAAGGATACTGACATCCACATAGTCAAAATACAGACCGAGGACCCCCCCTTTGCCGCTTTATAGCCACACCCACTTCCCTCCCGACCTCCCCCAACTCCTGGCAACCACGAATCTTTTCTTCACTTTGATAATTTTACCACTTCGAGAATTTTATATAAATGAAATCATACAGCATGTATGTGTGGGATTGGCTTCTTCCACTCCGTATATTTCTGTAGGGAATCATCAGAGTTGTGTGTATCAGCAGTTTGTTCCTTTATACTGAACAGTATTCCTGCCAGCAATGTATAAGCGTCACCAGCTTTTGGTGTTGTCACTTTTTTTAAATTTTTGCTATTCTGATAGATGTGTAGTAATATCTCATTGCAGCTCTACTCTGCATTTCCCTAACAGTTCATGGAGTTGAACAGCCCTTTGTTTGTTTCTTTGCTATCTGCATATCCTCTTGCGCAAAATGTCTGTGGGTGTTTTTTTGCCCATTTTCTAATCGGATTGTTTTCTTATTGTTTACCCTGGAGTTTTGAGAGCTCCTTATGTATCCTAGAGATTAGCCTTTTGTCAGATAAGTGGTGTGTAAATGTTTTCTCCCAGGCTGCAGCTCGCCTTTTCAACCTCTTAATAGGGTCTTTCACAGAGGAAACATTTTTAATTTTGATGAAATCCAATTGATCAATTTTTCCTTTTATGCTTTTGATGTCAAATCTAAGAACTTTTTGCCTAGCCCTAGATCCCAAAGATTTTCTCCTCCTTTTTTCTAAAGGCGTATAATTTATAGTTTTACATTTTAAGTCTATGATCCATTTTTAATTAAATTTTTAAAAGGTGTGCAGTTTAATTAAGGCCGATTGTTTCTTTTGCCATTGAACATCCAATAGCTCCAGCACCATTTGTTGAAAAGGCCATTCCCCTTCCGGTGAATTAATTTGCACTTTTGACAAAAATTAGTTGGGTACATTTGTATGGGTCTGTTTCTGGACTTTTTTTTTTTTTTTCACCTAAGTGGCCTCAGGATCTATGAATTCTCTATCTTGTTTCATTGACCTATGTGTCTATCCCTCTACTAATACCACACAGTCTGGATTACTGTAGCTATGTAATAAGTTTTTGAAATTGGGTGGACTAATTCATCCTGCTTTATTCCTCTTTTTCAAAATTGTTTTAGCTATTCTAGTTTCTTTGCCTTTCCACATAAATTTTAGAATAATCTTGTCTATATCTACAAGAAATCTTGCTGAGATTTTGATAGCAACAGCATTAAACCTGTATACCAACTTAGGAATTGATATCTTCACTATGTTGAGTATTCTGATCCATGAATATAGTATACCTTTCCGTTTTCTTAGATGTTTGATTTCTTTCATTGGTATTTTTGTATGGTTGTATGGTTTTCAGCATAGAAGTCCTGTACATGCTTTGTTAAAATTTATACCTAAGTATTTTACTTTTTTAGTATAGATAGTATTGTTTTTGTTTTTTATTTTTGGGGGTTTGTTGAGACAGTGTCTCATTCTGTCACCCTGGCTAGAGTGCAGCAGCGTCATCATAGCTCACTGCAAACTCAAACTTCTGTGCCCAAGCAATCTTCCTACCTCAGCCTCCCGAGTAGCTGGGACCACAGGCTTGTGCCACCATGCCTGGTTACCTTTTCTATTTTTGTATACAGATGGGGTCTCACTCTTCTTGCTCCGTCTGGTCTCAAACTCCTGCCATCAAACGATCCTCCCACCAAAGCCTCCGAAAGTGTTAGGATTACAGGCGTGAGCCACCACCCCTGGCCTGGTATTGTAAATATTTCAAACTTTGTTGTCCAAATGTTCATTGCTAGTTATAGAAATATAATTGATTTTGTATTTTTATCTTGTATCCTAAGACTATTCTGAGGTCTGGGTATTTATTAGGTCTGGGTATTTTTTTTTTTTGGTAGATTCCTTGGATTTTACGTAAATAATCATATCATCTACTAGTAGGTATGGTTTATTTCTTCCTTTCCAATCTGTGTGCCTTTTATTTCCTTATCATGCCTAATTGTACTAGCTAAAACTTACAGTACTATGTTGAATAACAGTGGTGTTTCCAATCTTAGAAAACTTCAGTCTTTCAACATCAAGTGTAATGTTAGCTGTAGGTGTTTTGTTCTTTATTAGGCTGAGGAAGTTTTACCTATATTCCTAATTCTCTGGGAATTTTTAAAAATTATGAATGAATGTTGAATTGTGTCAAATGCTTTCTCTGCATCAATTGATATGATCATGTGATTTTTTCTCTTTAGCCTATTATTAAAATAATATGATAGATGACATTGACTGATTTTCAAATATTGAACCAGTTTTTTTCTTTTCCTTTCCTTTTCCTTTTTTTTTTTTTTTTTTCTGACAGTTTCTCTCTGTTACCCCGGCTTGAATGCAGTGGCACCATCATAGCTCACTGCAACCTCAAACTCCTGGGTTCAAGCAATCCTCCTACCTCAGCCTCCTGGAGTAGCTGGGACTACAGGCACATGCCACCACACCTGGCTAAATTTTTTTCTATTTTTAGTAGAGACAGGGTCTCACTCTTGCTCAGGGTGGTCTCAAACTCCTGAGCTCAAGTGATCCTCCTACCTCAGCATCCCAAAGTGCTAGGATTACAGGTGTGAGCTACCACTCCCAGCAGAACCAGTCTTCATCCTTGGAAAAAACCCACTTATCATGGTGTATAATTCTTTTTATATACTGCTGACTCCTATGTGCTATCATTTTGTTAAGAATTTTTGCATCATCAGGCATGATGGTATGCACTGTTATCCCACCTACTCGGGAGGCCAAGGCAGGAGGATCACTTGAGCCCAGGGTTTGAGACCAGCCTGGACAACATAACAAGACACTGTCTCTTAGAAGAAAAAAAAATTTTGCATCTGTACTTATGAGGGCTATTAATCTGTGGTTCTCTTTTTTGAACTGTCTTTGGTTTTAATAACAGAGTAATACTAGCTTCATAAAATGATTCAGAAAGTGTTCTCTCCTCTTCTATTTTCTGAAAGAAAACGTGTTTTTATTTAAATATTTGATGGAATGTTCCAGTAAAACCATCTGAGCCCAGAGATTTCTTTTTAAAAAGTTTTAAAATTATGAACTCAATTTGCTTTGCCATTATAGGTATATTCAAATCACTTATTTCCCATTGTATGAGTTGTGGCAGTGTGTGCTTTTAGAAGAATTGATCCATTCTGTCCAAGTTGACAAATTTATGTGTGTAGAGTTGTTTGTAATGTGCCCTTTTTATACTTTTGACATCCTCAGGGTCTGTAGCAACATCTTCTGTTTCATTCCTGACACTGGCATTTGGCATTTTGTGTGTTCTCTCTCTCTCTCTCTCGCTAGAGGTTTGTCAGTTTTATTTATCTTTTCACAGAACCAACATTTTTTATTTTATTGCTTTTCTCTATTAATTATTTTTTGTGTTCAATTTTATTGATTTCCACTCTTTTTTTGCTTGCTTTGGGTTTATTTTGCTCTTTTTTTTTCTAGGCTCATGGGCCGGGAGCTTAATCTGATTTGAAATATTTTCTCTTTTCTAAAGTAAGCATCCAGTGCTATACATTTACCTCCCAGCATTGCATTAGCTGCATCTCCCAAGTTGTACTTCCATTTTCATAAGTTCAGTGTATTAATACTTTTAAATTTTAGACTTATTCTATGACCCATGGCTTATTTAGAAGTATATTATTTTGTTTCCGAGTGTTTGGAGATTTTCCTGTCTTCTTGGTTTGATGCCGTCGTGGCCAGAAAACATACTCTATGTGAGTATGTTAAAATTTTTAAAAATGTGTTCAAGTTTGTTTTATGGTCCAGGATATGGTCTACCTTGGTCTATATTATGTAGGAATTTAATGAGAATGTGTATTCTGCTGTTGTTGGATGGAGTGTACTATAAATGTCAAAAGATCCTTTTGGTGTCTGGTGTTGTTGCGTTCTTATATATCTTTTCTGATTTTCTGTTTACCTGTTCTGTTAATTATTGAGAGAGGTATGTTAAATCTCTAAGTATAATTGTGAATTTGCCTGGAGTGGTCTCATTACCACTGAGCAGTGGCAAAAATCCTGAATGCCCCCCAGTTCTCCTGGGTCACCATCCCAGCAGGGAGGGGGAGGGGCACTTCGTTACTGCCTGGTGCAGATGGAAGTCCACACTCCCACGTGGTCTCCACCGCACTCAGGGGTGGGTGGGGCTTTTTACTCTCAAGGGGGCATAAAAGTCCCAGCTCCCTACTCCAGCACCTTCCCAGCAGGCAGGGAGGTTGGCAAAATCCAATTTCCTCACTCACTTGCTGGCATGGGTTGTGATGGAGCCACAGGTCTTTTTTTTTTTTTTCTCCTATGCAATGTGACTGGAGCGGAGCAGGTATTGCTAAAAGTTCTCTGTCGCAGCAGGCTGACCCTTTCCTGGTCCTTTGGCTAGAGAAAGAAGACTTTTGTTGGGGCCTTTTTTTTTTTTTCCTGTCTGTGCTTTTTTGCCATTTCTGAATTCTGCCATTGCTGACTTCTTCAGCTCCAAATCTGGGATATATAACACAGAAAGAATCACCAATGTGCTATTCCTCAGTCCCTAGCCAGCCTAATGACTTCTCTCCACCTTTCAGAGTCTGCTTACGTCTGTTTTCTGTATCCTGTCCAGAGATATTAGTTGTACTGAGCAGGAGGGATTGGGAAGAGTCACGTCTACTCCATCTTCCTAGAAGTGGAAGCGTTTGTTTTTTCATCATCTGGTCTCACACACCAGCTAGTCGGCTTCATGAAAACGAGAGCCTTATTTGGCTCGCCACCAGCCCTCAGCATCTAGAACAGCGCCTGGCACATGGTAGGCGCTCTGCAAATTCTTGTGGAATGAATGAGTGAGTTAATAAATACGGATAAAATAAAAACAGATTGGTAAAAACAGATATGAAAACAATGTTCTGGCTATAGTCGGGGAGCGGGTTCAAGGCTACATCCGTAAGCCCTCATCTCCCCAACCCTCTCGCCCCCAGTCCTCGAGGTGCCCACACAGGGCACGGTTTGAAAACGTACGGGCTGGAGCACCTGCTGGTGTTGGCAGCTTGCATTTCTGAACTGGTGCAGGGAGGTACGTGGGAGGTTGGCCTGGTTTTCAGAGCCAAGAGCAAGAGTGGACACAGAGAGGAGGGGAGGGGAGGGGAGGGTGGTGATGGGGGAGGAGGGCGCTCAGCCCACTCTCCATCCCCCGGGAGCTGCAGGGACGGGGGCAGCGGGGCCCGGGGAAGCAGATTCAGAGACACGTGGACGCCACCTTGCACTCCACTCCAGGCCCTGCTCCGTGGGAAGGTTGTAACTGATCACTGAGGGAGGCCTCGCTGCCTGCAGGCCAGAGGGGTACAGATTCCCGGCGTGGGACAGGGCCAGGCACCAATGCCTAGTCCACGCCACCCTCAGGGCCCAAGAGCTGGTGGGACTGGGAGCTGAGTGGCAGCAGGCTCTGAGGGCCCAGCTGGTCCCTCCATGACCAGCAGGGCACCCTTGGGCAGCCACACCCCTTTCCCAGAGCCTGGTCTCAGAGAAAAGGAGGCCAGAGCCACCTGCCTCTGGAGGGACGAGTGAGAGCAAGCTTCCTGCTGACCACACAGCCTCTCAGCAGTGACACAGCAACCTCCCTCGTGGTCTCTGGGGCCGAGGCTCTCATAGGGTCACAGTGTCAGATCCGCGCCCCTAGGGGATAAGCCTAATAAAATGCCAGCCAAGCCCTGCAGAGAGGGCAGGGGTGGCCTGGGGTCCCCAGAGAGGAAAGAGACTAGACTGCTATCTCCACAGGGTTGTGGGGACAGGCAGCAGTGAGGCCACGCCTGCCAAAGGGACAGGGGCCTGGAAGCAGAGAGGCATCACCAGGACAGGAAGGAGAACTCTCCTGGGACACAGTCCAACTTGCCACTCTCTTGCTGTGTGACATGGGCCAAACTACTTAACCTTTCTGGGCCTTCCAGCTCTTATGATCTACTGCAGCTCCATGATGTCCCACTACCCTCAGTCTGCAGACTGAACGCTCAGGGTGGGGTTTCACTGTGCGTGCCGGGGTAGGAGGGGCCCATTTTCCACCCCCCTCCCTTTGATCAAATGCAAAACAGAAGCAGAAAGTGTTTGTCCGGGACTAGCTTTCTACTCTCCCGCCATCACCAGGGAAGCTGAGGTGTTGGCATTCCAAGCAGGGGCCAAAACTCAAATTCCTGCAGGGTCCGGCAGATGATAAGTGAGGGGCGTGTGGGAGGTGTAAGGCAACAGGGAGTGGAAGGGACTGGGGCAAACTGGAGAGCGTGCGCCCCATGCAAAGGTGCAGCCCTACTCAGCTCTCGCCGCCTGCTGCCACAGGCAGTGCTGGCTAGACAGGGACAGGTCTGCCCATGGTCAAGACAAAGCAGGAACCTGGATTTTGTGTAAAATTTTGCCTTTTTGGATAGGTGTTAGGAACAAATACAAACTTTTATAAAACATAGTGCAAGGTGAAATGAAACATCGATAGCTGGGTTTGGCTTCAGGCTGCATATGACTTTGGACAACAGAATCCACCCTGTCTAAGCCTGTTTCCTAAGTGCTCCGCATGCATCATTTCCCTTACCCCTTGTGGTCACCAGTCTCCAAAGATGTCCCCCACTGAGCCACCTCTCTGGCGGCTCACGCTTCCCCTTGAATCTGGCCCCGTCACTTACAAAATGCAGCAGAAGTGACGCTGTGTGGCTTCTGAGCAAGGTCATAAAACCCTGCAGCTTCTACCGGGGTGTCTTGGAATGCTTGCTCTTGGGACCCTCTCCCTGGGGACTCAGCCTCCATGCTGTGAGGAGTCACTCTGGCTGCCGGCCACCGCCGGCCACCTCCAGCCCCCGCCAGCCACCGCCAGCCAGCACCAGCTGCTAGTGTCACGAGGGGCCATCTAAGATACCCACCTGGTCACACCCCAGTGGCTCTAGCCCCAGCTGACATCCGACTGAAGCTGCGGGGTCAGATCCCAGCCATGCCACCCAGCCGAGCCCAGTCCACCACCCAGACCATAAGCGATAATAATAAATTTTAGTATTGATCCACTAGATTTTAGGGCACTGTGTTACACATCAATAGAGAACTAGAATGCTACTCATGAGAGCCCCACGAGGCAGCAACTTGGGCTGTTCCCATTTTACAGCTCAGTACACTGAGGCACAGAGGGGGTGAGTGACTTGGCCAAGGTCCACAGCGGGCGAGGGTTGGAGTCAGGACCTGAACCCAAGCTGCCTGATTCCAGAGGCCACACCCTCACCCGCCCCGCCAGGCTGCCTCTGCCGCCCGTGTGTCAGGGTGACATGGGGACCTCCGAGCTCCTCAGAGCCTGTTTGTTCCTCCTCCCTGCTGGGCCGGAACGCAGAGGCTGGTGCTGTCTCTCCCCAGAGCTGGTCTCCTCTCCGGTGCCGGGGCGGGAGCAGGGGAGGCTCTGGGGCCAGAGTTTTGACAAATGGCCTCACACATATTAAAGGAGAGCGATGACATGGCGCAGCCCCGGCAAGGCCACAAATGTGAGGGATGAAAAATGGAGCTGATCCATCTTGCGCTCAGTGACAGGGAGAAAGGGATCCGCCCTGAGAGGGGCTGCACGGTGGGCCCAGCCTTTAACAGGTCCCGTGGGAATCGGTGCCCCTCGGAGGCCAGCACCGAGGCAGCAGGGGCAGGGAGGCGCCTTCCAGGGAAGGAAAGTGCCCCTGGCCAACACCAGCAGGCTCAGTTGTAGAAGCAGGGGCTTCTGGGAAGAGAGGCCTGGGGGAGAAGGCCGTTCTCACTTAAGGCTGTGGGACCCAGGCCAAGCGGCCCAACCTTTCTGAGCCTCAGTTCCACATGTGCAACACAAGCTTCTTGCATGTGTCAAATTTCATGTCAGTAGCAGCAAGAAGAGCTGACATTTACTGATCACTCAGTGATCCTTCTGTCTCGGCCTCCCAAAGTGCTGGAGTTACAGGTGTGAGCCACCACGCCCAGCCCATTCTCTCTTCTGATAGCAGCTCACTCCATCATCCCCATCAATTTCCCATCAGGAGACCTCTCCTCCTTCTCTCTCTGTCCAGAATTTGGGTGGGGCCACGCCCTTCTCTGGACCATGTGACTTAGGCCAGGGCAATTGGAGCATCTCAGTCTTCCCAGGGTCTAAATCGTTGGTTCAGAGATAGTCCCGTAACTTAAGTTAAACAAATGAAAGTCGTAATCAGAATTTTAGCTTGAAATATTGGAAAGAACCCCACATCTCTCTGTTGACATCGCTATTTTTGTAAGATGTAGACCTGGAACTGGGTGTGGTGACCATTTTTGCTAGCACTTAGGGAAAAGCTGCTTGAGAATGAAGCCAACATCAGTGCAAAAGGAACAGAGATAGGAAAAGGGGAGAGGATGACTGAATTCCTGAAGAAATCACCTGATCGCCTGGATCCAGCTGTGCCTGAAGCAGACCTTGTGGTAGCTCACCCAGCATCTGCTCCACCCACTCACCATTTGGGAATTTGGGACTCATTCCTGGCTTCAGAGGTGGGCCTGGCTGGGCTGAGCTAATAAGGGCATGACATTCCCCCAGCCACAGTGATGATTCAGGAGAGAGATGACCTCAGCCCATCAGAAGGAAGCTCAGGGATCTAGTCCGTGTTAGAAAGAGAAGCCCTTTCTCGTCTATATGTGCACCAGCCCCAGGAGGAGCTTTCTCACCCTCAAGGGGGAAGCCAGCCCAGGGACAGAGTGAACATGTGGAAGGGACTGTGCTCAGAGGATCACAGAGGAACAGAACTCGGCCCTGGTGACGCCAGCTGCTCTGGATCAAACGGGCCCTGACGTCCACATCCCACTGTGCTTTTCCCTTCTGTGGACCGGTGTATCCCTTAGCTTAGACCGATGGCGGGTGGACTTTTCTGCTGCAAACTGCGGTTCCCCACCGGGACTTCTCAGTTACATGAACTAATAATAAACATCCCTTGCTTATTTAAGCTTGGGATTCTACCACTCACAAGCAAAAGAAACCTGAGTAATTCCACCTTTCTCGTGCACACCCTGCTCGGAGGAGCTGACCCACTCCCAGTATTCAGGGCCCCTCGCTGGGGTCCCCCTACCCCATCAGACTACCCAGAACCCTCCACGGCTCGCCTGGCTGCACATCTTGCCAGCTTCCGTTTCCCCTTCCAGAGCAGGTCGCTAAGCCAGGGTCAGCAAAGGACCAGACAGTAAACGTTTCAGACTCTGTTCGCTGCTCAGGCTGCTGCCGTGGTGTGAAAGCAGCCGTAGATAACACGCAAACGATGAGGGTATCTGTGCTCCAAGAAAACTTCATTTATGGACATTGAAATTTGAATTTCATATTATTTTCCCATGTCACAAAATAGTATTATCTTTTGATTTATTTTCAAGCATTTGAAAATGTAAAAACCATCCTTAGCTCGAGGGCTGCATAAAAACAAGTGTTGGGCCGGATGTGACCAGCGGGCCGTGTTTGCCAATCCCAGCTCTAGTGTCTCAAAACACCTTTGGGCGGTTACTGCCCCCTCCCCTACCTTCTCTTCCCTCCCCACCCGGGCTGAGCTGCTGAGCCAGCATGCCTCAGGCTCTGTTGCCTGAAGGTCAAAAGCCACTTACCAGAAGGACCACCCGTAGTCCCAGGAATGGGGTCTCCAGTCTTCAGGGCCGAGGCTCACGGTGACCTGGAACACCTGCGTGTACATCATGTGGGCCACCATTCCCAGGAGGCCTGCGGGGGCAGGGAGCAGAACAGGTGTCAGAAAGCAAGGAGGGGCTTTTCTAGGCTTTTCCTGCCTGCCTGTTAGCGCCGGGGGGAGAACAGGGACCCCTGGGAAAGAAAGAACAGCAGGAACAGAGCATGGGAGGCCATGGGGGCAGTTTTCTGAGTGAGGCCAAGGAGCCTGAGTTCGGGCCAGGGGACCAAGGGAAGCCCTGGAAAAATTTAAGCAAAGGAGACACAGAGTCAGGTCTGCGTGTGCATCAGCAAACCTTTTCCGTAAAGAGCCAGATAAGGAAATATTTTAGGTTCTGTGGGCCATATGGTCTCTGTTGCAGCGACTCAAGTCTGCAGTTGTAGCACAAAAGGAGCCACAGACGATACGTAAATGAAAGAGCTTGGCTGTGCTCCAGTGAAACTTTATACGCCAAACAGGCATCGGGCCAGGTTTAGCCTGTGAGTCGTAGTTTTCTCACACCTGTGTTTGAAGGTCAATTTGAGAGAAGCAGCCTAGAGACTCTGAATGTTTTCCTGCACTTTGAATGTTTTTCAAAGTGCAGGTCTCGACTCATTAGACTAGTGGGTCACACAATCAACTTCATGGATTTTCAGCACAACCAGCATAAAAAAAAAAAAGTGGAATGTGGAATGGGACAGGACTATCTGATACCATCAAATGTAGCAGGAGGAAATACTGTTCCGTGAAATTTTCCACTTCTATCCATGTGTACGTGTGTGCAGTGGCTAGATTAATAACATGAAATGTCTTTTCTGTGGCTCACAAACCCACTGGCTTGGAGAACTCTGATCCCAAAGGATCTGTGCGGGAATCGTCTCCCACCACACTTCCCCTCGTGGCCCTGGGCAAGGCACTTCACCCCCCTGAGCCCCAAATCTTTTCATCGGAAGATGAGGATCACGACAGGTATGGTGGAGAGTCAACAAAAAGAAGCAGGGCAGCCTTAGTTTTCTGCCAGTCCCGTTTCCGAGGGCTGGACCTGGCCCTCCAAATCCTCAGCTGTTGCAACTTCTCCGAGTCCTTCCTCACTATACCCGTCCAGATGCTTTCTGAGTTATGTGACCTCTCAGTGCCTTGTTTTCCTCATGTATAAAATGGGATTGTAGTAGACACGGGAGCATCCACTGATGAAGGAAAACATTCATGAGAATGACCACGCCTTATATCAGGACAGTAGGGCCATAACAGTATTTTTTTTTTTTTTTTTGAGTCAGAGTCTCACTCTGTTGCCCGGGCTAGAGTGCCGTGGTGTCAGCCTAGCTCACTGCAACCTCAAACTCCTGGGCTCAAGCGATCCTACTGCCTCAGCCTCCCAAGTAGCTGGGACTGCAGGCACGCACCACTATGCCCGGCTAATTTTTTCTATATGTTTTTAGTTGTCCAATTAATTTCTTTCTATTTTTAGTAGAGACGGGGTCTCGCTCTTGCTCAGGCTGGTTTCGAACTCCTGACCTTGAGCGATCCGCCCGCCTTGGCCTCCCAGAGTGCTAGGATTACAGGTGTGCATAACAGTATTTTAATATAAAATCTCCCAGCTAGACCCAGAAGCTGGACCCAGCCTGGTGGCAGAATAATTAATTTTCCAAATTCTTCGTTTAGAAAAGCATTGATTCCTAAATTGAATTCTGTTTATCACTAAATATGAAAGGCCATGCCTTAAGAAAATTCAATAAGTGAAAATTACAATTCACTCCAAGATACCTGGGTGGAACTCTCTGTTTGCATTTTAAAGATTCTGCTTCGAAAATCTGGCCCTTGTCCACATCTCTGGAAGCATCTTTGTTCTGCAAAGCAAGGTCCATCCCAAGCATCTGTCCTGCGAATCCTCGGTAGAAAGGATCATTTCCAACTCAGCTGAATTAAAAAGTGACTTTCTGCTGAGTTACTGCACCTCCTAAATTAGGGACGACTAGAGGAATGAGACTTTCCTGCCGCTGCTATTACTTCCTGGCTTGGACGCACACCAGGAAACCCACAGCTGTAAATATCTCTTCGTGGTTTCCGGGATCTCCCAACTCCTGACACCAAAAATGGAATTCCCAGCTGGTGTGGACATGTAAGTATGGCCTCTCCTGGACCCTGGGGAACCCTGAAGAACACTGGGGGTTGCGGGATGTTGGCCAAGGGGCCAGCGCTGGGCCGGCTGTGGTGCCGCCCAGAACCCAGCGCAGGAAGAGCTGCCGTGACTCCCGGGTCTGCTCTCCGTGGGTCAGACTGAGGAAGCCGAATTCTGTCGTCAAGTCCGGGGGGATGGCGTGGGCTCAGAAGGAAGAGACAATGTCAAGAGCGTCAGAAGGCGTGTGAAGTCACTGGCATACGGACGATAAATGATGCTGTGTGCCTGGAACACACCACCTGGAGAGAGACTGCGGGAAGACAGGGGAAGCAGCCAGGAAGGAGGCAACATCTGGCGCTTCGGCGGAGTAAGAGGGACGGCAAAGGATGCTCGGAGGCCGGGAAAGGAAGTAGGAAGAAGACCAGTGTGGGGTCACCAGCCGGGACAGGTTGAGAAGAGGACAACAGAAAATGACAGAGGATGCTTTCAAAGCCTAATGCTGCCTGGAAAAGCAGGAAAATGGGGTGATAGCCGGAAAAGGCCTGGGGTTCAGAAGGGATTTTAAAGATGGAATATAGAGAGTGCTTCCATGCCGTTCCAGAATGATCTAGCAGGAGAGATGGATAGTGCAGGGGAGCGAGAGGGCGACTGTGGAAGCAAGATGGAGAGAAGACGAGCGGGTGGGGGAGGTTCTAGAACACAGGGGCTGGTTTTTGACGGGTGCTGGGACGCCTCGCCCAAGGGAGCCGGGCAGGAGAGCCTGCAAGCGAGATCCCAGCTCTCGGGCAGATTCGCTTCCGTCTTCTCCAGCAAGCGTGAGGCGAGGTCGCCAGCTGAGCGTGAGGCGGCAGATGGGCGGCGCGGGGGGAGCGAGGAGAAGGTGTGAAATGGTCTTTTCCAGAGCGGAAAAGCACGAACACACCGCGCAAGTGCACGCGGCGCTCGGGCCAGCGTTGCGCGCCGTGTGAGATCATGCTCGGGAATTTGAAGGGAGCCCAGGCGGCGAGGCCGTGGCATCAGGCGGGGAGAGAGGAGTCGGCCTGGCGATGCGTGGCGGAGCCTCCTGGGTCTGGAGGACACACAGGCGTGCCAGCTCAGGGTGCCGCGCATCATTTCTTGTTCTGTCACTGGGGGAAGGGAGTGGCAGGTTCCCGGCCATCCCTCGAGTGGGGGTGGACCAGCACCCCGGTGGCCCCTGCTGAGGGAGCCCTCTCCAGCCTGGCGCTGCCACTGGGTAAGGACACGGAGCACAATGGCCATCTGAATCCTAGACTCCTCCTGCCACCAGCCTGGCTCTCTCTTGCAGGGTTTAGATGTTTTATGTGGATGCCATGCTCCATTTAATTGAGATATCAGGGAGGTAGCCGGTTAATTAATTTATAATAGGGTTTATTATTAAAGTTGCTAAGTTATTACTGAGAACACGTGGAGAGCGCTCATGTCTAAATAAATATTCTTGTCGATGTCGGGCACGGAGCTGGACTTGCCAACATTCCATGCGTGTCGTGTCGGGGACGTGAGCCACAGAGGGGCTGGCGGGGGGCTGGGGGAAGCTGGAGCCGGATGAGACGGGGCAGGGCGGTGGCAAACGGAAACCCTGACATTCGGTTAGTCACTGAGCAAACACTGAGCGTCTGCTGTGCACCAGGCTTTTCTCCTGGGGAGACCTGGGCTTCCCTCCCAGCGCTCCAGTGAGATGGGAGGGACAGACACACAGACTGGGTGCCACTGTGTGTCAAGGCAGCCAAGAGGAGAGGTCCAGGGCTCTGGGGGGTGGGGAGGTGAGAAAAGACCCCTAGAGGAGGCAATATCCACCTGAGAGTTGAAAGTCAGAGGGAGGAGGAAGGCAGGGCAGGCGGGGAGCGGGGGCGCATGCAGAAGCACACAGGCAACGTGGTTGGGTGTGGCTGTCACGGGCAGTCAGGCGGGGAGCCTGGGAGGTGAGAGGTGCTGCTGGACACTCCATGGGAAGTCCTAAGCCGTCTGAGGGAGTGTGGACTTTACCCCAAGGGCGGCAGGCAGGAATTGCATCACTGGAAATCACTGGAAAGGGCGGAGGTGGAACAAGCATCAGACATGCTTGGCTTAAAGCCCCTTCCTTCTGTTGGGGAGGCAGGGGCAGGGTGTTGGGGACAGGCAGCTGCCGTCCTCCCAGGCCAGCCGGGGTGCTGAGATCCAGGCGGGGCCTGGCACCACTGAGATCGATCACATCCCGCCCGGCAAAGCTTCAGGCACTGGGGAGCCTGGGCTCAGGAATGGGGAAGGACTTGGGGCGACTGGGAGTGACTGGGAGAAGCCGTGGGGACTGACCCAGTTCACATCAGCCCCGGAATATGCTCCCGCAGAGAGAAAACCTTGAAATCCTAAAGCCTGGTATTTCATGACACCAGTCAGCTGGGGGCAGGTGAAAAAATAAATCCCTTATGTACACATATCTAAAATATCCAGCTGCTGGTCACGACGGAGACCAAAGGCTGGCTCGTCCTCGTGCCCTGCAGCCCGGGGGACCCCACATGGCCAGGTGCACCTGCGCTTAAAACCAGCCCCGAGAAGCTGAGCTGATGCTATGTTTAAAGCCTGCCCAGACCTATTTTTAAAGAAAAAGCTATTTTTAGCCACTCTCTTGAGAACCCACAGCCTCTCTTGGTAGCATATTTCAGGGTTTAAAAAGTTCCTCCTTACACATAACCTAAATCTTTCCAGCTCCAATTTGAGCTAATTTCTCGCTCTGCCCTCTGAGGACAAGGGAGCTGAGCTGGCTGATGTCATCTCAAGAGGAGCCTTTCGGGAGCTCGGCAATTACCCGGGTGCCCCCCAACCTCGTCGTGGCTGGACCATTCCAATTGCTCTGCCCTTTCTCCAAAGGGCTCGTTGTAGATTACTCGAGTCATTAGCGTCACTCTTTTTTGGATTCTGCCTTTTAAAGTGAAGTGGCCAAATTGAGGCGGCATCTAATGGGGACCTTCCGAGTTCAAGCAGTGGGTTTACTGAACTCCCACCAGCCTTGCCCGTCCCCACACCCAGCCCGGAGGCAGTGAGTGGGCTCAGACTCCCCACCCCCCAGGTGAGGGCCCAGAATGAGTCCAGAGGCCCTGGTCCCAGGCCTTCGTGGGTCTTGGGGTGGCCCAGGGCCAATTGGTAGAGGGACGACTTTTGATGCTAAAGGTTCTGTCCCCGCACCCCCAGCATTGCCCATTGTCCTGCTGCCTCCCCCCCACCCCCCGTGTGGATGACCAGACACAAAGCGCCCGTGGCCTCCGGGCACAGCCGTTGCAGAAGAGTGAGAAAACAAGAGCCAAATGCTGGCTTCGGGGGTTTCAAAAGCCTACATCGGATGTTGGGAGAAAAAGGTTTGGAAGGATACGTGATCAGGCAGGGCCCATTTCTCTCCCCGCTCCACCTGCAGACCAGGTAAAGGTGCCCGCCTGGGGGACAGTGGGAGGCAGGGGAGGAGGAAAAGGGGGAGCAAGGGGGATGGCGAGTCCCAGGAAGGAATGTACTAATCTACCGTGTTTCCCCGAAAATAAGACCTACCCATAAAATAAGCCCTAGCAGGATTTCTAAGCATTTGCGCAATATAAGCCCTACCCCGAAAACAAGACCTAGTGTTGGGCGTGGCTACGCAGTGTGTCTGCACAAACCATGCATTTCGTTGTGGAGCGGTGAAGAAGACGAGCAGCCCTTCTCATCTGCCCCATCGTGACAGCTACTATCCCAGAGGTGACCGGAAAGGTGCGGGCAGCCCCACCAACAAGGTCGGCTCCCCCGGTCAGGTCCCGGCCATCCTGTGCGTGCTGCAAGCTGAGGCTTTGAGTGGGAAATAACACATCCCCTGAAAATAAGCCCTAGGGTGTCTTATTGAGGAAAAATAA
>VBSM01002153.1:18137760-18153012 GCA_008086735.1 Cheirogaleus medius
AGAAATTAATTGACCAACTAAAAATATATAGAAAAAATTAGCCGAGCATGGTGGGGCACGCCTGTAGTCCCAGCTACTCGGGAGGCTGAGGCAGAAGGATCACTTGACCCCAGGACTTTGAGGTTGCTGTGAGCTAGGCTGACGCCACGGCACTCTAGCCCCGGTGTCAGAGTGAGACTCTGTCTCAAAAAAAAAAGAATGACCAGCCTCGGATGGGAGGACAACAGGACCCAGGACTCAGCCTGCCCTTCAGTCCCACCTCCTGAAGACTCACTGGCTGCCCCCAGCTGACAGGTTCTGGTTCCCTTCTAGAATCTTCAGACCCCTTTGCAGGCCGCTGACTTGCTTCTAACACTCCAGCTCATTCATTCAACTAACATTTATTATGCATCCTCTATATGCAAAGCGCTGGGGCAGCCGCCGGGGACACAGCGTACACACTGCACGGCCATTCCCCGAGGGCTAATGAGGGGAATGACATAAACAGTGACGTAAAATCGATTATTACAAATGCTAAAATAGAAATAGATGCAGCCACCATCTAAAATTGGCAGCCCATGGGCCAAATCCAACCTGCAGATGTTGGCAATAGCTATGAAAAATGAGGAATTTTGGGGCCAACATTTAAAAATCTGGAGGATTTCCATGAAAAGATGGGGGTTTTGGCTTCTCTTGTAAAAATCAGAAACTCTGACAACACTGGATCCACATTTTCTCTCTGGCGACTCCTGGCCGGAGCTGGCTCACTCAGGGCCTGCGGCTGCCAATCCCACAGGCACAGCCCCAGTGGCCATCCACTGCCCGCCCGCTGCCCTTTGCTGTGGCTCCTGCAATGTCCCCCGCTCACTCCGTCACCCACGTCCCCTCCAGCTGCTGAGGGCATTTGAGCTCCGACCCCTGGGAGGGGCCTGAGGGAGAGGAGAGGCCAGTGCTCCCTGGGCATGGGAAAGCCCTCCAGGAGGAGGTGGGCTTGGAGCTGGGCGGGGAAGGCCCAGCACACGATCCCCAAGGGGCGGGAAGGGAGGAAGAGGAAGGCAGGGGCAGTGCGGCAGCCAGAGGCGGGGGTCGGGGCCTCCCGGTCCTGCCAGGGCGGGGGTCTCCTGATGGAGGATGGTCCCAGTTCTCCTCCTGCCCTGGACCTGCCTGGACAGGTAAGAACAAGGCTACAGGTGAGTGGAGGCCACAGAGGCACCGGGGGCATAAGAAGGAGGGTCCTCAAGGTCCTAGGAGTGGGGAGAGGGTTTTGAGAAGAGTCAGGGACCCTCCCTCCCAGGATTAAATTTGGGATCAGGCTGGTACACAGTAGGTGCTCAGTAAATGCTGGCCTCTTTGCTGCTGTTTTCTCCGTTTCTCCCTTGCTCCCCCTTCCCGCCCTTCCTTCTCTTCCTCCTTCTCTCTCTGTCCCCATCTGTCTCTCTGTCCCTGTCCCTCTGCCCCAGTGGCTCTGTTCATCCTCCTCTGCCTCCATCTCCTTCCCCACCGGGGCCTTCCACTCTCCTCTCCTCCCTGCCCCTCCCTCCCAGCCCCGCAGAGACCCAGGCGTGATGATGCTGTATTTCCCACTGGAGGTCCCGCCTGCCGCCTCTCACGCCCGGAATGCACCCGCTGTCCTCCCCCAGTGTTCTTGACTTCAGGGGACATCTGCCCCGTTTCCCCTTCACAGCCACAACCTGGGCATCCATGTCCTCAGCAACGCCCACCCCTGCCCGCCAGTTCTACTTCTCTCCAATCCATCCGCGTTCCTCGGTCGGTTCCCTCTGCCACCATCTCCTTGTGGCCAGACACCTGCAGTCACCTCCCAGCCAGGATCCCTAATCTGTGCCAGAAAGAACAGTCTTTCCAACACTCACCCTGACTTTGTCACTCCTTGGCTTAAAGCCCTCAGTGGGTCCCCATTACGCTCCTACCCCGGGCAAGACCCCCATGTCCTAGCCTGGCCCCCAAGGCCAGCCACGATCTGACCCCACTTTCCACTTCCCCATCCTGACTCTGTGTCCAGCCACACAGGGGGAGCCACCTTCCCGAACGTTCCCTGCTGAAAACTCAGAGTAGCCGTGACTTGGGACGGGTGACCACTGGCACCTACGGGATGAAGGCCAGGGGTGCCACTGAACAGCCTGCAGTGCGCGGGACAGCGGCACACCGGGGCAGGCGCTGGCCCAAGACATCAGCGGCGCCAAGGTTGAGAGAGCCTGGTCTGGGGAATTGGGAGCGCAGGAAAGTAAAAGAATGAATATATAAGTTCTTTTAGCCACTCAACAAACATTCATTGAGTGCCTGCCACGTTTTAGGCTCTGCAGGGAAAGCAATGAGTGTGCATAAGAAAAACAAAGCAGAAGAGAATGGAAGGAGGGGGGAGGGCCTGAACACTCGAGGACGTGACGGGGAGGCAGTGGGGGGGAGGCAGAGGGCTTAGCTGGGCAGGGACAGGTTCTGAGGGTGTGAGGAACAGCGATGAGGGAGACCCGGTGTTAGGAGGCAAAGTCAAGGGGAAAGGCAAGGGCCACATTTTGTAGTCATGGTAAGGAGTTTGGATTTCATTCTACAAATGTAACATTTGATAAATACCAACTAGAAATGACAAAAACAGAAAAACAGACTTTCTAATAAATCTTTAAAATGGTCGAATTAGGCTTAGGAAAGATTTCTATGTATTTTTAACTCTTTAAAGGGGCTGGAACTTTGTTATCACACAGAGACCTGTACATTCGATGAATATCAACTTTAAGGCAGTTGTTAGCACACAAATGGATCGTGATACAAATGGGCATACCTAGATCATATTTTGAGGTGCTAATATATGTTTTCTGCTTTTGCCCCCTATATTTTCCTGCCTTTCTTTCCTTTCATTCAACAAGTAGGAGGTTCTGGACTTCTTGCCTCAGAGGTTTTGCAGGAAAGGAGGAAGCAGGACCCATTTGCAAAAAAGCCCTTCCTGGCTTTAATTTATTGAGGAGATCATGTCTGGATCTCTGTGGGTGAGAGGGAGGAAAAGAGTAGCTGTCTTTTAACTCTCAGGACAAAAAGACATTGGGTTTTCCTTGGCTGAGGCAGAGGAGGGAGCTGAGGATCTGGGGTGATGTTTTGTTGGCTGGCACACTGATTTAAAACATTTTGAATGAAAAGTTAAACATAGAGTTACCATGTAATCCTGCAATTCCTCTCCTAGGTTTTTACCCAAAAGAAATGAAAACATATGTCCACACAAACACTTGTATATGAATGTTCACAGCAGCACTGTTCGTAAAAGGGAAAAGGTACAAACAACCCAGGTGTCTTATCAACTGATGAATGTGTAAAGAAAATGTGGTATTGCCACACGGTGGAATATTATTCAGCCATGAAAAAGGAATGAAGTACTGATACAAGCTACAATGTAGATGAACCTTGAAAAGATTATGTTAAGTGAAAGAAGCCAGTTATAAAAGACCAAATATCATATAATCCCATTTATATAAAATGTCTAGAATAGTCACATACATCTATGGAATAGAAAATAGATCAGTGCTTGCTTAAGCCTAGAAGGTTTGGTGGAACAGGAGTGACTGCTAGTGGGTATGGGGTTTCTTTTGGGGATGATGTATTAATAAATATTTTGAGATTAGGTTATGGCAATGGTTACTAAAAATCACTGAATTATTAATATATACTTTAAACATGATATGTAAATTATATCTCAAGAAAGTTACTTTAAAACATTTTGAATTAAAAATCAGATTTTTTTTTTCATAAAACCCCAGACTTCGGCTTTCCTTCAATGCCAAGCACATTTCTCTCTGGCAGCAACGGGCTGCTGATGGGGTGTGCGCGCCCAAGTTTGACACAGACCCACATTCTCTCTTGTGTTACCTCTGGGCAGCTTCACGAATTTATGTCACCTATGCGGTCCCTGTGGGCATTAGACATGAGACTGCCAATCTGGAGTGATGAGACCACAGGTACTGAAGTTACCAGCCCCATTCTCCCGTCTCACCTCTGGCCCTAGCAGCAAAGAGTCATGAGGACCAGGAGGGACCATGTGGACAGGGCCGTGGGTGCTTGGCAGTAACCTACATGGACCAGTCCAGTAGTAAAACACATGAGCTTTGAAGCCAGCTTGCCACCGACCAGCTCGGTGCCTCGCTTTTCTCAACTACGAAATGCAGACAAGGGCACCTGCCATCACAGGCCAGAAGAAATGTGCCTTGCACGCAGTAGGTGCTCAACACATGTGAGCTATTGACTCCATAATTTCTTGTTTGCAGTTTCAGATTCCCAGAACTTCTAAAATACAAAAGCTTTTTCATAACTCATTTGACCACAAGACCAAAGACCATTTGGCCTGAACTCCTTTAGAACGTAAGTCCGACTGAACGGATGTGAGGCTGTTGTTTACTGTCTTTGTTTATCCCCCCATTGTGCATATTCGTGTGTCTGGCTGCAGGAATATGAGTGCTTGATTAGAGGGTTCTTCCCCAGCCCCTGCCGGGTGTTACGGAATAGATGGTCTATGTATCATGCTACCTTCTAAAATCTGCAAAGTTCTGAATTCTGGAACACTTTTGGCCTCAAGGGTTTCAGATTGGGGACTGTGACCTGCTTGATGGGGATGATAATGAGAAAAACCAAACCATTTTCCCTCCCAGCCTAACATTGCATAAGACCATAAAATTGTGGCACAGCCCCAGGCAAAGGCAGGAGGGAGAAAAACCCCCAAATTGTGAAGATAAATCATCTGCCAGCCCAGGGGAAAGGGAGCTTAGAATTAAAATTAAGGACCTCTCCAAAAACAAAACAGCTGTAGCATGGCTTGCACACCTAGGTCCAGGAGATGAGACTAGCACTGGCCACACTGGTTTTAGAGGACTGAGTTTGGAGAGTCTCAGCGTGGGCCACCATCTCATGGGCAGAGCAGGGGGTGAAATGGATTGCTGCAGAGGGACAAAGCTGCAGCCTGCGAAACTCACAGGGACTCCCCACCGGGGCCCAGGCCAAGCAGACCCAACCCTGTTGCAAATACTAAAGACATCTGCCCCAAATCAGGGAAGACTGTCTGGGCCCCTCCCTCCTTCAAATGTTATCAATGGCTCCAGTCTGCCCAAACAAAACACAGCTGGGAGCAGGTGACAGCTCAGCCGCAGATACTGCTCCCGTCTGCCCAGCCAGACGCCCTGTTGTATAACAAAGAATTGAACTGGCCCTGGTCTCTGATTCCTGGGAGGGACATTCTAAACCCTTGGAATTTCCCGAGTAATGGGAGGGTCTTTGTTATTCATGAGCCCCGTAGATCACACTGGAGTGTGTGTCACCGAGATGAGATGGCTCCGGATGGAGGAGGTGGCCCAAGAAGGACGAGCCATAGGATTAGAGAGCTGGGGCTCCGGCCAGGCTGAGCTCCAGGGTGGAAGGGCGGCTGGAGACTGCGGTCACACGCATGGCCAGGGGTCCAGTCGATCATGCCTCTGCCACGAAACCTCAGTACGAACTCTGGACGCCGAGGCCCAGGGGAGCTTCCTGGCGACGGAGGGTGACGTTCCCTGATTCCACGAGGAGAGGGCACAGGGGCTCTGTGTTTGGACTTTCCCAGACTGATCACAGTTTTGTAATAAAACTACAATCCTCAGTATAGCCCTTTCTGTGTGTTGCTCTAGTGAATTATCGAGCCTGAGGGTGGGGATCCTGAATTTGTAGCCAGTTGGCCAGAAGTGAGGGGGGGGCCTGGGGACACCCTGAACTTACAGCTGGCATCTGAAGTGGGGACGGTCTTGCTGGGGACCGTGCACTTAAACCTGGGGAGTCAGATGCTGCCTCTGGGCAGTCACATCAGGGCCGCATCACAGACACCGGCTGGTGTCAAGACACCCTCTGTCTTGACCTGATTGCAGCAGACGTCGTCGGGCCCCCAGCCACACCCCCTTGGCCCTGCAGTTTGGGCTGGGAAGACCCCATGCATGTTGGTGGCTTCTTTCCTTCAACACTTGCTTGCTTAGGTGGGGAAGGCTGGAGATTGTGGGGAGCTAATGCCTCAGGAGTGACCCTAAACTAACGGCAGACGAGAGCTGGTAAATATACTGGTCAATAACACTGCTTGAGTGAGCAGTTCAGAGGTGTGTTCTACACAGCCTCCAAGTGGGACTGAACCCGGTGGGCCACAGTTGTCACCTCCTCATCAATACACCTTTTATTGGCATTCCTCCCTTCCGGGCCTCCGTCTCCTCTCTCCCACCTCACTTCCTGGATCACTTCCCAAATGAACTACTCGCACCTGTATCTTCATCTTCAGATCTGCTTTGCAGGAACCCAAATTAAGACCTCTGCCAGTTCTGGGGCTCTGAGTCCTTCAACCCCACCACTGACCCTCTGATAATCTCCCAATTTGACAACACATTTGGACTTGTAGTCAGCCAGTTTGTTCGGGCAACCGCTTGTCCATCGTTGCGTAATAATCCCGCTTGGTCCGTGACTACGCCCACACCATGGGCATGCCTGGCCTCAGTCAGAGTAGCTCACCTCTGGCATGATGGCTGGTTCAGAAATAAGTCTAAGAACCTTATTGGTCCAATCACAGCCCTTCTTGAAGAAAACTCTAAGCAGGAGCCATTGGAAAGGAGCTCGCTCTCTCTACCTCTGGAATCTTACGTGAGCCTGGAGCTGCCTGTGACCATCCTTCTCTCCACATGGACAGAGCCAGACTGAGAATGAAGGCAGAGTTTAGAGATACGGATAGATTCCCGAGTATACGCTCTCCTGGATGCAGCTATGCCTGAAACCTACCCCTGTACTTTCCAATTACTGAACCAATAGATTTCCAGCACCGCCCCCTTTTTTTCTTTCAGCTAATTGGATTCTCGTCACTTGCAACCAAAAGAATCTTTAATAATATGTAAAGACTCATTTCTCTCATTTAGACCCTCTGCATTTTTAGATGCAAAACTATACAAAAGTACTTGCTCTCTACGTTCTGGGCAAGAGACTCAGTCTGCCAGGGCAGGGGGACCGAACAGAGGTGGGTATGGCGGGGGATTCTTTCAGCACAGACCAAGGTGGCAGAGGTGGCCAGTGAAATTGGGGTCCTAAAATAATCTGTGGCAGTGGATGGTAAGAAGCATAAACACGATAAAACCACAAATCACTGCAACAAGAATGAGCTCCAGAAAAAAGCCAAGGGATGAAGGGAGGGTGGAATGGGCAGGAGCCTTGCTTGAGGGAAGGAACCGGGGCTGAACACGGAACTTAGACCCCGGCTTCCTGGCAGGCGATGGAAAGGCTAAGCTGATGAGCCACACGGCTCACGTTTGCTCTGAAAAGGCGGCGCAGGCCAGCTGGTCGGGCAAGTGGCTCTGCAAACGTGCCTTCCCGGGTGACCACATGCTTCCTGGGTCCTGGGGCTGGTAATGACCCAGGGGAGCAGCACTCTGCTGCTCACAACCTAGTTCTGGAGCGTGTGGGCGCTGGCGGTGCAGCGGGTCTGTGCGCTCTGTCCCTCGGGCCCCAGGCCTCAGGTTCCCAAACCCGTCACTGTTGCTGACTTCTCCAGGAGACAGAGAATTTCCAGACATGGACAGGTTTCTCCTGGCGCCGGCACAGTTTTTACTAAAAGCCCACAATTAGCTGGAGCACATAGGAGTTTTCTAAATGACTTTCTTTTTATTCCTAAGTAGATCAGCCTCGTTTTTCAGAGGAGCTGGAGAAGAACAGACATCTGCCCAGCCTGCTCTCCCCGCCCTTCCGGGACGCGAGACCCTGTCACCAGGGGATGAGAAGGTGGCGGGGCCCTGTCTCCTCCCGCACCTCCCGGCTGCAGTCACAAGACAGGGACTCGGGGACACGGGCAGCCGGTCTGGAATTAGTCTTGCTCAGTCCCGAGAGCCCGAGAAAAGCCGTGGCCCAGTTCAGGTCCACATTATGACTTTCATGGGCCCTAGGCGTTTCTGCCTTCGTGTGCCTGTTCCTCCATAAAACATGTATTAAAAATTACCTTTTATGACTGTAATGGTATAAAGACTAACACAATTCGGTCTAGATTAATTCTCACATCTTCATTATTATTATAATCATTGTTTTCTCCTTATTTTAAAAGAAGTTAAATATTTCGTGGGTCCCTCGAAGTACCCTGAGCTCAAAGCCCTGCGCCTGCTGGAGGGGGCAGCTGTGGGCCCGTGGGAATAATCATAACGGGGGCTCACGCCTGTAATCCCAGCACTTTGGGAGGCCAGGGCAGGAGGGCAGGAGCATGATTTGAGGCCAGGAGTTTCAGACCAGTATGGGCAACATAGTGAGACCCTATCTCTACAAAAAAAAATTTCAAAAGAAAATTAGCCAGGCATGGTGATGCATCAGTAGTCCCAGCTACTCAGGAGGCTGAGGCAGGAGGATCACTTGAGCCCAGGAGTTCGAGGCTGCAGTGAGCTATGATCTCGCCACTGCACTCCAGCCTGGGCAACAGAGCAAGACCCTGTATCTAAAAAATAAAAATAAAATAACAGCGATAACCTGAAGTCCCAGGTGCTAAGCCCTGCTCAGAGCACTTCAACATGGCAGACTCTAGGGTTCAACAACTTACTAGCTAAGTGACTACAGGCAAGTCAGTTTTCTCATCCATAGAATAGACATAATGCTAATCCCTCCCTCACAGGGACACTAGGAGGAGCAAAGACATGAACACATGTGGCAGGCTTAGCCTAGGGCCAGTGCATGGTAGCATCTCTTAAAGACTTTATTCAACAGGGACCCCTGAAATGGGGGTTTTGCAGTAGGGGAGAGAGATCAGGCCCAACTCCGAACACAAGGACAAGTGGGGCTTTATAGCCAAGGAGCAGGGTGGGCATCCGTGGATGGAAAATTACTAGGAGGACACAGGAGGGGTAAGGGGGATTCTGGCTGAACCAACTTGACAGGGTTTTACTGAAGGAAGGCTATGGTGTGATAACATAATCGAGGGTGAGGGAGGAGGAATCTGGTCACATACCAAGGATGTGGAATTTTCAATAAACTGATCAGCAGGGTTCTTGCTAAAACTGGACTAAGTGGGCCAAGGACGGAGCCCAAGGTCGGAGCCTGCTTCAAAGTGGATCAAAAGAGAGAGGCTATGGCCGGGCGCGGTGGCTCACGCCTGTAATCCTAGCATTCTGGGAGGCCGAGGCGGGAGGATTGCTTGAGCTCGGGAGTTTGAGACCAGCCTGAGCAAGAGCGAGACCCCATCTCTACTATAAATAGAAAGAAATTAGCCAAACAACTAAAAATAGAAAAAATTAGCTGGGCACGGTGGTGCATGCCTGTAGTCCCAGCTACCCGGGAGGCTGAGGCAGGAGGATCGCTTGAGCCCAGGAGTTTGAGGTTGCTGTGAGCTAGACTGATACCACGGCACTCTAGCCTGGGCAAGAGAGTGAGACTCTGTCTCAAAAAAAAAAAAAAAAGGGAGAGAGGCTTTGTCACATTTCAGTCCACATTGGCTATTACAATAAGTCATAATCAATCGGTTAATTATAATAATTAATTTTAATACAGTCATCCCCCTGTATCCACAGGGTGTTGGTTCCAGGACCTCCCGTGGATACCAAAATCTGTGGATGCTCAAGTCTTCGATATTTGCAGTCCTCCACCCTCAGGCCATGAACTGGTATGGGAACCAGGTGGCACAGGAGGTGAGCGGCAGGTGAGCTAACGAAGCTTCATCTGTACTTAGACCCACTCCCCACCTCTCGCATCACCGCATGAGCTCCGCCTCCTGTCAGATCAGCAGTGGCATTAGATCCCCATAGGAGCGGGAGCCCTACTGTAAACTGCATATGGGAGGGATCTGGGTTGCGGCTCCTTATGAGAATCTAATGCCTGATGCTCTGAGGTGGAGCTGAGGTGGTGATGCTAGCGCTGGGGAGGGGCTGCAAATACAGATTATCATCAGCAGAGACATTTGACTGCACAATAAATGTAATGCGCTTGAATCATCCCAAAACCATCCTCCCCTTACCCCCAGTCTGTGGAAAAATTGTTTTCCATGATACAGTCCCTGATGCCAAAAAGGTTGGGGACCGCTGCTTCACATGAAGTGGTACAGCATTTGCAAATAACCTACGTACATCTTCTCATATACTTTAAATCATCTCTAGATTACTTAAAATACCTAACACAGTGTAAATGCTATGTAAATAGTTGTTATTCTGTATTGTTTTAAAATCTGTATTATTTTTACTGTTGTATTGTTGTTTTCTGGCCAAACGTTTTCATCTGCGGTCGGTTGAATCCATGCTGCGGAACTCTCGGATACGGAGGGCCGACTGGCCGTCACGGTTTGAGGAGGGGCCGCCCCAGACTCTGCTTGCTCCTCTGTGCCAGAAGACACTGCCCTCGGGCTGAGCTGGTCCAGCAGACGACAGAAACCAACCTCTCCCTGGTCTGTGCCCAGCCCTGCCTGCCAACTCCTTCCCAGACGCGGGAGCAAACCAGAGCCGCGCCACCTCCGCCAAGCCCCTCACCACTCTTGCCCGTTTCTCAAGGGGTCCCCTAACGACCAGCCTCCCATTGCTTCCTGGCCAGGCAGGGCTCTTTCCACGGCAGCCTTAAAGTTGATCTCCCCCTATCCGTCTCTCTCCTGTTTACCTCCTCCCAGGCGTGAATGCAAAATCCTTTCTCTCCACCACTTGCTACTTTGGTCTTATTACATCATCTGGCTGCTACATACTTCTCTACTTCTCGGTTACTGTTTTCTGAGAATTTAAAGAACTTAAAGAACTTCTTCCTCCCAACTGATCACTCCCACGGCGTGACCCGGTGAAAAAAGCATCGGGCTTTGAAGCAAACCGGAGGGGGTTTAATCCCAACTACATAATTGACCAGCTGTGTGCCCTTGGGCAAGTTAATTAACCTCCCTGATCCCTGGATTGTTTATCTGCCTGGAATGACGGAGACAATTTTATTTGCATTAGTGGTGGGATTCCACTGGGAGGAAAGCTGGGGTTTTGGGAGGGGTATAAACTTTGCTAAGCCCTTGGAGGTAGAGGAAAGAGCCCCCTACCTCCTGCCCCCAAAGGAGCCTGCCTGCAGAACTGAAGGTGGCTGCCTTGGGCCGGCAACCAGCTTTTGTTGTGTGACTAGAGCAAGCAGGTGGAGAGGAAGGGCTGGATGCCTGGGACGGCGGAGGGGACTCTCTGATGCTTGGTGGAAGGAAAGAACAGGAGGGGAGATGAAGCCACTGACGAAGGACAGAAGCCCTCAGGTCCCGCGGCATGGCACGCCCAGGCTGCCCAAAACAGACGGCTCATCTCCTCTCCGGCTCTCTTCCCGCCGTCCCCATCTGGTGAGACCATGGTTCCTCCTGCCCCACGCCAAAGGACGGCCAAGGCGTCACCCTGATCTGGGGCTCTCTGGCCATCTGGACACATGTTTCCAGCTGCATAAAGTAAAATACACGGGATTACAGAGGAATCTGACAACACTGAAATACAATTAGCGAACTATTCAGCCACACTGTTGTCTAGGAATTCACGTGCTGTTTCATTAATATATTAAACGACGTTCGGTAGAGGCTCTAATAAGCGCACTGTGGGAAGAGTGCATTTCGAGATAGCTGCAAAAACGTTCGTGTGATATGACAAGGATGGGTTACTATCAGTGAGGATGTCACGGGTCTTGCCCCCACTACTGCATCTGTTAAATGAAATGCTAAATGACAGTTTTGAGTCACAGAAATAAAGATGTTATCGTCCTCCATGCAGGCTCACGGGCCTCCTGAATTCTGTGGACTCGCAGCTAGGAACCCTTGACCTTGACTCTCTGTTTTTCCTTAACCACTCAGTTCCCCCAACTCCCCTAACCAGCCCCCAAGCCCTGCTGTCTTCACCTCCTGCGTGTGTGGGGGGGTCCCCATCCCCACCGATACTCTCCTGGGGCCTCGTCGTTTCCAGCAGCCCCTCTGGCTGGCCTCCCTCCCAGCACTCTTGCTCCACGCCATCTGTCCCCACCCTGAACCCAGAGAGATCACCCCAACATGCAAACCTGACCATGTCACCCCCATGCTCCGAATTCTTCAGTGGCTCCCTATTGCCTGCATGGTAAAATCTAATGACCTCTGTGAAGTGCCAAGACCCACCAAGCTCTCCAGCCTCGTCTCTCCACACTCCCACTGTCCCCACTCTCCCCACTCTCTGCCTTCCCACCCTTCTGAGCCACATGACGTTCCCAGAATACACCACCTCCCCAGGCCTTTGCCCTTGCTGTGTCCTCCAGCCGGAATGCCCTCCCCAAGTTGTACAGCAAGCAAACTCTCACTCATTTTCCAAGTCTCAGCTCAAATGTGGCTTTCCCCACGCTCTACCTCGCCCATCCTCACTCCCTGGGCAAATGTGGGTGTCCCTTCTGCAGGGCTCACCCCACACCTGGTGCATAAAGGTCAACATGCCTCTCCACAAGGTCACAGACTTCATGAGGATGAGGACTAAGCCTTTTCCCTTGACTTTCCCAAGCCTAGTACAGCGCCTGGCTCCCAGTAGGCCTTCAATGAACGTCGGTTGAATAGACAAATAAAAGATGGAAAAAAGAAAAAAAAGAAGAAACAGTCCTGAACAGCCAGGAATGGGGCAAGTGGGGGCCAAATTTGACATTGTGAGTGTCGTGACGACTGTTCTCCTTCTCTCCTTTACGACGATGGTGAGATTTCCCGCATTCTGAGGATGACAAGCCAGCATGTTTTGATCTGTGGCGTGTGCTATAATCTCTTCCATACTCTCTATTCTTTGAGGGGTCCCTCTGTTATATGTACATACCGCATTTAGGGAGCGATTATTTCCCTTACCCAAAGGCTCATCGTTTCGGTTTCATTAAATAGAGAGTTCTTCCAATGCGTGAAGAATAGGATTAGATTTATAGAAATTCAATTTACATTTGGCTTTTTAGGAACGAATGTCTTACACGGCCAAGCCGCTGCTCTCTGTGTCAGGCTTCCTGAAGTTCTAGTTTATGGGCTTCCTTTATTCCCTCTGGCGCCCTGCCTGCTTAACCCCTTATGACCTGGGTGTTTTGAAATGACTCTGGGCACCTGGCCACCTAATGTCGTAGCTTTTTCTTAGAGTCCTTAGTCCCACCTGTCTGCATCATGTGACACTGTTGGCCATCTCATTCTTCCTAAAACCCTCAAGACCCTTGGCTCTGTGGTCTTTGTGCACAATCTCTGCCCACCCCACACTTGCCCTTGAACTTCTGGATGCGTCTGGTCATTCATCATCCTACCTGGCATCTCCGTGTGGTTGTCTCAAAGGCAAATGAGCTCAAGCAGAGTAGTGATGTGCCTGCCCTCCACCCCAAACAGGCTCCTCACTAATGTCCCCGTGAAAGCCACCACCATCAGCCCACTCTGCAACCACTGCCCTCCCCCACGCCACAAATCCAGCCCATCACAGACCACATGGCGTGTATCTCCTAAAGACATCTCAAGTTGATCCGCCTCTCTCTCCCACATGTTACACTCCTTGAGCGCTGGAACCGTCTGCTTTTATTCATCGCTATAACCCCGATGCTTGGCACAGTGCCTGGCATGCGATAGTCGAATGAGTGGATAGTGAGCAGACATTTTTGCAAACGCTAAAACCGAGGCTCAGAGAAGTGATTCACCCGAAGTCTCCCCAATGGTACAACCGGGACTCCCCCCCAGGGTGGCTCCAGTGCTCCCCTCTGTTCTCAGCACCTGAGTTAGGTGTGCTCTTGGGCTGCCGGCCCGAGGCCCACGGCCTTACCTGAGAGCACCGTGAAGACGGCCGCGAAGGCGTTGAGCTTGAGCCCGTCGATGACATTGCTGGAGTGGAAGAGCTCGAGACACATGAGGCTGAAGCCGACCACCAGCAGGAGGATATACAGCACCTCGGAGACCACCGACAGCCACAGAACCCCTGTCCAACAGAGGCAGAAAGGCCGTGAAACGAGGGGCCCACCCCGGCAGACTCTCCCTGCGTCCATTCCACCCCACACAAGTCCCACCCCGTCGGCAGGGACTGGCTCGGGAACCCAAGCCTAAGTGAGTCAGAGCACGGCATTCTCTGGGTGGTTGTTACTGGGGAAAATCTTCTATCCTGTGGCTGGACGAGACGCTCCCTTCCTCTTCCTCATCTGTTAGACGATCGCTACTGGGAGCCATTCTAGGGCCATCAGGCACCAGTGTAGGATAGAGCTGATACTGCTGTTGCTGAGCGGAGTGACGGAAAGATGACAGCACTGGGCCACTCACCAGCCCTGAGGGCTACCCTATTCCGGACTTTTCTGTGAGACACGTTGCCCTATTGTTAAGTCAGTTAGTGCGAGGTTCTCTGTCACCTGCAGCTATAAGTATCCCAAGTCACACACACACATCAGGCGTGCCCTCAAGGGGCACCTGCACGTTTATCTGCCCTGTACCCTACCCCACTGTTTTCTAGAAACGACCAGTTACTCCAACAGCTTCAACCACGTGGTTCTCCCGGGAGCTGCCATGTTCTGGTGCGATCCCGCCCTCCTGGGTACAGATGATTGGTCCAATATGGTCATCTGACCTAGAACTGGCCAATCAAGGCCCTTCTCTAGGAATCCGTGTGTAGAACCACAGAAGCAGACCAGGAGGGAGAAAGAAGCCCAGACAAGAGCCCGAGGACTATGACCACGTGAACAAGACCCCACACTTTAGAGAAGGGACTACGGACAGTCGGAGCTGGACCTATGACCCAAGTCCATTCAAGGAGAGTCAGCCATGGGACTTTTGCAGGGAGCTATTAGGAAAGAGAAGCCCTTTCTTTCCACCAGGTTCGAGGTTGGAAGGTTGGAAGGATGGACCTTATTAAACCACCAGGTGGCAAAAGCCTTCCTGAGAGCGAAGCCAATGCCGAGGCAGGCAGAGCCAAGGGACAAAGGAATACTGTGTCCTGATGACATTGTGTAAGCGCCCAGATCCCGCTGTGCCTGAAGTTACCAATGCTCTCTTGTTTCAATCTCGTGAACCAACTAACTGCTATCTATGCCTAAGCCAGTCGGGGGTAGAATTTCCATCACCTACAACCAGGAGCCCTCCTCTTCAGCTTTGCTGTTCTCCGAAGCTGTCCAACACGTCCTTTCCTACCTCTCTCTCTGCCTCTGCACAGGTTGTCCCCTCTACCTGGAATGTCCCGGGGACATCCTATAAATACAATTTGTCAAATGAAACGAACAAACAGCCAATGCTGAGTTCCTTATCTGCTCCCTGATGAGGAACCCAAATTCTGAAACACCCACTATCCTTGCTGGCACAACAGGGCTTTTAGAGTTTGAAGAACTTTT
>VBSM01002153.1:18153112-18180543 GCA_008086735.1 Cheirogaleus medius
GGCAGCAGGGTGGAAGGCAGGAAATTCAGAGAGCGCCGAGCCCTGCTGGGAGGGTGGCTGCCCCCAGGAGGTTGCGTCCCCAACGCCAAGCCTTCACTTCAGAGCCGCTGCTGCCTCTCTCGCTGCGTTTGCAGAGCCGTCATCACAGTGTGGCTCACTGACTCAGCTGCCACCCTCGCACGGCCCCCGTGCCCCGGGGGGGTGAGCTCATCCCTGCCCACATGGGCCCGGGGCCAGGCCTCCCCCTCCCACCGCCCCGCACAGCAGGGCCCGACGTGAATGGAGATGGGCCGGGCCGTGGGGGCTGGATGCTGCGGAATAAGTTAACTGTGGAGACACTGGCTCTGCTGCTCAGACGCCGGGCTGGGGCTGCGCTAGATCGCCAGGCTTGCTTCCTCGTCTTCTCGCTGGTCTCGGGAGCATCTGTCTGAAAGTGTCAGCCCACCCATGCCATGGAAATTCACAACAATAACAACAGTAATAATTGTTGCTGTTGTAGCAACACCAGTCAAGGGTCAAAATTATGAGGTCTTATTACATGCCAAGTCAAAAGGAACAATGCTGGTGTCCCACCCGCTCTCCTTGGCTTTCCTTTTAGAGTTTCTGTCTCTGGGACACTGTCCATGGGCCACTGGCTCCCATTTTGTCCAGCTTTGTTTGGAAAGTGACTGGGAACTTACATTTCCCTTTCTGCAGTGTTGCCACCAAGGGGCTGACCAGCAGGGTCCTGTCCTGTGGCTTTGGCTGGGACAACTCTGAGATGTGTCCCCACTGCAAAGCCCCCACGGGGTCAGACCAGCCTGACATCATCCCCTCACTTTCCCGTCTCCCTTCCCTGTCCTGCGACCCCATCCCCGTACCAGCCTCTGCAGGGAGCGTTTCCTTTGCAAATGACTTTGCTACGTGTCCTCATCTCAGAGTCTGCCACTAGGGAGTCTGACCTCAGACTCGAGTATCCACATGGAATTATATCCCCCAAGCCCCCTAACAACCCTGCAAGGTAGCAGTGCATCACCCATTTTACAGATGAGAAAACTTAGGTTCCTAGAGATGAAGGAACTGCTCTACGCAGCTAGGGCGTGCACAGTCTAGATTCAAACTCGGGCCTCTCCGGCTGCAGGAACCACGATGAGTAGTGTTAAATTAACTGAAAGCTGCCTCCTAACGTATTTGCAGATTGGCCTAAAGGTTTCTCTGTACACAGTGAGCCGTAACCTAACTGGATGTGTCATCTACTCTCGTCCCAATCACAGGGTTTCAGCCAATCACGAGCGGCCAGCTGTTCAAACCATGTTCAAGTAAGGCCAACACCCAGCTGTGACCAGTCCAGCTGTTTCTGGACCTGACTTCTGTTTTCTGTCCGTCACTTTCTTTTTTCTGTCCACACATGTTATATGGCCATGTGGCAGCCCCAGAGTCACTCCAGGGGCGGCCTGATTAGCCAATTATTTTTTGCTCAATTAAACTGTTAAATTTAATTTGTCTATAGTTTTTCTTTTAACAGTAGGGAGGCTGCAATCGGGAAAGCG
The DNA here is from genome assembly GCA_008086735.1 of Cheirogaleus medius. NCBI lineage: Eukaryota > Metazoa > Chordata > Mammalia > Primates > Cheirogaleidae > Cheirogaleus > Cheirogaleus medius. The sequence continues at coordinate 18,154,642 of VBSM01002153.1, forward strand.
TGGCCACTTTGAGATCAAATTCTCCCACTCTTGGTCCCGGCCAAGGCTCTCACTATAGATACTCTCCAGTGCCCCAAGCAATTCCTGAGCCAGGATTCCAGAAAGACGGTGGCCACTGGGTGGGATGGAGCAGCCCCTGGGTTCCCAGAGATCCTGAGCCCAGCCAGGCACCAGGCGGTGTGATGCAGAAGGAGGCCACAGGGTAGGGAAGACGGTCTTGAGGACTCCGGGAAGCCAGGCTCGTGAAGCTGGGTGCCACCCGTGCTCAGAGGCAAGTGAGGGCCCGTGCAAGAGTGGCTCTGTGTCCCTGACATGGACACCTAAGCAGACAGTGACATTCTTTGCTGAGCATGGGAAGATGCCAAGGCAGGAGGAGGATGACATGCAGAGTCTACATTGGCTGCGGGACGTCCAGCCAGGATGCCCAGGCGGCAGCTGGAGCTCAGACAGACAGGGAGCGTTGGCAAGGCACAGGCGCTCACTAAGTGTTTGCTGCGACTGTCAAACAGATGGTAGTTGGAGCCGATGGGATGCTTCTGAAAGCATGTGGGGCAGAAGAGAACAGGGTGGGACCCACGGGGACATCAATACTTAAGAGGAGGGGCAGGAGCAGAAGGCAGCAGGCACAGTGGGTGCCCCAAGCCGGCACCAGCATCTCTGCCTGGGGGCTTGTCCTGCCACCAGGGCCCACGCTGCCCACCTCGGAGGCAGGCTGGACACACTGGGGCATGAAGGCCACCCTGTCCCTGCCCCAGCAGCAGCCCTCCCCCATGCCGTGAAGGAGGCGGGATCTACACATTGTGTTTCCCACCAGGGGAGAGGTGGCTTAAGGTGGTGTTGAGTCACAAGAAGAAGCTGTCTGAGCCAAAGAGTGAAAAAGCTATTCGGTTTCTCATTATTTTTAAAATTCTTATTACTTCTATCAAAAGAGTCTCTGTGTGGTGCTAATATGTCCTTAACACCTTTCTAACACTTGTCACTTTTTCAAAACAAAGACAAGGCCAGGTCCCAGGCTCAGAATCTTCCGCAGTTCCCAGCCAAAGTCAGTAACATTTTGACAGTGACCTTGGTTGGATGCTGGTTCTTCTCCATGGCCTGGTGCTCCTCCTCCCCCAGACCAGGAGTCTGGGCCCTCAGAACTGTCACCCAGGCCCCCAGCCCTGCCACTGGGTTCAGCCAATGGGAGGACCCGCTGGAGATGGGCCGGGGTGCGGGAGGAGGTCGGGGTATTTCTTCCCTGCGTGAGCCACATCTGTCATGGCCTCGCCCTCCTGCCCGGGGCTACTGCTCCCCTTTGTTCTCTAGAACACTGTCCCTGTCGTTTTCCCCTTCCAGCCCAAGGGTAGTGACAGCTCCCCACTGCTGCTAGCCTTGGGGGGGACTCGGGTTCTCTTAGCCCTTCCCACGCCTCTATAAGGAGTTCTTTCATTGAAGTGTTTTCACCTGAGCCATCTGGGGAATCTATGTCCTGCAGGGACCTTTAGTGACACATCTGTTTTTTATGGCCAAGAACCCTGGTTTCCACTTAAAGTGGTGATCTAAGCCCGTGGGTCCCAGCGCAGTTCCCGCCAGCAGCATCGGCATCACCTGGGAACTTGGGGTGCAAATTCTCCAGCCCCAGCCCCAGCCTGCTGAATCAGAAACTCTGAGAGTGGGACCCTTTCTGTGTTTTAATGGGCCCTCCAGGTGATGTTGACACACGTTTAAATTTGAGAGCCAGTGATCTAAAGTCCCGTTTTAAATGTACATGTAAAAAATGAGTCTGCTTAAGGAAAAACTGAGTCAATGCTAGGGTGGTGGGTGTTGGCGCCTGGCAGATGGGAGGTGGCATGGGAGTAATGACAGGACTGGGAATCATTGCAGAGCGCCCGGCCTGCAGTGCACGCTCACTTTGTCACTGATGCTACGGACGCTCACACGTGTGAGAAAGGAAGGCAGAAATGATGGCCTCCCAGCAGGCCAGCAGGGCCTCGCCTTGGTGACGCTGGGGAAAGGCTCATTAATGGTGGCGATGATTGTCCCAAGACTCTGAAACTTTCGCTAATGGCTCCATTTGCAGCAGAGAACAGGTGACCTCTGGGGGACAGAAGAAACGAAATGATATCTCATCAGGTTTGGGGCTGTGGGGTGACAGCTAATCCTGTTAGCTGCACTTTTTGCCTTTTTAAAAAACAGCTTCGTGACACCCACTCTGACCCTTCATTGATGGAATTGATGGGTTTGAGAGAATGATTTCCCTCTCGCCCGGATCCTTCCCTTGCGGAGGGCGTTTCCAGGGCCAGCTCCTTGGCCAAGTGGGAGAACATGGGTGGGAACCGTGTCTTGTGTGACCTTGAGTGGCAGCCTGACCTCTCTGTCCCTGGGGTCCTCATTCCTAAAATGGGCATAACAGATTAGTTGTGAGTATTCAATGAGACCAAGGTGTGTAAATCACACAAACCTGGCAGTTGGAAAATGTTGGAAAAAGTTAAGCATCACTATTCCTTGCTAATAAGTATTCGTATTAGCAATTATACTAATTATACAAGGCAGTGAGGCCCAGGGGTGAAGATCGTGAACCTGGGCCAACCCACCCAGGTGACTCCCACTTCTGCCAATGACTAGCTAAGACACCAGCTAAACTATGTGTCCCCAGTGAACCTCAGTTTTCTCGCCTGTAAATTGGGCATAAATGTAGTACCAGTTCACAGACTGCTGTAAGGATGAAGTGAATTGACTGATGAGTGTTTAGGGCAGTGCCCGGCCCATCGATACTGCCCTGTGAGCTGTTACTGTTGCTGTTTTGCTGTTTTTTCCTAATGTGATGTAGGCAGATTAGGAGGCCAGGAACAAATGCCTATCAGCCAGCGGACAAGTAAAACCTTTACGAGGATCAGAGGGAAATTGTTGCACAGTCATATGGAATCCCAAGATGCAACGGCATTTCAAGAGAAAACATTTTTCCCCTCAAAAAATCCATCAGTTTAATACATCAAATCAATAAGGCACAGCGCGGTGGCCGCTGGCTGCAGAGATGGGTGACAGGCCTCCTGATACCGAGCATGTTAAATCATGTAAATGACGTGGGCCCGGACCTCCGGGGCTGGGGACGGCTCAGTGACAGCTGCTGTTTGCGAAATGTCAATACTGGAAGCTCAGAGGCAGGGATGCTCCGGGGCTGGAAGGAAAAGGCCAGAGGGACTTTGGGTTCACTGAGCCCCCGTCCCTCGCTCTGCAGATGAGAGATCTCAGGCCCAGAGAGAAGCTAGGACGTGCCCGTGTCACAGGGCCAGTCGGGGGCCGAGCGGGGTAGGAGGCAGGCACTCTTCCACCGCCCGGGCTGGCTCCATGGGAGGCACAGGGGTTGGGATTCGGGGGAAGGGCTGTCCGGAAGAGAGAACGTAACGAGACCAGCACATCTCCAGGGTGGCTTCACCCGGTGTCAGCAGCCCGGAGCTCAAACCCTGACGCCGCAGACCTCTGGAAGTTTCCTTCGCTGCCACGAGCCTCAGTTTCCCTCTCGGCAAAGTGAGTGGATTCTCAAACAAGCTGCCAACAGGCCGAATCCAGCCCACAGAAATGTCTTGTTTGGCCCACACAGTATTTTAAAAATATCTGAATTCATTATCAACATTTAAAAATAGGAGACTTCACATAAAAATCCAGATTTCTGGATTCATTTGCAAAATAGATGGATGCCGCAACGCTGGACCTGCATCCTCACGTGAGAACAACCGTGGGGCTCGGCCAGAGCCGGCCCCGCAGACGGGGCGCACAGACCCTGCCCGGCCCCCTTCAGCCCTTTGTGGCTCCCGCCTGGCGCTCGTGAGCAGCTGTTTGCAGCCTCCCCGCAGGACGATATCTAAGTCGCGTCTATCCCTGACATTCCTCAGCAGCGCAGCATGTTAGGACCCTGTATGGTCCCCCTGGTAGCTACAGAGAGGAGTGACTATCCCACAAACTCTGTCATCCAGCTTTCTCGGGGACCAGGGTTCTAGCAAACACCGTGCCGCCATCCCATACACACACACACACTCTCGATTTTCAGAGTTAGACTGAAAGGAAGGACGTTCAGCTCAGATGCCCGGGCTGACTTATCTGAGCCCAGAGCACGGATTCGAGATCTATTCCCGAGAGTCACCCTGTCCAGACAGCCCCACGTCCTCTCCACAAATGCCCAGAGAGCGCAAACGAGTTGCCCAAGGTCACAACGCTTGGAGTCTTCCTTTAATGAGTCAGGAAACCTTTCAGACTTTGACTCAAGGTCATAGAGAGACTGTCAGGGGCTGCTGGTGTGGATGAGCAAAAAAGCCGGCCAGGAGAGCACTTGGGACTGTAACAGCACTCCAACGCCAACCCACGTGCTAATTGCAAACACAGGGCCGGGGTGGTGACTGTTCTCTGTGTACCCAACCTGTCACTGCTCACAGCGAGGGCCACAGACCAGCAGCACCGGCGCCAACCCGGGAGCCTGCGGGAAACGCAGGCTCTCACGCCCCACCCGCATCTACCGACTCGGGAGCGGTACCGGGGGCCGGCGCCGACGCAGCGCAAGCGTGGGGGGCACTGCTCTAGAGGGTGACGCTCACATGTCTCCGTGCAGCGTTCGCCGCCCTTGACAAGACGGAAGTGCAGCTGCAGGCGGGTCATTCCGTCCCCCCACGCCCCACCCCTTGGGCTGCTGTCCCCTTCTAGGAGCAGCTGGACAACGACCCCCAAAGACATCCACATCCTGATCCCCGGAACTCGTGAGTACGTCACTTCACGTGGCAGAAGGGACTCTGCAGATGTGGTTCACGTCTTGAGATGGAGAGAGAATCCGGACTATCTGGGTGGCCCCCTGTGATCACAGGGCCTCATGAGAGGGAGGCGGGCGGCTCAGAGTCAGAGATGAAAGCAGAGGTTGGAGTGACGTGAGGCCGTGAGCCAGGGGATGCAGGTGGCCTCTCAAAGGCAGGAAAGCACGTGGTCCCCTGGAGCCTTCCGGAAGGAACGCAGTCCTCCAACACCGATTTTAGCCCCATAAGATGCCTTTAGGAATTCTGACCTCCAGAACTGCAAGATAAATCCACGTTGTTTTTAGCCACTAAGTTTGTGGTGATTTGTACATCAGCAACAGCAAACGAACACACCTCCTTTCTTTGTTCAAGATCACCTCCTCCAAGAAGCCTCCCCTGACCACCCCAGCGCCCTGCAGCCCCCAGACAGACCTCAGCAAAGAAGAAAGCTTCTCCATCATTCCAGGAGAGATGCCTCCTTGTGGTGGGAAGAGCCTGACTTGGGTTCAAACAGGTCTGGCTTTGACCTTGGCCTTTACCTGACCTCCCTAAGCCTCAGTCTCTTTGGCTATCAAGTGGAGTCAACACTAGCAATCTTACAAGTTTTCCCAGCAAGTTCGATGAGGTAATGGCTGCAAAGCCCCAGTCTAGTTCTTGGCGCGTGGCAGGTCCTCAGGAAACGGTGACCAAAGCTGATGTCCTTTCTCCGCCACACTCACAACTGAACAGACTAGTTTATCGCTGGAAGAGATTCTGACAATGTCTTATTGCCCCTGCGGTTCCACAAGGTTCAGTCCCTGTCACTTCAGAGATGTCTCCGGCAGACGTGCCCTTTAGAAATGGCTCTGTTGGGACCTGGGGACAATCGCCGAGCAGCTGAGATCTGTCATGGTGACCTTGGCCTTCGGCATCAGACTTCAGTGATTTTTCTTCCTCTTCAGGATCCACAAGCGAACTTTGAGAATAAGCTCTGGCCACACAGGCTGGGGACCTGGTGACGAGTGGGGGTGATGGGGAGAACTTAGAAGTCCAAGGTTGAGTTCTGGCCCCAAAGGCCCCCCCGCCCTGCCAGGTTGTCTGGGGAAAGTCCTTCATCTCTCTGGGCCTCCCTCTCCCATGTCTAAAAGGGGTGGCTACGCAGGCAAAGGAACTAAGGTAGGGTGGGTCAGACGTCGCCGCCTGGCCCGAAGACAGGTTTTTGAGACTTTTTGTTTCATTTTTTGTTTTCTGTTGGTTTTGTCCCCTCCCCCAACCTCTACCTCCTTCTTTCTTTCTTTTCTTTTCTTTTCTTTCTTTCTCTCTGTCTCCTCCTCCCTTTCTGTCTCTCTTTCTCTCTTGGTACATGTGGTATTTTTAAAAATTTGAATCAGACACCACGATAATATTTACAAGTGGGAAAATCGCATGAAACTCTTGATTCTTTGGAAAATCTAGCAGACCAGGGCCATGTCCCCACATGCAGACATGGGCTGAGCCAGGTGGTGCTGCCCCCTTCAGGTGGGGTGGGTGGCTCCTGTTTGCCGCAATCCCCACTCCTCCCTACTGTCTCCCACCAAAGACTCTGAGGGCTACAGCCCAGGGAACCATCCAGAGCGCGGGCAGGGCCTCTACGATGAGAGCTGTAAGAAAGCAGTGGGAGGGAAGGAAATGCCAGGCGGTGTGCAGTCACGGAGGGCAGAGACGGGCAGGGCTCAGCGAGGAGCCTGGCAGGGGACGCCCGCTAGCTCCCACTCCAGCTGCGACCTGCTGCCACCCTCAGAAACATGCCTGTGAACACATGGGGCTGGTCACTGTGGAGTGGGGGGGAGGAAAGAGAGAAAACGCTCACTTGCCGTGAGGTGGCAGTGTCACCCAGTGGTTAGGGGGTGGCCTGGGGCGCCAGACCACCCGCAGGCAAGCCCCAGCTCTGCTACTGGCTTGCCATGTGGCCGTGGGCAAGCTTCCTCCCCTGTCTGAGCCTCAGTTTCCTCATCCACCTCAAGGGTGGTTGTGAGGGTTACGTGAGACAGGTAAGGAGGCGCAGCCCAGGTTCCCTCGTGATGGGCCCCGATCCACGCCGGCTGTCCCCATGGAACAGTTGAGGCTTGGAAGGAAGAACAGAGAAAAATACTCGGCTGTCTCAGGCCTGACAGAGCCAGACGGAGTGGGCGGTGGGGAGACACCGTGCCATTGGGTGACCTGCTTCAACATTTGCCCGGGCACTCAGGACCCGCAGGCTGCAGCCTCTGCCCCTTGCTTCTCTGCACCCCCCTTGCTGTACGCAGGGTCCCCTGCGCCCTGGCGGTATTCTGCCTCGCTGTCCCCATCCTGAGCGCTGAAGTCCCTCCTCCCCTAATCCCACCTGAAAACTAGCAGTCACCGCACCAAACGAACGTCCCAAACCCAGACTCTGTGTCAGGCGCTATGGGGGGTGCAGATGGCAGCAAGATTTGACTCCAGGCCTCTGGGAACCCCAAATGACAGCCACATCCTCCAGCACCCAACGAGTGCGGAGCACCACGCCGCACCCTCACAAACAGAAACTTGTTCCAGCTCCACAACCGCCCTGTGGCTCGGGTGCCCTGGTGTCCCCAGGTTACAGACGACAGCGGCTGAGGCGCAGATGGGGCCACGGCGGGCAAGGAGGTGGCAGCTCCAGGACAGTGGCCGGGATCCAAAGCCCTCCCTGTTGCTGGGGGCCTGGCTGGTCCCTTCCGACCAGCATCTGAGGTAGGGGCTGCGGGCTCCGTGTGACATCTGAGAGGCCACCGAGAGCAAAGATGTCGTATTTTGCCACCCAGGTTCTTAGATCCTCTGAATTCTGTCCATCGACCCCTTGGGAACATCCAGGGAAGGAAGCTTGGCTGAAGCAGCGGTTCTCAAGAGTATAAGTGTTTGTTAAAATGCAGGTTCCTGGGCTGGGCCCCAAGAACACGGAGGCTGCAGGTTCAGGAAGAGGCTGGGATCTGCATTTGGAGCGAGTTCATTCTGAAAGACAGGCCGTGTTATGAGAAGGAGGTGTCTTTTTAAAATGTGAATCCCATTGGGTCTCTCTCCTGCTGCAACCTCCTGTGACTTCCTGTTACACTTGGGGTAGACCCCAACTCCCTGCCTTGGTCTTTGACGTTCCACCAGACTGTCAGGCCACTGCCCACCCTTTGTCAACCCCTCACCCCCCACATTCCAGCCACACGGGTGGTTCCCTTCCACCAAAGCTGCCCCAGGCCCTTTGCACTTGCTGTGCTCTCTGCCCAGAATGCTCTCCCCCCACCCCCCACCCCCGTGTCACTCAGCTGGCTGCTTCCTAGCTCAGATGTCACTGCCCCCTCCATCTTAGGTCACACCATCACACACGGTCACTTTCTGCCCTTCCTCCTATTGGATTCTCCCCTGCCTGCCCCAGTACTGGAAGTGGCAATATTCATGGTGGAGTTATTCATGGTGGCATTATTCATGGTCCAGTCTGCCTCCCGCTGTAAGGACAGTTCCAGGCTAGCAGGATGCTGTCTGCTCCGGCTCCCGGAACAGCATCTGGCCTGGCACGGAGGCACTCAGCAAACACTTGCTAAATGAATGAGTGAAGAAATGGCAGCAGCCAAGAGGCGGAGGAGACAGCCAGATTCCTCAGCAGCAGAGGGGCCAAGGGAAGAAGCTGCTTCCAGGAGGAGGGAGCTGCCGCCGTGAATGCCACCAAAAGGTCAAGGGAAGGAAGATGAGGACCGAGACTTGAGAAAAGGCCACCGGCTTTGGTGCTTTGGACCTTCTGGTGGCATTTGGGGGAAGGGAAACAGATTCTCCAGAGAGGTCGATGCCGAGGGAATCTGACCGCAGGGGTGGGGACGGAGGGGTGTGAGGCTGCAGGGCAGATCCCACAGGGACTGATGAGCCCAGGAGATTTACTCGAGCCTCAGAGCAGAGGTGGGAGGAGAGGAGGGCCACTAGCGTGGGGGCTTGGTCCCCTGGTTTCCCTGACTCACTCACTAATTCACTTTCTGCAGGCAGGGGCAAGGGAGGACAGGAGCAGGGCTCTGGAGCTGGGGGGGTGGGTTCAAATCTCACCTCCTCCGCATTCCAGCCGGGTGACTTGGGCCAGCAATTTAAATCTCGCCAGGCCTCAGTTTCCTCATCTGTAAAATGGAACGATAACGATGCCCACCTCAAGGATCGTAGTGAGGGTTCAGTGACTTTTGTGGAACGTGGCGGGGTACCAGGAAGTGCCTGTAAGTGTAATCCTTTGTCTCCTTCTTGCAGCTGGGGGCTGGGCCACAGAGACCAGCAGCACAGCGGCAAACCAGCCACACCGAGCCTGTGAGCCAGGTGAACAGGGATGTGGGGACCCGGAGGGGACCAGCCTGGCCCCAGCTGGGGAGTCCCCAGGGTTTCTGGAGGAGGTGCTGCCTCCCCGGGTCTTCAAGGACAAGAGGGAGTCCAGGCCAGGCGAGCCAGACCCCGGGAGCGGGAGCGAGGAGCCGACGCAGCGGGACCCCAAGGCCACACGGTGAAGGGCTGGGAGCGGGCAGAGGAGACTGCCTGGTCCGGAGGCGGCAGGGAGCTGTTGCAGGCTCCCGCCAGGGGAGTGACCCTGCCGGCCCACGACTCACGCTGGCTGCCACGTGAGAGAGGGAGGAGCACGCCTGCAGTCACGGCCACCCCGTGGGGACACTCCCGTGGGGATCCCGGCAAGCTGCGGCAGTCGCCTGAGCACTGGCCACCAAGGCAGCACCAGGCAAGACGGACGGACGTCCCCAGGAGGCAGCGGCCGAGGGCTTGCCCCTGCGGACTCTGGGTCACATTCGTCTGATGTGTCCCACAAGGACAAGTCCCTGAGGGACCGTGGGACTCGCCCCAACTCCATCAGCCCTGTTCCCACCCCTGCGTCGCGGCCTGCGCAGTGCACGGGGAGCGGCGGCAGCTGGGACGCTGGGGCTGCGCGGGGGGCGTGGCCTCACAGCTGGAACGAGCCCCGGACCAAGCCCTCCAGAGCAGGCCGGCAGTCAGGGCCTCGTGGTCAGAGTGCAGGACCCTGGCAGAGTTCAAGGCTCCCCATGCTGCCAGATTTGGAAGTCCTAGCCCCAAGAGGGCCCCATCCAAAACTGAGACACCCCTGAGGTCCTCCATGAAGCCACTCAGGGTGCATAACGCTGGCTGGGCATTCACTCACCTATTGGGGACAGCGGCCACCTGAACAATGGCCTTGAACTGCCCCTTACCTCGGACCCCATCTCCTACCCCCTTCCCCTGGCTCACATTCCTCCTATTACACCAGCCTCCTTGCTCTTCCTTAAATGCACCAGGCACACTCCTGCCCCAGGGCCTTTGCACTTGCTGTTCCTCTGCCTGGACCGCTCTTCCCCTGGGCCTCCCCAACCTCCTCTAAGTTTTACCTAAATGTTACTTCTCAGTGATGTCAGCTATTTAAAATTGATCCCACTATTTAAAATTGCCAACTCCCTTCCCCAGTACTCCCTAGCCCATTCCCTTTTGTTTAGCATTTATCATCCTTCCGCAGCCAACAGGATCTTTCTAGAATGTAAATTGAATCTCCCCTCCTTAAAGCCCTCCAATGTTCCATTGGTTAAATGCCCTGGCCCCACCTGCCTCGCCGGCCTCAGCCCCCTCCCTTCCTCTGCAAAGCTCCTCCCCAACCACAAATGGACAAAACTCACTCCCACCTCAGGGCCTTTGCACGTGCTTCCCCACCTTTGATAGAAACACGGCTACGAGAACTCTCTCCCTTTCCTCCTTAAGCAAGGGCACAAGTACAATAATAAACGGGAAGTAACACTCTGCCTGCGTGTCAAGAAGACAACAGAGAGTCGTGGTAACTGCAGCCACCTGGAGGGCCCACATCCAGGGAGAGGTGACTGCTCGACTCAAGCCAACTATCTGGAATGTGCGCCCAGGGCTGCCAGATCTTCTGACTTTTCAAAAGAAGCCAGAAACCCTGATTTTTATGTGAAATCTCCCCATTTTGAAAGAACAATGAATGCAAATGGGCCCCGGGACACCAGCTATGACCCTTCACAGAGCTCAGAAACCCACTGGCCATTGAGTGCGCTCCACTTCCTTGTTCAGATGGTAAAACATTCATTCCAGGGAGGGAACGAGACTTGAACAAGGTCACATGGCTCCAGCACAAGACTTCTGATTCTTAACGGCAGACGTTTCCGGAACTCCTACCATGCACTCGGCTAGACCACACGACGGGGAAAATGCTGCTCAAGTTCACGTTCGGCATCTTTAAGGCACAGACAGAACAATGAAAAAAATGTTTGTGGGCAGAAGTCTTTTAAGGCTTATCTGCAAGGGTACATGAAGGGCTGCTTTTAGCACAAAGGATGGACTTTTTCTGTCTGAGTAGGACATGTGTCTTGGCCAGGGGTTGGGGGGAAGTAATGCATGATTCTGCCTGAGTCTATTGTGTGTGCAAAATGTCTATTTTATTACCCTGGAACCAGACAGCGTCTTTTCTCTCCCTACCCCCTACTTCCCACCACCACCTTGACCAAAAGGATCACTCCGGCAGAAGAGTCTAAAAATATCTAGACTCACAACTTCAGGGTTTATTCTCTCATCTGGGAGGCACCCACAAAGCTTTTGCCAATATAAATGGCATTTCCTTTGGTATTTTTAAAGATCAGAGAATCCAAGGGAATATGCTAGCTGGACGGGGCCTTTGAGATCGTAGCTTCCAAATGCCTTCTGTTTCAGGTTTAAAAAAAAAAAAAGTTTTTTAAGGAGGCCTGAAAGGTTAGATTTCCAGATAGCTCACAAAAGAAGAAACCAACCTAGTTAAAATCACATGGAAAAATAGATTCAACCTTACTAGCAATAAAATTTAAATTAAAACACCCATGAGATCGTGCTCATAGCCAGCATATTAAGCAAAGATCTTTCAAATAAGAGCGTGGGGTAGACTCAGATGGTGAAGGGAAGTGTGTTTCTCTTGCAGAAACATTTACAAACTTCTCACTCAGAAGCCGGGCAAGCCTCTCCTTCCCCAGGCTCCCGTGCAGATAAGGACAGCCGTGTGACTAGTCCTGGCCACCAGGCACTGAGCAGAAATAGCATGTGACGCTTCAGGGACAATGCATAAAATAGCTGGTGTGTGACCCGCCCAGTTCTTACCTCCTGCCACCTGCTGGGGGGCCTGGGGAGGCCACATGTTGAGATGTCTGTGTGTCCATCAGCCTGGGGCCCTAAGAGACCAAGTTTGCTTCAGCCTGGGGCCCTCTGCACCTAGCTGCTCCCTCTGGAATATTCTTTCCTTTTATACATGCATGGCCAGCTCCTCTTCTCCAGTCAGATCTCAGTGCAAATATCAGCTCCTCATTGAGGCTCCAGAAAGGTCTCAACCTCTCCACCCACCCCAGGACACTCCCCATTCTGACATCTTGCTCAGCTGTCTTCCTAGCAGCGTCCCCAGTTTGAAATGATCATATCTTTGCCTCAGTTTCCTCATCTGTGAAATGGGCAGTCGAACTCAACAATTCCTAAGGGCCCTTTCCTCTCTGATGTGACTCCAGAGAGCATGGTGGGTATTGACACCCTGTCTCCACCACCACCGCCACCCCTCCTGTGCCCTGGGCCAGCCAGCATCCCTCCTGGGAATAGAACCTGCTCTTCCTTTCAGAGACCACCCACCCCACTCCCCCATTCTCAGCCCTCGTGCTGCAGTGAGGCAGCCCCTCTGCTCCCAGGTGCAGGGTGGGCTATGCCCCAGGCCCATCATCAGAGTCCTCCATGATTGGTTTAGGGATGGTCATGTGACTCAAGCTGGGCCAATCAGAGCCAGTCCTGGGACTTTGTAGAAACATCTGCCAAGAGGCATTCCCTTTCCATTGGGGGTTTCTAAACTGGGCAGGAGGGGAAACCTGGAGCTGCCAGGAGCATCTCTGCCAGCACGTAGCCCAGGAGAGCTGAGCCGAGAGGCAGAGAAGCCAAGAGCACTGGTGGAGCCCCCAGACCCTGCTGCACATGATCAAGATCTGTCCCCATCCCTGAGTTACCTGGGCCAGTAAATTCCTCCTTTGGTTCAAGTCTATTTGAAATGAGTTTTCTCTCTCTTGCAGCCAAAACAGACTTTCACCTTCATTGTCCCTGTAGGGATGTCTGTCCCAGCCCCAGAATGTTTGCTTATTGGTTAGTGTCCCTCTGGGGCTATGAGCTCCCTGAGGCCCAGGAAAGGGCCCCAGTCTCTCTGCCCCTCCACTGCCCTGAGTAGCCCTGGCCAAGTGACCAGAGAAGACGGCAAGCTCGGCAGCTCCGGGGCCTTAATTAGGGAGCTGCTCTGTCAGTCCCGGAAGCGTCAGACTGTGTGATCTGAGCAATTAACCTTTCTGCAGAGGCCAAGGCCAATTATATCCCGGGGGCCATCTGTGACATCTGTGTAACAGACCAAGTGCCTCAGCCTGACTGTCTTGGCTTTTATAGGACAAATGTAGCATAATCAATCTCCTCTATCCCCACTGCTGTTGCCCGGGGTGAGGCCTGTGTCCTTCCTTGTGGTTGCAACAGCTTCCTAACTCCTCCCCACTTCCCGCTGACCACACTTGTCCCTGCTCCACAACTCGTCCCCAGTGACCCCTGCAACTTCGCCTGCAGCTTCCCCACCCCCACCCAGCTCCCTATGTGACAGATTGCAAACAGGGTCCCAGATTCTTCGCCCCTGCTAGGTCTGCGCCATTTGTAGCACCCTCCCGCTCTGACACTGAGCTCAACCGTGGGACTTGCTTTGGCCAAGGGGATGTTATTGAATGAGGTACAAGCACATTGCACAACTGGTGCGATGCCTCTTGTTTGTACCTGTTATCACCACAGGGACAGGCCCAGGCTAGTTTTCTGGAGGACAAGGGACCCACTGGGCAGGGCCATTGTTCTAATCATCTTCGCTGAGGCTGGCCGAGCTCAGCTGGCAGTCAGTTTGTGCCTAGACATGGGAGCAAGCCAGCCATGACCAGCACAACCGTCTAGCTGACTTCCCCACGTTTGAGCAATAAACGCTGTTTCTTGTAAGACCTTGGAGAGCTGTTGTCAGTCCACGGCGTTACTGTGACAGTAGAAAACTGACACAGGTTGCAGCTCCCCAGATCCCTTGAGCCTTGGCAAGTGCCCTTCCTGTCTCCACTTTGATCTGTGTCTTCGTCTATTTTGTGCTGCTGCAACAGAATACTGAGACTGGGTAATTTACAAAAAACAGAAATTTACTTCTCGCAGTTCTAGAGGCTGGGAAGTCCAAGATCAAGGCACAGGCATCTGGCGTGGGCCTTCTTGCTGCGCCCTCCCATGGCAGGAGGTGGAAGGACCGGAGAGAGCCAACCTGCTCCTGCAAGCCCCCTTTGTAGCAGTGTTGATCCACGCTTGAGGACAAAGCTCTTGTGGTCTGAAGACCTCCCAAAGGCCCCACCTCCCAGCACTGTTGCAATGGGGATTAAGTCTCAACACATGGATTTGGGGAGGGGACAAAAACATTCAAACCTTAGTGCTCTGCCTGGCCAACTCCTACACATCCTACAAGACTCAGCTCAGTGTCCCATCCAGCGAAGGCCTTCAGCAACATCCTCTTCCTGCCCCACTCCAAGGGGTGACAGCTCACTTCCCTGTGCCCTGACAGCATCTCTGCGTTAAAGCAAGCTGGACTCAGACGATGCGGTTCCAGCACTGGCGTCAGCACTCACCAGCTCTGGGGACTTTGGGCCCATCATCCAACCTTTCCAAACCTCAGTTTCCCCACCTGAAAACGGGGATGATGACAACATCGCTCACCCCACTTCACACAGTGTCCAGCACACAGTAAGTGTTCCCAATCGTAGCTGTCATTCTTGTCACTATGGTGCTTATCTCTCCAAAATGCAATCATTCCCCTCCCTCCCCTGAGAAGCCAGGGCCCTCACCTGGTTCAGCACCATCTGCCTATGGCCCGGTGGGAGAGGACAATTGTAACGGAATAATGGAGAAGGGGAAGGGACTCACCAGACACCTGCCCTGACCCGGCACTGCGCCCAGCTCTTTATAAGCTGCCACTGCTGATTCTCTGAAGAGGGAATTCATAGCCCCATTTTGTTGTTCAGAAAACCAAGTTTCAGGGAAGCAATGTACCCTGCCCATGAGCACAGAGCAATGGAGTCACATGCGTCCATGCACCTCCTGGGACATATTTGGGATCCCTTCCGGGTCAGGTACACATTTTGGACAAGGACAAATGTGACATCCAAGGGAAATGAATGATTCCCTCCAGAGTTCCCACAAACCCTACCAGGGTCTGACACCCACCCCCATCCATGCACCCAAGCTCCCATCATGCCTCAAGGCCAAGCCCACCCAAGGTCAGACAACTGTCATGAAGACTAAAGATCTGGTTTATGTCCTCAGATTTCACAGATCTTTGGTGGGTACGTTAATATATTCAATAACAACATTAAGATGAAGAATTCTAGGATATGAAGACAGCAAGTGCCATTGAGAATGTGAAGCACTGGTAGAGGGAGTATGGATGGATGCAGCCACCTTGGGGAGCAGCTTGGCTTTACCTAGTGTGGTTGAAGATCTTCTTGTCCTATGTCCCAGTAATCCCAGTCCTATTTATATAATTTTAAAAAATTCTTGCACCATCATACAGGTGCGAGAATGTTCTTAACAGCACAGTTTAAAATGGAAAAAAACCCAGAAATGAAAAACCAAATGGCCATCGACAATGGAATGGATAAACAAATTGCAGCATATTCACACAATGGAATGCTACGCAGCTGTGAAAAGAAATGAATCATGGCTCCATACGTTGACATGGAGGAATCCTAAGAAACAATGTGAACAAGTTAACAGTGTGTGCATATGTTAATTTAACATGATAGCACATGCACCGTGATCCAGCTTCTCTAAAGTTCAAAGATAAGCAGAACAAGGTATTGCGAGATACTAACTTGGGGCAAAACTATGAACAAATATAAGGGAATATTAAATACAGAAGTCAAGAAAGAGGTTCCCTTTGAGGGAAGGATTTGGGATCTAAAGGTGGAGGGGCCCAGGAATTCAAAACTAATAGCAATGATGTACTGCTTAAATTGGTGATTGACTGCATTTTTATTATTGATATTTTGAACTTATTTTCATAAATGTTCTTTTGTATCTACTCCAATATTTAATATGGTCAGTTTATAAAAGGAAAATAATGATTTGTGTAGGCTAAACCAGGGATTGGCAAACTACAGCCTATGGGCTGAATCTGGCCTGTCTCTCATTTTTGTAAATAAAGTTTTATTGGACACCGCCATGTCCATTCATTTCCGTATTGTCTATGGCTGCTTTCGTACAGCGGTGATACAGTTGAGTAACTGCAACAGAGACCGTATGGCTCACGAGGCCAGGATTGACTATTCAGATGTTTACTATCTGGCTCTGTTTAAGAAAAGTTTGCCAACCCAGAGCTAGAGCAATGATCTAAAATTACAGATTAAACTTCATTATTTAAAATTATTTTCTATTCATTTTTTTAATTTAAAGGTAATACTTGCTCATTGTGAAGAATTTGAAAAATAAAAAGCAGTTTTCCATATAAGGCCACCACCCAGCAATAATCATTGGTTAAATTGGGAATGATTTCCTTCCAGTTTTTTTTTTTTTTACACATGTAAGTTTCCCCCCAATAACAAGGAGCACACTGATTATGCAATTTTTATACCCTGATACTTTCACTTAATATCATCTCAAGAGCATTTTTCTGTGTGTCTTCATGACATTCCATTTTTGCTATTATAAGTAATGATGCAATTAGTATCCTTGTACACACATCTTCGTTGACAACATGAAATATTACATAGTCGTCCAAAATGAATTCTTCAAGGAATCTCTGATGATATAGGGACTGTCACGGCTGCATTATTTATACCAGCAAAAAGACTGGGAACAATATGAATGGCTTGGCAGGAGGCGAATCGTCGTATGAACTTGGTACATCATTGGATGGAATATTCTTAGCTTTTAAGTGTGATCATGAAGGATGGAAAAATGGTTATCTCTCTGAGCCTCTCTCTCTGAGTCTTGGTTTCTTGATCTGCAAAGTGAGGATAATGCCCCCTGGAGTTGTTTTGGGAGGGTTTTTGAAAGCATCTAGCACAAATGAGCCTGGCATATAGGTTGTAGTCCTTACGCTAGAGTTATTATTATTAAATAATGATAATATTAAATTGGGGGAGGGGGAAAGATACAACCAGGATGGTAGGTCTGTCCTGCATGCTACCAGCTGCTAAATACTTTGAAGATTGCTCCTGGCCACACCCACCTGAGTGAAAGTAACAAGTGTCTGTGGCAGATGGCACTCTTCTGCCTAGACTTCGGAGCCCTGTGATTACCGTTCCCTTATCATTTGTGTGATAATAATTGAAGGGCTGTGGTCCCAAGTGGGCTTTGATGAGAATCTACTGCATGCAAGAAAGGAGCAAATGGCTCCCAACTGCAGACATACGTAAGCCGCCACCAAGCAGTTATTGATTGGTGCTGAGCCCAAGCTGAACAACGGGGCATCTACAGAAGGGACGGAGGAGCGGGGGCGTCTCTCCCCACCGAGGACACACACACACACACACACGTACACACACACACACACACACCCCATGCTGGCTTTGAAAACTCACCAGAGAATAGGGAAGGAGGGGCAGGGTGGGGGTTGAAAAGCCAAGGGAGTCTGGTGATTTAGGGGGTGTTCGCCAGACTTTCATTTCAGTTGTAAAAGAAATATTTGAAAGCAAAGAAATCCATGAACAGCAGAAGGCTTTGTGGGGCCATAAATAAAGGTTGAGCGCACAGGGCAGGGCACTAAACAAACAGCCCACAGGCAAGAGCGTCAGCTTGGCTTCGCAGCCCATAGTTGTACAGTCCTCATTCATTCATTCATTCATTCACTCACTCCGCAAATATTTCCTGAGCACCCACTCTGTGCTGGGTGTTGTTGAAGGTGCTGGAAACATAGCTGTGGATGAAACAAATGAATCTGCTCTCTTGGGGAGGTAGAAAACAAGCTTTCAAACGTCTATAGAACTTGGGAGGCTGAGGCAGGAGGATTGCTCAAGGCCAAGGGTTCGAGGCTGTAGTGCACTATGATTGTGCCTGTGAATAGTCACTGCACTCCAGCCTGGACAACACAGCCAGACGCCATCTCTTAAAAAAAAAAAAAAAAAAAGTCAATAAGATCATGTTAGACAGTGACAGCCACAGCAGAGCATTTGAAGGCACAGACTCCGGAGCCAGACATAGGCAGGGTTCAAATCCTGGCTCTGCCACTTAGTAGGAGAAGCCCTTAGGTGAGTTATTTAACCTCTGCAGTGAATGATCCTGGTGCCCTACCCAGATCCCCTCCACAGTGTGTGCATGACCCCCGGCTGCCATGACGGAGCTGCTAGTCTCCCACTATCCCCTTCTGCAGAAAACTGGGCCCTTGGCTAGATTACAGCCACTTCACCTGGAAGGCTATTCCTTCCTACCCCTCAGGCAGCCAATGAGGACAAAAGGCCCGCCCCCTTTGCTAAAGGTGGAACCAACTCTGAGCACAGTCCTCACTCCAGAGCTTCCCTTCTCTAGGTCTCCTTAACTAGGGAGACCACTCCCTTGCTCAGCCCCTTCCCTGCCACTCTCTGCCCCCTCACTCCCCTTTTCCCAAGAGAATCTCTTTAAAATCACAGGTGCCAGAATCCCCGTCTCAGGCTAGGTTTCCAGGGAACCAACTTAAGATATTCATTCTTCATTGGTAAAGGGGGGTTACCTCCCTTAGGGGCCTGTTAAAGATGAAAAGAGTCAATATATTTCTATATATGCTTAGGACAGTATGTAGCACATTATAAGTGCTATTTTAGCATTGATCATCATTACCGAAAAAAATAAAATTGTCTAGTGCAAGAAAAAGTGTTTAGAAAGGGGCTACGTTAGTTAAGAGTATCCAGGGAAGGTGTCTACGAGGAGGTGACATTTGAGCTAAATCCTGAGTGATGGGGGAAAGGTGGCTAAGTGAAGAGCTAGATAAAGAAAAATCCACGCATAGCAAGTGCAAAGGCCCTGAAGTAGGAACAAGCTTGCTTTGTGCTTTGCTCCTGTAACAGAAAGGCCAGTGTGGCTGGAATTTGAGATGGTTTTAAGTAAGGATGTGGCCTAACTTAATTTGCATTTGCAGTAGATCACTCTGGCTGCTGGGTTGAGAATAGATTTTTTGGCTTAACAAGTATTTCCTAGTGGCCTGTTTTGTGCAAAGTGATGTAACAGGTATTTTGAAGGATTTGAAGATGAACCTGATGCATTTCCTGGCCTCAAGGAGCTCAAATCCAGAAGGGGAAATGACCCTGAGCCCTACGACTCTACAATCTAGAAAGTGCTGTGCGCTGACAGGGCGGGGCAGGGAAAGCTGGGGAGAAATGGCTAGACTTTAAACAGTGACGAATGCAGATGTGGAGAGAGAAAGGGTGTCCAGGTAGAGGGAACAGAATGAGCAAAGGCACAGAGGAGAAAGAGGAGGCTTTGTTGAGGACAGTTAAGAAGTTCAATTAACCCAGAGCACAGGAGAACTTAATCTGAAGCCAGAGAGAGAAAGTGGAGCCAGATTGTGGAAAACCTTGGGTGCCAGGTGAGAATTTGGACATTCCTCCCAAGGCAGTGGGGAACTATTCCCAGAGTTTTAAAGAGATGAGTATTAAATCATCTTTTCATTTGCCTGCTGAATATAAAATTTATCAGGCCTCTCTTAGTTGCAAAGGACAGAAATACAACCCAAACAGGCTTAAACAGAAAAATAATTTATTGGCTAAAAAGTTTAAAGGCAGATCTATCTTCAGGCACAACTGGATCGAGGACTCAGTCTTTTTCTGCCTTTTGGTTCCACTTCCCACTTTGTGGCTTGGCTCTCAGGCTCCATGCAGTGGCGAGAAAGCGGCTGGAAGCCAACCCAGCTCTCAGGGGGCAAAAAAAAAAAAAAAAAAAAAAATCCCTGATTCGTAGAAAATACTTTTACTGTGGCTTATTTTGAATGCCAAGTTGAGAAGAAATGTGCAAAATTGGTTCTCGATTTTGTTTGTCCATAGGAAACAGCCCGGCACACCTGGACCCATATCTCGGCACCCTCAAATCCACTGGGCACAATCCCCTTCCCCCGACACTGCAGCAAATATGTCATCGCATCACATAACCTCTGATCTGGTCGTGGACCCATCTTCCAACCAAACGCCAAGGCCGGGGGACTGTGATGCTTTATTGCCATCGGCCCAGGTCTCCTGCTTCACCCTGAGTCCCAAAGCGCATGGCCCGAGCAGAGGAAGGGATGGATGCCCCAGAGAAATTAGAGCATGCTTACCAGAAGAGGGGGTGCTTGGGTGGGAGGCAAACACCACAGATTGCTTTCCTATTAAGACAGTGTGAACAGGACAAGAGGAGCCAATGAGGAAATGGGCGTGAAAAGTCTCTGTAAAATGGGAAGCCCCATACAGGTTCTCTAACTTGCTAGATGTTTTTATTCTTGGTCTGATGCTCCAAGCTGCTGATATATCTGACTCAAAGTTCCATCAGATGCCATAGGAGGAGATACCTTCGGGAGCAGGCGGTCTTGAGATGGATGATTCACCATTCCCCTTCCTCTACCCAGAGCAGACATGACTAATCGATCACAGCACTCTCCCACAGAGCCTTCACCACACGGCTGTCCAGGCAGGCACTACCAACTGAGCAAGAAGCGATGAGAGAATAAATCTTCTGTTCTCCTTAAACTAGTCCAATTCCATCTTGAGCTAGAGCAGAAACCGGCCCAGAGAGGAGTGCAGCCTGCCCATTTCACCGAGGCAGAGCCTAGGGACACCTGGAGTCTTCCAACTCCCAATCAAGCTTATTCATATCCAAGATGGCTCAATACGAAGGAATGAGTCAGGAGCAAAGAAGGTTCCAGGGTACGGGGACGCCCAAAGTGGCGACAGCTTCCCACTGCTCTTAACATAAACTCCAGATTCCCTACTGTGGCTTCCAAGCTGTCCTTCATCTGGTCCCTGCCTTCCTCTCGGACTCCATCTCCTTCCAGCCCTTCCTCCCCGCTCCATGCCCCAACCATTATGTCTTTCTCTTCCTCAAAACATGCCAAGAAAATGGATGTGAAAGCCAAGAAGATGAAAACCTCTGATTGGCCAGGCCAGGACCCGTACCCACCCCTGGAGGTAGAGTCAGCCTCATGCTGACCACACAGACTGAGAGGGATGGAGACACAGTTGCTAAATGGAGAAATCACATTACATTGGCAAAGGAAGGGGAGTGTGCTCAACATTACGCCCTAGTTGATAATGCAGAGTCCATATGATTTGATTTTCACCCAGAAGGAGGAACACAAGAGACAGGATGTTTAGAAAAACCCAGATCTTTCCATGCTTATTTTCCCAGGAGCGAGGACAAAGGGTGCAGAGGTGAGTGGATGTCTCCCATCCCTCCCAGTGTGGGTCCGTCCTACCGCACACCAAATGCCATGTTCAGAGGGGGCTGGGCTGGGAAAAGATTATGGAATCTTGAGTAGGGGGAATCTCTTATTGTCTTATTTTAAGCTATCCCCAATCCCTGAATAGCCAGAACTCACATCCAGTCTCCTAAAACATTCAGAGTTAGTCGTGCATGATCAATTAGCAATGTCTGCCGTGGTGGAGGCGTGGGGAACAATGGTGTGCCTTCTGTGTGCTTGGTGACCCTAGTCTGTGGACTTTTTTGGACTGAAGCGTGGCTGCCTGAGGCCAAAAAGAACCCCACCTGGACCTGAGCTGTCAGCACACCAGGCTGACTTAATTAAAGTGAGCAGAATTACCAAGTCATTATTTAACGATGTGAAGAGTTTCCAGGAGTCGTTAGGAGGCAGGCACCACCTCCAGGGGAACTGCTGTGCTTTCTGTCCTCCGCCCTGGCTGCATGGCCCTCTCTCTTTTAT
Organism: Cheirogaleus medius; assembly: GCA_008086735.1. Taxonomy (NCBI): domain Eukaryota; kingdom Metazoa; phylum Chordata; class Mammalia; order Primates; family Cheirogaleidae; genus Cheirogaleus; species Cheirogaleus medius. Next base: position 18,176,305 of record VBSM01002153.1, read on the forward strand.
CATCTTCCCTGCTGCAAGTGTTTTCCCCGTTTGCTATCTGATCTTGCAAAATGGGAGTGAGACATGTTTTGCTCAGGAAAATGCAGAGCAGCCTAAGAAGCGTGGGCCGGCCACTTGGTACAGCAGCCATACCGGGAAGTCGCTGTTCATCACTGCATGCGCCTGTCACCTTCCCAGCCGGCAGCCTGCAGGAGTCCTGTGATGGGCTGAAAGGCCCTCGGGGAAGCTGTAATTAAATCCCAGAAGATTGCCAATTCTCCCGCTGGTGAGGAGAGGAAAGAGCAAGACACAGCAGGCGTGTCCAGACAGGGCTGAGCGGAGACAACCAGCCAGGGACAGAGGCAGCTCGAGCTGCAGTGGCCAAGAGCAGAAATCATGGGGAGCTGGGAGATGCTTAGTCATAGGGAATGAGGGGCCAGATGGAAGCAGGTGATTTCTGGCCAGGCCCAGGCTGAGAAGGGCTGGAAACTTTAACATTCCATCAGATGGAAAGAAACGAGCCCAGGTCCCTACCCAGTCTGAAATTCTATTGCCCATCCATCCACCTGATGAACAAACATTTGCTGTGACCAGAGCCACTTTTCAAAGCAAAAATCCAGTTGTATCACTCCCCTGCTCCCCACTCAGGCCCGATGGCTGGCCAATGCACACCTGTACGACCATTCTGATGGTTCAAATATCGAGATACTTTCATGCCAGTTCATACCAGTAAGTAGCTGCTATCTTGAGCACCTCCCCGCAGGTGTCCCCCTGTCATTCTCCCCTCCCCCCAACATACACTACTTCCCCCACCCCCGCCCCAGACCCCGGGGTTTCCCTTCCGAGACTTGGTCCGGGACGATGGCCAGCGTCTGTTCTGATGGTTGGTGCTTTGTGTTGTTACAGTTTTGAACAGATTTTGAGTGATCTCTTAACACTATTTAAGTCCACAGCTGCCATTTCCATTTTAAACATCGCCCCTACTAACTTTTCCAGTCTCATCTCTCACAACACAACTACCAAGAGCCCAGCTATGTGAATTCCCCCTACCGTTCCCCAAAATGAGACATGCAAGGCACATTCTCCCTACCTGGATTTTCCTTCTCCCTCATCTTCCCTCCAAAACTCCTACTCATCCTTCAAAAGCCTTTTAAATTGTGCCCCAGTTCACATAACTGGGTTTCCTGCTCAGTCAGGGAATGGGCTGGATAGCTTAGATACTGCCCTGTATATAACCAGATCTCTGTTTTTGTTGTCTTTCCAAGTTCCCACTTTAGTGACATATCTTAGGCTCTAGCCTCCTCCCAAGACAAGGACCCTACCTTGATGGTGCCTTTCTCACCCACCATTTTTGGCAGCAGCAAGAGACAGGGAGACTGAGGCATCAGGATGTCACAGTTTCTAATAACTCAAGCCAACCCTCAAAAAACCACCAGAGGAGGTATCCTTGCCCTCCTGAGTCCCAGTATGTCCTCCAATCAGCTGTGCTGATAAACAGAACATAATAAACAAATTCATCAATATTTTATTTATTTGCCCTTGCTGTGACCATGCCCACAGGCATCTCCTTATCCATTACTGTTCCTTCCCCCCTGAAAATGACTTATTTCTCTCTCCTCTGCACTCCCTAGTTCCTCCGTCTCTCTTGTGGCCTCCAGAATGTCAAAACCGCAGTTTCCTCCTCTTCATCATCCCTGCGTCTGCAGGTCGCATGCTGCCCAAGATATTTGTCTAATTCTATTGATCCAACATATTCTATTTCTCCCAACAAAACATAACTACAAAATATTTCCCAACATGGATGGCCATATCATTATACTTTTTCCTTCACATACCTATAACCAATTGCATTTTATATACTTCGCACTTAACCTAATAAGTTTCCCTGCTCGATGATAATAGATCACCGCCAGGTCGATATTACCAATAACCTCTGGGGGAAGATGGGACTCTCTGATGCAGATGCTGGCCTGAATTCCCAGCCCCTGCGCCCCACTGGCCACCACGCACATACACACTTCCCCCTGCTCACTCTGCACTCTTCTTGCTCTCCTGACGCATGCCTTCAGCACTGCCCTGTGGACAGCTCCCCGGCACCATCCAGTGATGGATGGCAATCAATCCATCCTATGCTCCAGCCTCCTCCCCAAACACAGACAGGTAGAGCATCCCATGTGGACGAAACTCCTCATCCCTCCTAGCCTCCACCACTGCTCTGACACATCATCCTTTAAACATACTATGGATATAAACAGATTTGACCAACTGAACCAGTATTTACGGGCTGTGTAAAGCCTGGTGCTGGGATACGAGCTGGACACGACCGTCGAGCTTTGCTCTGCTGCTCCCGGCCAGGGTCAGGCGTCCATGTGGCACTCAACATACCACAGCCATCTGGGGACCGTGACTGAGCCGCTGCCTCTGCCCCTGTGCTTCCAGAAGGCTCCAGCTCCCCAGGACGAGGACCATCCTCACTCCACATCCCTGACACCTCTGTCAGAGCCCTGCCCTCACGGCACCCAGAGTCTAAAAGCAAGGGGGAGACCTCAGGAGAAATCCATGGTTCATGGCCTGCTGCAGAAAGTGCCAGAAAGACCAACTACAAATCGTATCATGGGAGGGGAGCCATTTTTTCAGGTATGCTCAGAGAGAGTATTCTATAGTAATTAAGAGAACAAACCTGGAGCCTGTGCCTAGATCTTGGCTCCACCATGTACTTGCTCTGTGGCTTTGGGCAAGTTACCTAACCTCTCTGTCTTCCTCAAAGGAAAATGGGAATAACAATAGTACTTACCTCATAGGGTTTGTGAGGATTAATTCAGTTTAAAATTAAAGTGCTTAATATTTATAAATGTAATATTTATAAGTGCTTAAATCAATAAGAGTAGAATTATATATACACAAATATACATACATGTATATACAATGTATAGATGCACAAATATATTATATATGGTATTATATATGTAGTATCTACTATGTATACTTATTGATCCATATAGTAAATGTATATCATTATAGTACACTATATACTATACTTGATAGAGTATGTATATTTAATATAATGTAAATGCATGTATGTGTGTGTCTGTGTGTGTGTATATACACACACCTTACTAAAGGTTGTAAGGAGGGGAGAAATGAACAAATTTATCATACTAACACAGCTATCATTTTAAAAATTATTTTCTTCTGATCTTTTTCTCTTTGCATACATTTTTACGTCATGATGGACCTACGGTTTTGTGTCTTAAGTTGTTTTGCATAAATAATGTCATGAACATTGTTCCATGTGACTACAACAACCTTAGAGCTTCTTTTTTATGGCTGTACAATATCCCAACAAGTAGGCAGACCTGAATCAACTTAGCTATTCCCCTGTAACTGCTGGGGTGCTTTAGGCTGCAAGTAACAGGGAGCCCTGATTCAGTTCCCTTAGGCAATAGAGGATTTTCTTATCTCACATAAAAGAAACTTTACAAGGAAAGCATCTCTGGGGTTGATTAATTTAGCAGCTCAACAATCTCATCATGGATAAAGGACCTTTCTATATTTGTGCTCTGACATCTGAGGGTGATGGATGGTAGGTTGTCTTTAATTTTGACCCTTATGGCTGTAATGTGGCTGCAGCAATCCCGGCTGAAGTGGACCAAGAGGCTAACTCATGTCTCCTCTTAAGAGTGAGAAACCTTCCCACAGTCTCCCAGCAGGACTAGATCAACACACCTGCTTCTACACCCATCTGTCAAGGTGATGGGATAACCCTGTTGATTTAGAGCAATCAGGATTCAGTCCCAGGCTGGGAAGTTAAAAGCACATTCCCCAAGAGTGGACAAGGGAACAAAACCAACTCCCTCTCTGAAGGAGAGCAGGGTGGACAGACACTGGGGAGACAGCTAACAGTAACTGTTCCTAGTTCGGACATTTCACTTACATCCAACTTGGAGGAGCAATTAATTCTGAGTACAGGAATTAAAATTCTTAAAGGAGATGGCATTTGATCTGGATTCAAAGGATGTGTAAATGTCAACAGTAGGAGGGGCCAACGTTTCGGGCTGAGGTTCCAGCACAGGGGGAGGGTCAGAGAGGAGTAAATTGTGGGGCATTTTTCCAGAAAGCATGAGTGTCTCTGGAAGGTTGGGGTGCCGGGTGGTGGAAGGTGAGGCTAGATTGGGGTGGAACAGGAGGAAGTGTTTAAATGCTGGCGGTGATGGCCGGGCGCGGTGGCTCACGCCTGTAATCCTAGCACTCTGGGAGGCC
>VBSM01002153.1:18180643-18277209 GCA_008086735.1 Cheirogaleus medius
AAAAAAAAAAAAAAAAAATGCTGGTGGTGGGGGGACCCAGAATGTTGTGGCCATGGGAAGCCACTGAAGATTTCAGAGAAGAAAAGAGACAGAAAAGCTGAGTTCTGGGGAGAGAAAAACCTGACAGTGGATATAGGATGCACAGCAGGGGACAGGTGGACCAGTTAGGAACAAGCCATGACCATCCAAGGGTGGGACCACAGGCTCATCCCAACCACGCAGTGTTCAAGGCAAGGAGGTGAGCCACTCCCCCGAGGCAGGAAGGTGGGCTCCACAGAACCAGTGGGTGCCTTCCTGTTAGGACAGGAGCCGAGGGGCAGGGAGTGACAAGTTGAACAATGGCATCATTAACCAAGCCAGCAAAGGAGAGAAGACAAAGGATCTAGCAAGAATCAGGCCCTGCCTGGGCAGTGCATAGAGTCCTGGGTTTCCAGGCAAGGTGCCAACACCTCGCATGCTTGATGGCAGAGAGCAGCCCAGGAGGCTGGAGCAAAAATGCATTTATGCTAACATCAGAGAGGAAGGGGGAAAAAATAGCTAAATGAAAACAGTGTGCATGTTAAAGTTTGGGTGGTGTGCTCTGGGAAAGGTTTCATACATTAATTGAGGTGGGATTTCTGGGGTTTTTTGTTTGTTTTTTGAGACAGAATCTTGCTCTGTCACCCCAGGTAGAGTGCCATGGCATCAGCCTAGCTCACAGCAACCTCAAACTCCCAGGCTCAAGGGATCCTTCTGCCTCAGCCTCCCAAGTAGCTGGGACAACAGGCGCACACCGAGACACCCAGCTAATCTTTCTATTTTTAGTGGGGTCCTCACTCTTGCTCAGGCTGGTCTCGAACTCCTGACCTCAAGCAACCCTCCCACCTAAGCCTCCCAAAATGCTAGGATTATAGGAATGAGCCACCATGCCTGGCTGAGGTGGGACTTCTAACAGGATTTTTAAACAAGAGTCTTCATAAATTCAAGAAGCTCCTCAGGACATTGTGAAAATCAGCATCTGTAAAGACGCCCCCAGAGCAAGGCTCTCTTAAGTGTGTGACCTGGTCCTTCCAGTCCTGGGGCCTCCTGAGACAGCCCCCGAGCCCGGTTCTAAGAGAAAACAAAATTCTTGTGAGTGCAGAGAAAACAAAACAAAGCCCAGGCTCGGTCTGTCTGGCCCACCCAACCCCAGGGAGAGGCCACTAAGTGGATTCTGGACAGCCGCCCCCAGCTTCCTGCTGACACGTGGCTGGTGGAGACATCCAGCGTGGCACGGGGCTAGGTCAGAGGGTCGCCACACAGGCCTGGTCCTCATCTAGTCCGGAGCAGGGAGTTTAAGGCCAGCGGCTGTGATGCGTGTCAAAAGCCACATTCCCGCAGGAGCTGTGCTGACATCTGTCCCAGGAGACCAGACACCCATCAGGGCTCAGTTTCATATGAGCCAGAGAATGGCTAAGGGGCTCATGTAGAGTCCAGCTGGGGATTTCTGTCCCTCGTCCTCCTTGCCAACGAGGAAACTGAACACTCCTTCCTCATCACAGAATGGTAAGACACAGAGTTCTTTAAGGGCCGGGGACCCAGGAGAGGACTGGTTCTCTTGAGAACCACTGTGCTAGAGGACAAATAAATGGCTCCTTGGAGGTGACAGAGGGTGAAATCACAGTGTGTGGGGTGGACCCACCCAGCCCATTCTCCCTCTGGGAACAGCTGACTTAGGGAACCCCCTCCGCCACCTTAGTCCCCATGGTTTGAGACTTCTCATCTCTCTCCTAGCCCCAGGGATGGTCACACAACCAAGAATTGGCCAATCAGAGTTCAGATTCTCCCTAGTGACAGTGACTGATTCAGAAAGGGCTTATAATACAAGTCAGCCCAGGGAGACTCGGCCCGGGGCTTCTGTGGGTGCTGCTGAGGAAGAAAAGCTCTCTTCCCTCTGAGAATGCTACATATGGACCCTCCGTTAGTACTTTTGCCACCTCCCCGAGAGGGCCTGCCTGAGGATAAAGCCATCCAGGAACTGCAAAGTCAAGAGCTGAAAGGAGACAGATTCATACCCGTGATGTAGTTTGAGTCCTGGATCCAGCCATGCCTGAAGGTTGCTTGCAGTTACTTGAGCCCATATATTCCCTTTTTCCTTTCAGCCTGTCTGAGTTGTGTTTCTGTTATGTGCGGTTTTTAAAAGTCGTCACTGATGCAGTTGCTACTGGTACGTCTGCTGCATGGTGAGGCGGGGGAGGGGAGGCGGTGGCTCCGATTCCATTCTGCACGCCCCAGAGTGCCCGGCACGGAGCGAGAGAGTGAGGAAGGGGTGGGAAGAGTCCCGTGCTCTGCCCTGCTCCACCGCACCCTCTTCCTTACCATCATCTTCCTTTCCTTTCACGTCTCTTACAGCCCAGACCACACCCCAGAAAAGACCCCGTGCAAGTCCCGTGCATGCGGCACTTCCTGGGGGCCCCACTCTGCGTGTGTTAGAGTCAGAGACTTGGGTTTGGGCCCCAGGTCCGCTTCTTGGCCAGGGCTGGGACTCACGTACCTCTGAGTGAGGGTCTCCTCAACTTTTGTGCCCTAGGTCCCTAATTTTCATCCCAGCCTGCTCCTAGCAGCTGAGTGACTTAGGGCAGGTCACATAACCCCTCTGAGGCTCCACTTCCTCAATTTTAAACTATAATAACTGTACAGAGTAGGTGTCAAGTGCTGCTGTCATCGCTGTTCCTGTGATGTCTCCGTGGCCCACGTGGCTGCCCCCTCCCCTTCCCTGGGCCTTTACTCAGATGACACCTCCCTGGCGAGCCCTTCCCGGGCCCCCCATGCACCATTGCAAGCCTCCCTGCGTGTTTCCTTGTCCCATGTAACATGCTCCACGTGTCACACGTTCATTTTTCATCTGACTTCCCCCACTGGAGCCAGATCCAGGAAGGCAGGGCTGTTTCTCTTTTACTCACTGCTGCATCCCGGGGCCTAGTGCAGTGCCTGGCACATAGTAGGTGCTCAAGAAGTGTGCACAGACTGAATGAATGGACTCAATCCTCACGAGCAACCAGTCGGGGAAGTCCTATAGCATCCCCAGGGTGACATCACTCCCCCTGAGAATTCCGTGCGGAGGAGGTCCTGCGCCTACGGCAGGTCCCTGATGGATGTGGCTCCGAAATGCTCTTTCCCTGGTCTGCAGAGCCAGCCGAGGAAGGAGAACTCGGCGGTGGCTTTGCCAGATGTCTGTCCGGGTCATTCATAATCAAGCAGATCATTTGACATCTGCTCCTTCACTCGGGTCTTCATGGGGCTAATCAAGGGGACAACAAGTTTCCCATCTCAGAGCTGCTAATGGAGGTTAAATAATTAATGCCTGGGACAAAGAAGGATGCGCCTGGACCTCTTCCCGGCTGAGAGCTCCTGCCCGTGCCCACAGCTGTCCCCCTCCGACCTCGGCCCACTGCCACCAGATGGTGCCTCCGTGCCGCTGCCCCCCGCCCGGCCCCGCCGGCCCTTCTCTTCCTTGTGGAACGCACCATGCCAAGGACGGGAAGAGGCAATTTCCAGAAGCGGAAACCCAAACCCGAGGAGCCCACGAGGAGACACTCAGACGTGCCGCTAATCAGAGAAATGCAAATTGAGGCAATGAGACATCACTTTATGCTCTCCGCTGATTAGGTAGGCAAACATTAGAAAGCCGGGTGACGCCCCGCGCTGGGCTGCACGCGTGAACCTCAAGCAGGGCTGGCATCGATCTTGCAAATTAAGTATGATCTAGCCTACGACTCCGCAGCTCTGCTGCTGTGTGCACCCCCGGGGGGCTGTCACACAGGCTCAGGAGGACAGCCCCGAGGAGGTTCTCTGCAGCAGCATCGTGTGTGGCAACAGGGAGTTGGAAACAATCTCGGTGTGAGAACAGACAGGCGCACGCAGGAGATGCTCAGCACGGAGCCCCCGGCAGGTGTCGGGTTAGGTGTAGACACAGCCGCGAGGATGGATCTGAAATGTGGAGTGCTGAAAACTGAAGAAATAGGGTGAGACTTGTGTGTGACACCCACTGACACCCACTGGATTACTGTTCAGCAGTCACAGCCTCACTCAGAACATGCTTCTCCACCCGGGCCTGCCCACATGACATGCTTTGTCCGGTGGAACAAGTGCAGAGGTGACCAGATGCCATGCCCCAGTCAAGGCTTATGAGGCATCACAAACTGCTTCTCACCCTCTGGCATTTCCGCCACTGCCAGCATCTTCTCGGGGTACACGCGGGCCTCAGAAGCACAGAAGACATTTAGAACAAGATGTGAACCCAACCCTCAGCCTGGACGCAGTCAGCCCACCCAACCTGCAGACCCGCAAGAAAGAAAATTAATGCTTGGTTTTGGAAGCCACTTGCTGAGTTTTGGGGTGATTTGTTATGCAACTTTATTGCAGAAATGGCTAACTAATACACATGTTATTCATACGAATTTAAAATACATGCAAAAAGTGACACCTTTGTAAGAACATACAAACAAATCCTTCAGCTGGAACTGGACGGTTGCCAGTAGGGAAGGGAAGGCAACGAAGAAAGAGCAACTGATTAATCATTGCAGGGACCATTGGGGACCACGCGGTGACCCCAGCAGTACGCTAGCTCACTCTCTGCCTCACCAGAAACGAGTCCATGGGGCAGGGCCCTGGAAATCGTGCTGGGGAGACACAGAGTCGGTGCTTAATAAATGCTTCTTGAGCCAATGACTAAGATTAAAAATCTGAAGCCTTCTTTGACTCTTAGAATCCCAGAACCTCCCTCTGGAAGAAAGTTTGACGTGACCTTGTCAAAATGCAAAAGTCCAATGTCCAGAGGTGTCTTTCTTTGTCACCTTTATCTCATAGTGTGAGAGAGGTTGGGAAACAGGACGCTAAGGGCTGGGCCCTGCATCCCACCCGGGACCTGCCGGGGGCCGAAGCCCCTGTGTTGAACCCAGCCTCCCTCCACTGGGAGGATGAAGGGCTCGGAGTTGCACTCGATTAAATCTCCCGCACCATGACAGCCAGTTTAGCTGGTTAACTCAGTCCTAAAGGGACGCTGATGAGAGCTCCATGGTAATAATGGGACAGCAGCCGCCTGAGGTGCAGGGCACCAAGGAGGCAGGACAACCTGCCCTGGGGGCAGGTCACTGGGTCAATTTGTGAGGGCCACTGCCCCTAACGCTGTCCTCCAGCTCATTTAATTTGAAATAAATCTCCAGGGCAGGAGAGTCATTGAGGTGCAGAAAAGGGAGGGAAGGCTTAAAAAGTAAGCTATAAATTTCATTTCCAAGGAAAGGAGGATACCGAATGGGAAGTTGAAGAAACCCAGAGCAGAATGGCACCACTAGAGTTCTGGTTCTCGCATGCACCAGCCCTGGGTTTGAGTCTTGAGTCCATCACTTCATAGCTGTGCAGGTGTGAGTAACGTGCTTTGCTTCTCTGAGCCTCAGTTTTCCCATCTGCAAAATGGGGACAAAAGTAGTACCTATTTCATGAGGCTGTTGGGAGAATTTATGAGACCATGAGATGGTCTATGCATGGTGCCAGGCTCAGAGAAGGCTCCATGATGTAGCTCAGATATTTGCCGAGCACTTACTGGGGGCTGGGATTCAGCACTGAATGATAAAGGCAAGGCAGTGCTCTCGTGGATTTCAAGGTCTTGTAAAGAGAACAAGACAGAAAATCAGCATAAAAATGCATGAAACAAGGTCATTTCAGGGATCTGCAGGAGGGAGAGAGCAGAGTGGTTTGAAAGGGGGAGTCTATTTTAGACACGATGGTCCCAGGTTTCTCCGAGGAGATGACATTGAGGTGAGACCTGGAGCTGAGAAGGAACCCATGATGGGGAGCACTGACATGGCAGGGGCAAGAGGACCCCACTCCCGGGTGCAAACAGCACCCACCTGCGCTGGGACGGCTGCTGAGAAGCCCGGCCCACAGCCCCCAGGCTTCCGAGAGCGCCTCCGACCAGCTGGCCTTCCTGAACTTGTCACATGCCAGTGGGGGAGGGGAGGGCTCCGGAGTCTACAACGGGGCTCTGCTGGGGTTTTATTTCTGACGCCAAGTGGTGTCTACAGCACAGGGCCTGACTTGAGGCTCTTTCCGCCCTGTGTTTGTGGGATATTTAGTCAAAATCTTAAATGAGCATTTCGCACCAGGCTCTCAGCCACACACCAGAGACAGATAGGAAGAACGCCCACCTCTCGGGCCATCCACGGGCTCTGCCAAAGTTCTGGTGGCCGCTGCGTCACACCAGTGCCACCCCTCTGCCTACGGGCAGCTGTGAATCAGTTTTCAGAGGTCAAATCAGATCATGTCACCTCTGATCTCATTGTTAGTCCTCCCGGTGGCTTCTAAAATATAGACCAAGTTCCTTGGTGTGACAGCTGAAGCTCGCTGCGCCCGGCCCTGCTGAGCCCTCCCACCCAGCTCCTCGCCGCCCCCTGCTCCTTGGTGTCTAGCGAGAGCCAGTAGCTGCTGGGGACAGGACGGGCCACGAGCTTCCACCCTCCTGGGGTTTGCACATGCTGTTCCTCCCACCTGGAGTGCCTTTCCCACCTGAGCCACTCAGCCTGTGAGATGCATAACAGATGACGCCTCCCATCAACCCCCGCCCCAGGCAAGGTCAGGTCCGGCTCTGGGACCCACACGGCAACTGCGCCAGAACCTAAGACCCCTATATCCCAGGACTCGGGATTCGACCACACCCCACGAGACACTGCCAGCCTGGACCCTAAGCGTGTCACGTGCCCAGGCCGATCACACCCAGGCAAGGGAGGGAAGAGGAGGTGCTCATACTCACAGAGCCCTGACTTCAGGATAGCCCTGCCTGCTTCACAAATAAGGCGACTGAGGCTCAGAGGGCCGAGGTTGCCCAGCTTACAAGTCAGAGCTGGAATATGAACCCAGATCTTGGGTTCCTCTGGCTCAAAATTATCCTCTTTCTGCTAAACCAAACAATGGTGCATGTTCCATCCCACACCTGGAGTAGCCAGGCCGATCATCACCTCCCCAGTGACATCCCCTTCTTAAGGAAACTGACCACAGCCCTGGGCAGCGTTCCTGCACCGCATGCTCCCGCCCTGCCTCAGCTCATTGGACCTGAGCTGGTCCCAGCTCCAACTGGACCAATCAGATCTCTCTCCTTGGATTTTTTTTTTTTAATAAGACCTAGAGCCTTTATTACCTGCGGGGTGACAGGGAGAGGTGCTGAGCTGGCAGGTGGAGTAGACCACCATGGGCCATGGTCACCATGTGCAGAGGAGTCAGACAGAGGGAGTCCCCGTCTCATGCTCTAAGGCTGGGCCTCCAATACCTCTTGTCTGGGCCTGGTGACAGTGCCCTGCATCTGCTCACAAACTCCTTTGTAGCTGGGCTAGTTGAGTGGGCTTCTGGCCCTAGCAGCCCATCTTTCTTCTTCTCTAAAGACCCCCACCAGCCTCAACCCGACAATGGTACCAAGGATTTAGGAAGCGCCCCTCCAATCTGTCCTACCCCGAGAATGACCTAGAGGCGAAAGATGGCTTGTCTGCAGAGACCCTGTCAGCAAGGGAAGTGGTCCCATGAGAGGGCAGGGGGTCAGAGAGGATGACCATTGACTTCCTAAGGGTCCAAAATTCTAGGCTCCCAAAGGTTCCCATAGAAACAAGCCTTGGGAGGGACAGATGCAGATGTCCGAATGGGGGAGGCAGGTTCCAAAAGGCTACGCAGGCAGCACGTCGGGGTGAACACTAGAGAATGGCAAAGGCCACCAGGGTCCTGTCGGGACGGGCAGGCACCCACACGGGGGGCTGAGCCGTGGAAACTGCTAGCAAGAGCAAGAAAAGGCCCTCCAGGTACGTTCAGGACAGGAATCACAAGGCAGGGCTGAACGGGCTGCTGAGAGCCAAAGGCGGGATATCAAAAGTGAGCAGAACGCCTCCAGTTCTGCTTTCTTTCCGACTTCTCTGGCAAGAAAGAAGGTGATTTAAACTGAAAGGGCAGAGGGAGTACTGGCAAGGCGGAACCGAAGTCCAAATGCAGGCCAAGGTTCTGCGCTTTCTGAACTTGTTCCAGCCTCCCAGCGCAAACAAACACAGACCGGGTCACAGGGCCTCTGCGTGCACTGATGCACTTTTGTCAATGTGCACCGGGGACTCCCGGGGAACTCGGGAAGAACCCAGCACCTGGAAGCACGTAATGACATTCCAATTTCAGAGAGAGAAAGAAAGGAGAATCTGCAAATAAAGGGTGGTAGACCCTGCAGCCGAAATTCTTGAGTTATGATGAGATGAATGTTAGACTCAAGCTGAGATCTCCCCACGCCTTTCCTTGAACCTGACTCTATCCCCCCACCCCACCCCCCTGCCGCATGGGAGGACGACACAGTGGCCAGCAGAGAGCGCGCAGGCCACAAAACAGAACTTTTGAGTTGCAAAAGCCTGCATGGGTGGGGAACCCACGGTCTTCTGAGTTCAAGATTGTCCTTTTTTAAGCACCAAAGGAGGCAATAGCAGCTTCATCGTTCTCTGCTGCACCCCTTTTAATAAAAGGATTTGTTCTATAAAATTTGGATTCAGTCAAAAGGCAGCACTCAAGAATCCAGAAGGCCACATGTGGCCCCAAGGCTGCAGGTTGCCCACCCCTGCTCAGAACATCCCCTGGCCTGGAGGACGGAGGAAGTAGAGTCGGAGGGTATGACAGAGACTTCCAGGAATCACCAAAATCCACTTCCTTTTCCTCATGGGCACAGGGTGGAACTACACTTCCCAATCTCCCTCACAACTGGGGGCAGCTGTGTGACTGAGCTCCGGCTATTGGAATGTGGGTGGAAACGGGTGAGCCACGTCCACGCCTGGCCCGCAGGGAACTTCCACACCACCCCCTACTCACTCTCTCCCCAGCCCCCGGCTGAATGGAGAAGCCGCCAAAGCCCAGCAGGGGCAAAGCCACCAAAGGGAGGGAGCCTGGATCTCCGAACCAATACATGACACCTACCCCTGACTTGGTATGAGCACAAAGTCAACTTTCATCATGAAGAGCCCCCTGAGACTGGGGGCTTGTTTGTTATAGCAGCTGGTGTCACTAATACAGGAGAAGCAAAGGAAGCAGAGATGCTGGAGTGGATCATGGAAGTGGCCCTGCACCCTACCCAACACACACACACCAGCCTTCCTATAAAGGGAAAATCTTAAAGCAGAGAGGACCACCCCATCTCCCAAGGAGAGAAGGAGAATAACGAGATTCAAGAGTTATCCTGCACCCGGCACAGTGCAGGAGCTCATGAATGTTTGCAGTGAGTTTCCAGACATACAGCACGGGCACAGCCTGGGGTGTTTTTCTCATGAGGCCAAAAGTGATGTGGATGCAGCTGGAGAATCGGCAGAACTAATGAGGCTTTGAGGTCTGATTAAGAAGGACCCAGTAGGACCTATACAGATCAATCCATATACTCCCAGTGCCTGACACTTGGCAGGAGCCCAATGAGTGTTTATTTAGTGGAAGGATAAATGGGTAGATGAGTAGATGGATGGATAGATGGGTGGGTAGATGGATGGATAGGTGATTGGGTGGGTGAATGGACAGGTAGATGGGTGGATGCGTGAATGAATGGATAGATGGATAGACAGGTAGATGGATGGATGGATAGAGGGGTGGGTGGATGGATGGATGGGTGGATGGATGAATGGAAGGATAGATGGAAGAATGGATAGAGGGGTGGGTAGATGGATGGATGGGTGGGTGGATGGATAGGTGGATGGGTAGATGGGTGGATGGATGGATAGATGGGTGGGTAGATGGATGGATATAGGGGTGGGTGGGTGGATGGATGAATGAATGGATAGATGGGTGGGTGGGTGGATGGATGAATGAATGGATAGATGGATGGGTGGATAGGTGGGTGGTGAGTGAGTGGGTGAGTTAGATGAATGAGTAAGTTCTGGGTGTGCTCATGTCCTTGTTTGTCTGTGTGCCAGGCACTGTTCTAAGGATAGAAATACAGTAATGAACAAAGCAGACATAAATCCCTTCCCTTGGTGGCAATTATAGTCTTTTATTTGTATTGCCACAGTTAAGCCTCATTGCAACTCTGCCAGACAGATGTTATTATCAAATACTATCCCCATATTACTGATAAGTAAACTGAGGTCTAACAAGATTTAAATAACTTTTTCCAAATCACATAGCTGGAAAGTGCAGGTGGTAGGATTTGAACCCAGGCAGTCTGGTTCCAGAACCCTATGCACTTAACCATTAGTACATTTTTTTAATAGGGATGAGGTCTCACCGTGTCGCCCAGGCTGGAGTGCAGTAGCTATTCACAGGCGAGATCATAGCTCACTGCACCTTCACCTCCTGGACTCAAGGGATCCTCCCACCTCAGCCGCCTGAGTAGCTGGAACTACAGGCACATGCCACCATGCTCAGCTCCATTAGTATATTTTTTAATTGGATGGGTTTACACCAAAAAAAAAAAAAAAAAAATCCACATTTCCAGTTCACTTGGCCGCATCGGGCATACCTGGGCCCCCGTGTCCGCATGGCAACAACTGGCTAGAGCTAAGTAGCAACTGCGCCCCTCCCCCACGAGGCAGGCACAATCCAGGTTGAGCTCCAGTGTTTATTGAGCACCTACTATGCGTCTGGCTCTGATTAGATCCTGGACCCACCCAACCACTTCCCTCATCCAGGATTTCTGTCTGTCCTGTCCGTGTTCAATTTGTATCCCCTGGAAGAAGCTCTCGGACATTTACTGTGTGCCATGTTAATCAGGGGCAGAAACCCACCAGTCCAAGGACTGGGGGAATCGGTGGCAACTGTGGAACGTGTTCAAAGCAAAGCCAATCCCACACAGGGTCCGGGCAGGGCCTACAGCCGGGGACTCCCACGGAGAAGCAGGAAGAAACAGTGACAGGGTGGGGGCAGAGCCAGCCACGTTGCCCCTCGGTACTTCCCCCCAGGCACCCACATGAAGATGTAAATAAAAACACTCGTAAAAATACTGCCATTCGTGAACTCAGGGCAGGGGAAGATTTCTTAAACAGGACCAAAAAAGCATAAGTATTAAAGAAAAAAGTGGATAAATTTAGCAGCTCTAAAATTAAGAACCTCTTTGAATGCTTACCTTACACCATCTATAAAAATTAATTCAATATGAATGAGAGCCCTAAGTGTAAGAGCTAAAACTATAAAACTCTTAGAAGAAAATATAGCGGAAAAGCTTCATATCATTGGATTTGATTTCATACACTATGATTTCTTGAGTATGAAATCAAAAGCACAGAAAAAAACAAGAGAAAAAATAGATAAGTGGAATTACACCAATATCAAAACTTGCACATCAAAGAATACTATCAAGAGAGTGAAAAGGCAGCCCGTGGAATGAGAGAAAATATTTGCAAGTCAGGTACTTGATAAAGAGTTAATATCCAGACTATGTAAAGAACTCTTCCTAACAACAACAACAACAACAGAAAAAAACCAAACACTCTGATTCAAAAATGGGCAAAGAACTTGAACAGACATTTCTCCAAAGAAGATATACAATGGCCAATGAATACATGAAAAGATGTTCAACATCACCAATCATTGGGAAAATACAAATCAAAACCATAGCGAGTTACTACCTCACACCCTTTAGGATAGCTACTATCAAAAAAGAAAAAAAAAAAAAAAGAAAATACCAAGTGTTGGCTAGGATGTGAAGACACTGGGACCTTTGTGCATGGCTGGTGGGGACACGCAGTGGTGCCGCTGCTTTGGAAAACAGCGTGGCCGTACTTCAAACACTTACGTGTAAAATGACTGTGTGATCCAGCAATTCCACCTCGGGGTACACACCCAAAGGAATTGAAAGCAGGGACTTAAAGAGATATTTATACACTCATAATCACAGCAGCATTATTCACAACAGCCCAGAGATGGAAATAACCCAAATGTCCCTTGCCAGATAAATGGATAAACAAAATGTGGAACATACACACAATGGAATATTATTCAGCCTTTCTAAGGAATGAAATTCTGGCACGTGGATACACCTTGAAGACATTATAAACCAGACACAAAAGGTCAGACATTGGTGATTTTACTTCTATGAGGTTCCTAAAGTAGTCAAGTTCATAGAAATAGAAAGGAGAAGGGTGGCTGCACGGGCTGGGGGAGGGGCAAACGGGGAGTCCGTGTTTAAGGAGTACAGAGTTTCGGTTTGGGAAGATGAAAAAGTTCTGAAGATCAATGGCAGTGACAGGTGCATAGCATGTGAATATATTTAATGCCACTGAACTGTACACTTAAAAACAGTTAAAATGGAAAATTTTACATTATATGTATCTTACCATAATAAAAACAATTAAGAAGTTCTGCTCATCAAAAGACATCTGAGAAAAGGCAAGCCACAGAGTGGGGAAAGGTATTTGCAATACATATAAGTAACAAAAGATTATAGCATGTGAAAAAAAAAACTCTTGTAAATCAATAAGGAAAAGATGGACACAGGCCAAAAAAAAGCAAACAGGTGCTTCATACAAGAGAAAATCCAAATAGCCATAAACATGAAAAGATGCTCAACCTCGTTAGTAATCGGAGACATGCAAATTGGAAGCACAGTGAAATGCCGTTTCTCACCCACCAGATTGGCAAAGTTTATAAATCTAATAATGCCAAGTATTGGCAAGGATAGGGAGATGGGCTTTTTCACCCCACACTGGGGGGTGGGGGGGTGCAAATTAGTACACACGCTTTGGAAAGCGGGGTGGCTTTACTTAGTAAAGTTGAAGAGACACAGAGTCAACCCAGCAATTCCGCTTCTGGGTAAATACAGAGCAGTGGTTCTCAAGCTGGAGTGTGCATCGGAATCGCCCAGAAGGCTTATTAAACACGGACTGCAGGCCCCAGACGCAGAGCTTCTAGTCCGGGAGGTCTGTCATGGGGCCTGAGAATTTGCACTTCGAACGAGCTCCCAGGTATCGCTGATGCTGCCGGTCTGAGAATCACGCTTGAAGAACCAGCAGTAGTATTCATAATAAAAACTAAAAACGACCCAAACATCCATTACGAGCAGAATGGACAAATAGAAGGTGGTGTCGGTCATACAACGGGATATTACACAGCAAGGAAACGAAACAAACTGCAGTTACATGATCAACATAACAGCAGGCAAAAGAAGCCAGACGCAAAAAACCACACTGATCACATTTATGTAAAAAGTTCAAAAACAAGCAAATCTAGAGCGTTTAGGTTTGGATACTCGGTAAAACCATAAAGCAAGGTCAGCAGACTTTTTCTGTAAAGGGCCAGAGAATAAATATTTTATGTTGTGCAGACCAGACGGTCTCCGTCACGATTGCTCAGCTCTGCTGTCATAGCACAAATGCAGCCACAGACGAAACAAAAAGGAATGGGCGTGGCCATGTTCTAATAAAACTTTATTTACAAAAATGAGGCAATGGGCCATAACTTGTCCACCCTTGCCATAAAACTGAGCAAGGCAGTGATGAACCTTCTCCTGGGGAAAGGATTTGGTAGTGGCCAGGAGGGGGGCTCCTAGCAGGCTGACAATGACCTATTTTGTGACCTCAGTGGTAATAAAGTTTTTGCTTTACCATAATTTGTTATTTATTTATTTATTTATGAGACAGAGTCTCACTCTGTTGCCCAGGCTAGAGTGCCATGGCATCAGCCTAGCTCACAGCAACCTCAAACTCCTGGGCTCAGGCAATCCTCCTGCCTCAGCCTCCCAAGTAGCTGGGACTACAGGCATGTACCACCATGCCAGGCTAATTTTTTCTATATATTTTAAGTTGTTCAGATAATTTCTTTCTATTTTATTTTAGTAGAGACAGGGTCTCGCTCTTGCTCAGGCTGGTCTCAAACTCCTGAGCTCCAATGATCCGCCTCTGCCTCCCAGAGTGCTAGGATTACAGGTGTGAGCCACCGCGCCTGGCCAAGCTATATATTTATATGTTGTGTACTATTCTGAGTTTTTACCGTATTTCCCAATTTTTAAAAATTTTTAAAAATAAATAATGAGCATACCAACAAAACGTGGTTGACCCATGCAATACAATGTTTTATTTGGTGATCAAAAGAAATGAAGCACTGACGCATGCTACAACATGGACGAACCTTGCAAACATTATGCCCAGTGAAAGAAGCCAGTCACAAAAGGCCACGCGTTACATGATTCCATTCACATGTGCCCAGGATTGGCAGATCTACAGCAGCTGAAAGCAGGTGAGTGGCTGCCTCTGTCTAGCGGAGATGGCGGGATTGAAGAGTGCTGGCGAAAGGAAACGGGTTCTTTTTTGGGATGATGAGAATGTCCTGAAATTGATGGTGGTGATGGTGCACAGCTCTGAATATACAAAACCACTGAATGGGACACTTTAAGTGGGCAAATTGTATGGGAAGTGAATTACATCTCAATGAGGCTGTTACTAAAAAATTTTTCTCTGATTTAAAACTAATGAATAAAATCAACAGCCTCTGCCCTTGTCACCGGGCCTGGGAAGGGCGTGTGTGATGAGATCAGCCGGACAGAAACTGGCTTTGGAGAAACCACTTGTCCTTTCTCCGGCTCCGGAAGCCCCCAGCCCTCCACATCGAGTCCTTTGGCAAAACACGTGCTGAAATCAGAAGCCCAAGAGGCCAGCGACGAAGCCGACCAGCCGGCAGGGCCAGAGCACTCCCGCCAAGAGATGCAGGACTTTTTCAATTCCAAATGAAATTTCAACAAAAGCCTGGGCAAAGCCAAGCCCTGTGGGAGTCCAGGCGGCTCTGGAGCCCGAGCCAGGCTTGCGAAGCCGATTCCTGGGCACCCGGGGACGGGGTTCCACCGCTCTAGGAGCATTCCCTGTGGAAGGGCCTCCCCCCCGAGTTTCTGCTTCCTAGCGGCTTCGAGCTGTGGGCAGGGGTCTCAGGGCCTCCTCTGCAGGCTGAAGGTGGCATGTTTGGAGGTTCTGCGTGACATTCCAGACACTGCAGCGCCTCCAGGGAGCCCGGCAGATGGCTGCAAATGACGAGGCTGCAGGAGCCAGCAGATGGGATGCGTGAGGAGCAGAGGGTGACTCGGGTCCCCTCAGCTGCCGCCTCCCTCCTGCTCCACGGGGGCCCTGACAACTGCGAGCCAGGCGGCCTCCCAGCCAGGTCAGAACACACAGCAAAGCAGACGAAAGCACCTCCCAGGCCTTAGAAGCAGAGGAGGGACCAGGAGGCACGAGCCAGGGTGGAAAGACCCATGAGGGGTGGCAGAAATAGCTCAGGACCAATGGGACACATCACTTGGCTGTGTGACCTCAAGCAAGTAGCTCAACGTCTCTGAGCCAGCTGCCTAGCAACTCCTGCGGAAACCAGAGATAATAGCACCTACCCCAAAGAGCTGTCAACAGAATTAGACGAAGCAAGGGGCGTGAAAGTACCTGGCAGTGAGTGGAATTCTGCACATTATTCAATAAAGGTTAGTTGAATGTTAGTTGAGTAGAAATAAACGCAAATTGAGTTGCTTTCCAAGTTAGCTTTCCAGCTGGCTGGGCTGAACTGAAGAGAGGGAGGAAACACAACAGAGTATTTAAGCTGGCATTTATTGAGCCAAAATCTTGTGCTAACTCCATTTGCGGATTATCGCATTTGCTTCTCGGAAAAATCCCACGACGTAGATGCTGTGATCCCCATTTCACAGATGAAGAAATCGAGGCATAAAGACGACGAGGTCCCACAGCTGGAAAGACGGCTAGAATTTAAGCCCAGAGCGCATGTTCAGAAGGTCCACATTTAAATATAAGCTCTGCTGTCACCTTAACCTGGAGCAAGTTTCTTAACTTCTCCAAGCCACAGCTTTGCGACGTGAGACAAGAGAAGAGGAGCCCCCGCTCTGTGGGCTGTCGGGAGGGTTAAATGGGAGAACATGCCTGAAAGGGCCTGGTATGCAGTAGGCGCTTAGCAAGTGTTCACTGTATATGTCAGGGCCAGGCTAAGGGAGGCTGCCCCCGTGTGGGGACCCCATTTCTAAGGGACTGGCGTTCAGGAGGGAGAGTTACTATCCTCAGTCCATGGCACTCACAAAGAGCGTTATCTTGGGGCTCAGTTTCTTCATCTATAAAATGGACCCAGTGAGACCAGCTCTCTGACCCTTCACACCCTGACAACCTGTATGTGAAGCTCAGACTCCTTCCCTGGAACCAGAAGCGTGACAAGAAGAAAGCATGAGGTGCATGCGGCCTGAGGGCCTTGAAGAACCACGAGTGTCATCCTCACGGTATGACAGGCCTTTCCCCTCCCCAGCCCACCTGGCTGACACTGACCTCATCCTTCCCCTTCACCGGATTTTACTCCTTCCGCAGTCGAGGCGTGGCTGGAGTCTTTTCCACGTTCATAGCTCACACGGGGCAGTAAGTGGAACGGGGAAGCCCAGGGCCCTGCAGGCCCCAACTCAGGTTCAAACCCACCTCTGCCACTTACAACCCACATGACCTTGGGCAAGATGACATAACCCGTCTGGGCCTCAGTTTCCCCATCTTAACGTGGCATAACAACAGCACAAACCTCTTCAAGTTGTTGGGGAATCAAGTAAGCCTGGCATGTTGCTAAAACAGAAATAAGCTTTGGGTATTATTATTTTTATTATTATGAGGCTAAAACAGACTTTTTACGTAGCCTCTTTTTGAAAAATTATTAAGAATTTCAAGACAGTGACAGTAGAGCAAGGAACCAAGTGTGGGGCCCTTATGTGACCGTACAGGTCACCTGCCTGCAAAGCCGGCCCTGGTTCTCTACCTTAACAAGGAAAAGGGTTATATGGATGCACGCATTTCTTTAAACTCATTGAACAGTACATTTAAAAACCTGTGCATTTCACTGCTTGTAAATGATACCAATGAAATTATGTTGCTTATAAAAAGGGAAACATGACAAAATAGGGTTACAAATTTGCAGCACATCACAGGCAGTGTGGTTTAGCAATGAGATGCAAGTCTAGACATGTACGATGAATGCTGTCCTCTGTGTATCCCTGAACACCTCGTACGGTTGTGCAGGATGTTCACTGAACAACTCTGTGCCACTCACAGAGACCAGTACAAACCATAAGCCTCAGAGCTGCATAGTCATTTCTCACACCAAAGTATGATAAGACCACAGAGCTACTTAGAAATTTAAATTACCGCTGTTTACCCTTAACGGAGTCTTCTCACCATGGAGAAACTGTTTCCAATTATGAAACATGAAAGCTGGTCACTGTTTGGGGTTAATGTGACACTCTGCGAGAGAGTGAGCGGGCGAGACTGCCCAGATACCTAATTACCTGGAAAGATAATCTTGAATAATTGGAATTAGAGCGACTAAAGCAATTATTAGATGTTGTGATCTCCGGGAGCAATCCTCCACCAGGCTTAGGGATTTAATCACCCTCAGTAAGAGCACATAATTAGAGGAATCCAGAATTTCAGAAAAGAACGTGGCAGAACCAGCACTTCAGAATTAAGGAGGTGGGAGGGCCAGGTGCGATATTCCGGCAAACTAGGCTGGAGGGATAGCTGGGAAGGAAGGGTGGGCGGCAGGGCGGGTGGGTGCTGCTTAAAAGATCTCAGGAGCCAGGCGGGTGAGCCAGACTTGGACCTAAACCTGCTGTGTGACCTTGAGCAAGGCACTTAACCTCTCTGGGCTCTCCTTCAGTCATTCAGCAATATCCACTGAGCACCTGCCACGTGCCCAGCACTGAGACGCTTGGTCTCGTCCCTTTGCACAAGCTGTTCATTCTACCGGGAGTGACTTCCCTGCTGCCCCCTATGTACAAGAAGGATTCCACTCCTCCTTCCAGAACCTTGCCCCATGGTGCTCCTCCATGCAGCCTACTCCTTCCGCAGCCTTCCGTCCCCCTCACGGACTGTGACTCTCTGTCTCATTGCATGTGTCCCCACTGGGAGGTGAACATCTCAAGAGCAGGGCCCGGGGGCTTCTCCTCACTGCTCCCGCCCCTGACACACAGCCTGGCACCGAAGGACACTGCGCACGGGCAAGGCGGACGATGGTCCCCGCAGCCCATTCCTGAAAGCCCGGCTGCCGTCTGTCTTGCCTCTGAGAATTATTCATCATTGGCACCAGGTTAGCTGGCCTCTGTTGTGAGTTTGTTCAGAATGTCCAGGAAATGACAAGAAGATTCCAGAGCTCCACGATGGGCCAGGGCCATGCAGACGGCTGGCAATTCCCACTGTGGGCCAGACGGCAGTGAGTATTTCTAATAAGTATTCCCACGTTACCTGGGAATGGCAGGTGAGAGGGAGTCATGGACGTGTGGACCACTTGGGACAGTCTCCTGCCCGTCTGTGTCCCGACATGTCTGTCTCCCTGGGCTGGATGCAATCAGAGCTCCCCCTTTCCTGGGCCCTGGACCACAGGTGTGCACCTGGTCACCTGGGAGCACAGAGTGGGAGTAACTGACACAGTCTGGGGGCAGGGGAGGGCTTCGTGGAGGCAGGGCCTTGGGGTTGGCTCGTGAAGGTCGACGGAGTGTTGCCCAGACAGCCAGGGCTGAAAAGACTGTCCAGGATTAAGGCAGCTACAGGACACAAGGGCCACACGGCGCGTTCCTGCTGCAGCCAGGAGGCTGACCTGGTTTTGGCTCCAATGTCAGAGTTTGGGCAGCTGCGGAGGTTGATTCCTCTCTCCCTTCTCTGCTCAGCATGCTCTGATCTATGCACATTTCAGTTCTATGACATAAATCAATAAAATACACTAAACAAATTAAGTGAGCAGCAGAATTGTAAATCGATTTCAGGCAGGGAACAGAGAGGTTGAGGAGACCAACAAGAGACTATTATAGGAATTGAAGTAAGAAATGACTCACGCAAGACTTAGGATTGCGGCTGCGGAGCCTACCGCGTTGTTACACATCGCTGAAATATTAAACAAATGAAACCTACAAGCTTTGGAGATCGCTTCACAGGAATTGCTGGCTGGTGGCTGCCAGAAATCCTGGCTCATTGGGGAACAGGAGCAGGTAGCAGGGACCACTTAAAACACAGCTCAACCCAGGTGGGTCAGAGGAGATCATAGCCTCAGGAGGTGGATGCATGTTTCTAAACCCGAACGGGTCACGCAGTATCTATAACATGGTCCCTGTTCGCTCCTTCCTCCCTTACTCCCTTCACTCAACAAACGTTTCCTAAGTTCTGGCTCTGTCCCAACCTCATCTGGGGCATGGGAGCCACAGAAGACAAGATGCAGTGGCTGGTCCTCAGGGGCTGGTAGAGGAGGTCACCTCCATACAGCGTGATGGGTGCTAACAAGACCAGTCACTGCAGGCAGGTGCCTCTGGGGGGTTCAGGGATGGCTTTTCAGAAGAGGTCATGTCTAAGCTGGGTTTTGAAGGATGAATAGAAGTTTGCAAAGCAGTCAAGAGGTGGTAAAGGCAGGTCAGGTGGAGGGAACAGCATGTGCAAAGGCACAGAGGCACAAGAGATAGGATGGAGAGTGTGGGGACAATGTACGTGAGCAGACAGGCAGGACTAGAGCATGAGATTTAGGTCACAGATTGGAGGAGGAGTGGAAAAGGCAGAAAGGACTAGATCATGATGGACCATGAATCCCAGGTTAAAATGCCCTGTGTAGCAAGTTTGAGAGCCATGAAAGATTTTAAGCAGGGGCCTGTTATAATTAGATGTTCACTTTAGAAAGATAATTCAGAATTCGGTGTGGGAAATATTTTTCTTTCCTTTTTAATGAAGTATAACACATACAGAAAAGTGCATATATCATACGTATACAGCTTGACGAACTTCCATCAGCTGAACACGTGTGTGAAACTTGCACTCAGATCAAGAAACAGGACACTGCCAGCTGCCGGAGCCTCCGCCAGCTCCCTCCAGCTCCACCTTCTCTGCAAGGGCAACCGCTGTCCTGACTTCCAACAATATTGATCCGTTTCCCATGTTTTCCAGTTTTGTATGAATCGGATCATAAAGAATGTATTCTTTTGAACCCGGCTTCTTCGGCTCAACTTCGATGTTGTTGTGAGCAATGTACGTTGTTCATTCTCGTTGCTGTATTTATTCCACTGTGTTGATGGGTGTTGAGGAATGGGTTTTAAGCAGCCCAGACTGGAGTCTCGGAGGCCAGCTAAGAGGTCACTGCCGTATTCCAGGAAAGAAGTGATGAGAAGCAGAATACGGCAGTGGAGATAGAGGGGAGGATGGATGCAAAAGGTATTTAGGGGGCAAAAGAAATTCGGCCGGGCGCGGTGGCTCACGTCTGTAATCCTAGCACTCTGGGAGGCCGAGGCGGGAGGATCGCTTAAGGTCAGGAGTTCAAAACCACCCTGAGCAAGAGCGAGACCCAGTCTCTACTAAAAATAGAAAGAAATTAATTGGTCAACTAAAAATATATAGAAAAAATTAGCCGGGCATGGTGGCGCATGCCTGTAGTTCCAGCTACTCAGGAGGCTGAGGCAGGAGGATCGCTTGAGCCCAGGAGTTTGAGGTTGCTGTGAGCTAGGCTGATGCCACGGCACTCTAGCCCGGGCAACAGAGTGAGACTCTTTCTCCAAAAAAAAAGAAATTGAACTTGGCAAGTCATTGAATTTGGAGGTGGAAGAGTTAAAGACGATGTTCTGGTTCCTGGCTTGGGCAATGGAAGGCAAAGGGAAAGGTCTAGTGATTTCCACTGTGGACACGTTGAGTTTGCAGGCCCTGGGGCTTCAGGAGAAGGTGTCCAGCCGGCGGCTGGAGGGAGGGTCTTACAGTCAGGGGAGAGATCTGGGTCCAGCGAGTCAAAAGCAGGATTGAACGTGGCAGCTGAACCAAAGCTTAATCTCTGCTCTCTTTCCATGCCACCAAGCATTATAGCAAAGGAATAAGAAAGTCGTAAATCCACAGGACAAAGAGGGTGGGAGAGGAGATAAGAACAGAAAAAAAGACGGCAACAACATTTTAAAAGCTGGAAAGTTCATGGACCGGTGGGTAATGACTTAACAGACAGGAGGAAGCTGAAAGCTGACCACCTGCATGGAGGAGCCTGGTAAGAAAGAAACTTGGAAAAGTCCTTGGAATGGAGGCACCAGCCTAGTTCCACACTGAAAACCACGAATGAACAGGAAGTCTACATTTGGGACGCTGAGATGCCTGCCTGCCCGGCACCCTTCCCCTCCTCGATTCAGAATGCTAGTGGCTGAGTTAATGCACTGGAGATGGCAGGGTTCCTCTTTGGGAAACCGATCATGGCAAGAGAAGAAGTCTGGTGAAGGCGGGCACAGGTTGACCAGATGGACTTTTTGGATGGGGTTTATCACCTAGGAGTTTGGGAAGTCCATTGGTCAATAGCCTTCCCCTGCCCCACACAGCTGCACCTTGAGCCTCCAAGTAGCAAGTTCATGCCTCACTCTTAGATATGAACATCAGATATGTGAAGAAAACTGACAATAGGAAAGACAGAGGGCAGTATTAAAACCAAATAGACAAAAGAACTTGGAAGAAACAGAGACATTAAAGGATATAGAAGAAAACTTTTAAAAAATTAATATCCTTAGAGAAATATGAGAAGATATCGTGTCAATAAAACAAAGGCAGGAGACTATAAAAAGGAACATTCAGATAACAAGGAAAAGCTCTTAAAATTAAAAATATTACCGTAGAAACTTTAAAAATAGAATGGCTGAGAGATAAAAGTTAAGTAAATAATCTCAGGATAAAATAAGAAGGCAAATAAAAATGAAAATAGAAAATAAAAAAATAAGAACAGAAAGTAAGATGTTAAAAGCTTCTAGGGAAGAAAAAAAACCAGATCGCGCAAAAGAATACAAATGTCATTGAACTTAACAACACTGGAAGCTGGAAGACAAGGAGGCAGCCAACACTTCCCAAATCTTGTGGGAAATTATTTTCACCCTAAAATGTTATACCCAGCCAAATATAACACTGACTTGAGGGTAACAGAGGAGTGGAGACAACAGCAAGCATGCGAAGGCTCGATCAGCCGTCTCTCTTTTGCAGGGAGCTGCTGGAAGATATTCTCCCCCAGAATGAGGAAGCAAACCAGGAAAAAGACTACCTCGGACCCAGGAGGCAGAGGATCCAACATGAGAGAAGAGAGGAAATTTCAAAATAACAGTAAAGGGGCTTCCAGAATAACAACCCTAGACAATCATTGGGCCAAATTGGGGCTGGAGCCAAAAGGCTCCAGATGAAAGGGAGGAAGGGAGGAAAGGAGGAAGGAAGGGAGGAAAGAAGGAAGGAAGGGAGGAAAGGAGGAAGGAAGGGAGGAAAGGAGGAAAGGAGGAAGGAAGGCAGGCAGGCAGGCAGGCAAGAAGGAAGGAAGGAAGAAAAGAAGGAAGGAAACCTTATGAATACCTGGTTGTATTTGAAGATATTGAGAAACTACTTACACATTTGCAGAGAATTTGGAGATGAATTTATGATAGATACATAGAAAACTAATTTAAAAATCAGGAAATTATTTCCTCTAAAAGAAGCAAAGTTCCGCAGGAGAGGAAATGTCATCATAGCATACTACATGGCTTAGCTGTAAATAATATTTATGAGTCATAATAACATAAACAATTGGCTTAACCAAAAGTCGTGGCATGACTATATTGGGATGATTAAAAGAGGGGAAGAATGTTGGAGGTACTATAAGAGAAATAATGAAAGTGAATAGTCAACAAATAGCAAAATAAGCAGTTATTTTAAAATATGGAGATAAATCACAGGAGAACGAGCGAAAGGATGTGAGAGCGATTGCTTTTGGGGAGCAGAAACGGGGAGCGGGGAGGAGGCTATTTCACTACGGGGCTCATAGTACTCTTCGACTTTTTAAACAATATGCATGTACTGCTTTGATATTTTAAAATTAAAATAACTTTTACAATATCAGTAATGACGAGGGGGCGGTTGCGGCGCGGCGTGGGGAAAGTCGCCCCTGAGCAGAGAACACGTGGAGCGAGGTTAGAAACACGTGGGAAGGAGCCGAGGAGCACAGACCACCGGAAGGTGGCTGGAGGAAGATGAGTGCATAAAGGATGCTAAAGAAAGAGGAAGAAGCTTCTGGAAGATGCGCCTAGCACACAGTAAACACTCACTCGATGCATTTACTTGGTCAGGGATGTCTGCTGCAGATGGATCCACCAAACAGAAGACGTAAGCGTTTCTCTGAGTTCTGTGAGCCACTCTGGTCTATTTACCGAACCTGCGGAGGGGCCACGGGAACCAGTCGGTTGGAAGCACACATCACAGCCCCGGACTCGCGACTGGCCTCAGAGGTGGAGGGCTGCCTGTGGGACCGAGCCCTGGACCTGTGAGATCCGACGTGTCTCCAGGTGGAAAGCTCCAGAATTAAACTGGATTAGAGGACGCCCAGTTGTTGCCCGCTGCAGGACTGCTTGGTGTGGGGGGAACCCCACACGCACCCGGCGTGAGAAGTGGTGTCTTAAGTGGAGAGTGAGATTAGCAAAAACACTCTGGTTTTTCCTATCCTTAACAACAACGTTTAGAATCAATATTCACTTTTCATTCATTCAACAAGCATTTTGGAGCACTGATCAGTGCAAGCATTGCTCTGAGCACTAGGGAGATGGTGAATCCTGAGCAAGACAAAATCCCTGCCCGCAGGGAGCTGACAGTCTGTCGGGACGAACAATCATTAATCAAATAGCCACTGAATAAATAAGATGATTTCAGGTGGGAATAAGTGACGTGAAGACAGTTGAACAGGTGAAGGGAGTGCAGAGGGACTTGGAGGGGGAGTGCACGAAACACAACGTTCAAGGAAAACTTCCCTAAAGGATGGGACATTTAAACCAAAACCTGAACAATGAGAAGGGACCGGCCATGCCAAGAACTGAGAGAACAGTGTTCGGGAGCAGGGAACAGCATGTGCAAAGGCCCTGAGGCACACGCTAGCTTGGCTGACTCAAGGAACAGCACGGATTCTGGAGAGCTGGAGTATGGGGTGGGGAGGTGGAAGGAGATGAGAGCCCAAGTGCAGAGCCAGGTCACGCAGGCCCTTGTAGGCCACAGTGAGGACGCTGACTTTTACCCCAAGTGAGACGGGAGCCACGGAAGGGCTTTAAACTCAGGACTCACACGGTATGATTCCTGCCTTAAAATAATCCTTTGGGATACCAAGGCAGTCAGGAGACAAAAATGAAAGGAGATGATCAGTTGCGAGATTATGGCAGGAATCCAGATAAAAAATGGTTGTGGCTCAGGCAACGGTAAAACAAAAAAGAAACTCCCCACGTGAAATACAAAACCAGAAGAGCCAGGCAAACAAGGCCAAGTGCATCATGCCGTGGCAGGAAGCTCTGAGCACAAACATTTTGCCGGGGGGGAGGGGAGAGCACGGGTGAGCAGGGGCAAGATGACAGCAGAGAAAATGGGAATGAGGAGGTGGCCTTCGAGAAGGGCCTGGAATTGTGCAAGGTGGGAAGAGCTTCAGACAGGAAGGGAGTGCTAGGCTGACTCAGCCCAGAGGTCATGGTGAGGATGGTGGGCATATCCCCCAGGCCTCGGGAGGCCCAGCTTTTTAGCAGAAGAACCAGGGGTTTAAGAGTCAGACTGCCGAGGTTGAAATCCCAGCTCCCCTGCTTCCTAGCTATGTAATCGCTCTTTGCCTCCGTTTCTTTATTTGTAAAACAGGGCTTACATGAGCCAATGTGTGTAACATTCTCAGAACAGCTCCTGGCACGGGGTGTGCGCTGTGTGAAGGCCTGTTACTGTTGCTGGCATGATCATTATCGTATTCGGCAGACCAGAAAGACGCAGGGGGGAAGTGACGGGGGGGCTGCCGTAGGGGCCAGAACTGGGGGGACGCACACTCTTTGGGTGGGGACACACCTGGTGCAAACACCCACCCAGGCTCCCGGTGTGGCTCCAAACGAGTCACTCCATCTCTCCGCCCTCGGGTTCCTCATCGGTGAAGCAGAGAGTCCACACGTGGCACCCCGTCCCTGCAGGTGCCTGCGGAAGGGCCATGCGGGCCGCCACGGACCGAACCCCGCCAGCCCAAGCGAAAGCTACATCGTTTGAGAAGCAGGGAGGTCGACCCCTCGTTGGCGAAGCCAGCCCGCTCAGCCTCTTCGTAAACATTTTTATACACACAGCCAGAGGTTCTCGGCGTGGCCGCCAAGCCCTGGAGTGAAATCACAAGGCCAGTAAAATACAAAGATACAAGCTCTCTGGGGCCCGTGGTCCTCATAAAAGCAGCAGGAATGAAGGCCTGGTGCCTCCTGGGAGGAGCACGAGTGACCCGCCTGCCACTATACACGGGCACGCACACGCGCTCACACACGTGCGCACACATCCACGCGTGCACGCGCCTGGGCACACACCCGTGCATGCTCACCCTTGAACACGTCTGTGCACGTGCACACACAGCCACACAAGACACCTATGTTCTCACATGTGCACGTGTGTGTACCCTCCTCCACACCCGTGCTCACGCATGTGCACGCAGCTCGCCCACCGGCGTGCACGCACACGGGAGCCCCTGCTCGTGTGCACACTTACCCTCAACAGGGGACGCACACGCATGTGCACACACACAGGCCCTGCTTCCTGGAAGCCAGATTTGGAGCAGGGTTAACCCAGGAGCCACGGGGACTATGGGATGTGCACCCTCGAGGGCTGCGGACGACAGAGGGTGTGGCGCCTGGGTCCGGGGCAAACCCCGCTCTGCCCCTTAGGAGGTGTGAGACTTAAGTGACTTAAGCTCTCTGAGCCTCCGTTTCCTCTTCTGCCAAGTGGGACTGAGAACGACAGCCCTTCCTCACGAGCGTTCTCGGTCAATACGCGTAAACGCCTGGCCCGGGGCCGGCGCATGGTAACTGCTCAAGAAACACCAGCCGTTCGTGGGTAACGTCAGCAGCAGTGTTTCCTGGAGACCCTAATCTGGAAGCTGTGGCCCACGCTGCGCAGTCAAATGCTTCAGAGACGTCCACAGGTAGGAATTAAACAGGACGCAGCCACGGGGAAATCGAGGACACGGAGGTGGTCCCCACTGCCAAGAGCTTGCTCAGGGGGGTCCTTGCCTCTTTCTGGGGCCTGAGGGCCCGGCGGATTTCCTGTCACTTTCCGCTCAGTCTCGCTAGCTGCCACTTAGCTTGGTGAAGATGGCATCTGCAAGACAGGATCGTCACCAGCCTCCGTGACACGTGGCCCCTTGGCCCCCTCTGCCTTTGCTGACACCTGGGGGTGAAATCACAGCTCTGCCCCACCAGCAGGTGGCATGGGTGGCCACACACCCTGGACTCAAGCATTTCCCCTGAGCCAAGCACCCCACACTCTCCATGTTGGACAAGTTACATGACTGGACTTCTGCCTCAGTTTCCCCTCCCCTGACTCCCAGGCCCAGAGCCCTCTCCTGATCTCCAGGCTGTTGGGAGAAACCTGCACCCCTGTTTCTCTCTCAGCAGCCTTTCTCCTAGGTGGCAGGGGCCGGCAGGTGGGGAGGTGGCCACACTCCCCTACGTCCCTGTGGCAGGCTATCCTCCAGTGTCCATTCTCTTGTTCTTCCAGAATAACAAAATCCCTGACTTCTATCTGGGCACAGCATTGCCCAGCTTCCCTCACAGCTGAGTGTAGCCGTGTGATTAGTTCTGGCCAAGGAGATACAGGCAGGTGTTGTGGGGCAACATCTGGGAACCTAGAGTTGATGTGAGATCTTTGCCCTTTCTTCTTTGCCCTTCCTCCATCCTGCTGCCTGGAATGCAGATGTGATAGCTGGCACTCTATCAGCCATTTTAGACTATGAAGCCAAAGGCCACAGGATCATGGAGAGGGCAGCAGGGACCTGGATCCTGAGGACTTCATGGAGCAGAGCCTCCCTGGATCACCTATACTTTCTTTCTCTCTCTCTCTTTTTTTTTTTTTGTTTGGTGTTTTATTTTGAGACAGAGTCTCCCTCTGTTGCCCAGGCTAGAGTGCAGTGGCATCATCATAGCTCACTGTAACCTCAAACTCCTGGGCTCAAGTGATCCTCCTGCCTCAGCCTCTCAAACAGCTGGGACTACACTCACCTTTCACCTTTCACTCACCACAACACCGGGCTAATTTTTCCAATTTTTGCAGAGACAGGGTCTCACTCTTGCTCAAGCTGGTCTTGAACTGCTGACCTCAAGCAATCCTCTCGCCTCAGCCTCCCAGAGTGCTAGGATTACAGGCGTGAGCCACCATGCCCGGCCTACTTTCAAACTTTTATAAGAGATATAAATAAATTTCCTCACTGAAGCCAGTCCTTTTGGGTCACTACTACTTGCAGCTGAATCTAATCCTGACCACTATCCCCCCGCTGGAGGTGTGCCTGCTCCTCGTCATCCAACTACTGGCCCGCACAGCTCTCAGCATTGCCGTGGGCTCAGAGTCTGCGGTGGGGCCCTGCACACCAATGAGACCTCTCTGGATGGCAGCGACCAACCAGACTGGCCCTCCCCACACCTAGAAGCAAACCCCCACCACGGGACTTGCCTGAGCCCAACTTCCACACACCCGTCGCACCCAAAGTCGCAGGTGCACTGGACAGAGTGGAAGGTAACGACTCCACGACTGCCCGCCGGACAGGGAAGGCACGCGGCCCTCCTCCCCGCCTGGCCCAGCCCACTGAACGCTCAAGAAATTCAGGGCTTTGCGACAGGATGCCTGGCTTCCGGGGCCCATCACCCAGGCATGCTGGAGGAGAAACCATCGCAGCCCGTGAGAAGCCACCAGGGCAGGGACGATGTCTCCAGAGAGGGTGGGGCTGCCACCCCGGAGCTGGACCACACTCACCTTTCTCCGACGCTGGGGCCAGGTCAATGAAGCTGCGACATGTTTCACCTTTGAAAAGAAAAGAAGGGTTTTCAGAATACGAGAGGACACGTGGCTTCAGGAGTTTGCCCGCCCCTCCCGTGAGCCCTGGAGCAAGCCAGCGTCTCCCACCCAGCACGAGGGGCATCTTTCTCTAACCCTGACTCCTAGGAACCCATGTCCCAGGAACGCCGACGGCAGACCTGCAAACTCCCTCCCGCCAATCCAGCCCAGCCAGCCCTCCCGCTCCCCCGCCCCCGACAGCCCCTGGTCCCTTTCCACGCACCCCCAGCCCAGGCTTCACCCCACGGCCTCCCCAGGCCTCCGCTCCGTCCCATCCACTCTCCTCGCTGCGGCTGCAGGGACATTTTCAGAACGCACAGCTCTGGCCCCCTCAAACACACGCACGCACGCACAGCTCTCTCCTGCTGGAAACCCTTGATGACACCCAAAAAAGTAAGTCCGAATGCCACACACGTGGCCTGTCCAACCACACCCCGTCCTGCGCGCCCCGCGCTCCCTCCCACCACGAGGCTTTGCACGTGCTGTTCCCCCGCCTGGAACACGGCCGCACTGGGACCTTGGCCTTTTCCTGTGGGTCACCCGGTCCCCATCGCGTGTGACTCTTGGATGCACACTGGTAGTACCGAGATTATAACCCACCGAAAGAGATGTTTGCTGACCCCAAGAACTGGAAGGAAGGATTAACAAAAAAAGAGAGAGAAAAGTAAAGAAGTGCTGTGCTAGAGCGGGTGGATTTTGAATGAATTGTTTTAAACTTCCTTTAATGCTATACTGTTTCCTCAAAAGCTGGAGGGCAGAAACGTAATAGCCAAATTCAGACCAGCACCCAGGGCCACAGGAAGACTTGGGTGGGCCCTGTGAACTTAAGCCTTCGTGGGCCCTTGCTAAATCAATTTTTTAAATTTTTTTAAAAACTAAAAATCATTTTCCAACCACATAAAGATGAACGTATTAAGTATGAAACATTTTCTTCACCTGAAAGTGTTTTTTTTCTTCTGATTTCAAAGGAAATTAAAACATTTTCATGAGCCTGTGAAAGTATTATGGGCTATCGGCTCTACGCCTCCCGGGCCCTCCCACACCGGGCTCCGGCCCCCACCACCGACTGGGCTCCTCTGTAATGTTTAAGATCGGTATGTTAGACATTTTTCCTTCTCTTTCCTTTAACAGTTTTGTTTGTTTGTTTGTTTGTTTGCTTTTTTGAGACAGTCTCACTTTGTTGCTCAGGCTAGCATGCAGTGAGTGGCATCATCATAGCTCACTGCAACCTCAAACTCCTGGGCTCAGGCGATCCTCCTGCCTCAGCCTCCTGAGTAGCTGGGACTACAGGCACATGCCACTGTATTTGTCTAATTTTTCTATTTTTAGTAGAGACGGGGATCTCGCTCTTGCTTAGGCTGGTCTTGAACTCCTGAGCTTGAGCAATCCTCCCACCTTGGCCTCCCAAAGTGTAGGATTACAGGCGTGAGCCACCACGCCCAGCCTCTTTAATAGTTTCATTGAGATATAATTCACATGCCATACGATTCATCCATTTAAAATGTACAGTTCAATGGATTTTAGGATTTTCTTGGAATATTCACAAAATAGTCACAAGGTTATGTGACCATCACCATAATTAATCTTAGAATATTTTTCATCACCCCAAAAAGAAACCCCCTACCTATTAGCAGTCACTCCCCATTTCCCCCAACCCTCCCGGCCCTAGGCAACAACTAACCTATTTTCTGTCTGTATAGACTTCCCTAGTCTGGGCATTTCATACAAATGGAATCACCCCATATATGGTTTTTAGTGATGGGCTTCCTTTACTCAGCATAATGTTTTCAAAGACCGTCCATGTTGTAGCATGCATCAGTACTTCATGATGGCTACATAATATGCCATTATATGGATATGACACATTTTATTTATCCATTCATCCATCGATGGACATTTGGGTTTGTTGCCACTTTTTGGCTATTTGTGAACATTCATGTACAAGTTTGTGTGGGCAAGTTTCCATTTCTCTTGGGTATGAAACCAAGGAGTGGAATTGCTGGGTCATAGGGTAGTTCCATGCTTGACTTTTGAGAAACTGCTAGGCTGTTTTCCAAGGCAGATGCCCCATCATATGTTCCACATGCCGCGAATGTACGAGGACTCCGGTCCCTCCGCGTCTTCGCCAACACTTGCTACTGTCTGTTTTTATTATAGGCATCCTTGCCAGTGTGGCGTGGCGTCTCATGCGGTTTTAACTGGCATTTTCCTTAATGACTAATGACATTGAGCATCTTGTCATGTGCTTATTGGCCATTTGTGTATCTTCTTTGGAGACATGTCTATTCAGATCCTTTGCCCACTTTTTAATTGAGTTATTTGTCTTTTTATTACTGATTTGTGAGTTCTTTATATAGTCTGCACACAAGTCCCTTATCAGATATCCGATCTGTAAATATTTTCTCCCTCTGTGTCTCTCCATTTCCTCTGTCTTTCCATTTTTTGGAAGCGGATGAGCTTTTAATTTTAATCATGTCTAATTTATCGATTTTTTTTTCTTTTGTTGCTTGTGTTTTTTGGTGTCATATCTAAGAAAGCCTTGCCTAACCCAAGATCATGAAGATTCACTCTTATTCTTTCTCCCAAGAGTTTTGCAATTTTCATTTTTCTATTTAGATCAGTTATCCATTTAGAGTTGATTTATGTGTATGGGGTAGATGGCATCATCCTTCCGTATGTGGATAACCCATTGCCACAACACCATTTGTTGTAAGACTGTTCTTTCTCCATTGAACTGTCTTGGTATTCTTGTCAAAATTAATTGGCTGTACGTGTAAGGGTTTACTTTGTATTCTCAGCTCTGTTCCAGTGATCTATGTAGCTACACCTAAAACAGTACTACGCTGTCTCAATGACTGTAGCTTTGTGGTTAAGTTTTGAAATTGGGAAGTGTGAGTTTTCCAACTTTGACTTTCATTTTTAAGATCATTTTGGTGTTTCTGGGTCTCTTGCGTTTCAATATGAATTTTAAGATCAACTTGTCTATTTCTTCAAAAAAAGCAAGTTGGAATTTTGATAGGGATTGCACTGAATCCGTAGATCAATTTGGGGAGTATTACCATCTCAACCATATTAAATCTTCCAATCCATGAACATAGGATATCTTTCCATTTATTTAGATCTGTTCATTTCTTTCAACAATGTTTTATAGTTTTCAGAGTATAGATTTTACACTTCTTATGTCAAATTTATTTCTAAGTGTTTTATTCTTTTTGATGGTAATATAAGTGGAATTGTTTTCTTAGTTTAATTTTTGGATTATTCATTGCTAATGTGTAAAATATGATTAATTTTTATACATTGATCTTGTACCCTACAATCTTGCTGAACTCATTTATTAGTTCTAACAGTTTTTAGTGGATTCTTAGGATTTGTTATATACGGGATTATGTCATTTGCAAATAGATACAGTTTTACTTCTTCCTTTCCAATCTCACTCTTTTATTTCTTTTTCTTGCCTAATTGCTCTGTCTAAAACTCCAATATAATGTTAAATAGAAGTGGCAAGAGCACACATCCTTGTCTTGTTCCTGATCTTGCAGAGAGGGGGAAGCATTCATTCTTATACCATAAAGTTTGTTGTTAGCTGTGCGGTTTTCATATATGCCCTTTATCAGGTTGAGGAAGTTCCCTTCTATTCCTAGTTTGTTGAGTGATTTTATCATGAAAGGATATTTGTCTTCTCTTTAATCCCACAACATCCTGCAGTGAGAATCCCCATTTTAGAGACAAGCAAACTGAGGCTCTGAACTTTCAGTGACTTGCCCAAGACCACAGCCAGTGACTGATGGAATAGGACTCAACCCAGGTCCACGGACTCTAGACTCCATGCCCTAAAATCTTCCCAGCTGTCTATTCCCATGTGCTATGTCAGGATTTCCTACCATAGCCAGCTGTTCCCTCTGGGGACAGCTGCTGAGTCCCGAAAGGAATCCCCTGGGAACATACCTCTGTGCAGAAAGGAAAAACCCATGAGAGGCTAAATAAATGGCTCTCACGCTTCTATTTCTGCTACATGGACGAGGCTGAACAGATGTTTGAGCCAAGATGGTCAAACTGAGCCCACAAGCCCTATGCCTGGCAAAGCTGAGGTTTAAGGGAAAATCGTAGAGATGACACGAGTAACACAGGCTACTTCAATGGTCAAAAGTCTAACTGCTGAAATGCAAACACAGAGATTTTTTCTCCAAATCCTTAGTTTCCGTGATAAAGATTAGCTAAGGATTAACGAGATAAACATCAACTGCACCATATTGACTTACTGCTACTGGAAGTGACCCTTAAAACATTAACATCAGTGTCAATTATTATTAAGTTTATATGTTTAAGGGATTTATTTTGGGTGTAAAACGGAAGGCAAGAGCACTTATCTCTCAACACAGGCGCTTCAGACTGAGGCATGACGATGAGATCACAGAGCTGTGGCAGGTGACCGCCACCTGATGGCAGCATACCTTTCATAAGCCACGGAACTGGGAACCGGGGAAGGATCCTAAAGGTCATTCAATTGAAGTGGTTCTCAGCTCTGGGAAGCCCAGGCGCCACCCACAGGGACTTGGATTTGATCAGTCCAATTTAATTGTATACATCAGTAGGGTTTTTAAAGCTACCCAGTGGGTACCCAGGGTGAGAATCACACTCCACACTGACTTACAAGAAAAGGACTTTCAACATGAGTGAAAGAGTGAGTCACTTCGGTGGTGGCTCATGCAACCACACTGGACCCTCCTTCAAGCAACAGCATTTATGGGGCAGGACAGCGGCCAAGGGCCCGAGCTCTGGGATCAGCAGAGCTGAGTTCAAATGCCGTCTCTGTCACTTCCTGTCCTCAGGTTTTCTGTGCCTTGATTTCCTTGTTGGTGAGATGGGCACCGCACCTGGTGGGGTCTTGTGAAGACGCCACGTGGGCAAAGAGCTTAGACACGGCGCCTGGAACACCGGAGATGCTTAGGAGATGGTGGCTGTCATCCTCGTCACTCCTGCCCATGCGTGGGCCAGAGGAAACACGGGACACCATCCTCTGCCATCTAATTCAGGGAGACAAGAGTGACACGCAGGCGCCATCAGAGACTAGCACGCGCGGGGTTGCCGTGCACTGGTTCCCAGCCCCAACACAAGGTCACCAGCTCAGGCCATCTCAGTGACCAGCAACGACTGGAGCAACCCATGGGGACTGGTGACCAGGAGAGGGTGCGCCCCGTCTAGTGGGGATGAGTCGGCACACTGGCCGTCTGGCAGCCAGGGTCCCGGCAGGAGGCAGATGTCACTTCCCCAGGGTTCACTGAAGACTGAGAAGTGCAGGGACTGTTTATAGAGGTGGACGGGGGTGAGGGGCCGGCGACAGTGGGGGGCCCTCACCACCCGGGTCTCAAGGCGCAGTGTGGGCCACGGAGCCTGCAAGAGGCAAAGCCACAGAGGGGGCGCTGCCGCCAGGAGCTGAGGCCACAGGTACACGAGCATCAGGTGACGTCTCTCCTGCCACCCTCCAATCCCCTGTGCAGCCTCCCAACGGCCAAAGCCAATGAGGGGCCAGCGCGCACGAGTCCAGATGACCCCGGGGCACAGAGAGTGGCAAGGAACAGACACGGAGGCGCACAGAGCACAGTTAGCACACGCTCCTGCCGAAGAGGGTCCTCACCCCCTCACCCTGCTTTGTTTTCACCCATAGTGCCCATCACAATCACTACCTGACATTGCCCTGTTTGTGCATTTGTTGACTGACTTATTGTCTGGGTCCCCTTCAGGACATGCGATGGGCTTTTCCTCTGCTTTGGGCTCTGATTACACAGAGATATGTATGCTCTGTAGGCGCGACCACATTCTACACCAGGCTGGAGGCTGCACACCCTGAAATCATGCAGAATTCAGATCCCTCTCCCCACAGGAATCAAGGTGGTGGTATCTGCGGGTGTTTGAATTAATTGTGATCCCTAAAATTTTACTTTTTTTAAGTCATCAATGTCAGTGTTTTATATTCATGCAGTTGCATTCCATCAGCATTTATTGAGCACCTACTATGTGCCAGTCCCTGTTCGAGGTGCTAGGGATCGGAGAGCAAACCACATAGACCAAATCCCTGCCCTCTTGGGAGGAGCTTCCTTTCTAATGCTAAAGCGTATCAGCAAATCTCTGGAACCCTCTCACCCAAGGAGGACATTCCCCGGCTCGTGGAAATAATGCCCAAATAACATCTCCGCAACTTGGAGGCCATGTGCTTTCAGCAACAAATAGAAGCTCCCTGACCATGTGTGTCTTGTTCAATGTTGTGTCCGCAGGTCCTGGAACAGTGATCGGTGCTGCAGAGGTGATTGGGGGGTGAATCAATGAATAGCATTTCGTAAATTGCCTTTATCAATAATTCTACCAAAGGGGGGAGCTACTCTGCAAAATCCAAACGGTGTGGCCACCACACCTGTAGGCAAAGGTGAGACAGAAGTCAAGTCTTGGGGCCAATCAAAGAGGGAAGAGGCAAACAGAAAGGGAGTGTCTAGGCTATCCTGGGAAGAGGTGGTGACCCCGAGGGCAGCCACATCGAGCCTTGCACCTGCCACGAGGCAGAGGACTTGGAGATCAGGAGGCCACAGTGGACCTCACATCTTTGCACGCCGCCAGAGCCCTCCTCTCCCGGTGCGTCTCCCCCACCGGTTCACTTTTCCCTCTCTATCTTTTCCAACCTCCGCGCCTCAGTTCTCGCTACTCCCTCCATCACGACAGTCTCACACCCTCCTTCTCTCCAAGTCCGCACCAGCCCCCAGCCTTCCAGATCCAGCTCAAATGTCCACCTGCTCTCCTGCCCTGAGCCTGCCTTGCTCACCAACCACCTGCCCCACCCAGAACAGATGTCTCCACACTCTGAATTTCCAGTGTTTTACTGTGACCTCTCTCATTATATCGTCACGTTCCATCTGGAGCGCGGCTTGGCCCCCTTGGGGCTGTAAGTGGTGGGTCCCAAGACCAGCGGGTGGAAGCTCAAGTGCATCAGTTGCCTTAAAGCCAGGATCAGACAACCGCAAGGAAAGTCCAGGGCAAGCACCACCCAAAGGACTCGGCACTCATCACAACCATGGCATGAGGTCCATATCCACCCCCATTTTACAGATGTGGAAACTGAGGCTAACAGTGGCAAAGGGACCTCCCCAAGGTTACACAGCCACCAAGTGGCAGAGTCGGCATCTAGACCCAGGTCTGTGTCTTTTCAAAGCTCATCATGCAGGGGACTGACTTATTCAGAAGTGGGGCAGGGACACATTCCAGAAGGCATTCCATGGCCAGACTTGGTATCTCTGCAATATACTTTTTAAACCTTTTATTATGGGAAATTTCCATTCTTTTGCAAAAGCATAGAGACTAGTACAGGAAGCCTCATGTCCCCACCCCCAGCTTCAATATCTGTCAACTCGTGGTCAGTCCCGTCTCATCTGCACCCCACCCGCCCCCACCACTGGGAGGTTATTTTGAAACAAATCCCAGAAGTTGGATCTAAAATGTCTTTTTGAGGGTCTGTTCGCCTGCTCAGAAAAGAAAAATGGAAGGTCATTTCTTCCTAGACCCAGTGGTGTCACCTTGTGGGGCTGCTGGCTTTTTTGCAACGTGGGAATAAAACACACAACCCAAGAGGCCCCGACCCCCCCTTCCTGCTGACCCCCAACCCAATGTCTTGTGGGGGGGGGCCTGGCTGAGCTGAGGTCAGGGGGCGGGGGAGGGTCGCTCAGAATCTGCCCTCAATGCAGCGGCTTGAGCTTGGCATCAAGCCCGTCACCAAGGGGAGCGCCTGGCGCAGAAACGAGGCTTCCAGGCATCCGCCGCAGATACAGAGTAAGTGGCCGGTCCCAGCTGCCTCGCTCTGGCCCAGCACCCAGGCCCGCTTCCAGGAACGCCACCCCGAGGTCTCCTCCTCCAGGCCTGGTCTAATTGAGAAAGAAGTGTCGTGGGGGGGACGGCACGGAGAGTGCACGGGGGTCACTAGGACTCTGGGCGGGGCGTGCTCTCCGGTTAATAGCCAGACTCCAGCTTCACAGGGACCTAAGTTCAAATCCCCACTCTGCCGTCTTCTCGCTGTGGGCCTGGGGTAAATAATGGATTTGTGTGTGTGTGTGTGTGTGTGTGTGTGTGTGTGTGTGTTTACACCAGTTAAGGCTGATTATTCTAGCCTCCTGGTATTGTTGTATGGGCTAAATAAGGTCATGGGTCTAAAACGAGATGTCTTCAGTTCGGATTTAAATCAGAAACAACATCTGCAAAGGGATCAGTTCGGTGTTTTGACACCCACACCTCTAATGTCATTCGTGACAGGTCTCAAAGCTCGCTCCTTGACAGGGAGTGATCTAAGGCGAACGGAGGGCTCAGAAGCCACAGGACTCGAGTTCTGATCCATCCTCTGCCTCCTCCTTGCCATGTGACCTCAGGGAGTGGCTGTCCCTCTTGGAGCCTTTTCCTCAAAGAATGGAAGTAGGAGGGAGTGTATGCAGATGCCTGCCTCGTGCTTGGTCCCATCACTACGAGGTTGTTTTCACGCCTGTGCAACTTCCCAGGCCAGGAGCAGGAGGCTGTCATTCTGCAACCTCAGCTTGGGCAGGTGGAGGGAACCTGGCAGGGCCACAGGCAGGATCGAGGGAGGTGGCCAAAGGCAGATGCCTGACGCTGGCAGAAGGTGTGCAGAGCGTGGAGGGTCCGCCAAGTTACCCTTGGCACGGACGCCGGAGCCCAGGGCTTGGCCGGCAGTGGAGATATGGACGAGGGGGAGGAGCACAGAGGAGCCCAGCATCCTTGGCTGGGTCCCCAGATCCCGGGTCTGAGGATCGTGACTTCATTCCACACCCCACCAGATGGTGTTGCTGAGGTTTCTGCAGAGCTGGGGGCGGGGGTGGCGGGGAGAGGCAGGGACAGCAGAGAGAGGCAGTAACACCAGTCTCGTGAAGTCTGCCAATGGATAACATGTGCTCACATACATCGTACACACACTTTGTGCCAGGCCCTGGTCTAAGTTCTTAACGTATATCAACCGACCAACCTTCACAAGAGCGCTATGCAGCAGGTCCTACTACCTCTCCCATTTTACAGATGAAGAAACCGAGGCACAGGAAGATTGAGTCACTTGTCTAACATCACACAGCCAGTGGCGGAGCTAGATGGTTTGGCACAGAGCTGTTGTTTTGGCCACTACTCCATACTCCCTCTCAGCAGAGTAGGCAGGCTCTAGAGAAATCCATCCTTCCTAAGAGAAGTGCAAGGTGCCCTCCAAACACTCCACCTGTGGCAAGAGAAGCCAGCAGCCTTGCAGATGCGGCTGCAGTTCAAGATGCGGCCCAGCCAAGGGGACTCAACTCTGGCTGGTTCTAAGTTGGACTCTGGTTCTGGGACCCACATTCCACGAGGAGCTCGGCTTCCTGGCCGGTGCACGGTTGGTTTTCTCTATAGTAAGTGCTTTCGACTTGCTGGGAGGGCAAAGTAGAATTGGTCCTCGTTCCCCCAAAAGTGTGGCCAATGTGAAACGATTTGAACTGTCTGGCAAGGGCAAAAGTTCCCACATCTTCGCCAGCTGGATTCAAGGAATTCGGCACCAGGAGCTGGGAGGAGGAAAAAAATACCAGCAGATCTTGCATGAAGCTTCTCCTCTCGCTATCTGGGTTGGTGGTAGAGGCTTGGCACACGCTTCCTTGGAATTCTCCGGAGGCTTCTGCCAGTTCAACTGACAGGGCAGCAGATGGCACA
Source organism: Cheirogaleus medius (assembly GCA_008086735.1). Taxonomy (NCBI): domain Eukaryota; kingdom Metazoa; phylum Chordata; class Mammalia; order Primates; family Cheirogaleidae; genus Cheirogaleus; species Cheirogaleus medius. The sequence goes on from VBSM01002153.1 coordinate 18,218,125, forward strand.
CACTTATCTGCTGATGATATTTTGATTTATTTATCTCTTACAGATGGTACCATGCCTTGATTTCTGGCTGGAGTCCAAAATGTGGGTCAACTTTCTGGGGATGATCGTTTCTACAAGTGGATGAAATACGGAAGACTGAAACCCCGCCTGGCATCGTGACTGCGTGGTCCCAGCCTCCAGACATCCCTTGCTTGGGCATTTGGGGCACTGTGGGTAAACCAAGGGAAGAATTTTAAAGCAGAAGAACCTATGTGCTTATCTAAAGTCAACATCGCAGTGGTTAAATGTAAGAGATCTGACTGAGCTCACAGCGTCCGGAGTTCAAGCCCGAGCTCTGCCACTTATAAGTTCTGTGACCCAGAGCTAGATTCTCTGGGACTTAGTTTCCACATCTGTAAAATGGGTGTAACTGTCATCTTCACCACATAAGGGGTGACAGGAACAGCTAGCTATCTACCGACAAACGCGCTGCTCCTTCCGTGGCGTGCGTGAGCTGTTGCTAAGAAGTGGCTGCCCAGCCAGGTACAGCATTTCCCAGCAGCCCCTGCACCCCGGTGGGGTCATGCGACTGGCTGCTGCCTGTGTGACGTGAGCAAGAGTGTGTGGGGCACTTCCTGGGGAGGGCCTGCCGCCCTCATGTGCGAAGTGGGCATGTCTCCCCTTTCCTCTCCCACCTCCACACAGGGGGCTCTCGGGCCCTAGGAAACGGCAGAGCCACGATGCGGAAGTGGCCCAGTCCCCAAATCACTACCTGGAGTAGAGCTGCCACCCGTCCGACCACTTGCACTGAAGTGTCACGTGAGCGAGAAATAAACGTCTATTGTTAATCCACTGGCATTTCCGGGCTTATCTATTACAGCAGCTGGTGCCACCCTATACTCGGGGCAGCTGGGGCTCAAACAGGTAACTAACACAGGTGAGGCACCTGGCACATGACAAGGACCCAGTGATGACCACTGTCTTACAGGGAAGCTTGATACATACAGGGTTTAGTGATTTTTTATGCCATCCATATGCTGGGTTTGGTCTGAAGCGAGGCAAATCTCTCTCCCCTCTACCTCGGTCTCGCTCCTGCCCTTTTAGGACACCAGGAGGAACGCTTCGCGGAGCTGTCCTGTCTCATTCCCCAAAAGCATGTTTTGAAAGAGAAATCACAAAGGCGGGAGGGGCTATTGGGTCGTTTTTCTGAGGCATACTGTAGCTAACACTGTGAGATTACTGCCCACGATTATCTGCGCCCCGGTTTGTAGGATAACAGCCTGGTGCTTGGCGAGAGTGACGCCATCTTGAAATGATACTGCCACGGCGTCTGACGCCAGCAGCGAGGTCTTTAAACAATGCCCATAGCATAAACAACCCCTCATAAAGACGCAATGCCCTAGTATAGATAACCCCCCATAAAGATGCTTAGCCAACCTCCCCGGTGGTCACGATCCTAAGAAAATCTGAGACAGGACCAACTGCTCATGTTTTACCCTAAAAGCTTGCTATATAAAGGACACTTTCTAGAGGGCGGGTGTGGGGATCCACCATGTCACAGCCGCCCAAGACATCACTTCTGTTCATGAGACCCCATTATGGCCGGGCGCAGCGGCTCATGCCTGTAACCCTAGCACTTTGAGAGGCCAAGGTGGGTGGATCACTTGAGGCCAGGAGTTCGAGACCAGCCTGAACAATAGCGAGACCCCGTCTCTACAAAAATAATTTAAAATTAGCCAAGCAGAGCGGCACACGCCTGTAGTCCCAGCTACTCGGGAGGCTGAGGCAGGAGGATGTTGAGCCCAGGAATCTGAGATGGCTGTGAGCTAGGATGAAGCCACTGCCCTCTAGCCCAAGCAACAGAGTGAGACTTTGTCTCAAAAAAATAAAAATAAATGTTTCTATCTGAGAAACTGGAATTATCAGCCTTTCTTCAGCCTCTCAGCTCCCTTGGCCTTCGAGGGTAGGTTCGCATACACCTGCTCACTGCAGAGCATTTGGCAAGATGTGGACAAAAGGAAGGCAGTCTCCGTGGGGCAAATCCCAGGGTGGACAGCCACACCTATGTGCAATGGTGTGGCTCACCTTTTAGATGCTTGCAGACCACCACATGGGGACGGAGATGCCCCCAACACGCTAGCATGGCCACTTCCGTGGGCTGCCCATTTGGCGATGGAAGCCCAGCTAGCAGCAGAAGCAAAACAGCTTAAGGAGGAATTACAATTAGAAGATTTGTTAAGAGCTCTAAGGTAGAAGTCTGCTTAATTAAAAGCTAACATTCAGGCTAACATTTTTAGGGGGGAGAAAGGACTTTATCCTGTTTCCGGGAATTTTTCTTTTTTCAGTTGACTAAAACTCCTTCTTAAAAATTCTACGTTTGGTTCCTCTGTTTGGTGCCTTTCTTGATGGTATGATTTTTGCCTCTAAGACTTGTTTTTCCATCCCTTCCACTTCTGCTGTTCCTTCCTGTTGCCATCTTTGGAACAACAGGAAGAAATCTAGAGGTGACTGCTAGTGGCCCTGGGACTTCTCAAGGAACACAGGAAAAAGTGCCACACGCCTCCTTTTGGGTCTCTTCTGTCTTCCTTGTGGAGTCCCAGGAGTCACGGGAAGGTGTCTCTCCAGTCTAGAGCTCTGCTGTCTTTTGCACTGAGCACCTCATCTCTTTGGCTTTGGGGGGCACCAGGGCTTACTCTGTGCGATGAGAGAACATGACCCCTGGGTGTGCAGTGGCTGGCAAGCCACTGGGGAGGTGGCTGGCAGCGTTTACAGTGAGTGGCTGTCACTGCAGGGGACTGCCCATTTCTTTGTGTGTTTAGATAAGGAGAGTGTGGTCTGGATACCGAGAGGTTATGAAGACACTCGACACCCAGGGATAAGACTCGTGTGGGGGATGGGCGGACCACAGAGTGGGCCGATTGGCACTGGGCTGCCCACCAGCCTCAGGGGGCTGTCCTTGCAGCAAGTGCCCTATGGAAGTGTTGCACTGTCCGGTCCCATGGTGCATCCCTCCGTTTGGGGACCCAGGACTCAGTGGGTCCTTGATTTGGGGGGGCCTAAGTGTTCTGCCTTCCAGCTGTGCCTGCTTTTCACATAGGTAAGGATCAGGCCCAGGAAACTGCCAGTGCTTTGTTGGCCCTATCTGTTAACAGGCTCTGCCCTGAGCTCAGTGTTCCAGTTAGAAAACAGAGACTAAATTAGAAGCTAACGATCCAAACGAAATTGGTCTCCTTATAAAATCCTGTGGTGATTTCCTATGATTTTGTGTTACCTTGGCATTCATTTTTAATCTCCCTCTAACCCATCCAAATCCTTCTTTGAAAAGCTTAAATTCTGGCTCCGTACTTCGATATGTAAATTTGCTGCCTTGTTTTCTCTAAAACTCAGTAAGGGCTTTGGCCATGTGGAACGGACAAACTTTACACGTTTTCCATTTATAAAGTTTGAATCCAAGTGCCCTTTTAAACTAGTGAGTTTTACTTACCGCATGGTTGAAATTTTAAAATCAAAGCTATAAAATCTTTATCTGTCTGTATGTTTATGCATACCTGTGCACCTGTCCATTTGTATATTGTCTACATGGTACCAAATTGACTTATAAATAAATGAGTGGCCACAAATTAATAAGTCCAAATATTTTTCAAGTTCACGTGACTTCAGTCGTCTTCAGTAAATAAAACTAGTTTTTAAATTGTTGGTAAAACAAAATAGGAATGTCTTCAGGATTGTCAGTATTAAATGTAAGTCAGACATTTTCACGTGGGCCTACTGGTCAGACAGGTTTAGGCTATCTCTGCTAGATGTTTTAAGGCCATAAAGCTGTTGCTTCTGTCTATGAACCTAGTCATAGAGCCGTTCGTTAGTTTCTGGGCGCTAAACAAATGGCCATGGTGAGACTTGGGACATACGTGGAGTTCTCCCTGGCCCACCTGTGCCTCCTGGCTATGCTGGGAAGGGTCCGACATTATCTTCCCAGCCCTGTCCTCTGTATACACTTGGTGTATAAATTCAGGACCCCGATGGACCCCACCCTTCACAGTCATCCTTGGGTGCCACGTGGGTACTTGGGACCCAAGATAACTAAGGAAGACATTAGAGAGAGCACCTATGTCATGGTTTCAACATTCTTTTCAGTAATTTAGAATGTTAAAGTCATATGACATTAAATTAAGGAACAGATAATCAGAAAACGTCTGAGTCATTTCTAGGCAAGTTAAAATAATGAAACATTAATTATTAAACATAAGTTTAAGTTTATATACTTTGGCATCTTATTTTTATATAGTATAGAAAAGTTAAATATATTTTGATCTGTTCATAAGCAAAAAGTTGAGGACACATCTTTCTGAAAAATTATGAAATGGATTTCATCTACAAATACTGATCTAAAACAGTTTAAAATTACTTCCTAGGTGTTTTATTAGAAATTAGAATTACTAAGAGTTAAAATTGTAATTAATACATGTAATTAAAACTAGTAGATATAAGACAATTCTATGTGGAGAGTTTATAAAGAAAGTAAGTGTGTTTTGATGAAGAAGTTATAAAAAAGACACAAGGCTGTGGTTTTGATAGCAGAAAAATAGTTTTGTCTAATTTAGAGGTTATTTAAAGGTTGTTTCAAAATGAAGGAAAAAATGATATGGATAAAACTAAATGGATCTAAGAAGCTGGGGAAAAATAGAAAAAAATGTATAAGAGGTTATAAAAGGTTTATGGAAATTTCATCTTGTGTGGTCAAAAGCTGACTATGATTGGATGGATTTGTTTATAAGGTTTTATTAAAATTAGCTTTAGCATTAATATACTAATATGAAAGTAAAATTTGGTTTTCTCCTTTTAACATGTATTTCATGCAGTCTTAATAAGAGATAACATTTTTTGTTACCTTTGAGTAAACTACAATTTTTTTAAAAAGGAGAGAGAGAGAAACAGTCTCATGCTGTCTTTTTTATTAGGTCTTTTGATTGTTTGGAAAACTGAATCTCCTCTCCATCAAAGAGTAAAGGTTTTTGCTTTTAGAAATCTTTGAATTATCACTTTGGCTAAATGAATGACTATTATTTTACAGTGACCTGTGATCCTATGTTGATCAAGTGTTTTAAACCTTTCTTATTTTAAGACCAAGTGTTCTAAACCTTTGCTATTTGACATTCTTCCCAAAATCAAATTTCAAATTCTAAAATTAAGTCTTTTTGACCCAAACTAACTTGGTCATAACAAATAGGGCCCCTGAAAGGCCAAGAGAGACATATTAGGCTTATTTGGCATGTTAAAATTATATGGGAAACATTGTCAAATGAGAAATGGTATTTAACTTCCTTTGAGTTATATTTGTATAAGTATCTTATTAATATGTATTCCAAAATTGCATGTGGTTCCTAAAAATCTGATATGTCTTGGTATATGCAGTAAAGTGCTTTATTTTGATGCTTTTTTTCTAAAAGCTTTTTGCAAATCCTAAAGTATTACATCTTCAAGGAAATTCATGGAAAGGACCCTGACAAGTAATCTTGAATACAGGTATCTGATAACTTTGGAGATCATACCATTGAACTTGGAAAAAAACATTCAGGGCTCTAATTCAAAAGATGATTATTTTCATGTGGATTGCTAACCCAACATCAAGCAGAACAAGAATTAATTACATGGGACTGAACTAACAGAGGACTGAAATAATTTTAATGACTCTTTTGCTTGAAACATTACTAATTCTTATGTTTTGTTTTCCAGAGTTAAAAAAAATTTTTTTTTGCTTTCTTTTGAGCTATTTATAGCTTACAGCAATTAGTTAATATAGACTTTTGTGAGCAAAACTGAAACATTTACCTTTCCCTCTACCTGACTTCTCCAAAATTTGGAAACTATTCGTGAGTATTCTTATTTTATGACAATATAGTTAATTGCATAAGTTCAATAAGAATATGTTTCCTTTTGTAGCAGGACACGTTGGAGATGCTGGTTATTTTGCCAAGGCTCTAACTGGAATGACATATTTTCAGCTGTGACCAAACCACTTTGAGGAATTGAGGTTGACTTTATAGAGCCCAGAAAAGGCCCCCTGGAAGGACTGGCCGGGTACCTCGTCTATACGGATCCCTTACCAGGTTCCTGACCTTGCAGTCATTAAAGTATGTGACTTTCTAACAGGCCCAGGAACTTCAAGATATTTTTGGACCTCAAGAAGAGAGGAATTCACGCAATTTGTACAGGCATTGCTGGTATGGTCTGATGGCGAATTCTTGGTGTGGCTTTCTAGCCTCAAACAGCTTTTAAAAGTCTAATCTGAAATTCCTTATGAAAGTTACAGCCAAGCCAACTTAAAAAGAGTCCATATGGCCAATCACAATTCTTGTTGCAAATCAGTATTCTTGATGCAAATAATCAGGCCAAGTAAAATAAAACTTATTTTGCAAATAAATTGGTCTTACTATGATTTCTCTTTGGTAAAAAAGGACTGGAGAGAGAAAAATTATGTTTCAGAAAAGATTTCACCTTTCAGAAGAAAACTACAACACACTGCTATTAGATTCCAACCCTGACCATTGTTTTTGAGTTTTTATCATTTGCCAACAATTTGGACTGAATCCTGAATTATTTCATGGCTACAAGAAGTCTCTAAAGAAGAAGTGGGATTTCGTTTCCTTCGTGATGTTTTTAGTTGGATACCTAATGGAATAGGTTTGGTTTTTTTTTCCCCCTGTTCTGACGTACAAATTCTCTTTGTTATTGTAATCCTTGTGTGAAATGTATTTCTACTATTCAAATTATTAATGCCATGTATCTCTCGCTGTTTTATGTCTTCCAAGAAAACCAAGATCATGGTATTCCAAAGACCAGAGATGATTCAACAAAGCCTGCGAACCTTCCTCCTGTGGAATCCCCCTGGGCCTGATCTGTTTTCCATTGCAACGCATTGCTGCTACACCATACAACATTAGGCACCCTCCCTCTAGGCTCAGAGACTGTAAGGGCCAGTTTCAAGGGATGGAGGAGGATAGGAAAACAGCTTGTTGCATGGCAAGAGTGGCGCCATCTTGAAGTGAAGCTGCCATAGTGGACCATAATGCCTGCGGCAAGGTCTTTAAACAATGCCCGCAGCATAGAAAACCCCTCATAAAGAAACAATGCCCTAGTATCGATAACTCTTCATGAAGATGCTTATCTAATCTCCCCAGTGAACACGAATTTTGCAAGACAATCTGAGGCATGCCCCACTGCACGTTTTACCCTGAATGCTTGCTGTATAAAGGATACTTTCTGGAGAATAGGTGTGGGGATCCACAGTGTCACAGCCACCCAAGACATCATTTCTGTTCGTTAAGTCCCTATTAAATACTTCTTTCTGAGAAATTGGAATGGTCAGCCTCTTTCTTTGGCCTCTCAGCTCCTTCAGCCTTTGGAGGTAGGTCTGCATAGACCTGCCCACCACAGTCCTTCCTCTGTCCTCCCTTGGCACCAAATTAGCCAGCTCTGCTACAGATGGGAGGAGGAGGGCTGTAGGATCACAGAGCCCACCACCCTCAGTTTCCAGATGCAGAAACCAAGGCCCAGCAAGGTTCTTAAGTGGCTTAAGATCTCATCGTGAGTCAGATACTAAAGTTGGAAGCCAAGTCCTTCACCTTATAATCTAGAAGAAAGTATGAGAGGATAGGTCCCCACAGTCCCCAGCTACAGAAAATAACAACAACAGCTAATGCAGATTGAGAACTTACTATGAGGTAGGGGCTGCTTAAATGCCCAGATGTATTAACTTGTCTAATTCTCATAACAACCATATCAAAAAGGTACTCTTATTACGCCCATTTTTTGGATGACGAAACCAAGGCATAGTAAATCTTTGTCGCAGACGCAGAGAGCAAGTGCTGGATCCGGGATTCCAACCCAAGCACTACAACTCCAGAGCCCCGACTTGCAATCCCATTTGGAGGGATGGAACTTGGAAGATGGATTTGATCTACTCTGCTTGACTCCAGGAAGCCGAACCAAACCCAATGGGCCAAAGGAGCGGGACTGTGTCCAATGCAACCAAAGCACGGTCCGGCCTCGGGAAAAGCCCCTCTGCGGTGGCATTAAACTTCCCAGCAACAACAGGATATAAGAAAGGCTTGGACCACCACGTGAAGCTGTCACCAAGATGTTCAAGCAGCTGGTGGAGGACCGGCTGGGCCAGTGTTTGCACAGGTCCCTCGGATGCTCATGATGAGGGGACATGGTGTTAAATTATACCGAATTGCATCGTGGGGAACAATTCTACCTCCCAATTCCTTTCCAACCCTTCAGAGTACTTCCAAGAGAAATTTTCAGTTTCGTGCTAGCCTGTCTTTAACATCACTCTAATACTAGCTGATCTCCTATTTTAAAGAGAGAGAAAAGGCCAAAGTACTCAGCCGGCATTTGATAGACTGTTTTTGTTTTACACTCACACGTGCACACGAGCAGAGACACACACACCTGTACGTATATACTTCTTCTATTTTTAGCAAGTTGCACTGGTGTTCCACTTCCAATTATGATAGAAAGCTTCCCTTTTACATTCATTTTTGTAAGAAAATTGGAGCCAATGTAAAGAAAAAAAACGTCATAGTAAAACAAGGAATGTGGCTAGGAATAAATTTATACAGGTGAAATAAAAATGTCCAGTCTAGAAAACACTGGGATAAAAGAATTCTACATTCTAGGTCCGCTCCAGGCTGAGAGTTCACAGTACACAAAACTGGGAGCGCCATTTACGTCACAGTTTATGGGAATGACATTCCCCGGAGTCATGCAGTGCACAGCCTGCACGATTGTACACAGCAGCCATGGATATTTTTAGAGTCACAAATATCCCAAACACACGAGGGAGGAGAAATGGATAATCTCTTGGTCGGCTGCCCTAAAATTGGCAGCCAAAGTTCCTCACTCCAAATTATGTTGTTTTCTGCTCATGATCCTCTTATGGAATTCCCCAAGCTCAGGAGCCACCAGGCAGCCCAAGCAGCACTGGCCCCCAACCCATCCTCGGGAGGAAGAATGGAAGAAACAGGCCCAGGGCTCTTCCCCAGGGACACTCATGAACATAATCCCGGCGAGGCTGCAGGAAGATGAGCTGCACGTTCACGTGTAAAGGCAGCAGGAAGACGTTCCCAGACGTGGAAGCACTTGGAGACGATCAAATTCATGAGCCACTCTTGGAAAAAGCTAACTGACATTGAAATCCAGCTCACCCAGAGAAGCGTGAAAATAAACCCAAAGAATGGAGAATTCATAGTAAAAACACCAGGGTGAGTAAGGAATCCGTGTAAGCACACAACCAAAATGAAACAATGGGAAACACTGTAGTCAGAGCACCTTGATACTATAAAAATCATAGAAACACCAAACATCAGGAGGTCAGAGGCAGTGTGAACGCTAGTCACCATGCGTTTCTGAGAAGTGGTTTGATAATGGAAACGCCTTGTTTAAAGACTGCATTGACATACTTCTCTTCTTCCCTGCCCCCTAAAAACCACAAACTTAGTTATCTGCCCAGGGTCAAGATGACCAGGCAGGAGAGAAGGAAGATTAGAATTCAGGCCTGACATGTGAACACACACTGGGCCTCACTTGTCCTCTGGGAGGCCATCCCCAGTGGCTCTCTAACCCGGGGCCATTGAAGAAGGACCTGTCATGTCCAAGGAATTTCCCACACTGATTTAAAAAAGAGAGAGAGAGAGAGAGAGGGAGAGAGAGAGAGAACACACACACACTCGTCTCTCTCCAGGTCTGCTGCCTCTGCACCGTTAGCCACGGGAGTGTTGGCAGAGCCCATATCTGAATTCTGTTCGGGAACCTCCACTTGCCCTCAGTTCTCACCGCAATCACGGCGCCCTCAGACATTTATGGAAAATGCAGACTCCTAAAGATGCGTGCTCTTTGTGACCCAACGATTTCATTTCTGGGAATTCGTCTTACAGACATTCACGTGTACAAAATAACACAAGGTCAAGATCATTTATTGCAGCATTATTTTAACAGCAAAGGACTGGAAATAACCTAAATTTCCATTAATTAAATAAGAAACATAAACTCAATTTATGGAAGGCTCACACCCATTAAAACAAATAAGGCAGCTCTCTCTCTCTCTCTCTGATATTATTAACACAGACTATCAATAATAATTAAAATTTATACAGAATATTAATATTGCATAACAACATGGGGACCCCACTGAAGTCTGAGACCCACTGCTCGTTCAGGTAAGTCCAGACATCTCTGCCTGCCCCTCCTGTCCCCTGTGGTCTCTGACATCCCCAGCAGACACTGCGTTAGTTTTCTGTTGCTGCTGTAACAAATTAACACAAACTTCATGGCTTAAACAATACAAAATCTTTATCTTACAGGTCAGAAGTCCACCACGGTCTCACTGCACCACAGTGAAGGCATGGGGGTGGCCAGGCTCCTTTGTGGAGGCTCCATGGAAGCTTCCATTTCCAGCTCCTCCTGGCCGCCTACAGTCCTTGCCTGGTAGCTTCCTCCCTCCACTCTGGAAACCGCCGTGTTGCATCTCTCTCCTTCCATAGACACACCTCTCTGTCTGACTACAGCTGGGAAAGATTCTCCACTTTCAAGGACTCGTGTCATTAGGTCGGTTCCATCTGGATAATCCAAGCTAATGTCCCCACCTCAAAATCCTTAATGTGATCGCATCTGAAAAAAGTCCACTTCGCCATGTAAAATAACACAGTCACAGGTTACAAGGGTTTATGATGTGGACATCTTTGGAATAGGGGACATTATTCTGCTGAGCAGAGATACCCCAGACTCCAGCCACCAAAGCACTTACCACATCTCATCAAACACAAGACCTCATCACTATGTGTTCTGGTCCCTCTGCCTGAAAAGTTCTTTCTCATCTGCCCAATTCCTACTCAGACCTTCAAGGCTGAACTCAAAAGCCCCCTTCTCTGGGAAGCCTTTCCTAATTCCCCCAAGCAGAACTAGTGACACAGCTAGTATGTTAAGAAAATCTCTATGATACTTGTCACTTGGCATTTGAATTATGCGTCTACTTGTACATCTCCCAGTAGCCTGCAAGCAATTTAAGAGTAAAAACTGATTTATTCAACCCCACATCCCCACCACTCATCACAATGCCTGGTGCAGGGTAGGGTTTAATAAACACTGACGGAATGAACGACTGAATCTTCTCTATTTTACTGTGGAGTGCACCATTCAATATGTAATCCAAACTATGATTTTATGTGTCTGTTGTCGTTGTTATTCTACATGCCTGGCCCATGATGAGACCTCAATAAATATTTGCTGAGCAAATAAATTTATACTCACACCTAATATGTACTAAGCATTTTCTATATGCCAGGCACTTTGCTAAGCTCTTATAAGCTCTGCCTCCCTCATTTAATTTTTCACAGTAATTCCCAAGGAGTCACTACTGTATTCATTGGGGTAGTTAATACCAGCTCCTGGTACAAACACCACAAAATCTTACAGGCTTCTTTCTCAGCTGCCTCTTCCACGTGGCTCACATCCATGCAGTGACTCAGGGACCCAGGATCTTCCATGATGTAGCTGCACCATAGATGGGGGAGAGAAAGTAGGGGAGGGCACAGTGTATACACACCCACCTCAGCCGAAAAGTGACACACATCACTCCCACTCGCACCACACAGGCTGGACTAGTCACGTGGCCAATCCAAGTGCAAAGCAGGCTGGAAATGCACAGCTCATGGCTACCGATAAGCAGAGCAGGTACAGCCACAATCATTGTCTTCCTCATCTTAGAGTTGAAGAAACGGAGGTTCAGAGAAATGAAGACATTGCCCAAGACCTTTCAGCTAGTGCGTGCAAGGGACAAGTTCAGCTGCAGATCTGCCTGCCTGCACGAACCACGCTCTCAACCACTGCCTGTCCACATTCTGTGTGCTCAGAAGCTGGAAGGCGAAGCCTAGTCCCGTGCTGCATGGCAGGAAGGACTCCGCCCTGGGGTGGGACATTTCCTCTGAACAACCCCTCAGCGGGTAATCCACGGAGAGATAATCGGCAGTTGGCTGGGTCCCGAATTTCACGATCTATTTGCTCATCCCTGCCAGTGTCAGTTTATTCATAAGCGTCTAAACGATGACACGAGGCAGATGTTATGCGCTGATTTTCCCCTCCAGACTGTTGCAAGAGGGGAAACAAAATCTATTTTTTTTAAGCAAGCATCAGATGAAGCTTGAACAAAACCAATAACTCTTTCAGGACGAGCAGCTTTCTGAGCTTCCCACAGACGCTCTCGCAGTGTCATTTCTGGGGTTTATTTGGCAGTTGTTTACTGTCTGGAAAGAAATATTGCTCCTTCCTGTGTATGTTGCTCGCCTCCTCTTCCCTGCAGCCTTCCCCAGCAGTGTTAGCCCTTTGCCCTTGTAGTTTAAAAGTGTAATAAAAAATTTCCCCTCGTCCTCCCCCCAGCCTCGCCCCCCACCCCAGTTGCTTTGCCCGGCGTCAGTCCAGAGTGGCAGCCCTCTCTCCAAACCCCGCCACTCGCTTCTGCCGGTCCCTCATCTCCCGGCGTCAGCCTCTCTATGCTGAGACAATCGCAATTACAAGTCAATTGTCAATTATTCAGGGCTGATTATTCGGGGAGTGGATTGTCAGGCTTTTTGCTTCCCCTTTCTCTGTGGGCTTCCTACTACTCATTAGCACCTCCACAAGCAGGCAAGAAAGGAAAGTTTTCCAAACTCCCATCCGTCAAAACCAGTGGCTCGTTCGCCATTTGTGTTCAGCCAGGGAGGCGACCAACCGGGATTCTACACTTCGTCCATTCCTGCTGCCTCTTCCCCATTAGCATAGATAATTCAGAGTCACCATGATTTTTCCAGGAAGGAGAGGGAGGTACGGCCAACACCAACCTGTGACGTCTGCGTGCTTGACAACGGTGCGTGCCCACGTGTGAGTGTGCGTGTGTGTGCACAAGACACCCGATGTTGTCAGCTGCCGCGTACAGCTTGATGGCAGGGGCTGTCTCTTTGCAGCGTGAAATATGTCGAGGGACCATTGTGTAATGGCATATCTAATAAATACAATGAATTTTAAAAAACAAAGCAGAGAAAGAGACAGATGGAAGGCAATTCGCCCTCACGTGACATGGTCTCCTCTGCCGAGATGGGGCTGGTTTTCAGACAAGAGGCTCTAGGCTCTCCCCCAGGCCAAAACCCCCTGTCTTGGGGAATGTGAACCATGGTCCCTTATAGACAGACCGCAGGACAACTGGGGATCCTTTAGGGGAGATCATCCTGGGGCCCACAAGAGAGAGAACAGACACCAGACCAGTGGACAGAGTGTGTGTGTCAGCCCAGAAGGGAGCCAGAGGTCAGCCCAGGCAGAACTGAGTCACCTTGGCTACACTCCGCACCTCCTGCAGCCCAGCAGCCCGGTCTCCACCCGCTGCTTGGCAACCTTCAGAACTGTCATCTACAAGGTCGGACAGCCTATGGGCAAGAGTAGGGATCCTGAGATGGGTCCTTTAACTCTTCCAGCAAACCCGGCCAAACTCCTGGCAATCAAACTCTGACCCCTTCCTGCCTCATTTTTGCATTCAATCAACAAACATTCCTTAAGCACCTACTACACGTCAGGCTCTGATGGAAGCACAGAGGATTCTGTGGTGCACGAAATGTGAAGTTTTCACTCCAGCAGGGGAGACAGACAGCAAACAAGTAAACAAATAAATAAACAACAGATGGTGTGTGCACCCCAAATAAAATAAAATGGGGTGCTGTGATGGAGTGAGCAGGTGAGCAAGGCTTCTCTGATAGGCTTAGCAGGGCCTTTTCTCTAATGAGAGAGCATTCCAGCCAAAACTCGATGAGGACAAGCCAGCCATGCAAAGATCTAGGGGGACAGCATCCAGGCAGAAGGCATATCAAGAACAAAGGCCCTGGGGCAGGAGAGCTTGGAGTGCCAGAGGAGCCACAATGAGGCTGGAGGCCTTGGGCTGAGAAGGTCGTGGGGCCACAGCAGGAGAGGAAGCTGGAGGAGTGGGCAGGGCCGGGTCACTGGCCTCGAGCTGGGCAGCTGCAGGGAGCAATGCCGCAGTTCTGGGAAGCCGCTGGAGAGATCCAAGCAGAAGAGCACTGGGATCTGATTTACATTCTTGAGAGCTTTATCTGGAGGCTGGGTGGTTGCAAAAGCAGCCCACTCACACAAGCTTGAGCAGGAAAGCTTGTTAACATGGGAGGGTACAAAAGTGTCCCGCTGAACCCAGGAGCGGGGACTGCAAGGAGGGAGCCATGGGAGCCAGGGCAGGCCCTCTCTGCTCCTCTGAGCACAGGCCCACCTCCCACAACTCCTCCGGCCCCTGCTCTGTACCCAGCCCTACAGAGCCTGGCCAGTCTCTCAGGGTCCCCCAAATTCCCAGGGGAGAGGAGCTGATTGGCTCAGCTCAGATCAGGTGTCCAGCTCTACTGGCCAATCAGCACTGCCCACGGAAACATGGCTGCCAGCGACGCCCACGACTGTGGGTAGGGATGTCTCAGAGGAAGACTGGGGTGGGCAGGCCCCTCCAAAGTGTCCACTCCTTGGCCTTTCCCCAGAATTCCAGGTCGACTTCCTCCATCCTGTCTCCATCTCAATCCCCACCCCCAGCTCGACAGGGGGACCGGGGCTGGCCAGACCATGGGGCTCCCTGGAGCTTAGGGAGTGGGGAGTTTCCCTCTCGAAGCAACACGGACCCCAGAAACAGGGGCAACAGAGGGTAAAGGCCAAATCCAAAAGATGGAAGCTGAGATCTAGAGGGCAGGAAGACTGGTCTGAAGACCCTGAAGCCAGGAACCAGAAGCAGAAAAAAGAGAGTCGGTGTGGCAGGGCGACACTGGTGGAACAGCTGCTGGTGCCCCTGGCGGGTGTCATGCGCCAGCCGGGCTTGGTCGGGCAGCTGGGCCGCCGGCCACTCAGCCCCAAGGCGCCCGTGTGCACAGCAGTGTGGAGCGGGCAGGACAGAGCCCTCGGGACTGGGGGGCGCAGCTGGGCTCCTCCTGGAGGGGGAAGCTCTGCACCCGCCCTTCTCGGCGCTGGCTACTCTCAGACCCCAAGAAGCCAGGGCGGGCACCTGGGACGCTGCCATCTGGGCCTCAGTCTGTCGCAGTTTAATTACAAAAGGGTGTTCTGGGAGGAAGAGCGGCTGGACGGGGCTGGGGGAGCTGAGAGGTGGCGGTGGGCCCCGCCCGGTCTGCAGGGCCAGGAGGAGGGAAGGAGGGAGGCAGGGAGAGCCAGCGAGAAAACAAAGATCAGGGCAGAGTGAAGCAGAGACCAAGAGACCGAAACAGAGAGAGATGGAGACAGAAGCAAAGAGAAAAACGGCCAGAGAGCCACAGAGGGAGAACTGCCCAGGCTCGGGTCCAGCTGCCACAGCTGACAAGTGACACGTACTCGTTTGCTGGGGACGCCGTAACAATGTGCCACAAAATGGGTGGTTTCAACAGCAGAGGTCTATTGTCTCCCGGTTCCGGAAGCTGGAAGTCCAAACGAAACTGAGGCTTGGCAGGGTTGGTTCCCCCAAGGGCTGTTGTGGGTGGATCTGTCCAGCCTCCCCTTGGCTTGCAGACGGCCGTCTCCACGCTCACCGGGCACCTTCCCCGTGTTTGCGTTTCTGGATTTCCCCCTTTCATAAGGACGCCAGTTACCTCCATAAGGACTCTATCTCCAAATGCCACATTCTGAGGCACTGGGGGTTAGGACGTCAACATATGAATTTGGGAGAGACTCAGTTCAGCCCATCACGTTATTTAAGCTCTCTGTGCCTCAGTTTCCTCACAATAAAGTGGGCATAGTAATAGTACCTCCTCAGTGGATCGTTCTGAGGAGTCGGTGAGCTACCAAACATACCGCCCAGCGAGTGGTAAAGGCTCAGAAAGTGTTAGTTACCTTAGCATTGTTATTCTCGTTATTTGGTGTGGTAGGCAGAATAATGGCCCCTAAAACATCCTTAGAACCCGTAAATATGTGACTTTACGAAACAAAAGGGACTTTGCAGATGTGATTAGAGTTGCAGACCTTGGGATGGGGAGATCATCCCGGATTAGCCACGTGGATCCAATGTAATCATGAGTCCTTAACAGCAGAGAACCTTCCCCGCAGTAGGGAGACAGGGAGATGCCATGTGAGGGCTCAACCCACCACCGCTGGCTCTGGAGATGGAGGGGGGGGGGCCCAGCCAAGGAACAGGGTGACCCTGAGGAGCTGAGAACAGTCCTCAGAGCCAGCAAGGAAATGGGGGCCTCAGTCCCGTACACTGGGGAACAGGATTCTGCCAACAGTCAGAATAAGCAGAACAGATTCTCTCCCGGAGCTTCCAGAACAGACCTGGCTGTTCTTTAGAGCCACCGGGGGAGTTTATAAAAAGTACCAACACCTGGACCTCACATCCTGGACATTGGCTCTTTTCTAAAAGCTCCCCAGGTGACTCAAATGGACACCAAGGGCTGAGAACCAAGCTGACGACACCTTCATGTTAGGTGGATCTGACTGCACCAGATTTGTGACCTGCAGCACCATGAGACAGTAAGTTTGTGCTGTTTGTGGTCCTTTGTTACAGCAGCCACAGGGCACTAACACACTCTGAAAACGTCAGCCACATGCGAGTGGGTGACCTGGTCCCCCAAGCCCGCCCACTGGAAACCAGGCGGACACCAGCGCCCCCTAGGGGCAGGGAGCCGCTCTAGTGGCCACGGGGAGGGAGGACCCCCCAGGAACAGGGGTGGGGCCAACGCACTGGCTTCTGCAGCTGGCGCAGCGTCTGAAGGCAGCGGGAAAGCCAAGGGGCACCTGCGCCCTGTCAGGCAGACACCCGAGGGCCCCCACGGAGATAAGGAGGGGCATTATGCAGCCGGACACAGCCAGCGTCCGCTCTGTCCTGGTTCGGACGCTGCACCTGCTCGCCTGCCACCCCGGATGCCTTTGGGGCTTCCTCAAAAAGAGGCCTTCTTGGCCCCCCATTAAAAATAGCACCCCGCCCCCGCCTGCCCTGACTGTGGAGACAGGGCGTTTGTGTGTCTGAATCTGCCAGGATCTCACTCGGCACCGACCCCCCAGCGCAGAGCGCAGGCTCGCTGTGTATCTGTGGAACGAGTAAGCGAACGCTTGCTGTCACCCCTGGCCCCGGGCCGTGCCAGGGCAAGGCTCACCACGGCAGCGAACTCAGGACCACACGACAGCAAAAAGGATTCCATAAGGCAGAGGTGCCGGGCGGGACACTGACTCCCAGGCCGCACCTCACCCAGCTGGTGACCCTGAGGGAGTCACTGCACCTCTCCGAGTCTCAGTTTCCACATCTGTAGAATGGGGGTGGTGACAATGCTGCAGCCCACTTCACAGCTGTTAGTGTGACCAGGGGAAGAAACTGTCTTGTCCTCGCTGCCAGCACCGGAATTCCTCTTGGGGACAGAAATGACTTTGTGGAGAAAAATGTTTTGACAAGCGCTTGAGTAGAAGGCGGGTGCCCCAATGTGCCGGTGCACGCGTGTATACTCACAGACGTGTGCACACGGAGTTGTGCATGGGCCACCAACAGAGAAGGCTCCAGGGAGGAGAGAAGCAGCTCCGCATGAGCGAGGGCGTGGCCCGGGGACTCCTCGGGAAGCCCAGGTGGCAGGAGGAGGAGCCAGGTGCACGCTGGAACCTGTACTGTGCGATGGGACCTCCCACGGATCTTCAGTAAAGTCAGCCACGTCCTCAGACGCTCTTTGAGAGGGATTCGTCACTATGGAAACCCAATGCGAAGGGACAGCATCGCATCTTGAAGCTAACCCCATTGAGGAGGAGTCAGCCATGAGGAACCCAGACCCAGGATGCAGAGGACGCCTCTTGGGAATCTGGGGACAGTGGGGGATCTTGGACCCCAGTGGTGAAGGCTCTGTGGGGAAGTTTGCCAAAATGTACCCGGTCGTCCCCAAGGGGGCACAGGAGGCTCCAGCCGACCTTCTGCAAACCACACAGTGCTACTCAACCTTGAGGTGCCGCCACCCCAAGGCTGCCTCCTGTCCACAGCAGCCCTCGGTCTCCACGAGACCTGCGCCAACTGGGAAGCAGGTTTCTCTGCTCCCAGCTTGGGTGACTCGTTCACGTTTGCCCCCGAAAGGAGAAGCCATTTGTCCCCCGCCCTGCTTGACGCGTCACAGCTGTGGAGGGCTGGGGTCAGGAGGGATGGCTAGAGACGACGGCAGACATCCCTGCTCAGGAAATCAGTCCTTGGCAACTGGTTCCCAGCAGGGGTGGGGACAATGTCAACTAGAGCTCCCACGGAACTGTGGCTGCAGAACTCATCCGCAGCCTAACTGCCGGCCTCTGACAAGAAGTCTAAGCAGCCATCCCAGGTCACACGGCGTCTCCCCTGTGCCTGCTCAGCCCTTGGTTGGAGCCCCCATGAGCTCCCCCGGGGAACAGATGGCAGCCCTGTATACAGGCCCGAAGGGCCATTAGAAGAACCTCATGCTGACTTCCAGCAAGGTTTCCTGGGGCATCTAAGGATCTTGAAGGCAGAGGGCCTAGCTGGAATGGCATCGCCAGGACAGAGGAAGGAAGGGTAGCCCTCATACAAAGCCAGTACTGCCTCATGCCAGCCACCCCCCCCTGAGTGGGAACCCCAGCTCAGCAGCCCACCTGGCATCCGCTGCCCGAGTAGGGGCCGTGAACTCA
The DNA here is from genome assembly GCA_008086735.1 of Cheirogaleus medius. NCBI lineage: Eukaryota > Metazoa > Chordata > Mammalia > Primates > Cheirogaleidae > Cheirogaleus > Cheirogaleus medius. Next base: position 18,236,761 of record VBSM01002153.1, read on the forward strand.
CACGCCTCAGCGACCAAGGGTGACAAAACTGAGCGAAGGAGCTGATACAAGAGGATGTGATGGCAGCAGACACATCACCTGGTGGTCAGGGACAAAAGGGAGCAGCGGGGACTACAGAGAACTGGAGCACACAAGGCTCCATCCAAAGGGGCAGACACTGCTCAACTCTAGCCTGCTGTGGCCGGGTGTGACCCAGAGCTGCTAGATCCTTCCCGATGTCCAAGAGAAGCCAGAACCCTGGCTTTTACGTGGAACCTCCTGATTTTTGAAGTTCGAAGTGAGAGAGACTGCTCTTTGGCCCCCAAACCCTCCCCCCTCTTCTCCTTTGGTGGCTTCGGGGCCACCTTGGACCACAGGGACAAGGGTAGTGCCTTGGGGATGGCAGAGCAACTATCTGGAAGGATCCTGGGCCCTATTTGGGGAGCGGAAACGCCTGACTCCTTAGGACTTGTACAAGAGAGAGAAAAAAGCTTCTACCTCGTTTAAGCCACTGTTATTTTGGGGCATGTGGCTCAGCAGTTGGACTTAAATCCTAACTAATACAAATTCCATTTTAAGATGCTAAGTGAGCCCGGCCAGCTCTGTCAGCCAGCAGCCACCAGTGCGCAGCCCTGGCCTAAGGTGATATTCTGAACGGAACCTACTGGATCACGTCCCTCCCCTGCTCACGAACCTCCGAGAGTTCCCACCAGCTCAGCTGAGTCCCAACTCCCTGGCACCCAAGGCCGGGGCTTTACGGCCCGCCCTGCTTTGGTCTCCACCGTCACCCCCCCACGCGGTCGCCGCAGCTGCTCCCAACTACCCACGGGTTCTGAGCGCTCAAGGTCACCGCCTCCTCCAGCGGCCGTCCCTCCCCCAGGCTGAGTCAGCCACGCCCTCCTCTGCCCTCCCACCAGCCCTTCAACGTGCCCTATTAATACCCTATTATAGCACACCTCACGTGGCGTTCTAACTGCACTCACTGCGAAAGCAAGGGCTCCGGAGGCAGGCACTGAAACCCCAGTGCCCAAACTCACTTGCTGTGTGATCTTAGGCCAATCACTCAACCTCTCTGAGCCTCCATTTCCTCATCTGTGAATTGCTGACAATACTGATTAGACACTGATCAAGGATAGGCAGAATGCCAGCGTACCAGGCATTCTGCTAGGTGCCAAGCAGACAAAAAGACGCCTGTCATCGCGGAGCTTACAAACTCGTAATGGGGATTGAAATAAAATCTTATATCAAAAAAGTTACGTCAGTGCAGTTGTGATAAAATTTACAAAGGAGAAATACGTATGTGGTAAAGGGGAGATCCAACCTCGTCTGGGACAGGGGATCAGAGGAAGTTTCCTTGAGGAGGAAACATTTATGAAGAGACATAAAGTAGGTGCTGACTAGGCAAGTAGAGGAGGAAGGGGATTTCGGGAAGAAGAAATAGCATGTGCAAAGGGCCTGAGGCAGGAAGATAACTTCCTTTTCCAGGAATCCAAAAGGATAATGACAATGATGTTTGAGGACAGAGCAACCATGTCTTTGGGTCTCCAGGGCCCAGAACAGTGCTTGGCACATAGGAAATGTTACTAGAAATCTGCCAAAAGAGTGAGTGATCCTGTTCGGAGCCCACCAGCCCCTGCTGCAGTGACCACGCCACCAGGCACTGGCTCAGTATTTGCCAAGCACCGACCCTGTGCTGGGTGCTGTGCCGGACGTGGAGGAAGATGTGAGGATGGACCGGACCTGGATCCCGCTCTCCCAGTGCTTCCCCTCCCAAAGCCAGGAAACACCAGTGTGTGGACCGCAAACACCAGGTTAAGGCATCAAGGTTTGTGGCAAACACCAGCCCAAACCTGCCTCCCTTCCTCCCTTCCTCCATGGTGGGTGAGCTGCCCCACCAACCATGATGACATCCTAAGAGAGAAGCAGCTTCTCTGTTCTTCAAGCCTCCATAGCGCAGGGTCTCGCTGTTATAGCCACATAGCCTCATCCTGACCAATGTGGGGCCTGAGAAGGGGACAGGAACCTAGAAGTTTGGAGCAGGAAGTGGCCATTTTGAGCTGCAGCAATCAAGGAAGACTTCCTGGAGGAAGATGGCATTTGCACTAGGCCAAAAGGAAGTCTACATTCTGAATAAATAAAGGTGCATCCACGGGGGAAACACCAATCAACAGCTATTAAAGGCACGAGGCAGATCCGCTTGCGCAGACATGGGAAAGCGCCTGGGTTCTGTTGCCATGGGAAGAAAGCAAAAGGGCAGAATCACACCTCCATGCTTCTGTTTCTTTATGTAAGTGTGTGGTTGATTATACACAAACCAACTGGGAAAATTCAGGCCGAACAGGAGAGTGGGGCCAAGCATAGGAAAAGGGTGGAATTCTCTTAATTTTTCACTTTTTCGTCCTCCTGGGCTGTTATGTCTTTTGGCGATAACTATCTATTATAGTATGATAGAACTTACTTGTATTTCTAAAGCAAGTTAGAAATGTGCTCGTCCTGCCCTCTCAGGAAAGAAGCTGCTCTCAGTACTCAGCGGGACACTGCCCTTCCCTGGCCGGGTCCTGAGCTTTGAGAGGAGACGCTGGTGTAACTACTAGTCCTCAGAGTCCCGTACAGAACTCAGGTGCAGCCAGGACACAGACCAGTGCTGTCGTTTTAGGCATCAATTTCCAATTAGATCTGAGCTCAGTGGTCTCCCGGAGGCAAAAGTCTTAGAAGCAGGGAGTGCACCCTCTTTGCCTGGGCTGGGAGCCAGGAAATTCCATCTCCTAGGACCAGGACATGGCCAACCCATGAAGGCCTGGGCAACGTCCTATCAAACGTGGGGCAGGTCCTTGTTCCCTGGTGGCACCAGGTGTGGATGGTGACTCAGAAGGGGAAGCTGAAAAGGTAGCCACTCAAAAGGTGGCCAGATGAATCCCTAGCTGCTTGGATTACTCTTTGAATTTGATCTGTCCTCAGTCACAAAGGAGAAACTGAGGCAGCCTGGCTGGTGATGGCTCACTCGTACTCACCGACTCTGTTACAGCAGCACAGCTTAATCCTGACCAACACCGGCAAAGGGATGGGGCTCTAAGAACTCAGAGCAGGAAGAGGCCTTGGACATAGAAAACTGGGAATTTTCCTAATTCTACAACAAGGATCAGAAAACTTTTTCTGTAAACAGCCAGGTAGTAAATATCTCAGGCTTTGTAGGCCATACAGTCCCCGTCACAATGACTCAATTCTGACGTCATAACAAAAAGGCAGCCATAGATTACATACAAACAAATGGGCATGGCTGTGTCCCAATAAAACTTTATTTACAAACACAGGCAATGGGCACAACACAGTGAACATACCAACACTACCGAACTGGACACTTAAAAATGGTTAAGACGGTAAATCTCATGTGTTTTTTACACTTAAAAATTAAAATTAACAAAAAAAGAAAAACAGGTCATGGGCTGGATTTGGCCCCTGGGCTGGTTTGTGGCCCTTAGAAGGCGCAGTCTGCTCTGCTACGAGGCAGGTTCCTTTAACACAGGTTACTTCATTCGTGATTAGCAAGGAAAGGAAGGACGATGAGATAATAGGAAAAGTGCTTCCGTACATGATTTGCCATAGCATATTAATGTTTTTAAATAGTCAGGAAGAAGCACAATTAAAGAAATATCCTTAGCCAGATTTGAAGAACTTAAGAAAAAAGCTGGAGTCTGTAGAAGTGTCTCCCCTTGGTACCAGTGGTGGCTGACTTAGTGGCTTCCAGAACCTCTGTGCTATCACTGTGTTGTGCGGCCTGGGGACATGGCACGTTTACACGAAGAAGCTACAAAGAGCCCTTCCCACCTCTACCGAAATAATAAACTAATGGCAAAGGCTACACTTTCCATCATACTTTTAATGTGGGTGAAATTGGTCCCAACTCGAAGCAAATGCCCTCCCAGACCAACAGCTCCAAGAAGGAAGCGGATGCCTCAGGGTTTAAGGCCGAAGTGTTTGACTGATTGTGTGGCCGGGTGCAAATGCCTGTGCTCCGGTTTTTATTGGGATTGTTATTGATTTCGTTGGTGCTCCGGTCGCAAGTTTCCCTTAGTTTTGCGCCATCTACTCCATCTAACCCCAATGCTATTTTCCTCATAAGCCTCTTTCTTATTAGCATGGGATTTTACAGATCACGAGGTTTTATAGGAATACATATAGGGCATGTTAGCAGTAATGCCTGGAACTTTTCTGAGCCCCACCAGACCACTGTGCAGATGAGAACCGCTACTAATAGCAGCTGATGACATTTATTGAATCCCTCCTGCATTCTGGCATTGTGCTGAATGATTTCTACACCCCCTCTCCTCACGGTAACCTGACATTATTATCCCTATGTTAACAGAAGGGGAAACTGAGGCTCATAGAGGTTAAGCTATCTGGCCAAGGTCTGTCACTGGAGCCAGGAGAGGACCCTCTCACCTTGGACATCTTCTTGCCTATCCCATAATGTCCACAGCGTCCTCCTCTCCCTGCAGTGTGCAAGCCTGGAATTGCCCACATCTTTATTTATTTTTTTTTTTTTTGAGACCTCAGCTATCATTGCATTCCAGTGCCCGCACCTTTAGAGCTGAGTATTCCAAGTGCATAGGCAAAGGGGACCGAGGAGAGACTTTGGGCGCTGACCTTCAAGGAAAGTTCCCACTGTCTTGTGGGCAAACAGAATCAGGTGCAGTTTTGATGTCTTATAATATCAAAGTCGTTTCTTCTGCTTATTAGAAACTCAGCAGAACCCAAAGATAAAGGCCAGGGATGAGACAATGGCCTTGTTTCAGGACCCCAACGTCATTCTGGGGTGACGGTTTAAAGAAGTATGAATGCTGATAATGAATGCAAAATGAGGCAAGGCACCTTCAAAGGTCAGAGGTCAACTCTGCTGGGACACAGGGCCATTCAGAACAGGACACACGCAGGACCTGATGTCGGTGAGGATGTGGGCAGCACGGGAGCGTTCAGCCACTGCCAGGGGGAGTATAATCTGGTGCAGCCACTTTGGCAAACCTTCTGGCGTCACCTATTGAAGGTCACATGTGCAGTCCCATGACCTAGCAACTCCACTCTACAGTACACGCCCCAGAGCGACCCTTGCCCATTTGCACCCTGAGACATGGACAAAAATGTTCAGAGCGGGCTGCTTGGTGATGGCAAAAGAACTGGAGGCATCCGGTTGTCTGTACCTGCAGAGCAAGCACGTAACCTGCAAGCTGATCTTACAACACAGAACCAGGCAAGTGTGGAAACGACAGAGCCACTCCCGCACGCATCCACAGGCACAGACTCAAAAACATAATGTACAACGTGGAGGACAAAAGACGAAAGTTACAAAAGAATGGGTACAGTCTGCTTCCGTTTACATAAAATTCAAGGACAGGTAAAATTAAACATCATCATTGTTTAGGGATATGTGGGTGGTAAAACTATCAAGAACGGCAGAAAGCGATTAACACAAAATTAAGGATAATGGTTAGCTTTGGGGAGGGGGCGCGATGGGGAAGGGTGTCTAAGATTTGGTCATGTTCTAATCCTTAACTTAGGTGGTAGGTACATGGGTATCTTATTATTATTACTTAGCCTGTACAGGCTAGAGCCTGTACAGGATAGAATGTTTTAAACATTCTTTTGCATAAGTGATATATTTCACATTTAATTTTTTTTAATTTAGAGATTTAAAAAAGTAGAAAATGGTTCTAGGGATAGGATAGAGCCAGCATAGCCAAATCCAAGCCTTTATAGGTGTTTAAGGGGCACCCAATTCTCTACCCCATACGCTCAGAGAACATGCTCGAGCACTCTCTATAACATTAGAAGTATAGCTTTGGGCTGCAACAAAAACTTAACAAGCAGTGGCTTAAATGACAAAGGCATTCAACTATCTCTCATAACAAGAAGGCTGGAAGTAGGTAGTTAAGGGTTGATCCAGTTGCTCAGTAATGCTAGGAATTTAAGTCTGCAATTCTCTGAGACTTCTCCTAAAGGCAAAATATGGCTGCTGTAGCTTCAGACATCACATCCTTATCCAACCACTTCCAAATGCAAGAAGTAGGGAGCACCCAGGAAGGTAAGAAAGACTTCATTCATATGCCCACAACCTTCAATCAAGGGACAGTACGTCCCAAAATGTCCCCAGCAGAGTCCTGCTTATATCTCACTAACCAGACTGGATCACAAAACCACTGCTAGCTGCAAGGGAGGCTTTCAACCCCCTTGTCAGATAGACAAGATAGGAAGGATGACAAGGAAGAAGAGGGAATGGCCACTGGGCAGGAAACCACAATGCCTGTTACAACCTGGGCCCACCTCAAGGCAACTTAAGTACATCTGTCCCACGGATGATGCGTTCAACCTGTCCAATAACCCAGATCCCACCTCACCTGGAAAGTGGAGCCCACACCACAATGCGCCCAAATGAACTGTTGACATGTGTCGGCTGGAGGGATGCTCCGAATTGCTTCTGATCTCCAGCCCGAGGCACACGACCTGGCACAGAGTGACAACCTCACGCTGCCAATCGACAGACGTTCCCAGATGAAGGAGGTCAGTAAATCCTCCCTGTGGGCGGGATGTGGCCTGGCGGAACCCTAGCACGTGTTGGGCCCTCCACGCTAGAGGCTCAGAGAAAGGGGAGAAGCCGGGCAAGGCGGCCACTAGCCACTACGAACAATGGATGCAAGTCAATGGGACAGCTCAGGTGTCGCGGGCCCAAGGGCCACCGTGGTGGTGCGCCACGGTAGCAGAACACGGAGAGAAGGGAGCAGGACTTCAGGCCACACCGGACCCCGCCACTCGCTGTTGTTTCTCTAACCCCAAGGCCAAGGGCCGTCGGCTGTCTATTGTGCTTCAATGGCTCCTCTTACCCCTGGCCACTTCCCAGATTAGGGTCACCTGCTGGCCTTGCAGGCACTTGAGTTTTGGAGCCTTCAACTAAAGCGCTGAAGACGGTCAAGTTTCCTGTTCTACGGTGAAAGTGACAAGTCTACTCTGGCATCAATGCCTTTGTTCGCTCTGCGGCATCGGCGCGGCGGCAGATTGAAGTCAAAGACTCGATGCCTGTTCCCAAAGAGATCAAAACCGGCCCGACTGTCTTGCTGGGCATGGGCGACTCCGTCCACCCAGTGGAGCAGACATGCACAATGGCCAGGCGGGGTGCCGTCTTTGTGCGGTGGCTCAAACGCGGCTCTGGCGGCTACTCCAAAGTGCTGCTATTCACAATCATTGTCACATGGGGTGTCGTTCCAGGGAACCTGAGAACCAATCTGCAATTTCAAAATTAGGAAGTAAAATAAAACCCAAAAGGATGCATAAAGGAGAGGCATTTGGCAGCATTTCTGAAATAATAATGGTAACGAGCGTTCGTCTGAAGCTTACCATGCGCCGGCCATTGTGCCAAGTATTTTTACACGGATTAATTCACTTAACCCTCACAAAAACAAGATAGAGACAAGGGTGCCTTGTCCCCATTTTAAAGAGGATGTGACAGCCAGCCCCTCCATGAGCCCCAGTAAGCCTCACCTCCAGGTCTTCACGCCTTTGTGCCCTCTCACCTCAAACCGGGGATGGCCCGCGTGACCAACAGAGCGGCAGAAGTGACAACGTGTGACTTCCAAGGCTAGTCACAAAAGGCACTGCAACTCCTGGCTTGGTCTTTGGATTGCTGGCTCTGGGGAAGCTAGCCCCCATGTTCTGAACGCTCGAGCAGAGAGGGGCCAACTAGCCGGCCCCAAACTTGGCGGCCACATGAGCAAGCCACCCTGGAGGGATTCTCCGGCCCCAGCCAAAGCCTCAGATGACTGAGACCCCAACCCACTTCCCTCCTGAGAGATCCCAAAACAGCCCACCCAACTGCATTCCTGACCCACAAAAACTGTGAAAGATAATCAGCGACTATTGTTTTAAGCCACTAAGTTTTGGGGTGACCAGCTAGGCAGCGAGTGTTAATTAACACAGGTGGAAAAACTCAGGGAGACAGAGGGTAAGCGATCGGCCCAAGGTGACACAACTGGCAGGTGGTGGAGCCAGGATTTGAACCCAGGCCATGCGGGCTACAGCAGCTGAGCCTCCACTATTCCACCCTTCTGGCTGCTTCCAAACGAGATTCAGTCTGTGCTTCCCTGTATTCACCTCCCTCTGAGTGCCTGCTCTGGGATCCAGGTTTTCCCAACTTTAACGAATTTCATCCTCCCAACAACTCGGGCAAACGGGTCTGATTTTTCTTTTATTCTTTTATTTCTTTTATTATTTTATCTCTTATTTCTCTTTTATTCTTTCTCTTAAAATTTAATCAGCCAAATAACACATCAGTACATCTCTCATTTAGGAAAATCCAACTAGTAGATAAGACCCCTCAGTCCCCTTAGAACACTCCTGTCCCTACCCCAGGGCCCTCTCCAAACCTGACCCCATCCCTTTAGTGGGGACCTTTCCACACCTTTCCTCCTAATCATTTACGTTCATATTTATGTCCCCAAATCACTACACAGCAGCACTCTGTGTACCGTTATTACCATAACGGTAATAAGTCTCATGAAACACCATGCAAGACTCCAGTCACAAGAGAACACTGTGATTCCTTTAATGCAAAAAAAAAAAAAAAACAGGCAAAATGATACCATATAATGTGTTTGGGGTTGTAGGCTTAGGTGGCAAAAGTATAAAGTGAATCAAGGAACTGGCCACCGTAACACCAGGACAGTGGGCACTTCTCAGGGCGCGGGTGGGAGGACTGTTGGCAGAGGTGAGGGGAGCCTCTGGGGGGTGGCAGTGTCCTGTTGTTGACCTCAGAGGCCCAGCCTGGGGCATGAGGCCCGACCTGGGATAAATCACTGAGCGAGGCATCTTTGTTTTGTGCACCTTCCTATATACATTTTATAATTCATGATTTTAAAAGGCTTTTTGTTCAAGAATATGTAAATTATTGTCCTTTGTTTTTGTTTCACATCAAATTTACCATTCTATCTTTCTATTTCCTAAGTCTCTTCCTAAACACGGCTTTTTTTCACTTGCCGATAATTGTATCCACTTCTCACCTGTGGAGTCACTGCGTTCTTTTTAGCAGCTGCAGCACATTCTAGAGGGTTCCACAGTTTATTTAACCATCCCCCTATTAACGGACATATTGTTTGTTTCTCCTTTTTCTCTATTTCGAACAAGGCTGCAACCAACATCCTCGTGCACATGTGTGTTCATCTAGATACGTCCCCAATTGAAACTGCTGGGACAAAGGACATGAACATTTTTGGTTTCAATGAACGTTGCCAAATTGTTGTCCATTGTGGTTGTACCAGTTCCTCTCCCACCAGCGTTGTGTGAAGACCGCCATGTTCCTACTTCCCTACCAACTAATGACAGTATCAAAGTGTTCCATTTCCTGCAAAAGAGTGCCTCATTGTTGTCCATTTCACAGATGAAGAAACTGAGACCACATAGCAGGAAAGTGTCAGCAAGAGGTCTTAAATTCAGATCTTTTGCCTCCAAACCCAAGACATCAGACAGTGCTCCCTAAAGAGCAGGTGCTCCTGAGACGTGCTCTAAGTCACCCCGGCCATGGGGCTGAAGGCAGCTCCCCATCCCCAGGGTTCACAGCCAGGTGAGGCGTGTGGAGCTCCGCTCCGGGCTGGCGCAGATCCCAGAAGGCAAGTAGACCACCACCTCCATGCAAATCACCGGGGAGGAAATTAGCTCGAAATGGAATCGACAAGGTGCTGCCGCCAACTCTGATCGTAAATTAGATAAACTTGCATCTGACACGATGCATTTAGAGGAGGGCCACCGCCAGGTTCTCAGCTGCTCCCGAGCAACGAGCCACTGGGAGCGAAAAATAAAACAATCTAGGAAGCGATGAAAATGCAATAATGAATGGTAACAGGCCCCGGAACAGCAGGGGAGAATTACTGGGAAATCAGCTAAGAGCCATCAGAAGGGAGACCTTGGCTTCAGAGGGCAGGAGATGGTGGAGGCGGCGAAGGCAGAAGTTGGAGTCGGAGACGGCTGGTGTGAAGCGGCTCCCACACTTGCTGGCTGGGTGACCTTAAACGTGTTTCTGAAGCTCTCAGAGCCTCAGTTTCCTTGACTATAAAATAGGAGTCAAAACAGACTGTGCCTACCTCATAGGGCTGTTGTGAGGCTTAAATGACATATTGACTAGAAAACCCAGGGCTGCCAAGCACAGCTGTTCATGTTGTGCATAAACAAGGGCACTTAGCTGAGGCCGAGCAGGGCTGCAGTCGAGCCCATCCTCCGCACCCAGACGGGGAGGCTCCCTCAAATTCACCAAAGCCCCCCAGGTACTGTAGCAGCCCCGAAAATTCCTGGCACACAGTAGGTGCTCAGTCAACGGGAGGGGTATGATCGGGCCGTCAGATTTCCCACCTGGAGGGTGCGGGCCATGCTGGCCACTGCTGGGACAAGAGCTCCCCTTCCGAGCCAGGAGAAAGCCACCCTTGCAGGACTGAGAGGAACGAGTCGTGACTCAGTGGCAGCCTGCACAAGAGAGGCTGGGGGCGCCAGGGAGAGCAAATGTACCAGGAGTCACTGTGTCCTGTGCCTGCCAAGGAGATGCACACAGAGAGCCACGTCACCGGGAGAGCAGGTGCAGGAAAGGGACATGAGGGAGAGGCTGGGCCTGGCCAGCCCGCAGCTTGGGCTGGGACTGGGGAGACCCTGACACCTCCCCAGAGAGGTCCGTGCTGTCCCCTCTGAGGAGCACTGGACACGAGGAGGACCTGAGCCCCACATGCAAAGGGCCCTGCTCAGACCCTGTGTCCAGCCTCCGTGTCTTTGTGCTGTTCTTTCTGCCTAAAAGGAGGATGCTGGATCAATCTCAGCATCCTCCCAAGCCCGGCTCAAATGCTGTACTTGCTCCAGAAAGCCCTCCCTGGCTCCCCAGCGCCCCCCACCCAGGCCCTGGCTAGCAGGGCTGACTGTATCTTAATCATCTCTGTCACCCCTGCCCACCCTAGCAGCCAGACACAATTGGCTTTCAAAGGATGTCAGATACATTCATGAATAAATGAGAGCGCGCGCTGGGCCTTTGCCTGGAACTCTATGAAAGAGCGGGGACCCCATCCCTTGCCTGTCCTTTTATAATTGGGACCGGCAAAGTCTGAAGTCAGAGAACAGGGTGTTGGGACAGGAGAGGCTGACAGCTGGGCGTGACACTCCTGTCATTCTGATGGCCCCAGGGACTGCAACAGGAGTGCGATGTGACCCAGAGCCCAGGCAGAGAAATGCCATGGCAGGCACTGGACGAGGGATAATGAGCCTGGGGAGAAGGCTCCTCGCTGCCAGAAGAACCACCTCTCGAGTCCTTCGGCCTTGCCAGATGACCCGCATGGTTAGGACAGCACTTCTAGCCGGGGTCGTTTTTAAAGAAACTAATCAGACCAGCACATCGCTCAGGGTCCAAGGCCCGCCGGTAATTGATGAGCTCCCGGGGCGGCCTGGGCCTGGGTCTGCCAGAGCCCTGGTCCTGCCGCACCCTCACCGCCCGCTCGCCCACCTCTCCCCCCACGGCTGGGAGCACCCTAGTGCAGGGCCTGGGACTTGTGGGAGCTTGCAACTCTGGCACCCGGCACATCACAGGGCTCAATGCTTACCGCTGACTGAACGGCAGCAAGCTCACAAGAAATCAGAAACGCCACACGCTCTTCTACTCCGGCCTGGGCTTGCTCTGCATCGGAGTGTGATCCTGCTCCGATCTGCCACACACGACCATGTGACCTTGGCAGACACCAGGGTTGACTATAGAGCAGGAAGCGGGACAAGACTGGGAGAAGAGGGTCAGGGCATGTGTGAGTCAGCTTTTGCTGCCACAACGGAGTCCTAAACTCTCAGAAGTTTCCATACCAAGCATGTATTTCCTGTTCTTGCTGCATGAGGGCAGCAGGCTGGATGGTCACGGCTGCTCTGGGCTCCATGTGTCTTCCCCATTCTGGAAACATCGTCTATGTGCTTTGCACAGGCCTAACCATCCCCACCATGGAGGCAGGTGCATGATTTAAGCCAGCCAATCAGATACTTCATTCTCACCTGCAGGCCATGGTGATTGGTTCAATAATAGACATGTGATATGCACCAGGCCAATGAGAGTCTTCCCTGAGCCTTTCTGCTGAAGTTATGGGAAAGCAGCCTGCTTCCCTGTAGGGTTCTAAGGCAGGTGGGGTTCGAGTGCAGGGCTTACAAGGGGCCGCACTGATTTCCACAGAGAGTAGCACAGCCCAGTCTGGTGGTGATAATGGAAATGTCCTCACTGTCCAACACGGTGGCCACTAACCACATGTGACATGTGGCTGGTGCAAATGGGGGACTGAGCTTTAAATTTTATTTGGAGTTTAACTGAAACTTTATTTGGTTTTCAGTAGCTTACATTTCAATCTAAGAGCTGCATGTGCCTAGGGGCTACCGTATTGGATGGAATAGATACAGAGGGAGTCTAAGAAATAAAAGAGCCTTTTGTGACATTTTGGGGCACCTGAGTCCAAATGAACCTGATGCCACCTAGACTTGGTAGTTTGTAAGGGCAAAGAACTTTCTTTGCTTTGCTTAAGCTGGTAGGGTTTCCATCGCCAGAAGCAGGTGTCTCCACTAATGCCTTCGCTCTAGTTAACTAACACCTCTAGTTATTCTGCCATGCCACGTGCCAGGCATCGGCTGATCACTGAAGATGTGACATTTCATTAACCTCTTGAGCCCAGGAGTCAGATACCTGGATTTGAATCTTGCCTCCACCCATTACTTGCTGTGGGGCTCTGGACTGAACTTCCGGCTGCCTCAGTTTCCTTATCCATCCAGTGTGGATGATGGCAGTCCTACCTTATAGCATTGTGAAGGCCAAGGGCCTTATTATAAGTGAACTGCCTAGCACAGAACCAGGCACGTAGTAAATGTTCCATAGCATTGAATATTTGTTATTTTTATCCTGATCTTGCAAGGCAAATAAGCTGAGGCTCACAGAGGGTAATTCACTTGCAAATCGGCAAAAGAGGTGACAAAGCTGGGATTGGAACATAGGCCTATGAGTCCAGTGTGTACACTCTTCATCGCTGCATTGGTCTGTTTGTGGCTTTTAAACTCTGTGCACAGTAACAATGAGAGTAATATTAATAAGAGTTAGCGCTCATTGCATGCCCAAGAGTTTAAATCCCAGGCAGTTTTGCTTCAGAGCCCCAGTTTTTAACTCTCAGAGAAAGAAAACGATTTCCTTTTTAATGTTCCTCCTGTCCTTCTGTTAATACCAAGGAGAAAGTCTCAGCTTGGTGCTGATATGTCGTTAATGCCTCTCTAGCACTTGCTAATCTCTCTTTTGAACAAAGAGCGAGCCAGCCTCGGGCTCAGAACAGACTATCCTGTCTAGAGGGGACCTACTATGCCTTGTGCTTAACCTCTGTGCTGCACACCCCAGGCTTATGCAGGCGCTGCCTCCCTCTACAGTTGCTGTGGCTCCCTGTAGCCAGAAAGGCAGTGGCTAGAGCGGGGAGGCCTGGGCTTCTGGGAGCTCTCAGAGCCTGCAGTGGTGACCAGTAGCCAGCCAGGCTCTCCTTCCTGGCCCGGGTATGTTTTGGAGGGTGATGGATGGCAGGGCACCCGGGGAACAGCCTTCTGCAACCCCACAGCCTGCATCCGCTAAAGAACAGACCCTCGACCTGCGGAAGGTGGAACCGCAGGAAGCACCTCGCCTCACGGCACAGGGTTAGGAGCCAAAGGTACTTTCTCTATCAGGTTCAAGGTGAGGGTCCTTGAGCTGCTTCCTGCCCTCTCTGGGCCTCGGTTTGCTTATCTGAGAAACAGAGATAACAATATCTACCCTCCAAAGAACAGTCCTAAGAAACAAACGAGGCCATACCTGAGAAAGTGCTCTGTGAAGAACTGAACAAATGTGAAATGGTTCCCCTTTGCGTTTCTTGAGCTTAAGTGCATTATTTATAAGTGGGATCATCAACAGAAGTCACTGACACTAGAGTGAGAAGGGGTCACCTGTTTCATTCTGAATTACCTTTGCTTCTGTGTCTGTCTCCGCCCTGTATTTTGCTCTCCAGGAAAGGGACTTTCTTATCTATTTGGGTAGCTCACTGCCTAAGGCAGTGCCTGGCACAACAGAGGCATCAAAAATATTTGTTAGATGGACGGATTATGGGTGAGGGATAAATGGATAGCTGGACGTGTGGATGTACGGGTGCGTGGAGAGGTCAGGGGCTGGGTGGATGGATGGACGATGGGTAGATGGATGAATGGATTGTGGATGGATGAATGGATGGGTACTCGCATCCAGGAGGATGAATTCGTGGGTGATGGATGGATCATGGGTAGATGGATAAATGGATGATGGATAGGCGATGAAACCCAAGCGCAGTTTAGGATGCAACCCTTGCTGAGTCGGAACCTTACTCTAGCCCTGGACACCAACGACACAAAACTCTCGAGCCACAAGGATTGTGTGTGTGTGCACTCGCCGCGCATGCAAGCGAGCATGCTGATTGGTTCTGCTGGCCGGAGGGAGAATTTGGCAGAGAAAGCAGGCTGTGGGAGAAAAAGTTCAAACAAGCGTGTACTTTCAAATCAATTTCAGGAGTACGCCATCCGCGCATCCGCGTGCTGCTGTATCTCCTGACCAGCTACGCCCCCGCCCCCGCCCCCGCCCCACGCCAGGACGGCTGGTGTTCAGGAGGCTGCCGGCCCATCAAGGTGAGCGGCCCTCTGAGAAGGCACCCACTGGGCTGTTCAACACTGCACTGTCCCGGGGGTGCTAATTTAGCTCAGAAGGATTTTCCAGAATGTTTGGGAATGAGAGCTCTCTGGCTCACTGTCCATCACCAGAATTGTCCGTTGCCCGGAGTGGCCCACGCTCTAGGAAGCCCGCGTATGATGGGCTGGTCTCAGCGCCTGCCCGCCTCACCATAGGTCTCTTGGGGCCTCCTTGGGCCGGAGGTGGAGACAGGGCAATAGTCCTGACAACAGGTGTAATCTGGCCTGTCCCAATCCGCAGCCCCTCTCCCTAACCTCACCAATGGGAACACAAAGGAGGAGGAGCTAGCCATGTCTACGAGGGGCCGAGAAAGTTTTAGCGAGGGAGCGGTGTTGGATTTTGAGTTAAAGCTTGACGAGTATGTAGGGGACCACCCGGAAGTCTTGGGGAGGCTTGCAGAGCACGCAGTCCAGAATATTCCGAGGGCTCACCCTCGTGCAGGCTGCGCATTCGCTGGTAAACAGACAGTCACAAGGGCATGTGGGCAGGGAGGCGACTTCACGGCTCCAAGCTTCTCTGGGAGCTGTGGAGACCCAGAGCAGGGCGCAGTAGGACACGCAGGGCTGTGGGGAGGAGGAAACAGCACAGACCCGGGGACGGGGGGAGCCTCAGACAACCCTGAAGGAAGAGCAAGAAGGAATTTTCCAGGAGGACCAGACGAGGCCATTTCAGAAGGGAACTGCCTGTAAAAGGCACAGAGGCATGAAGCAGCTTTCTGGAGGAAGGTAGAGCAGAGTGTTCGTCTGCACTTCTGTCTGCCAGCGTCCCTGCCCCCTTCCCTGGTCACAGCACCTTGACTTTCCTTTGGGGAGCCACAAGGTCAGTCTGAGACTCCACTGGGGATGGCCCCACCCTAGCTCCAGAGGGCAGCGGGTGACCCAGGCCTGGCCTGTCAGAGCACCGTGTCCCTCGCGCATCAGTGGCAGGCTTGGGGGTGGCAGTGGACCCTCTGGGGACTTTCACTGGTGCTAAACTGGGTGGACAGGAACCTGGAGCTGCTGGGGCCACTGCATGAAGCAGGCTGCTGGAGGGGGAAACCAGCAAAGGATGCAGAAGTCTGAGAGATAGAAGGACAGAGAAAAATATCAGAGACAGGGGACAAAGAGAGGTCAAGAGGGAGAGAGACACCGAAACTGTCGACGCCATACAAGCACCTGGATCCAGCTGAGTTGCGGCCACACTACCCTTCTTTTCACATTGAGCCGGTAAAAATTCACCTTTGTCGCTTGTGCTGGTTTGAGTTGGAGTCTGTCATTTGCAAACAAACAGGTTTCCTAATTCATTTTTGGATCCCAATGCCCAGGCCACGACTCAGAGCCACCACGCCTGGCTGAGACTGGGAACTCTGTGGCTTGCGCTCACCTGTTAACGTTCCCAGACCTCGGTGTCCAAGAGCTTGGTTATAAAAGGATGCACCATTTGTCCATTTGTGACAGGCTTGACAGGAGGGGTGACCTACCCTTTCCCGCCTTCTTAGAGATCCCAGATTCTCGGTGGTAAGCTGAGGGACACCTCCCTTCTGCCCTGAGCACACAGTGGTGCTCCATAAACATCTGTTAGGTCGATTGGCTAGTGCTACCTTAGGGAAACGCTAACACGAACACGACAGTCACGATCTGGATGTGCGCGGAGCCGTGTTTGACAGAGGCCGTGTCCGTGCAAGTGCCAAAGAGCGGCCACTCCTCCTGCAGTTCCTAATCCCTTGCCTTGATGTCAGGGGGCGAAAAAAATACGTCCCGGGGCTTCTTGAGCTTCCTCAAGGAACTGGAAATCATCTGGAAGGGGAGAGAATGAGGACTTCTAATGACAAAGCGACTAGAATTCATTACAGCGAGATCGCAAGGGACACGCGTCTCTTGGGCACGCAGGAGACACGGAAGAGAGGAGACAGTGCCGGCGCTTCCCGGGAAGGTTCCTCTCCAGTGAGCACCTCTGACTTTCAAGGCAGAAATAGCTGGAGATGCATGAACATGACGGGGAAACCAGAAAGGCTGTTTTTCTTCATTTTGGTATCCGTCAGACTTGGGTTCGCACCTCGGATTAGGGAACGCCACTAAAACAAGCATGAAAGCCTCTAGAATCCAAATACAGGCGGCCGCACAATTTCTTTACATTCACGATAGGCCACGTTTGCTTTTGAAAATTGGAAAATTACAAAATACACAACAAAAATGAACATAACATGCGACGCTGGTGTAGTTAGGGGGAAGTGAATAGATCTGTGCACTGGGTCCGCCCGGGCGTCTCGGCCTGTCCTGGAGCTTACGCCACGTCAATGATGTCTCCAGCCTGGATCGCGCTTCTGGGCTCTGGGACGTATTTTGTTGTTCCCCTGTCTACTGGACACTGCCTCTGGGCTGTCACCCAGACGTAACAGGCCGGGTCTGAATCCGAGATCTCTCCCCTCCCGCTAAATCATCAACCAAACAAACAAACACCAAAATCTCTTTCCACTTCAATCTCCTCCATCTCAGTAATGGACACAACTATCTCTTCAAACATCTAGGAGTTATTCTCAATGCGTTTCTCTCCTTACTCCACGTCGAATTGGTCAGCAGGTCCTATGGGTTCTGCCTTCAAACTACATCCTGAATCCACCCAGTTCTCTCCAGGTCCCCCCCGAAGACCAAGCCACCAGCACCTCTCACCTGCACCTGTTAACCCTTCTATTTCTGCTTGCCTCTATGCAGGACTCTCCACCCAGCTATCAGAATGCTCTTTTGTTAAATGCAAATCATATCCTAACACCTCCCTGCTTAAAAGCCCTCAAAGGCATCCCTTTAGTATATTTTAAATAAAGTCCAAATCTTATACATAGCCAACAAGGCTCCGCATGACCCTCCCAAGCAGTTTGACCTCTTTTGTTCCACAACAGCCCCACTGGCCTTCTTGGAGTTCTTCCAATCTGCCCATTGATTCCTACCCCAGGGCCTTTGCACTTGCCATCACTTCTTCCTGTACTGCTCTTCCTCCCACTCTGACCATCCCCTAGGCAACTCAAGTATCACCTCCTCAGAGAGTCCTCCTGTCCTCCCCATCTGAAGGAGATCTGCTCCCCATACGCATCCACAAGGGCAGAAGAGTGCAGACAGTATAATGCCATTTATAAAAAACAGATGTACTAGCACTCTGGGAGGCCAAGGCAGGAGGATCGCTCAAGGTCAGGAGTTTGAAAACAGCCTGAGCAAGAGCGAGACCCCCGTCTCTACTAAAAATAGAAAGATTAATTGGTCAACTAAAAATATATAGAAAAAATTAGCTGGGCATGGTGGCGCATGCCTATAGTCCCAGCTACTCAGGAGGCTGAGGCAGGAGGATTGCTTGAGCCCAGGAGTTTGAGGTTGCTGTGAACTAGGCTGATGTCATGGCACTCTAGCTGGGGCAACAGAGTGAGACTCTGCCTCAAAAACAAAACAAAACAAAAAAAAAAACATGTAGACAAACACTTGGAAAAGGCTACCAATGGTTGCCCCTGGGAGACGAAGTGAGTGGCTGGAAATAAGGAGACTTTTTACCACACATTTTTTCATACCTTCGAACTTTAAATCACGTCCACAAGTTATTATTCAAAAAAAATTTTAATTAAATCAAATAAAATGAAGAAAGAAGGAAGGAAGGAAGAGAGGGAAGAAGGGAAAGAGGGAAGGAGGGGGGAAAAAGGAGAAAGAGAGAAAGAGGAGGGAAAAGAGAGAAGGAGAAAGAGAAAGAGAAATAGTTTCAGGAAATTGTCCTAAAGAAATAATTCAACAAAAAAAAATGTTCTATTCAAGAAAATAACCACTGTGTATTAAACTATAAGGAAACAAATAAAATAAATGTCCAGCAACATAGGAATGAGTCAGGAAATAGTGCTTTGTGAATAGGATGGAGTAGTATGAAGCCATTAATAATGATCATTATTAAGACTGCGGGAATGTGGAGAAATGCTTATGAGGATAATTAATGGAGAAGCAGACTATAAAAGAGTATATTAAGAAGAGAAAATAGTGCGGTGGAAATTGGAAGACTGTTGAAGAGGGAAGGTCTTTAGCTTCCGTCCCTTCTCGAGGGAGTCCGCAACATGGCAACTGTTGGTAACATCTCAGCTCTAACCACCAGCCCATCTTAGAGATCAGTGACCGAGGCTCCCAAGCTTCCCGAGCAGGACCGGGGGTGGCAGCAGAGGCAGCAGAGATGCCAAGGTTAGGACTCGGGGAGATCTCAGCGGGGCCAGGGCTTCTCAGCCTCGGCACTGTTGACATTCGGGGCTGCATCATTCTCTGTTGGAGCTGCCCTGGGTACCATTTAGCAGCATCCCTGGCCTCTACCCCCGGGACGCCAGCAGCAACCCCACCTCCAGGCACGACAAACAGAAATGTCCCCAGACATTGCCAAATGTCCCCTGGGACACAGTATATAACCCCTATACCAGGCAAATAACTTCTCTGACTGCCAGTTTCCCCTTCGGTACAGCGGGGGGAGGAGCGCCCAGCACAGAGATAAATTCCCTCCCCTCCCCAGGTACACAGTAATTACAACCATATGTTTTAAAGCACTTACATTTTAAATGATTTTTAGAGTGCCTTTTAAATTAAAATAGGTGAGGATCCTTCTCTTATGGGAATCCCGACCGCTAGCTTTTCGGGGGCACATCTCAGTGACAATGACTACTCAGCATCCACTCATCCCCGCGCACAGACCGGTAGATTTCACGGCACGTGTCTGCACCCTCACAAGGGCAGGCGGCGGGGGCTTCTTTGGGGCCATGTCTAATCAATGAACTATCGGGAAGCGCTTCGCTACTCTTAGTGCTCCATCATGGCCACAGCGCCGATCTCCACACAGGGTCCCTGTAGTTTAATCGCAGCTCCAATAACACATTGCTTTCAAGTCTCGTTCGAACTTTTCCAGAGGTGGCGAATGACAGATCTAGAATGAGAGACTTCCTCACCCGGTCCCTCTGTGTATGGATGGAAAGGCTGAGGTCCTCCCACCCCAAGAAGAGTGACCCGGCTGAAGCCACACGGCTTGAGAGCCGTCCTCCTGGTTTGCTGGGCCCCTCCTTGCCGCCAGACCACGCTGTCTCAGGAAAACACCATCAATCAGTGTCGGATTCCTTTGGGTCAGCAAATGGGCACTTGTGACCGAAAGCTGAGCATCTGAGTGGGCTCCCCTATTTGGAATCAGCCCGAGAGTGAGGCTGGAGTGGGAGGTTTAGGGGGAAAAAAACAGCTTGGAAAGTTATTCTTCCTCCGCATCCACCCACCTGCAAGCTCCCCACATCATCTGGAGGATGACGAGGTCTGGGATTACATCATCTCTCAAGTGGGCAACACACACAAAACGCTTTACAGATTCCCCGTTGCCCAGAGTCGACGCTGCCCGACTCCTCACCAAATGGCCACCCAGGCAGGCCCCGCTCACACAACCCAGTGTCGGGAAACTCACTGCCACTCCCAGAGCAGCGCAGAGCCCTGGCACTCGCCAGACCTCGAAAGGCCAGAGGTCCCCAGCTGCAACCTCCCGGGACTCCCTCTGCCGGAGCTGTCTCTGGCCCCAGCATGTGCCCAGCCAGCAAAGCCCTCGAGCAATGGCGGGTGAGAGTCATGGGGGAAGCCCCCAGCTCCCAGGGCCCTGCAGTGGGAGTCCACGTTGCCCCAAGGGACTGGCTTACAGGGGTCTCCCCCAGGTCCTAGCCAAGCTACCCGGTCTCAGTTTGAGCTGAGTCCTTACCATGTCCTCCCCATCACCGTCTCCCTCTGATGGTGACTCTGGGCTCGCGGAGGACAAGTCAGGAAGGACCCTTTTCCCCACAGAAGCCCTTGACACATTCAAGACATCTCCCAGATGCCCCCGACGACTCCCACCCCCATTCTCCTCTCGCCTTGGCTTAAAATGCTTCTTCCCACGTCGCGCTCCCCACCCTTTTAACGCGTTTCCCACAGGTAAGAGAGTCACGTGTCTGGTTTATAGCCCCTAGAAGAGTGTGCTCTCTGCCCGGGCACATTCATCTTTGTGTCTTTCTTAATTCTTAGAAACACAAGCCATTAGTGGATGAATAAAACACAGCCTGTTTCCCCGTGGATAGGTCACCCCCCAGTCCCCTCTCCAGAAGATTCTAGTTCATTAAGGTCCCTCTCAATAGAAGCCACCCAGAACTGAACCTAAATGCTTCAGGTATGCCCCTACTGTAGCAGAGAAGAGAGGGACCATCACCTCCCTCATGCTATATATAATGTTCCTATTGATATAACCTAAGGTCACATTCTGGTTTTTGGAAACCATTTTTCACTGTTGATACAAAATAACAATAACAAAAATCACAGCAGCAACAACAACAATAACAATATAAAGACCCATATATATCTTCATTATGTGCTGGGCCCTGTTCTCCTGCAAAATTCACAGTTCACAAAAGCCCTAAGGAGTCTCTCACGTGTTGCTGCACTCACCCATTAGATCCTGTCTGTTTGCTCACACCTAAGTGCCACGAGGTACATTTTTTTTTCCATCTAATACCTCCCCAGTGGGATGCAGCCAACTCCAGCCTCTCCCATCTCTGTGCACCCCAAGCCCTCCCGGGACTGCCTGGTATCTACACGTTTGAGCAAAGTGCCCCATTCCCTCTTGCAGATCGTGGATTAACTGTGTCCCCATCAGCAGGCTGGGGACCTCTGCGGGAGGTACAGTTATCATCCCACTTCACAGATTAGGAGCCCGAGGCACAGAGCCGTCGCCTTGCGGTCCCACATCCCGTAAGGCTGAGCCGAGATGGAGCCCAGGCAGGCTGGGCCAGACCCTGCACTCAGCACAACTCCAGGCCACGGGTCTAGTGCTCAGGGGCTCTTATTAAATACACAAACAAAACGCAGCAAAGCCACACACAGACCTGGGTGAGAGGACGTGGCAAATAGTTTCTTTGGTCTGGTTTTGTTTCATTGTAACCAAAGATTTTGATCACTTTGATTCTGGGTCTCTGAGGCCCGTCTCAACAGAGCAAGTCCGGCCACGCTGTGAGCGCTTGAGAGCCCACAGCGCTCCCCCACTGCTGATGGAATGTGACCCCCTCCCAATCACAATCACCCTGCTGGGGACGAAGGACTTGATTTTCGTTTTACAGATCAAGAGAGGCGTCTCCCAGAAGCCAAGTGACTTATCCAAGATCACACTCAGGAAGGAGCAGGGGCGGGTCTTGAGCTCCCAACACTAGAGTCCAGTTTCCAAGAGCCTGCCCCTCCCGGGGGTCTCCCCTGAGTCCCCCCTTCTGCCCAAGTCACAGGGAGCCGGGGTAGAAGGGAGTGAGGAGGTGAATGCGTGGTGTGTACGTCTGCGCAGGAGAGTGGAATCGGCTGCACGAAAGGAGGGAAAGTCTGTCTCCATGGTTACCCTGAGCCTGAACAAAACATCACACACAGACTCCGCAGCCTTGAACACCGCTGCTCCGTCCTGCCGGCGGTAGCCCGAGAGCCGGCCGCCAGGCCTTCCAACCTGCCCACCCACTTCTGACAGCCTTCCTTTTTCATCATTCCCGTTATTAAACCTGGCACTTTATAACAGCTAAATGTTTTCTAATTATTTACAGGTTCACCTTCACAGCGCCTCGTGCGATAACGATCCTGCTGCACATTTCTGTAATATGCTGCCCGCCTCCAAAAACTCGAATTGAGTTACCGAGATTATCTCATTGATCCTCCCACTTAGGGCTCTGTCAGATCCATAGAAAACAGTTTGGGTCGTTTTCACTTACATACAGGGACACTGAGGCACAGATGCATAAAGAGTGCTGTCTAGGGCTTGGCTGCAAATCCCTATGGGGGGCACAGAGAACATTCTGGGTTCCTTTTCTCTATCTAACTCTAGAAGAGAGAGAATAAATGGGTTTCATCCAGATGCCAGTCCTAGTCATTGATAATGGCTAATGGTCAGCTGTGTTAAGAAGGATTCTGAGGCTGCACCTGAGATTTGTAAGAAAAAGCAATGTGATCGATTGAGGATGTTGACCATGGGCAAGGAAGGGGGCGGTGCTAGAGCTGGTGCTGTGCATTTTCCATTCCATCTTATGACAACAGTAAATGTCCCTGGGAAGGTTTCGTGCTGGTTCTCAACCAGGAACAATTCTCCTCCTGGGAGATATTCGGCAATGCCTGCAGACGTTCACGGCTGGGGGTGGGTGCCACTGGCAGCTGGCTGGTAGGAGCCATAGAGCCTTCTCAAAGCCCCACAGTGCCCAGGACAGCGCCCCACAACAAAGAATGTCCACAGTGCCACGGTTGAGAAACTCCCAGCAGACACCCCCCCGCACACACATTCTCACGCCCGCACCCACACACGTACACAGCAGTGTGGGCTTCTGCCTTCCATCCTCGGCAGGTCAGAAGTGAACATGAGTATCCATACATAAAAAACAAAACTCCTGATTTTCTCCCTATACCTGTTGCTCCCCATTTTTCTCCATCTCAGTAAGTGACATCACCCGCCAGTTTCCCAGGCCAAAATGCCCGGACTCCTGACTCCTCTGTTTCCTTCACTGGCTCACCAAGTCCTGCCAGTTCTTCCCGGGAAACACCTGCTAAGCCCATCGCCATGGCTCCAGCTGCCGTCGTCTCTTCCACGAACCATTATAATCACCTCCTAACCGGGCCCCAGCCACGCACACCTCCCTTCAGTTCCCTGCAGCCGCCTCAGGACCTTTGCACTTGCTGTCCCCTCTGCTATCCTTTCCCCAGATCATCCCAGGGAGGCTCCTTTTCAAACATTCACGTCTCAAAAGAGGCCTCCCTCTCCTGAGCACCCAACCAGAGCAGCTCCTCTGTGACCCTCCGTGCATCACTACTTTTTTTCTTCCGTTCCTTGTAATTATCACTCTCTAAAACCATTTTTTTTCTTTGTTGCCTGGCCACACCTCCCCCAAATTAATTAAGAATGTATAAGAGTAGAGACCTTGTCTTATTCACCACTGTATTCTCCGTATCAAAAATCAAAAACAAAAAGTCAGTGCCTGGAATACAGTATGTACTCAAAGAAATTTTAACAAAAGAATGAATGAAATGTCAAGAACAGATGCCCTTCTAGCAACCCGAGACTCCCAGGAGATGAAGATGTGCTCACAGCACCCTAAGCCTGAGAACCTTCCCTCCACCGGGCTCCGGCAGCACCTCTGGTCACCGGGCAGGTGGGGGACGTGCAGACGGGATGATGCTGGCCGCCCAGCGTCCCTTCGAATCAGTTCAGATCTAGCCAAACTCTATCGTCCCAACCAGTGTCCACTCTCAGGCCATCTCTGTGCATTCCAAGTGCCTAAATAGACTTCGTGGTAGCAAACGTGTGTTGTGTGCCGTGTCCTCTCAACCTCGGGACAACTCCCAAGATGTTTGGTTTTCATCTCCATTTTATTGCTGGGTAAAATGAGGCACTATTAGGTGGGGTCATTTCCTCAAGGTCACACAGAGCTAGCGAAGGCAGGTTCCTCACAGGACAAAGACCCAGTGCACTGTGGCTCACCTCCAGTAGCCATCGGGACAAAGATACTCTACGAGGACAGAGCCCCTAACATAAAACTCATGCGCCCCACAGCTTACTGATGCTCACAGAACGGATGAGTGAATAAGAAAGTCAATGAATGAATACACGGACCACAGTTCTGCTCACGTCTTTTTTTTTTTTTTTTGAGACAGAGTCTCACTCTGTCGCCCAGGCTAGAGTGCCGTGGCGTCAGCCTAGCTCACAGCAACCTCAAACTCCTGGGCTCAAGCGATCCTCCTGCCTCAGCCTCCCAAGTAGCTGGGACTACAGGCATGCACCACCATGCCCGGCTATATTTTTCTATATATTGTTAGTTGGCCAATTAATTTCTTTCTATTTTTAGTAGAGACCGGGTCTTGCTCTTGGTCAGGCTGGTTTCGAACTCCTGACCTTGAGCAATCCGCCCACCTCTGCCTCCCAGAATGCTAGGATTACAGGCGTGAGCCACCACGCCCGGCCCTACTCATATCTTTTTGATTCTAAATCCTGTGATGACGTCTGCGACACTCTCCCCTGCCCTTTATCAAAACCTACACTTCAGGTGTCTCCAGGCCTAACATTTATTCCCAAACAGAGCAGGTGGCTTTCCTTTGACCCGCCTCACTTCTCACCTGGTTGCCGTCCGATCCTTCCTCTCATATTGTCAGCGCCAACGCTGGCTGGTGTCTGTAGCACTGAACTCTTCGTCACTCAAGACCCCAGGCTCGTTCCCTCACACCGGCAGCCACGTGCCCTCCCTGAGCATCACAGACGCTGAATGGCTGCAAGTTTCTGAGCAGACCAGGACTGTGCATTCCCCGCGCCCACCCATTCAACATCTCGAGTTGCAAAAGAAAACCGGGCAAAAACTAGAAGAAATGTAGAAACAGGGCACGTTGGGAATTGTGGTTTTACATTAACCATTTCTGTTAAGAAAGGAACTCCAGAGTGCTCCAAATAACACGCAGATGGTTCCTTTTTTCCATAATTAAACCACCAGGAGGTGAGAGAGGCAGATCCTACCTCCAGTCACAAAATGTAAACCTGTAAGAAGAGAAATCTGTTTGGTGACACAAATGCCAGCCAGCGGTACCGTGGAAGAGGAGGGCTAACAGCAACCCCATGAAAGGGGAGAAGAATCCAAGAGAACCCACTCACCCTACTTATGAGTAAAACACTAGGTCTGAGACGGGTCCACGCCCAAAAGAAAGGTGAGAGGAGGGAAAATCATTACGAGCGGGACACTGGGGACAATTCTACAACCTAACCAGAGGAAGGATATATACAAGGTAGAGAATAAAAGCAGGTCTTTGAAATGTAACTATTATGGGAAACACGAAATCATTCATGAAAGCATGTGTTTGTGTCCCTAAGAAAATATAAACGCTATAACTAAAACTTGGCAGATTGGAAGATAAGACAACAGATTTAGTTACGGAGAGCTGCCAGAAAGGCAGTCTAGGTGAAATAGAAGCCAAATGAGGAAAGGGAGGACTGAAAAGGAACTAAAAATGCAAAAGCAGCGTTTAAATACACATTTGAAGCAGCAAAGAGCAGACTCAATCCTACAGAAAATTGAATCAACAATGTAGAGTGTTTGTGACACTGAGCTCTAGAAAGTGAATTCGCTGCCAAGGAGGAGGCATTTTGATATGAGTCAGGGACATAATTAGGCACAACACTAGGGGCAGAGAGAATTTTTCTTTCTTTTATGTGTCTTCTCTGAGCTGGAACTGGAACTAGGGCCTAGAGCCTTCTCCCGCTTTGGTGGAAGTTCCTAATTTCCCGTCCTTAGAAGACCAAACAGGAGTCAGCCTGGAGCCCAGGGGGAAGGCAGCAAGGAAGGGAGCTCTTAGTCCAGACAAAGGCATCCTCAAAGCTGGTCTAGCAGAGGCTAGCTTTGATGACTAGTGGAGAAAAGGATAAAGGATTTGAGGCCTGGAGTCCTATCTCTCGAACGTTCGGAGACACCAACAGCTGGAGAATGCACATTCTAAACTATAGAATACAAAAGAATGAGACAAAAAGAACATTAAAATGATAGGCAAGAGGTCAGAGAACAGAAACCAATCCCATACATAAGTGTGCTCCTCAAGAAAAGCCTGGGTGGATAGGAGGAAGTAGTAGGAAACAATTTAAATAGAAACGATTTAAAATGTAAAACCCAGAACACAGACAACACCCAATGCTGGCTAAGATGTGGAGAAACAGAACTCTCACTCGCTGCTGCTGGGAATGAAAACTGGCACAGCCCCTCTGAAAGACAGTTTAGTGGTTTCTTACAAAACTAAATACAACCTTGCCATCCAACCCAAAAATCACACTCCTTAGTATTTAGTTGAAAATGTAAAGCCCACACAAAAAGCTTCACACAGATATTTATAGCAGCTGTGTTCATAATCGCCAAAACTTGGAGACAGCCAAGATGTCCTTCAGGAGGTGAATGAATCAACTGTGGTATATCCAGGCACTAAAAAGAAACACACCATCAAGCCAGGAAAAGACATGGAGGAAACTTACATGCATATTACTAAGTGAAAGAAACCATCCGAAAAGGCTACATATTATATGATTTTAACTATATACATTCTGAAAAATGCAAACCGATGGAGACAGTAAAAAGATCAGTGGTTGTCAGGGGTTAGAGGGAGGAAAGGATGAATAGGCAGAGCACAGAGGATTTTTAAGGAAGTGAAAACCTGTATGATACTGTAATAGTTGATATATGTCATTCCACAGCTGTCAAACTCACAGAATACACATCACCGCAGGTGAACTCTCATGTAAACTACGGACCTTGGGTGACGATGATGAGTCAAGGTAGGTTCATCAGCTGTGACAAATGCACGACTCTGGCAGGGGTGTTGATAATGGGGGAGACTGTGCCCGTGTGGGGGGAGGGAGTAGGTGGGATATGTCTGCACCTTCTGCTCAATTTCACTGTGAACCTAAAACTGTTTAAAAAGTAAAGTTTCCTCAGTAATAAAAATTATGATAATCCAATCAAGCCTTCCTAAGCTGACCTCGACAGGTACCAGGCCAATGAAAAAACCAACATATCTATATTCCATGATGAAATTCTCTATTTTGAGGATGAATGGGGGGGATCATACAAGAATTCAAGAAAAAATAAGTTGCCCACAAAGGAACAAAATTGGGCTGACCTCAGACATCTCTTCCTCAACAGTAGATGCTAGAAAGTAGGGAGCGTCGCCTGCGAGAAGCTGAGGGGGGAGGTTAAACCTGTAGGTTCTCTGCCCCGCCCTGCCACCAACCACAGCCTCAGGCCAGGCGGAGACATTCCCAGGCAAACAAGAGCTGAGAGGCATCACGTGGTGGACCAAGGACAGAGTCCAGCCTCGCTCTCCCGCTGCACTCATACCACTCCCTTGCTCGCGGCACCCCGGCCAGGCCACGCTTCGCTCCATAACACATGGCCTTTGCGTGTGCCGTGTCCTCTGTCTGGGCACCACTTCCTCTGATTGCCCATGGCTGGCTTCCTGTCACTCTTCAAGTCAAACTTAGATGTCACTTCCTCAGAGGAGGATGAATCTGCTTCCTGGTGTATCGTGCATGTGCATACGTGAACACAAACACATGACCGGTAGTTCCACGAGGGCAGGAACCTAGTGGTCCTCCTCACCACTGGCCAGCAGGGAGCTGGCACATAGCATAGCATAGCTCATGGCCAGCCATGCACCATCACAACTAGCATTCAAAAACCACCAAGACACATGAATAAAAAGAGGGCAAAAGTTTACTAAAGGGACTTGCAGTTAGCAGTGAAATTAGTCAAGCACAGAATTCAGTTGCAATTATTATGAGTGAAAAACAGCATGCAAGAGCAACTAATTTTTTCACCCTACCAGGGAAAATGCAACATATACTGTTTTATTCTTCGTAATTATAAGAGAAATGAAAGTCAAACACTTGAAAATAGAATTTAACATCAGTTTGTATGCTTTTTAAATCATTAGTAAAGAAAAAAGAAGCAAAGCCTCATCTTATTTTTTCTTGAATTCTTGTATGATCCCCCCTCCACCCCATTCATCCTCAAAATAGAGAATTTCATCATGGAATATAGATATAAAGATAAAACAGAGGAAATGTTTCAAGAAAAAAGATTTAGGAATGAAAGCATTCCACAAGAAGAAAGACCCGAGATCAAATGCATTTGTTATAGAAATAAATGTTATTTGGTTAAGACCCTCAGGTTAGACCAAAACTAAATAAATAAATAAATAAAGTCAACTTTACTGTTCTTACCAGATATGCACCCAACAAAAAGACATAGAAAAGTTAAAATAAAAAGGCTACTAAGAGATCTATCAAGGGAACACAAACAAAAGAATGCAGGGACAGCAATATTAAAATATGAAAAAATAGAATTCAAAGTAAAAAGCATTCGCTAGGGGAAAATAGTCATTTTATCTTGACAAAAGATAAAACCCACAATTCCACAATGAAAATATAACTGTCATGAATCTTTTTGTGATGCATAACATAGAATCAAACTTTATAAAAACAAAAACCATCAGAAATTCAAGCAAAAAAAGAAAGAATCCTATTGAAGAGAAAGAGTTTGACCTACCTCATTCAGCTTTTGGCAGATCGAGAGAGTGAAGATAAATAAATAATATAGAGTCCTTAAATAATGCTATTTATAAAGCTGCTTTAAACTACACGCAGGGAATATGCCAGCTTTTTCAAATAAAACATTTACCAACAAAAAAATATGAAGCAGAAATTGCACAGGCTACCTTCCCCTCTACCCTTCAGTAAAATCAGAAATTAATGACAAAAATGTAGGCAAAAGAACACAAAGCAATGGTAAATTTCTAAACACTCTACCAAATTATTCTTGGATCAATGGAGTAAAAAAACTAAAATTTCGGAACTTTTAGAAATAAAATTATAATTGCAGAATTTTTAGAAAATCATTCCAAAGAAAGCACTACATTTTCAAACTCATAGGATATGGCCAAAGTGATACTCAGAGGCAAACTCATAGCATTAAAATGCATTATTTTTTTTAACTATGAAGATAAAGTTTTCAACTCAAAAACTTGAAAACAAGAACAAAGCTCAGAAAAGTAGGCCAAAAGAAAACAAAGCTGTATCAGAAAATGTAAACAAACAGAATCAATAAATACAAGGGTACGATTCTTTTTTTAAAGGGAGGGGGGAATGGGTGGGGAGCAATAAAACGGCCAAGCTGGCAAGATCCAGACTGGGGGAAAAGAAAAAGAGGTGACTGGAACAAAATCACCAAGCCAGTCTGGAAGGTCTGCAAAGCAATTATCACCCCCAACAGGCTTGGGCAAGACAGGGGAAGAGCAAAAGAAACACAAATAAATGGAATGAGGAGTGAGAAAAGGAAACTCATCATAGAGGGGCTTTTTCTTTTAATCCCTAGAACATACTATGCTAAATTTTATGCAAATAAATTTGAAACTCTCGGTGAAGAAATGATTTTCTGAGAAAACAACAACTCACTAAAACTTGACTCGAGAAGTAGAAAACTGGTGACCAATCACCTAGGACAAACTAATTCTGCCAGGAATGCTTCCCCTCCCCCTACCTCCCAGAACTCTGTGTGGCTGGCCCCTCTTGCCATTCAGGTCTCAGTTCAAATGTCACCCTGTCAAAGAAACTTCCAGACATCCTATCAAAAGCTCCACCCTCAAAAGCTACCTCATGGCCCCTCTTCATAACGTTCACAGCACTGGTGTCTGTATGAAACTATCGATTTATCTACATTTTAACTTGTTCATTTGCTCTCCCTCCACTGGAATGGAAGCTCCCTGTGGGCAGGGACCTTGTTTCTCATGTTCACCCAATATTCTTGGTAGGTATATATGTTATGAATGAATGGAGACAAAAGGAAGCAAGACAGCTTCCAGAAAATTCTTCCAAGTAACCTCTTATGATATAAAGGAGGACAAATCTTTAAAGATAGTAATAACAGTCCTAGAAAATACTTCAAGGGTCCAACAACTTGGCCAGCAGGTGAGGGTTCATGTATGGGAAGTTGACCACGGGTCTCAAAATTCTACTCCATTACAATTAGAGGAAGAATTAAATACAGGCTTCAAAAGTCACAGAGAGGGTGTGACTGGCCTACACGATCAAGAACCTGTTAGCTTTCGCCCCCTCAGAGGGGCCCATCCACTCCTCTGGCCCCCTGAGTCCCAGGGGCCAATCTTAGTCTGAGTCTGGTGCTGTCTAAGCCACAGTCACTTACATATCTGTTCTCATTGTCTGTCCCCAGTGGAATATAAGCTCCGTGAAGACAAGAGCTTTGTCTGTTTCATCCACCACTGAATCCATGGTGGCCTTGGCAGGGGCTCAGTAAATATAGTTTCCATGCACAAATGGATAAACAAACCCTTGTGGTCTGTTTTCCTTCTCTAGAATGTAAAACCGTCATCTGTCTTGTTTCCTGCTATAATCCCCTGTACCTAGACAAAACCTAGCACATAGTAGGTGTTCATGAAAATGAACAAAAGAATGAATGAGAATTCAAAGCCTTTCCTCTAAGTAATTCCAACTGTTCATTTCCTACCTGTCCCAGGAAATTTGGATTTTGTGGGAGGGGCGTGGGAGCATTTTGAAAAGAACAGTCGTTCTGACAAACAGGCCGTAAGTCATAAAGCTGAAGGTCAAGGTCTGGCGGATCCCTAAGGGCTAATGAAAGGTCAGCAACCAGAAAGCGAGGCCCCAAGTTCTCCTGCCAGCCCTGCCAGCGACTGGGGGATGGTTTGCAAAAGGGCCTTTTCCTGCAGAGACTTGAGTTCCCTTGCTCATAAAACAAAGAGTTAATGCAAACAGTGATTCTCCAGGCGTGGGCTGCACATCACTGAGGCACTGAGGTAGATCCAGCGACTGGCAGCATGTCAGGTGGGGAGAACTGTTATGAAAAACAAAATGAAGCTGCGTAGTAGAAAAGGGTGTGGGCTGGGGGTGGGGGCAGCACTTTCCAACAGGGGGACCAGGGGAGACCTCACTCACAAGGGAGCATCTGGGCCAAGTGAGGGAGTGGAAACTGGGGAGAGAGTTTCAGGCTAAGGGAACCTCAAGTGCAAAGGCCCTGGGGCAGGAGCAGCCTGGAGCTGTGTGAGCAAAAGACAAGAGGACAGTGGGGCTGAGCAGGGAAGGCGAGGAAGAGGTAAGTCAGAGAGTAGAACAGAAGGGGATGGCGGGGCTTGGAGCCGCTGGCAGGACGTTGGCTTTGCCCAGAGTGAGATGGGAGCCACTGGAGGGTCTGAGCAGAGGGACATCCGCAGTGTGCAGGGTGACTGCTCAGCAGACTGTGGGGACATATGGAAGCAGGATGCCCAAGGAGGGGAGCTGCAGTCGTCCAGACAAGAGACGGTGCAGGTGCAGACTGGGTGGCAGAGGACACGGACAGGGAAAGATGGCCGGGCTCTGTGGACTGAGTGGCGTGTGTGTGGGGGGGGGGGGATCGAGAGAAAAGGAGAGTGAGAAGAGTCCAAGGCCTTTTGCCTGAGAAACTGCAAGGACGATGCTGCCACGTGTTGAGATGGGGCTGAGGGTGGGGCGTGTGGGGGTGGGAGCGTCACCTGTGCCATCACCAATGTCCCCAGCTCTCCGCTTTCTCGGCACATGGTAGGACTGCAATTCTCCAGTCCCTGAGCAGGTGGCGGTGGCCAGGGACATGCAGGCAGCATGGTACGTGCCACCTGCAGGCAGGAACTCTGCCTTCCCTGCCTTGACGGCCGCGGGACCCAGAGATAGAAGAGGACAGAAGGAGATGGCCCCAGTGGACCTGCTAGGGCATGTCACCTGAGCAAGAGACAAACTCCGCTCGTCTGAAGCCTCCCAAGGAGGGCCGGGGAGCAGGTGGCTGGTTTGGGACTTAACGTGAGACGCCTGTGCGGCCCCCACGGGGAGAGAGCCACCGAGCAGAGACACAGTGACTCCTGTCCAAGTCTCCTGTCCCCACGCTCTACCCAACCGTGGTCTGGGGAGGCTCCTTCCGGGACCACCCGCAAGCTCTCCGTGGGGTGGGGCTGCAGGGCACAGGCGGGGTGGCCGGTGGCCTCCCCCTCCCCGCACTGGACCCCACGGAGAAAGCAGGGCGGAGAGAGGCCCACAGAGAAGGGAGACTCGGATACAGATACGGAGAGCGAAGGCCCCACGAGCCGTCCAGAGGGGACAGGGCACATCCCGAGTGACTTCCCACGCACCGGGTTTACTTAGAGTGTGAGAGTCTCATAAAAATAGCACAGTTCTCCTAGGATGTTTACTATTCTATTCCTGCTTCACGTAAGACTTGTTGTCATTGCTGTGACCTGGGCAGTTTGGACAGGGGCCAGGGAAGGACTGAAGCCCCTGCTCCAAACACTGTGCCCACCCACTGCCGCCACACGGTGCGGAGGAGGGGCGGGGGGAGGGCCTGGCCTGGCACCCGTCTCCCTGCAGGGGCCTCCTCTTGCCTAGACACGGGCCCTGGGACAGAGAGACTGGAAGGGGACATGTGTGCACCGCCCACCTCCCCTCACTTGCCCCCTGCCTGTGCATGAGCACACGTGTGTGCTTGTACGTGTGCATGTGTGTGCACACGCGTGTCTCCGTCTCCCTTTGTCTAGTTCTCTGTTTCTATCTCTTTGTTTCTCTCTGTATCTCCCCCGTGTGTGTGTCCCTGTGTTTGGGCCTCCACCTTCCTCCACGTCCTTTGTCTGTCTCCGGGTCTCCATCTCTCCCCCTCCTTCCCTCTGCTCATGTCTCCCTGTCCCTGTGTCTCCCTCTTGCGCTGTCTCTGTCCCCGTCACCTGCCCTTCTGGCTCCCTCTGCCCCATCTCAGCCATTCCCTGTGTCCCTCTCAGAGTGCGTGTGTCACTCCTTACGTGTCTCTGTCAGCCCACACAGTACCTGTCTCCTTCCCTCCCCTGCCCCATGGCCATCCCTGACCACACCCTGGGGAGGCTGGGACACTGGACAAGGCTGCCACAGCCGCTGCCCTGCCCGGGCGCTGCACCTGCCCGGGGGCTTGAACACCCTCTGCATCCAGAAGCTGAGCTCAGGCGCCGGTGCCCAGGCCCCACCGTCGGAGAGAGGGACAGACCCCGAGAGGAGACCGTGCCTCCCACAGCCGCATGTGGGGACAGGCTACCTTCCACACCTCGCTGAATCCAGTGACAGAGCTCAGTGTCATTGCATTAGTTTTTGGAGTCAGTGGACTATTTTGGGATGGAGATTCTGGCCTCTCCACTATAGTAGATAAAAAGCAATCAGGAATCACAGGAAGGAACAATCCAGAGCTCAGTGCCACTACGATCCCCACCTTTCAGGCAAGGAAACTGAGAGCCGTGTTTCCTGTGACAGCCCCGAAGAGTTTTGAATAACTCCAGCCTCCTCCATCCTGAACACTGTCTTCACCCCATCCCTCCCGGGCCACACCTTCCTCGGGACCCTCGAGCACCTGCCCAGGCCTCGGGTCAAGCGGTCCTGGAGGCCGGCTGCACCCAGGAGGGCATCTGCCCTGATCCGTCTGGTCCTGCAGTCACCTCCCTCCCACCTCCTCCCTCAGCTGCCCCCGCTCCCAGTGGCCCCGAATGCTTTGCTTCGTATACCTGCTCCTAATTCAGTTCTGAGCATTTCCAAGGTAACGCGCACATTCCACGGAATGACCAGAGACATCCTGGCGGGACACGGGTATCGGCTTTCCCATCCAAAGGGATTCTGCCACCTACTAAGGGCCACTGGGTCCCGGGGACACCACAGTGGGGAAGTTGATCACGGTGTCTGCTCTGCTCATAAGGTGCTCACTTAAGGACAAGAGATACGAATCGTAAACACACGCAGAAATAACGACACAAGGTCACTTCAGCAAGTGGCTCATGCAGTGAAGGAAAGAGACCTCGAGAGGAGACAGCAGGGGACCAGCAAGAGCAAATGCCCTGAGGTGGCAAGTGAGCCTGGTGTGTCCCCGGAGCTGCAGGGAGGCCTTCGAGGTGGAGCAGAGTGAGGGACGGTGGCACCGGGACAGGTCAGAGCAGCGGCAGGGGCTAGACAAGAGCAAGCACCGGCTGGCGGCAGGGCCCTGGCCCGCACCCAGCTCCGCCCCGGACGCTGCAGAAGCCCACCCAGCCCGGCCCACTCTGGGCTGCAAAATGAAAGGGGACCAGGACGCCGGCCCCTGCCTGGCTGTGCTCCAGGAAGCCCTGGAGAGCCGATTAGAAATGCAGGTTCCTGGGCCTCCCCAGACCCACCAAGCAGATGGTCCAAGGGCAAGACCTTGGGCCTCTAAATCTCGACAAGGTCCCTCAATCATCCTGTGGCGCTGGCAAGTCTGAAACTCACCAGACGGATCAGAGCTCCTCACCCTGGGGTGGGCTCCGGTGACGGGGCCGAGGAAAACCTGGGCCAAATCGTGTGTTTCCGGGGATGCACGTCTCTGGGAGGAAGGTCCGTGGTTCCCGTGCATCCTCATAGCATCCCATTGCACCGGACAATAAAGACTCCGAACTCACAGCTGCAATGCCTTGGCTAAAAGAATGGAAGACGTGGCCACAGACTCCTTCAGTTTCCTCGTTGTGCATTATCACCAGCACCTGTTACCCCTTTACAGGATCAGCCCCAATTTTGAGGAACCACCTATGGCAGAGTGATTGTTTTTCGGATTTTTGTTTGTTTGTCTGTTTCTTGAGACAGAGTCTCCCTCTGTTGCCTGGGCTAGAGTGCAGTGGTGTGATCATAGCTCACAGCAGCCTCAAACTCCTGGGTTCAAGCCATCCTCCCGCCTCAGCCTCCCGAGTTAGCTGGGACTACAGGCTTGTGACACCATGCCCCACTAATTTTTTTTTTTTTTTTTTGTACAGATGGGGTCTTGCTATGTTGATCAGGCTGGTCTCAAACTCCTAGGCTCAAGCAATCCTCCCACCTCAGCCTCCCAAAGCGCTAGGATTACAGGTGTGAGACACTGTGCCCGGCCACGAGTGATTGTTTTAATGGCCCAATTCCTCAACCCTCCCTGTGCCCAGGCCCTTGGCGGTTGTAACCTGGCAGCACCCTCCCACGCCAACACTGGGCTGGGCCATGCGACTTGCTTTGGCCAATGGGATATAGGCAAATGCAATGTACGTAGAGGCTTGAAAAGCGTGGGCACCGCGTGGCTTGCTCTGGCTTTCACATCTCTGCCACCGCCATGAGAATCTGGCGGGGCCAGTCTGTTGGAGGACAAGAGACACACAGCCCAGCTACCCCTGCTGCTCCAGAAAAGCCACACATGGGAATGACCCAGCACAGCCCAACCTAAATTACTGACCACAGACTCTGGGGCTGAATAAACATTTGCCTTTGTGTGCCACTGAGGTTTTGCACTTGTTGTTACACAGCATGCCTGTGGCGAGAGCTAACCGATGCACCCTCTCTTCTACGTGGTTCAGGTAGAGCTGTCCTCATCTCCCGTCCCAGGGTGGGTGTGTGACCAAGGCCTGCCCTTTCAACACAGTCCTTCCCCACTGGCCCCGCCGACGGGTCTGGGGGTGAGGACACAATGCAAGCTGATCCAGTGAGAACCAGTGCTGGGACTTCTGCGTACGCCTTGGGGAGGGAGATCTCTCTTCTCCCCTCAAGGATAAGAGGTAAGTTCAAAGTCTTTAGGGACTTCCACACAGGGAGAGCCCACCTGCGGATGACGCTAACCCAGAGGAAGGCAGAGCCAAGTGCCAGGAAGAGACAAAGTCCCAATAGCATTGCTCGATCCAGCCATGTCACCACCCTGGGCTTTTCTACCGTGAGACTCCATGATGAGAGACGCTTTTTCCATGTGCCCATTGCAACTGAGCCCCCCTCCCCGGCAATGAGCCCTGGAGTCCTGGCCACCAGGCCTGCTCCTTTGAGGTCATCTGCCCAAGGCCTGGTCCGTCCACCTGTCTCAAAGTTCCGCTCACCTGCTCACAGGATGGGGCTCTGCGGTAGTCGTCCCCACTTCTGGCGCAGAGCAGCCAGCGCCGCCCAATCCACGCTGTCCAATCAGACTCTCTCTCAAGACTGCGGCCCATTAGACGCGGGCATTAGCTGGCCCCCAATCCTGTGACAGCAAACCTCTGGCCTAGAAGTTGCAACCTGGCAGGACGAGGGTCTGCCCACCTCCCGGAAGTGTTTGTTATTGGCCCACAGACCAGGTGTCATTTCTTTAAATCGAATTCACCGTCAAATGTTAACAATCAAGAGATTTCATAGGCCGGGCACGGTGGCTCACACCTGTAATCCTAGCACTCTGGGAGGCCGAGGCAGGCAGATTGCTAGAGCTCAGGAGTTCGAGACCAGCCTGAGCAAGACCGAGACCCCCCATCTCTACTATAAATAGAAAGAAATTAGCCAAACAACTAAAAATAGAAAAAAATTAGCCGGGCATGGTGGCGCATGCCTGTAGTCCCAGCTACTCGGGAGGCTGAGGCAGGAGGATCGCTTGAGCCCAGGAGTTTGAGGTTGCTGTGAGCTAGGCTGACGCCACGGCACTCTAGCCTAGGCAACAGAGTGAGACTCTGTCTCAAAAAAAAAAAAAGAGATTTCACAGAAAAACCTGGAGTTTTGACAAAAATGGACAACTGGCACCCCCTGGGTCCCCATCCTGCCATGGTAACAATCACCTGGAGTGAGGAGCTCTTGCCCCCGTCCTCCCAGCCCCCACAGCTCCCTCTTCGCGTCACCCTCTTAGGTTTCCAGCCTGGCCCCTGCGGGATTCTGGTTGGTGGCCCTGGACAGGAAGGAGGGTCCAGCCCCCAGCAGCCCAGTGACCCTAGCTCTGACCCCTGAGGGCTGGCCATTTCCCCTTTCCCTGGCCCCTGTGAGCAGCAGCGCCATCCTAATAAACTCCCCTTTACTCTAATTTTGGGTCAAGCCTATTTCTGTCGCTTGGGACCCAAAGAGCTTAATACCCCCGTCCAGGCAGCACAGAGGCCAGAGGTCGCAGCACCCCCGGGAGATGGTTCTGAGTCTGGCACCCCAGGATTTAAACACGGGACGACCGTGAGCCCCTTCAGCTCCTCCAGTGTCCCACCAATCACCTCTTCTCAGGAGCGAGAGAGGGAGGAGGGAAGAAAGAACATGTGACGAGTCCGGGGAACAAGGGGCACAGAGGACAGGGCCCAGGCCTCTCTCTGCACACAGAAGTTCCCAGAAGCCCAAACGCGCCCAACGAGTATTCACGGAGCCCTTCCTAAAGGCTCGGTGTGTTCACATAACGTCACCCCAGAACCTAGACCGGCTGGCACACCCACCCTTCCTAAGTGCCGGCTCGCCCAGGCTCTGGGATGGAGCATGATGCGAAATGGACACGGCCCATCCCCAGGCCGTCGGCAGGGGACAGGGAGACTAAGGAGAAACGAGCGTGCTGTGTAGTGGCCAGACAGCAATCAGAGCACCGGGGAAACCAGGTGGGAGGAGGACGTGCTGAGGGTGATGGGGTGGCTGATTTCAGTGGAGGAGGCCAGGAGGACCTCACTGACAAGAGGACATTTGAGCAGTGACCTGCCTGAGTGTGTCCCTGTGTTTATGCCTGGTGGGTTTCTGGGGGAGGAGTCCCAGACAGAGGGAACAGCAAGTGCAAGGGTCCTGAGGCAGGAGCATCGCGGCCTGCTCAAGGCCCAGCAAGAGGGCTGGCGTGGCTGGGCGGAGTGACTGTGGGGGCGAAGAGAGGGCATGGTAGGAGGGGCAGTGGGACAAGTCACAGCAGGCCTGGCAGGCATCAGAGGCCCTTGGCTGTCACCCTGAGTGAGGCAGGGTGCATCGGAGGTCCTGAGCAGAGGACAGAGGTGATCTGGCTCTGGTGTAATAGGGCCCCTCTGGCTGCTGGGTGGAGAACAGACCCTGGAGGCCAAAGGCAGAAGCAGGGCCCAGCGAGGGCTGCTGCTCTGGCCCAGGGGGGTGCCGGGGCTGCAGGGTGTGGTCGGGCGGGGCTGGACGCGGAATGACCAGCCGGCAGGACTGGCCAGTGGACCAGACGTGGGCATGGATGAGGATGCAGAGGCCCGAGCACCTGGCGGGGTGGCAGTTCATGCAAAAGGGGAGGAGGCGGAACAGGGGCACAGGATATGGGACCCCCAAAGGGGCAGCCCCCTCCCACAGGAACCTGGGCCTGGTCCTGACGGATTGGCCAGCTTTGCAAGAAAAGCCACAAATCCAGATGTTTCTGTGAAGTTCCTCACTTTTCAAATGTTGGCAACTCATCCAAACACAGCACCGCAGGGCCAAACAAAACAAAGATCCAGTTCCGACCTGGCCAAGGGCCAGCTGCGTGCAGCCTCTGACACGAGGGTCAGGAGACAGCAAACACAATGTGACGGCGAGGCAGGTGTCATCCTCAGGCCCCTGCCAGGGAAACTGAGGCCCAGTCAGGGCAAACCCCTACACAAGGCTACACAGCAGGCAAGTGGTGACTTGGGGACTGGAACCCAAACTGTCTGGCCCCAAAGCCTGTGGTCACGAGAACAGTGATCAGCCACCTCCATCATCCAGACAAAAAACAAAACAAAGCCCTCATTTTGGACGTGAGAAAGAAAGGGCCGGGCTGGGCGGTGACTTACCCACAGCCACCCACAGCCACACTGGCATCAGAGCCTACAGTCCAGCCTGGGGCCCGGGACCCCTCCCCATGAGGCCAGACGGAGGGGCGCAGGGAGCCTGAATGAATGGCGGTGGGTATGGGGGCAGGCAGTGCAGTGCAGCAGGTGACAGCCAGGCTCTGGAGCCTCCTACCTGGTAGAGATCCCAGCTCTGCCACTTACTAGCTGTGTGACCTTGGGCAAGTCACTTCACCTCTCTGTGCCTCGGTTTCCTCATCTGGAAAATGGGGTAACCATGGCACCCAGCTCATAGGGCTATTGGGGGTGAAAGGAAGTAACGCTTGTCGAGGGCTTAGAGCAACACCTTCCAAAGTCCCCACCTTTGCCCGTCAGATGCTCCCGCAGGAAGCCTGGCTAACATAACACGATACGTCACCACTATACAAAGTGCACATGTCATGCAATTCAACTTGGAACCCCTCGATCTATTAAAATTTAAAAAATAGAAATTAAAATTTTTTTAAAAGCCAAAAAGTAAATATTATACCAACATACTCCCGAGCACTAAAAAACCTTCTGGTTGGGGACATCACACGGGTCCTCACACTGGTGAAAATGTAGCAGCATAATTTAGGGGCCGGGCAGAGGATCTGGGATCCACTGCAGAAAAGAAGGGGAGGCAAGGGAGGTACTGGGAGGCTGGCCGGGGCTTCCTCTCCCACGCTCACACGAGGAGGGGGAGCATGTAGAAGAGGCACCTCACTAGAAGGGGAGGGGTCCCCTGTCGGCCCCCCACCTCAGCCTGGGGAAAGAACCGGATCCCAAGAGCAACAGCAGTAGCAGCCACCAAAGTGCGGGTGACGAATACTCACTGAGCGCCTGCCGCGTGCTGGCGTTATAGCACCAGGGAACTCGTGACGAGCAATGCAGATGGAACATCAGCGCAATTCACAAAACAAGCAACACCGAGGGAAGGTCGACGGTGGGAAGCGCTTGAATAAAAGTTAAGCAGGAGATGTGGGGGGATCGATCTTGAATCAGGTGGTTGGAGAGAGCTGAACACAGGCTTGAAGTTGTGGAAAATGCTCTCGGGCACGTCTGCAGGAAGAGCATTCCAGGCAGAGGGAGCAGCCTATACAAAGGCCCTGAGGCCCGAGCATGCCCAGGGTGTTCACTGACTCCTCGCACCTCGGGCAGGTGCTAGCTGCTCCAATCCCTGTCTACCAGGCAGCCGAGGGAGGCTCTGTCCTGAAGCCACACTGCTAGTAAGAGGTGGAGCCTGGCCTTGAACTTCACCTGTTCTACAGGGGAGAGTGGTTCTAGAGTCCAATGGAAATGTGCTTCTCCTCCAAAGTCTCTGGGACTATGGGTGGGGCCACCACTGTGAGGGACACGCTGGCTCCCAGCCTGGGTCCCACATGCATCTTCTGGCTTCACCCGGACACCTAGCCCTGTGACTGGTCTCTCCCTTCTTCTCTCTCCAATCCCACCTCCTTCCTAGCAGCCTTACAACCCACCCCCCAAGACCCTGCTGTCCCCTCAACCTTCCCAAGCCACCCATCTTCTCGGGCTCGAACGGGTGCAGAATGAAGTCCAACGCGTGGGCCCGATGCCCGCGAATGTCACCTGTGCTTCCAGCTGGCGCAAGCCCCCACCTGCCCCACCATCGCTCCCACCCCAGACCCCCATTCTTCCCTCCTC